>OY728133.1:1547282280-1548551676 GCA_963277665.1 Viscum album
AAAATATCAAGAACATTGTGTCAATGAATGATTTGAAGTTAAAAGTTTTGAAATCACATGATTGCCATGTTTTGATGCAAGATCTAATTCCTATAGCTTTACATTGAATTTTTCCCAGGAATGTTCATCATACATTAACCAAACTTTGTTTCTTTTTCAAATCTATATGTAGAAAGGTTTTAGACCCGAGGAAATTGCCAGCTATGGAAAAAGAAATTTTCATCATATTATGTGAATTAGAAATGTTCTTACTACCAACATTCTTTGATATGATGGTTCATTTGATGATTCACTTGGTGAGAGAGATTCGACTTTGTGGTCCTGTGCACTATAGATGGATGTATCCTGTTGAATGGTATATGAATATTTTGAAAGGTTATGTCAAAAATCGAAGTCGTCCAGAGGGTTGTATAGTGGAGAGATATATTATTGAGGAAGCCATTGAATTTTTTACTGAATACCTATCTGATGTGGAAAGCATTGGTCACCCGAAATCTTATCACACTGGACACATTGAGGGTGAGGGAATTTCTGGAAGAGAAGTTGTGACAATCAGTATTACAGATTGGGAGCAGGCTCATCTTTATGTTTTTCATAACAGTTGGGAGGTTGCTCCATATATTGAAACACAAAAAGAAATTCTTAGGCAGTTGAATCCATCAAGGGCTGAAAAATGGTTATCAGATACACACAATCACTAGTTTATAGGATGTTTTCAGGACCATATTTTTATGGAGTTAGATGAAAATCCAAATTCAATTTCAAAACGACTTCGATGGCTAGCCGATGGACCAAGTGTGTATGTATTATCTTACAGTGGTTATGTAATTAATGGTTATACATTCTATACAGATGAACATGATGAAGATAGTACCATGCAAAATAGTAGAGTTACACTAGTGGCTGAAGCGATGCATGTTCCTGGTAGTAAGGACAAAAATCCAATTTATGCAAATATGTCATACTTTGTCATTATCAAACTAATATGGGAGTTGGATTATACGAAATTCCAATAGCCTATTTTTCAATGCCAATGGATTGATAACAAAAGTGGTGTTAAAATAGATGAATGGGGATTTGTGAAAGTTGATTTTAGTAAAGAAGGGTACAAAGATGAACAGTTTATAATGGAATCACAAGTGGTACAAGTTTTTTATGTTCCAGATCCTGCAAACTGAAATTGGTCGACTGTTCTGTTATCGTCCAAAACTACTGAAGGTTCTGATGAAAATTCAGTTGAGGACAATCCTTTTAGTGGCACGTTGCAATAATTTCAGAGCGGTCCCAATGTAGATGATGTTTTGTATGTTAGAGGAGACCACAATGAAGGGATTTGGATAGTCGATATATGTGTCAAATCCCTTCAAACTTTGAAAAAAATAAAGAGAGTTCATTAAACAGGTTATATTTTGTTTGTAATATAGATCTTGTTATTTCATGTTATTATCTTATCATTACTGAATTTATGTAATCTGAATAAATTGTTCAACCACTTTTGTAGATAATGACTTCTGCACATTCTGGTGCTCCTAACATTGAGGGTGAATAAGTCTCTCAAGCTGCTGCTGCTGCTCTTGCTGCTCCTACAGCTCATGCTGCTGCTGCTGTTGCTCCTACTGCAGCTCCTGTTGCTCCTGCTGCTCCTCCTGCTGCTCCTGCTGCGGCTGCTGCTGCTCCTGCTGTTGCGGCTCCTGCTGCTCCTAGTGTTGAGGTCCAAAAACCATCAGCACATTCCATTGATACGATTCCATATGAACATATAGATGATGTTGATATCGATGAAATGGTCGGGAATGAAGGACCGAAGTCGTAGAAAACACAGGTGCGTCGTAGTTTGATGGTGTTAGCCAAGATTATTAAGGCGAAAAGAAAAGTCATCAAATTTGAAGTCAGATGGAATGAACGAGGCCAACATGTGAATCCCAACAAGGCTATGTTTAGCAGCTACATTAGAGTTGTCACTCGACAATGTGTGCTGATTGACATAGATTCATGGCACCATGTTGTGTCTGGGCTGAGGGCTGTGATCTGGGAAGAAATTACGGTAACATTATGAATTTATTTCTTTAATTTACTAGAAAATCAAATAATGAAACAATGTCTTACTCTTTTCAATCTCTTGTAAAGTACATTTATAGTAGACGATTCACACAAGGATTATATACTAAGGCTTGCAGGAAAGATTCATCGAGGTTTTCACACTATTTTAACAAGATGCCACCTGAAAGATTCTAAAGGTAAAATAAACCCGCACCCACCCATTGTCTACGCTCACCAGATATCCCAAGAAGCATGGGATGCATTTATTGGCCGTTGTGGGGATGAGAAGTTTCAGGTACATTGTGGGTGATAATACATTGTTTGAGGATACCTGTATTCATCACTTTGATTGTCAATATTTCATTTATGAAACAGAGACTCTGTACTGAAAATAAGGAATGTGCATCAAAACCAACATACCCCTATCGTAAAGCAAGGATGGGGTACGCTTCATTAGAAAAGAAAATGATACGTATTTTAAATTTACAGTAATATTGTTAGGTGCCAATAAACAACATCATAATTATCTTTCTATGTTTATATGTAGATTGATGAGTCTAAAACCAAATGCACTTCCATCCCACATCATGTGCTATGGAAGGAGGCACTTGTGAACAAGGAAGGGAAGTTAGTAGATGAGAACACATAGAAAGTGTGGGAAATATGTGTAAGTATGAAACGACGATAAAAAGATTTGTTTAAAATTGCTATTACATAAAAATAATTAGTTATTTTCCTATATCTGACAGTCACAGGAATCAGCTACTCCTGTAGCGGATACTGATCTATTATCGACGGCTTTGAAGCAGCTAGAAAAATATGGTTGTGTCAGAGGTGCAGGGTTTGGGGTGACACCCCGAGTATATTTTGAGAAGAAGAAAAAAATGGATGATACATATGAAAAATTGGAACAAATGAGTGAAAAAATAGCAACCCTTGAAGAATGATTACAATGGTAGGGAGAGTTGCTAGCAACTTTTATGGGTGGGAAGCAAAGGGAAGACACAAATCATGAACAACCAGCGCATGAACATCCTGCCCCACCCCCCACTAGCTTTGAGACGAGCCATTCGCCTCAAAGAACTGTCTTAGCCGTGGTAATCAATATTCTAATAATTGTTCCCATGAAATGTGAATCAGAAATACACTAATAATATTTCTGTACTGATCTTCTACAGGGTGATAATGATTGTGATTTATATCTGTCAACACCCACCTATCACCTTGTAGTGAGGGATATAGTGTTCAATATCCCAGATGCCACACTGCATAATAGACCACTTCCGAAAGATCATCTGAAAGTGATGATTACTGTAGCTCATGAGCTAAATGAAGAGCTACATATTCCACTTGATGAAGATGATATTCATACGGTCCAAAAGGCTATTGGGACATTCATTTCATGGCCGTCAAAACTTGTAAGAGTACATGCGGACAAAGAGGTATTTATTTCCTTTTTTTTCAAGCTAAACCCTTAACAATTAATGAGAAAAGGGTCTGAACCAATGATTGTTTTTATAGACGGAGAAAGGGAAGGGGGTGACAAACATCGGCTCAAAACCATCTAAAGGATCAACCAACCGATCCCAAGGATCTACTGAAAGCACAATAACACCACCTGTTCTCTATCCACATTTACTAGCATTGAAGACTCATGTGGATAAGAATCTAAAAGATGGTAATATTCATCTAGTGGTTTTTGAAGAGAATATATACGGAGAGAAAAGTCAAGATTTCGTTGCTGCTGAAAATGCAAATGAAATCCTTGAAAACGGTTGGCTAGGCATCACAGTTTTAAATGTATATATGAGGTATACTTCTATGAATTGATTTTCTAAAAGCTGATCTACTGTGCAAATTATGACTAAATGCATTATATATTGTCGACAGATGCATTTATGAAAAACAGTTGAAGGAATTTTCCCATGATCCAAGATTTGGACTTGTTAGTCCTCATATCACATCAACACACCAAACAAAAATAGAGCCATAAAAAATGGATGCAATAGTGAACGACTTGCTGAAAACATTTGAAAGCAAGATTACAGATGACAGACTTTTCCTAATACCAACCATACAAGGGTAATACTCTACGATTAAAGCATATCAATTATATTTTCACTTCTTTTATTATTTATTCATTTTTGTGTTTTAGGCAACATTGGTTGCTAATTGCGGTGAACTTGGATACTTCAAATATTTATTTTCTGTATTCAAAGAAAGGATATCCATCAAACTGACCACACATGATGGAGTTTGTGAATATGTAAGACACTACATCTTATGTTTTAGGTCTAAACATCAAGTAATATAATTTATATTATCTTTTACTGAGGATTCTGTTATGATAGGGTGGTGTATCATTATCATCTAAAAAAAGCAATGAGGATAGGGGATAATCATAGGGAGGTGAGAAAGTACTACATCTGGACAAATATCAGGGTATATGTAATAAAATTTCACTATCCAAACACATCTCAACACAAGTTACTTATTCTCCTAATGATCAATTTTTTTGCAGTGTCCAAAACAAACAAATGATAATGATTTCGGTTATTATGTTTGTAAATTTATGAAAGAGATCATTTTTCATCATCAAACTAGCATCCCTAAAGAGGTATTTTCAAAAACAACTACTAGTTCGTTTAAGTTATTTATTAATTCTTTATTTTTATATTTTGCAGTACTACTCTGACTTCCGAAAAGCCTCATAATCACAAGAAGATATATATGTGTTCAGAAATGAGTGGGATGCATACCTAATGGCATATTGTACACAAATGCAATGAAGATCTGACTTGGGGACATGTACAATTGGTGGTCATTTTTGGGAGGGGTTAAGGGGATCAAAAGATGAAACATTGTTGTATGTAAATGTTCGTAGGAAAATTTTAATTGTTATTAAATAAAAAATACTTTATCCAATGAGTCATTTTCCCATTTTAATAGATGATATGCACCACCAACATGCAAGAATGATGAACCACTCAAAGGGTCTCTCTTTTGTTTAAAATGGACACGAATTTAAGTGAAAACAACAACTGAACTACGTAAATCTGACCAAACACATTATGATTGTGTTGATTCTTTAGGAGAATGATCCAAGCGTTCTTGGTGACATGTATGAGTCATTTACGCCTCAATCCGGGGCACTGTGTGTCCGGTACCACTCAAAGGGTCTCTCTTTTGTTTAAAATGGACACGATTTTAAGTGAAAACAACAACTGACCTATGGAAATACGACCAAACACATTCGGATTGTGTTTATCCTTTAGGAGAATGATCCAAGGGTCCTTTGTGACGTTTAAGAGTCAACCCCGCATCAATCAGAGGCACAGTGTGACCGCTATCACTCAAAGGGTCTCTCTTTTGTTTAAAATGGACACGATTTTAAGTGAAAACAACAACTGACCTACAGAAATCTGACCAAAAGCATTCGGATTATGTTTATTCTTCAGGAGAACGATCCACGGTTCCTTTGTGACGTGTACGAGTCAACCTCAGCTCAGTCCGAGGCACGGTGTGACCGCTATCACTCAAAGGGTCTCTCTTTTGTTTAAAATGGACACGATTTTAAGTGAAAACAACAACTGACCTACGGAAATCTGACCAAACGCATTCAGATTGTGTTGATCCTTTATGAGAAAGATCCAAGGGTCCTTTGTGACATGTAAGAGTCAACCCTACTTCAATTCGAGGCACGGTGTGACCGCTATCACTCAAAGGGTCTCTATTTTTTTTAAAATGGGCACGATTTTAAGTGAAAACAATAACTGACCTACGAAAATCCAACCAAACGCTGACGAATTGACTTGATATTTTATAAGAACGATCCAAGGGTCATTAGTGATGTGTACGATCCATCCCTGACTCAATCCGAGGCACGGTGTGGCCGGTACCACTCAAAGGGTCTCTATTTTGTTTAAAATGGACACAATTTTAAGTGAAAACAACAACTGACCTACATAAATCCAACCAAATGCATTCAGATTGCATTGATCCTTTAGGAGAATGATCCAAGGGTCCTTGGTGACATTTACGAGTCAACCCAACCTCAATCTGAGTCACGGTGTAACCGGTACCACTCAAAGGGTCTCTATTTTGTTTAAAATGGACACGATTTTAAGTGAAAACAAGAACTGACCTACGGAAATACAACCAAACGCATTAAGATTATGTTGATACTTTAAGATAATGATCCATGGGTACTTTGTGACATGTATGAGTCAACCCCGCCTCAATCCGAGGCACGGTGTGACTGCTATCACTCAAAGGGTCTCTCTTTTGTTTAAAATGGACACAATTTTAAGTGAAAACAACAACTGACCTACAGAAATCCAGCCAAATGCATTCAGATTGTGTTGATAATTTAGGAGAACTATACACAGGTCCTTTTTGACATGTAAGAGTCAACTCCACCTCAATCTGAGGCATGGTGTGACTGCTATCACTCAAAGGGTCTCTATTTTGTTTAAAATGAACACAATTTTAAGTGAAAACAACAACTGACCTATGAAAATCTGAACAAATGCAATTGTATTGCCTTGATATTTTATAAGAACGATACAAGGGTCCTTGGTGACATGTATGAGCCATCCCCGCCTCAATCCAACGCACGGTGTGGCCGGTACCACTCAAAGGGTCTCTATTTTGTTTAAAATGGACACGATTTTAAGTAAAAACAACAACTGACCTACAGAAATGAAACCAAACACATTCGGATTGTGTTGATACTTTAAGAGAACAATCCAAGGGTCCTTTTTGACATGTAAGATTCAACCTCGCCTCAATTAGAGGCACGGTGTGACCGCTATCACTCAAAGGGTCTCTCTATTGTTTAAAATGGACACAATTTTAATTGAAAACAACAACTGACCTACGGAAATCTGACCAAACGCATTCAGATTGCCTTGATACTTTAGGAGAACAATCCAAGGGTCCTTTGTGACATGTAAAAGTCAACCCCACATCAATCTGAGGCATGGTGTGATCGATACCACTCAAAGGGTCTCTATTTTGTTTAAAATGGACTGATTTTAAGTGAAAACAACAACTGACCTACAAAAATCTGACCAAACGCATTCAGATTGTGTTGATCCTTTAGGAGGACGATCCATGGGTCCTTAGTGATGTTTATGATTCAACTCCGCCTCAATAAGAGGCGCAGTGTGACCGCTATCATTCAAAGGGTCTCTCTTTTGTCTAAAATGGACACGATTTTAAGTGAAAACAACAACTGACCTATATAAATCCAACCAAACGCATTAGGATTGTGTTTATACTTTATTAAAAAAATACACGGGTCCTTTGTGACATGTAAGAGTCAACCCTGTCTCAATCCGAGGCACAGTGTGACTGCTATCACTCAAAGGGTCTCTATTTTGTTTAAAATGGACACGATTTTAAGTGAAAACAACAACTGACCTAAGAAAATCCAACCAAACGTAGTTAGATTGTCGTGATCTTTTATAAGAACAATCCAAGGGTCCCTGGTGATGTGTACGAGCCATCCCCTCCTCAATTAGAGGCACGGTATGGCCGGTACCACTCAAAGGGTATCTATTTTGTTTAAAATGGACACAATTTTAATTGAAAACAACAACTGACCTACGGAAATCTGACTAAACACATTAGGATTGTGTTGATCCTTTAGGAGAAGGATCCACGGGTCCTTTGTGACGTGTACAAGTTAACCCCTATTCAATCCGTGGTACGGTGTGACTGCTATCACTCAAAGGGTCTCTCTTTTGTTTAAAATGGACATAATTTTAATTGAAAACAACAACTAACCTACGAAAATCCAACCAAATTCATTCTAATTGCATTGATCCTTTAGGAGAACGATCCAAGGGTCCTTGGTGACATGTAAGAGTCATCCCTGCCTCAATCCGAGGCACGGTGTGGCTGGTACCACTCAAAGGGTCTCTATTTTGTTTAAAATGGACACAATTTTAAGTGAAAACAACAACTGACCTACGAAAATCCAACCAAACGCATTCGGATTGTGTTTATCCTTTAGGAGAACCATCCAAGGATCCTTTTTGATGTGTAAGAGTTAACCCCACCTCAATCCGAGGCACGGTGTGACCGCTATCACTCAAAGGTTCTCTCTTTTGTTTAAAATGGACATGATTTTAAGTGAAAACAAAAACTGACCTATAGAAATCTGACCAAATGCATTCGGATTGTGTTGATATTTTAGGAGAACAATCCACGGGTCCTTTTTGACATGTAATATTCAACCCCGCCTCAATATGAGGCACGGTGTGACCACTATCACTCAAAGAGTCTCTATTTTGTTTAAAATGGACATGATTTTAAGTGAAAAAAACAACTGACCTACAAAAATACGACCAAACGCAGTTGGATTGCCTTGATATTTTATAAGAATGATCCAAGGGTCCTTGGTGATGTGTAAGAGCCATCCCCGCCTCAATCCAAGGCACGTTGTGGCCGGTACCACTCAAAGGGTCTCTGTTTTGTTTAAAATGGACACAATTTTAATTGAAAACAACAACTGACCTACGGAAATCTGACCAAACGCATTCGTATTGTGTTGATACTTTATAAGAACAATCCACGGGTCCTTTGGGACGTGTATGAGTCAACCCTACCTCAATACAAGGCACGGTGTGACCGCTATCACTCAAAGGGTCTCTCTTTTGTTTAAAATGGACACAATTTTAATTGAAAACAACAACTGACCTACATAAATCTGACCAAACGCAATCAGATTGACTTGATCCTTTAGGATAATGATCCAAGGTTCCTCAGTGACGTGTAAGTGTCATCCCCGCCTCAATCGGAGGCACGGTGTGGCCGGTACCACTTAAAGGGTCTCTATTTTGTTTAAAATGGGCACGATTTTAAGTGAAAACAACAACTGACCTACGAAAATCCAACCAAAAGTATTAGGATTGTGTTGATCCTATAGGATAACAATCCATGGATCGTTTGTGACATGTACAATTCAACCCCACCTCAATCCAAGTCATGGTGTGACTGCTATCACTCAAAGGGTCTCTCTTTTGTTTAAAATGGACACGATTTTTAGTGAAAACAACAACTGACCTACGGAAATCCAACCAAAAGAATTTGGATTGTGTTGATACTTTAGGAGAACGATACACGGGTCCTTTGTGATGTGTAAGAGTCAACCCCTCCTCAATCTGAGGCACGATATGACCGCTATCACTCAATGGGTCTCTATTTTGTTTAAAATGGACACGATTTTAAGTGAAAACAACAACTGACCTACGAAAATCTGACCAAACGCAGTCGGATTGACTTTATCTTTTATAATAATGATCCAAGGGTCCTTGGAGACATGTAAGAACCACCCCCACCTCAATCGGAGGCACGGTGTGGCCGGTACCACTCAAAGGGTCTCTATTTTGTTTAAAATGGACACAATTTTAATTGAAAACAACAACTAACCTATAGAAATCCAACCAAACGCATTCTTATTGTGTTGATACTTTAGGAGAAAGATACACGGGTCCTTTGTGACATGTAAGAGTCAACCCCGCCTCAATCTGAGGCACGGTGTGACCGCTATCACTCAAAGGGTCTCTCTTTTGTTTAAAATGGACACAATTTTAATTGAAAACAACAACTGACCTACGAAAATCCGACCAAATGCATTCAGATTTTCTTTATCCTTTATTAGAACGATTTGAGGGTCCTCGGTGATGTGTAAGAGTCATCCCCACCTCAATCCGAGGCACGGTGTGGCCGGTACCACTCAAAGGGTCTCTATTTTGTTTAAAATGGACACAATTTTAAGTGAAAACAACAACTGACCTACAGAAATCTGACCAAACGCATTCGGATTGTGTTGATCCTATAGGAGAATGATACAAGGATCCATTGTGACTTGTAAGAGTCAACCCCGCCTCAATCCGAGGCATGGTGCGACCGCTATCACTAAAAGGGTCTCTCTTTTGTTTAAAATGGACACAATTTTAAGTGAAAACAACAACTGACCTAAGGAAATCCGACTAAACGTATTCGTATTGTGTTGATAATTTAGGAGAACGATCCAAGAGTAATTTTTGATGTGTAAGAGTCAACCCCGCCTCAATCCGAGGCACGGTGTGACCGCTATCACTCAAAGGGTCTCTCTTTTGTTTAAAATGGACACATTTTTAATTGAAAACAACAACTGACCTACAAAAATCTGACCAAACACATTTGGATTGCCTTGATCTTTTATAATAATGATTCAAGGGTCCTTGGTGATGTGTACGAGCCATACCTGCCTCAATCAGAGGCACGGTGTGGCCGATACCACTCAAAGGGTCTCTTCTTTGTTTAAAATGGGCACGATTTTAAGTGAAAACAACAACTGACCTACGTAAATCTGACCAAACACATTCAGATTGTGTTGATCCTTTAGGATAACAATCCACGAGTCCTATTTGACATGTATGAGTCAACCCTTCCTCAATACGATCCACAGTGTGACCGCTATCTCTCAAAGGGTCTCTCTTTTGATTAAAATGGACACGATTTTAAGTGAAAACAACAACTAACCTACAGAAATCCCACCAAACACATTCAGATTATGTTGATCCTTTAGTATAATGATCCACGATTCTTTTGTGACATGTAAGAGTCAACCCCGCCTCAATCCGAGGCACGGTGTGACCGCTATCACTCAAAGGGTCTCTATTTTGTTTAAAATGGACACGATTTTAAGTGAAAACAACAACTGAACTATGAAAATCTAACCAAATGCATTCCGATTGCCTTGATATTTTATAAGAACGATCCAAGGGTCCTTGGAGACGTGTAAGAGCCATCCCTACCTCAATATGAGGCACAGTGTGGCTGGTACCACTCAAAGTGTCTCTCTTTTGTTTAAAATGGGCACGATTTTAAGTGAAAACAACAACTGACCTATGAAAATCTGACCAAACACATTCGGATTGTGTTGATCATTTAGGAGAATGATCCACGAGTCCTTTGTGATGTGTACGAGTCAATCTTGCCTCAATCCAAGGCACGGTGTGACCGCTATCACTCAAAGGGTCTCTCTTTTGTTTAAAATGGACACAATTTTAATTGAAAACAACAACTGACCTATGAAAATCTGACCAAACGTAGTCGGATTGCCTTGATGTTTTATAAGAACGATCCAAGGGTCCTTGGTGAAGTGTAAGAGTCAACCCCACCAACCCCCTAGACCGCCCCACCCCCCCTGGACACCAATCCACCCCTACCCCTCTGGACACCCCCACCCCTGTAAAGCCCCCCGACACCTTGGACACCAGCCTACCCCCTGGAAAGTCCCCCCAGACACCAATCCACCCCATGGACCGCCCCACCACCCTAGAAACCAATCCACCCCCACTCCTCTGGACACCCCCACCCCTGTAAAGCCCCCCCGACACCTTGGACACCAGCCCACCCCCTAGAAATCCCCCCCAGACACCAATCCACCCCCTGGACTGCCCCCACCCCCTGGACACCAATCCACCCCTCTGGACACCCCCACCCCTGTAAAGCCCCCCCGACACCTTGGACACCAACCCACCCCCTAGAAATCCCCCCGGACACCAATCCACCCCCTGGACCGCCCCCACCCCCCTGGACACCAATCCACCCCTGGACACCCCAACCCCTCTGGACACCCCCAACCCCTGTAAAGCCTCCCCAACACCTTGGACACCAGCTCACCCCTGGAAAGCCCCCCGGACACCCCCTACCCCCCTTGGACAGCCACCCCAAACCCTTGAACAACCCCCCAACCCCCTGAATTCTAAATTGAATTCTGTATGTACTTAATTAACTTATGAATTATGTGTTAATGGTGTACGAGTATACTTTTTGTATGGGTATACTTGGTCTAATTATCTTATGATTTATGAGTTAATTTTATATGGGTATACTTGATTTAATTAGCTTATTGAGATGCTGATTTTTTTGCAGGTGTTCGGGTGTGCTGTTGCAGAGTTTTTCATAGCAGTAGAGAGGGTATTTATCAGCGTTAAAAAAACGTTGATAAACTACACCTTTATCAGTGCTAAAAAAGCGCTGATAAAGGATAAGTTTATCATTTCTAAAGGAACGCTGATAAAACACACACTTATCAGCGCTCTTTTAGCGCGGATAAAGGGTTGTTTTATTAGCACTCATTTAGGGCTGATAAAGTCTACCTTTATCAGCATATGTTTAGCACTGATAAAGTCTACCTTTATCAGTGCATGTTTAGCGCTGTTAAATGTTTCATTTATCAGTGCTTTTTTAGCGCTGATAATGGGTACCTCCCTTTATCAGCGCCAAGATTTACAACGCTTTTTTAGCGCTATTAAAGCCCGTTTTTAGCACTGTTAATTCCCTTATTTGTAGTAGTGGGTATTTTAGTAAATTTATATTATATCATGGTACTTTAAAGTTATGATCTAAGGATATTGATGTAAATACCACCTCTTTGAGATATTTATACCCTCGATGTTATTCGCCAACTTGGGGTTTACTGGAGGAAGTACTTGGGGGGCCACCCCTTCTCTTAACTACCAGTCTAGGAGGAGGTACCAGTGGAGAGTGGGGTTCTTGATAGAGTGGTATCAAAGGTGTTGGTTAAAAGGATATGTTATATTTTATAGTTTGTGACTGGTGAGGACCATATGGGTTGTTAAGGAAAAAGTGTTATCTAAACTTATCATGTGATGATAATAATAGAAATCGTCTAGGATATAGGATTTTGGGGCCCCTCTGATCCGATGTAAGTACCATATTCTATTTTAATGTTTTAGGTAATGTGATGTAGTTTGTGGGTAATATTCCTAGGAGAGGTACACACATCATACATTCTTGAGTTATGTTTTTGAATGGGGTGGTTTTGGAAAAGAATAAGTGAAATAATTAAATGAATTTAATAAATCCATTACATCTAGAATTAGGTGTTTCATTTTTCTTTACATTGTTTCCATTTGGTTGCTGACAACCTTTGGTTTGAGTTAGAGAGGTTCTGATAGCTATCCCTATTTAATGTTAGAGGGTCAATCCTGATAAGTAGGATAAGAATTGGCCTTATAAATTTCATTACTTCCTATATTAGAGCATGGTTAAGTATGAGGGAATCATCTCTGATATGGAGGCGGAGCACTAGTTGAAGGAGTTAGATATTTCATTTCTCTTGGTTCAAGCCCAATTTGAGTACTTGGTTACCCTAGTATTTATCCAATTTATGGGATCAATACATTAGTGGTGGATATTGTATATCATGGATCAGATGGTGATTGATGTGTTGTAGGTCATTTTTTAGAAATATTTTAGGGCTAAGTTCTTATTAATGATGGAAATGGTGATGAATAGGTAGGATCTTCTATCCCTTCAACAATAAAGAATGAAAATTTGGTTGTTGGGGATTATGTTTAAGGAAATTCTATGATTTCCCCTGAATGTATTTTTATATTAGGAGTCTTGACCATGGTGCCTAGAGGAGAACTTTCCCCCCCACATTTATTATTTTGTCACCCCATTTATATTACCAATATATTTGGAGTTGAAAAATAATATGGATATTATAGATAGGATTCATGAGAGGGACAAATCAACCCTAGTAAAGAGTCACCATGTACCTCTGAAGAGAAAAACGATAGTTGGAGGTTTATGTATGACTGTTCGATCGTTGTTCTAATTGACATGGAAATAACCCCAATAGCCAGCATTGCATTTCTCAAGGGCTGTTAGTTCATGTGAATCTAGTAGTGGACCTCCTATTTAGTGTTTTGGTTTTGAAGGCCATGGAAATTATCAGCAGTATTTCTATTTAGCCCCATATAGTTGGCATTGATTGGGTGGCTAAGCCCCCTACCACTAGCAATGATAGTTACCCCTGAGGTAGTTTTAGCAATAGGGTCTTCCAACTTATGTTTAATAGTTTCTTCAGAAGTCTTATGCTTATCCAGGAGGTAGTGGAGTTTACAAAGGGTTTCCCTAAGATATACCTCATCATTAGGTACATAAATCAGAGAATGGATGTGGAGGATATCTATAGTGAGGAAGATAAGATGTTTGAGGATAGATGCATGTGAGAGAGGTGTTAGTGTCAGATGAGCCAAAGGTTATTTGAGTTACGATTAGTTTATCATCTAAAATAGTTTCTAATATGTTTAATTATAATTATTTTTACTCTTTTGATTCACCCACATTGTTCTATGTGGTGTGATTGAACATGAAGAGGATTTTCATGCCCCTGATGTTATCCATGCTAGTTGGAGGCAAGGATAGTTTTTTTAATGTGCATCAAGGGTAAAAATTGTTGAAAGGAAACATCATTTATTATGATACTTATTTGGGTTACATATATAACCATATGAATTAATTCTCAACATGTATTGGTTATGTTCTATTCATTTGGTGTTTTACTATTTTTTTAAAATAGTAATGTTTTCTGATGTGGATTGGTGATGTGTGTTGTTTTCTAGAGAGCAAGTTTTCTCGATGGGTAGTAGGTAATTAGATACCCTTCTTTCAATGATATTTAGTTCGTCAATGGATCTAGTGGGAAATTAGGTGATGAACACCCCTAGAGTTTTTGTATAGTATGTGGATGCTTTCACTAAGTAGATTGTGACGCCACCTCCTCAAAATGATGTCAATTTTGAAATAGAATTATAGTCGGCATCCACACAAATTTATATGGTTGGTTATCAGATGGAACCCTTATATTTGTGAGAGATTAGAATCTAGATTGTTGATATGATATAGAAAGGCCTTTTCAATTCTAGTGTGTATCACGGGGAGCTACAGTTTTGTTTGCCAAGAAGGAGGATGGTAGTCTGAGGTTATTTATAGAATACTAGTTCCTAAATTAGGTGATGATCAAGAATTGTTATCCTCTTATGAGAATTGATTATATTTTTGACTTGTTGAAAGGGGATTTCTAGTTTTCAAAAAACGATCTAAAGTTTTGGTATTATCAACTGAGGGTAATGGAAGTCGATATCACAAATACTACTTTTTGGTGCTGATATGGAATTTTTTTATTCATTGAATTGAGTGTCCCGAATGCACCAGCTATGTTCATGAGATTCATGAACTCTATTTATCATGTCTTCCTAGAATACTTTATAGTCATTTTCAATGATGAAATCCTCACATATTCAAGATTGGAGGAGGGTTACACTGAGCAACTAGGGATCATTTTTATGACTCTTCAACACCACCAGCTATATGGTATATTATCCAATTATAAGTTTTGGACATGAGAGGTGCATATATTTAGGAATGTGGTGTATCAAATAGGAGTAGCAGTGGATCCAAAAAATGTTAAAG
This sequence comes from Viscum album, assembly GCA_963277665.1. Lineage (NCBI taxonomy): Eukaryota > Viridiplantae > Streptophyta > Magnoliopsida > Santalales > Viscaceae > Viscum > Viscum album. The sequence goes on from OY728133.1 coordinate 1,547,297,608, forward strand.
TAATTATTTCATGGGATGTACCTAAGGTCCTAGATGAGGTTTGTAGATTTCTCAGTCTCATAGGTTATTATAAGATAATTTTTTTACCATTTTTCTCATATCACATCCCTATTAACATCCCTGACCAAGAAGAAATATGATTTTATTTAGACTGATCATTACTAGGAATCATTCAAATACCTAAAAGAGAAGTTTTTCAGTTCCTCGGTTCTTTATTTTCCTAAGGAGGGTGTGATTTTTGAGGTGTTTTATTTATCTTCCTACTTGGATTTAGGGTGTGGTTGGATGCAACAACAAGTAGTGATCTCCTATGATTCCAGGATATTAGTTCCCATGAGAATAACTACACCACCCATGATTAGGAGATGGGAGTTGTGGTGATTTTTTGAAGCAATGAAAACATTATTTCATCAGGGAATGTTTCTTGAATTTTATGGATAAAAAAATCATGAGGTATATCTTTTCTTTGTGTGACATGAATATTTGATGGAGTTCATGGTTGGATTTTCTCTAGTAATATCATTTTGAGATATCCTATACACCAAGAAAGGAAAATGTCAAAGAAATGCACTGAGTAGGAATTAAAGGGGATGTGTTTGAGATTTTTAGAATGCCTGAAGGGAAATGGAAGAGTTAGTGGCCTAACATATTGGAGAAGAGGTGTTTGATGGAAGAGGATACCAATTCAAGATAATAGTAGATCCTGATTTGTTATAGTAGTTGGAGGAGTCTCAATGGGGGGACTCAGAGGTAGGGATGACACATGACCAAATCATTTATGGTTATTCCCCTATGGGATAGTTAGAGGATAAATAACATCGGCTTATATTCCATGGAAATATGTTCATTCTGATTGTGATTCATGGGAAAGTCCTCAATGAGTTACATATATCACCTTTGGCAATGAACCCCAGTGTATCTAAGACGTACTATATAATAAAGAGTTAGTTTTTTTTGGAAAGGAATATACTAGTCAGTATTATATTTCATGGTGTGATGTCAAGTATATCTACATGTAAAGGTATAACATCATGTACTTGGTAGTTTTTTGTAGCCTTTGATTTCCCTGAGTGGAAGTATAAAGCAATTTCACTTTATTTAATCTCATTTCTACCTCAGTATCAAGGTGTATATGATGTTATCTAGGTGATTTTGAATTGAATTATGAACTCATATTTCATTTAGGTGATTCGAGAATCAATTATCATGGATGTAGTTGAGAGGAAATAAGTGATGAATCATAGAAATTAAAGGACTATCATTTTTTAATGAGACCCATGGTTCACTTTTTGAGTTAGGATGGGATTAATACATCCCTTCAGACTTAAGTTATGATTTATTATTGTTTTCATCCCCCAAATAGATGAAAATATAGAGAGGACCATCCAGATGATGGAGGATATACTACATGCATGCATCTTGGATCTCAATGGATCATGTGTATGACACCTAAATTTAGTTAGGTTTTCTTACAATAAGGGATTCCACCCATCCATCAGTATGGCCCCCTTTGAGGCACTGTATGGGAGATCATGTCGATCCCCATTAGGTTGGACTAAGATTTGAGAGGTAGTCATTGTTGGTATTGATGTGGTGTAGATCACTATGAAGAATATCTAGGTGGTTCATGAGAGGATGAAGGTGGTGGTATAATATCATAAGGATTATGCCAATCAATGAAGGGGGCATTTTTTGGTTTGGGTTAGAGACCCATTTTCTTGAAGTTTTTCCCTCAACACAGTCAACCGAAGATTGTTTGGGGAAGGAAGTTATCACCATGGTTTGTTGGAACCTTTGAGGTGTTGGATCATGTTGGAGAGGTTTCTTATTAGTTAGGTCTATTCCCATAGATATACACAGTTCAAGATGTCTTCCATATGTCCAACCCACACAAGTAACTTAATGAGGATTCCCGCATCATCAAATAGGGTGATTTGTATAGCGAGGATGATACAAAGTTTTTGGAAAGACTGATGGATATACATGAACATCAAGAGAATAATCTGTGAGGGTTTTTTCATCCATTTGGTTTGAGTTATAGGGAGGCATGATGGTCTGGATGAGAGTACATGGGAGCATGAGGGGTAGATGTGTTCCTAGTACCCTGAGTTGTTTTCAGTTGTTTTTTAATGTTTCATTTTTTTGTTTCATATGATGGTGCAAAGCTTGAAATACTTTTTATTTATGAGATATAACTTTTCCCATGTTGGTGTCATGTGTTATAGATTTAATAAAATGAAAAGGTGAGAACAAATTCCCAATAAAGATAAATTATATTTATAACAATATTTAAAATCACACGGGTGAGCCAGTACTGCCCAAAGTGGACAATATCTAGATACTAAGGGCGGGTCAAATTTATTTGTGTTATTGAGATAATTTTGTGTGATGATTCTGGGATTTATTATCTTGGATTGATGTTCTCCACTGGTGGAAGTGTTTTAGTTGTGAAAAGATCACTGAGAGGTATCTCATGGAGTTCATTGGTTTTTAGACCCTACTTATTTTCCTTTTTCTAGGTTCAGTTTTGATTATCAAGGAGGAGAGTTATTTTACAGGTGTCTAATGTAATAGTACACACGTTTTAACATATTATTTTGTCTAAATTTATTTGATGGTGGTGTTTGGATACATTCTAATGTATTTGTTGAGTGGATGGTGTAGTTATCAATAAAATTTAATCATGGGAAAGATTGTAGCATATAGGATTATGATACAATGTAAAGGGTGTATTATGGTGTATGAAGATTGGTTGTGGCATAGAGGCTTGTGGATTGGGGTTTTGGTGGTCCTATTTTTTTGGGAAATATACAACATGGATTACGGTTTTCATAGTGGAGATTAGAGGAGGTATTCTCATGGTTTTATTTATTTTTATGTGGTTCCGCCATAGAGATAGGATGAAAAATGACCTTCTTCTTAGAGATTGAATTATATAAAGTGGTGGATCTCCTTTTATCATGGTTATTCTCTAAGTTTATAGTTATTTTTATGTATACCACTCTGATTTTATCATACATAGTTTTTACTACCCCATTACATTGTTTTATTTTCCTTTACATCATAGTCCTTTCCTATATTAATACCTTTTCACCATATTGAAGGATGTTATAGTGTGGTATTCTAATTTTGGGTTTTCCTATAAATTATCAAACCCCTTATAAGCCCATAATTTGTCCAATTTTCATCTTTCTTCTTGGGTGATCTTGGCGTGTCCTTAGATGTAATTTCATCCCCCTTTAATCATATTTTAACCTCGAAATTTGGAGATCAATCTTTGGTGATTATAGGTGAGTTACCTTATATTTTCTTCCATATTTTCTTCCTAATATTCATCCAAATAGATTTTTTTAAAGCGATGAAGTTTTTTTAGTGATGATTTTTTAGGAGAATGATGTGGGATATAGTGTTCTTGGTTGATCAAGGTGCATCTTTACATTATAGTGTTTGATGTTTATCATCCTCTTATTCCATCCTTGAGTAGTGGTTTTGAATGCTTTGTTTGTGGTAAGGTATTTGAGTTCTCTCTCTTCTATATTCATCCGTGATATTATCATTATTTTTCATTCTATAATGTGAGTATTATGGATTTTCATAAAAAATACAATAAAGTGGAATAACTAAATTGAAAGGTGATAGTTTGATTTCATGTGGTTTCCTGTTTTCCTGATGTTTTTGTTGTTGTTTCAGGCTATCTGTTTATTGTTGAATTATTCCTTATAATGATAGATTTATTTGAGAATACCCTTTAATTGGTTAAATACTTAATTCCATAAAATGAAAATTCAAAATCAGTGTTCTTTTTTATGCTTGACTTGTTATGTGTGTCTTGGTGGACTTGGTGGTGTGTGGCTTGGTGGCCCTAGTTTTTTGCATCTTGGAAGCCTTAATAGTGATGTGGCAGTTTGAGATTGTTGTTTCTTGATATAAATTTAGTATCAATGGATAGATAATTCATTAGTGAAAATTTAAACTATCAACTAAGTGAATAAATCATGGTGCGTGATTTGTTAAATAAAATAATGGGAAATGGATTTTGGGTTGACACACTTTGTGCGATTCTTGTGGTTGGTGGTTCTGCATTAGAAATTGTTCATAGTGGTGTGATATCATTGGTGACCTGGTGGTGGTTATGGGGGTGTTGTTTCTATGAACACATAGGTGTTGGATTCTATAATATAACTAATTACTTGTAATCTTTTATGACTTTCCTACATACCCTCACAAATTAAAATAACCTAACCGACACCCATAGAATATGGGGGTGTTTTCACTAACATCCATTATTTGGAGGTTATAGATGGTCTACTACCCTTTAATCATACTATCTTTTCATCAGTAGCTTTTGGTGATACCAGTGGTGGTTGATGAGATATTTGGTGGGGGTCACACATGGTAGGAGGACACACGGTTAATTTCCTATGAGTTCATGATACCCTACTCCCCTAGTATCCTCATACTTAATATGTGGTTGGTGTCAAAATACAGGATAATTGATTAGTTTCATGAGACTTGATATATTCTTGGCCACATAATTGTTGGATATGAAGGTATGAGAGAAAAGGATGTCTTCTCATCAGCTGATAGTAGAAAATCAGGGTGTGGGGGGGGGGGGGGGTTTAGGGATCATTTATCTAAATTATTAAAATATTATTTTTTACTCTTGTATGCATTATTTATTGAATTATCCTTAGTGAGGTTGGGGTACTAATTGACCTATGTAGGTTCTAGTTAGCTCTACTTGTGTACACTAGGGAATTTTTATTCTTTTTTCACCTTTTCATGAGATATCATGGGTATGATCCTACTGAGTATACATGTTATGCTCACCCCATATACATAAAAATAGTTTTCAAGTTTATAAGAGGTATTTGGTGATCGATCTATATATTATTAGATCCGATCATGAGTTTTTTTAGTTTTTACATAGGATTTTACCTTCTTTTGGTAATATTTTATTTTAAGAGATGTTTGTAACTATTTTTTGGTCATGCATTTGGGATATCTCTTATGGGGGGTCTAGTTTATTTCTTTTATATAATGGTGGGTTTATGTTATAATATAGATATAATGATATTAATACATCATATTTGTGAGATTTATACCCTCAATGATAGTCTCCAACCCTTGGGCTACTACATTAGGACTTGGGGTTCACTCCTTTTCTTCACTACTGGTCTAGGAAGGGGTTCCAGTAGAGTGTTGATTCATGAAAAATACCACTCCCAAAATTCAATTTTCCCTTAAAACACTACCCATTTTTCATACCCTATAATACCCTTAATTTCCTTAATCTTATAGTCATAATACAATGGACTATGTCATCTATTTCCAAGGATTCATCCATGGGAAGGCCAAAGTCCTCAACATAATTAATTTTTTTCTTGAATTTGTTTTCTTTCACACTTAATTCCCCATATCTAATTTTAAAATTACTATATATTAAATTCAATATTTTTTTTATATTTAATTTTATTATGATAAGGTAATACCTATTAACCACGTATACCCATTAAAATTAATAAAAATTAAATTTTCATTCACGCGTTGTGTGAAATACCACCTTCATGAAGCGATAACTCCAATTTTTTCCACCTCCTTTATTTGATAGTTATAAGGGTTAAACTGAAGAATAAATGTGAAATATATAATTTAATTATGATTATGGATAGGAAAATTTTAATCCACCTTCTTTCCCTCTTAGTCCTCCAAAAATAAAATATTTACTACGTGTTGTGTAGACTAACATCTCCAGGAAGTAACATATCTATTTTTTTCATTTAGTTTATTTATTTTTTATTAACTCTATCTAGATATGATTAATAAAATTAAAAGTACTTAAATAATATCATTATATATATAATAATTATATTATTCCAAAATACACCAAATTAATAATCATAATCATTCATTAATTATGGTATGTTCTTGTTTGTGATGGTCTAATCGCAATGACCCCGACCCTAGTAACTCAGATATGGTGCCTAATTTATTACTTTTTCATAGATAAAAAGTGTTCAATCCTGAAGGAATGATTAGTTTAGTAGTCTTGGAGGACCAAATACATACATGATATCCATTTTACATTATGAATATAAAATAAAAATTTATATATAACATAATTAAATGAACTGTATCCGTGAAAACACATTCCAATAATTTTTCTTCATATCTTGGGGAAAGGAATCAAAATAATTGTAAGCTCAAATTCTTAGTAAGGGTTAAGTAAAATGGAATATATCATGAATCAATAAGAATAATAAACACTTAAAGTTAAATAATTGAACACACATGACATCTAAATAACTTGAATATCATGATAAGATAAGTCATAATAAATATGGAAAGGTAAATAACTAGAAACACATTCCATTTAATTATTAAACTGAGAATAAAATGTATCCAGATTTAATAGCACTATGAAAATATCATAGATAACAATAACTAAATTATTAATGAAGTAAATGCTTAATTATAATACATCATGATCTTAGGAATCACGATATATCTATTTTCAAGACATTTAAAAAGACTATTTAAATATTATGGGTGAAACCCCATTTAATTTGGCCATCTGATTTGTCTCATGAGACCTATCGATGCATTGAGGGTATATATAATTCCAAGATCCACCTATCACTTCATGTCCAAATAATTCCTCATATATTGAATAATCTATTTCATTCAAGAATAATATTCCTTGTCAATAAATATCTATATTGAGTAAAGGGTATGAATTTATCAATATTTCCCCATTTAATCAAATAAATTTCAAAGTATACACCATATGTAGAACTGGTAGATAATTTTTTCAATAATAATATATATCATACAATAATATTATTATTCTAAATAATTTTAATTTACAATGAAAAATGATCATAATAAAGATATTTTTTCAAGATAAATTTAGTGATCATAAAAGGATATGTGATTGTACAATAACATTTACCACTTGATAATTTTCAAGTCAAATACCTTGTATTAAATAATTCAAATTTATACTTAAAAATACCATAAAGTATTAATTAATCAAGATATTACATGTCAAAGGGGAAGTATATACATCATATAAAATAAATTAGGTGCATAATATTACAATATTCCTTAATGAAAGGAAATTGAGATGAAGTCCCTTACCTCACACTTACTTTTGGTTAAAAGTTCCTTATAATCCTTTATAGTGGTTTTTAACATGTTATTAACTTATATTATAACCATATTAATATTTATAATATCACATATGATCCTTTTATAACATCTTATCTCCCATTTCTTAATAACCTTTCATCATTTTCATTGTTTTGGGTGATAATTGCCTTGTTTTCTCATTCGTGCTTGGTCATGAAAGATCCAATTCATATGGATATTATATAGTTTTATAATCTAAAAAATAATAATAATGAAATAATTATCATATTTATATATAAATTTTACTTTCAATACCAATCATGAAGGATGGTTTTCAGAAATGAAGTACGTTACGATCATAGAGATGGTTGGTCGTATAAACGCATAAGTAATATTCCCATTTTCAATGATAATTATGGAAAAGAGGTAATTAATATTGTATACATACATAATGATAATAATATAATATTATTTTCTAAAATATACTTATAAATATTATCCATGCGGTGTGGTGATGCAAAGAGAAAGTTACATCACTTCGTGAAGGTGGTAGTCCACATGTACAAAAATGACGTTGTCATCTTTCAGTGAGTGGAAATATAAGAAATAAAACGAGATATTATCTTTTTATAATGATAAATAATCCATTAATATCATAATTATTTCATCTATATAACACATATTCATTAAATTTATCCTTATTATGTTCCATTTAATGCATTAGTGAAAAAAAATCACATCACTTCGTGAGGCGGTAGTCCACCGTACACACGAACAACGATATTATATCCAATACATAATGGAAAGTAAAAAAGTTATATATTAGGTAATAGATAAATAGGTTTAATTATGTTATAAATACCATATATATACTTTATATCCATCATCATACTCAACCTTGAGAGGTGGTTAAGAAAAAATGAATGACATCGGTACGTGAGGCGGTGGTCTACCATACACACAAATGATAATTTTGTAACCCATTTGATGGAAGTGGGGATGAATTTAGGTAATAAAATTATCAAAAAAACATTATAGTATATTTAATATACTAAAAAAACTATATTATTATGGTTTTAAAATAATTTAAGGAGGTTGAGGAAGAAATAAAAGAAAAAGGCATAGTTAGGAATTGTACATATTCTCGGACCACCTCTATAGGATTATAACTAAAGTATTCATATAATGGATTTATGAAAAATAAAAGGATTATAATATGTGGTTATTGAAGTTTTTAAGTGATTTGGGTAGGTTTTTTCCAAACCAAAATGGTTTTATGTTCTGAATATGAGAGGAGAGGGTGTGACCTTTTATAAATGAGGTGAGTGGCACACTTGTAATTTTTAAAAATAAAAAGGTGTGCCCATGTTTTTCATATAAAATAAGGGTAATAAATGCAAAATTATAGATAATTAGATATTATATGGTTGAAATATATCCATTAAATGGATTTATACAAGTTTTAGGTCATTTTAACCCTTATATTTTTATTTTAAACCCTGGGTAAACCCATTTCTACCTTAGACGTGGTAAATAATTTTTATCGTTCTTACTATTAATGATGGTAAAAAGTTATATTAAACTTATTAGATAATATAAATTATTCAAATTCATAATAATAAATCTATTTTTTAAAATTATATTCACACAAGTGGAAAATTTTAATTTATAATAAATCCCGCATACCCGACGAGAAAGAGGGTTTTCAAAGAGAAAATGCTCAAATGTTTACCAAGTTTTTATATCCAAATTCTATATGAAAATGACTATAATGAAAACATTGGATTAATAGATATATTATTGAACTAATTTTACTTTTAAACCAATTAAAAATATAATTTAACTTTGTAAATAATTTAAATTATAAGGTAGTTTTTAATTAAAATTTAGCATTTTCACTATTCATCAAAAAATGAAAGATTTCAGAAAAATCCCAAAAATTAACCCTAAGATAATTTTGATATACTTATATAAAAAATAAAGTTAATTTCATGAAATAAATTTTATAAAATTTTCAAAAATTAATTTTAAATTATGTGTGTGAAGCACAACTAAACCGTCTTCTAGAAAAAATACATTTTTTTCGGACAAAATTTCTTTTTTATTTAAATGATTATTATTTTATTTCTAATAAATTGATAAAAAAATGTTTGTCTATAAATATATATATAATTTTCATAATTTATTTAGTTCTATTCTTACCCATTTATTTTATATCTAGGTTATAATGGTCACGTTTAAATAATATTTTTATAAAGAATCATGTTTCTTTTAAACCCGGTCTTGCGTACATCACAAGCTATCAATAAAATTAACTTTATTATAAAATATGAATATTTTAAAGTATTATGTTGTTAAATTATCCTATCTTAAAATAATATACCTCTAAATTTCATGGATATTACCTTCTAATTAGATGAGGGGGTCTCTTCTTCATAACATCCTATAGTTCCCACATTGCTTCCTCTATTTTTTGATTTCCCTAAAGTACCTTTACTAGACAAGTCATCAGATTACTCAATACTTTATATCTATTATCAATAATATGAATGGTTTCTAAAATTTTAATATAGATCATTTCCAATTCTATTTCATCATAGGTGATCACATGTGTTGGGTCTAGCATGTAATTCCCTAGAAATGATATGTGGAACACATCATGTACTTTCAATAGATTTGGTGGCATTGGAAAATGATAATAAAAAAATACAATTCTTTCAAGAATTTCAAAGGGTGAAATGTACTTGGGTATTAATTTACCTTTATTACCAAACCTTATATCAGCCTTCCATGGAGATACCTTAAAGAAAACACGATCTCCCACATGGAATTACAAATCATTCCTATAATTATCTACATAAACCTTTCACTAAATTTGATCTACATTAATGTGATCCTGAATAATATTTACCTTTTTTTGTCTATTTAATAAGTTCAAGTACTACGATTTTACTTTTACCAGATTTATCACAACAATTTGGAGTATGACATCTCTCTCCATATAGCTCTTTATACAACACCATTTGAATACTTGAATGGAAACTATTCTTATGGGAAATCTCAACCAATGGTACATACTAACCCCCATACCTTAAAAGGTAAGTGAGAATTATATAAACATGTATTCCATTATTTTAATCATCATTTTATACTTCCCATCAGTGTTTTTATTGTAGAAAGTGATCAAATGAATCTCAATATCAAGAGCTTTCTGAAGACTCCTCCATAATTTCGATGTAAAGCAGGGATCAAAATCAGACACAATTGAAATAGGTGAACCATAAAATCTTAAAACTCCATTAATATATATCCTTTGAGGCTCTCAAGAGGTAAATATTATATTATGTAAAGTAAATTTGTATATTTGGTTAGCCGATCAATGATAACCCATATTGCTAAATTCCTTCTAGAAGCTTCGGTAGTCCTATAAAAAATTCCATAGTAATTTTATCCCATTTAAACATTGGAATCAAAATATTTTTCATGAATACTCTAGGATTATTTCTCATAGATTTCTCTTATTGAAAACCCAAACGCCTAGACACATAATTTTCCATTTCCTAGTTTATGTTAGATCACCAAAAATGTTCCCTCATATCATTATACAACCTTGTGTTACTAAGGTGTATAGAGAAATTTAAGCTATTTTAATCTTCAAAAAATTACATTTTTAGTTTAGGTATAGATGTAACACATAATATATTTCCAAATTTCAAAACATCATCTTTAAAAATGACATCTATTAATTTCCCATCATTCATAACTTTAATTTTCATTTGAAATGCCTCATCCTCATATTGATAACTTTTTATTTTCTCAAATAAATATGGTTTCTCAATTATTTGAAAAATGAGTGATGTATCCCATTCCTTAATAATTCTAATATTCATATTTACTAGATCAATGAACATAAATATCCCTCTTAATCCTAATTGGGGTCATAATTCCATGATCTTTCCTACTTAATTCAGCTACTACCTTATTTTCTTTCCTTGGGTGGTTGTGTATTGAGTAATAAAAATCCTTGAGTATCTCAATCCATTGACTTTGCCTCATATTGATATATTTTTGTGAAAATATGTATTTTAGTCTTTTATAATCCATGTATATCTCATATATTTCACCATAGAGATAATTCATCCATATCTCCAAAGTAATGATTATAGTTTCCAAGACAAGATCATTAGGATACAACCTTATACCTTCTTTGATGCATCATTATATATCACAATCCCATAATTTTCAGATGGTAGATTCAAAATTGAAGCATCAACCAATATACTCTTTATTTCATCAAACAATTCTTCCCATTATTTTTTCCAAAAAAACACAACCCCATTACGGGGTAAGCTTGGTTAATAGGTTAGATAATCAAGAAAAAATCTAAATGAATTTTTGATACTAACCTACAAAACCAATGAATATATGTACCATGGTTATGTTCATTATTGAAGAACTTTTTCTTCATAGGATGAACTGATATTTCATCCTTATAGACAATATAACCAATAAAAGAAACTTCTTGAAGCTAGAAATTACTCTTACTAAATTTACCATATAAATCTTTCCTTTTAAGTGTCTTAATAATAATCCAAAAGTGGTTATCATGGTCCTCCTAGATTTTATAATACACTAATATATCATCAATGAATACCACAAAAAAATCATCAAGATATTACTTGAATATTTTTTTCAATAGATCCAAAAAATAGAGGGTAAATTATTTAATACAAATGGAATTACTTTGAACTTGTATTGTTTATACTTCATTAATAATGTTCACTTCGTAATTTCTTCCTTCTTTACTTATAATTGATGAAATCTAGAATGAAGGTCAATATTTGAAAAATATTAGGCTCAAGGAATTTGATTGAGTAAGACATCAATTCAAGGTAGAGGATATGTGTTCTTTATTATAATAGAATTGATTTCCCTATAATCAATGCACATACTCATGGATTCATGTTTCTTATTAATGAAGAAAACAGGGGATCCCCATGGTGAAACACTAGGGAGAATAAATACCTTATCACCCAACTCTTTTAGTTGTTTATTCATCTCCACTAATTAAACAGTGGGCATTCAACATGTATTATTTGATATTAGTCTTGCATCAAAGGTTAAATCAATTGAAAACTCAAATTCATGCTCTAGGGGTATCTAGGTAAATTTGTAAAAAATACATCAATTTATTCCTATACAATAGTTATATCCTTAATATGGAGATTACCTTATCTATACCTTGAATCTTTCCCCTTTTCCCCAAGAATATCATTTAGTAGAGCTACTAGGGGTGGATCTAGATATGAATCAAATGATGAAGTCTTCGATCTAAAGATAATAAATCCTAAATTTTCCTCACAAATCATAATTTTCTTCATGAAATAAAAATTTTCATATAATTTTGAAATACAATATATACCAAGGATTATATAAAATTAAATCATAGGTATGATAATAAGTTCAAAAAATAAAGCATGACTACATATTATAATGGGCCCTTCAAATCAGATCCCTGTTGTAGTGAGATTTCACCTAGGAGTTTTGATAGACAATTCCCTTCTTAAATTAAAATAGAAATGTCTGATTTTCTTTGAAAATGGGTATATATTAAAGAGTACAAGGATCTAGAATCAAATTTAACATTTACTAAATTGTAATATAGGATTAAAGTACCTACCACCACATCATTAGTTAATTCCACCTCATATTTAGTGATTTTATAGGCTTGGTCTTCTCCCCTTAGATTATTCTATGGTAGATTCCCTTTACACTTGAGACATTGGTGTGAAAATTGACCCATTTCATTATAGCTAAATCACTGGAAATCATTTAATTGTTTCTTCCCCATTACATTCACGATCAATATTCTCCTTATCCTTGCACTTATAACAAACTTCCAAGATCTTCATGCACTTCCCATGATGTTTATTTCCGCAATTTTCACATAATGGAAATTGCTCCATCCTCCTATTATTATTTGAAACACTCTCTTTTTCATGGTTTTAAAATGACTTCTTCTCCTCTTGATTTCCCTAGAATATGTATGATATAGAAAAATACTTTTCCATTTTGATGGCATATAAAACTATTTCATCATATAATGAAAAATATTGAGAGACCAATTACCTTAGGAGACTTGCATTAAGATGTTCAAAGAAATGATAAATATTGCACTCTGTGTTTCATATGTAATCCATATAATACCAAGATATCCTTTTAAGGGCATCTTATTACTCTACAATAATTTATTATTTATTTATCTTTCACCTAAGGAAATTTCTATTCATTTTATTTTGTTTCTAACAATGGATTTTTTTTAAATAATGTATCTTTAAAAGATTTCCATTCCATGAGTTATATTTCCTCTTCCACCCTAGTATTATGGATAAAAATCCACCATTTACCAACATATCCTTTAAGATAATACACTACTATTATAACCTTTTCCTTTTCACCACACCCCAATGCCATAAATATATTCTCCAGATATTTAATCCATTTATTGGATACAATAGTATTACTAGTCCCACTAAATGATGGATGGATCTGTCTCATGAAGTGATCCAACATTGGAGAATCATGATGTGGAACATATTGCTCCATCCAGGCAAGGTTATTTGTCAAAACCTAATTAAGATGACCTAATATAGCCATAATTTTATCAGTTCTAATGCCAGTTGTATTGGATTCTTGTATAGGGAAATATCTACATTGTCCATGAGTATCGATACCCTTATTCCCTCAATGCGCCATTGATAAAAATTGTAATATACTGGATTATCTTATAAAGTTATGAATTTTAAATCATAATGTATAATTCTAAATATAATGTAACACTTAACATAAATAAAAATTTATGCATTATTATTCTTAGTATTATGAACTTGGTTTCTTCTAGGATGTATTTATTTTCAAATACTTCATAATTTTTTGTAATTTTTTTAATTATCCAAAGAATATCCCCCAGGAGTGTCAAACCAAGTGTGTAGTAAGACCTTCTATCCATCACATGGTGATGATCAATTCAATCCCAATACACCATTTTCATATTTATTACCCCTACAGAACCACATCCACATTTAGTATCAAGGAAGAGATGTATTTCTTAAAAAAACCATAGAATATATTCCTTACCAAAACATTAGGATGTTCTACTATTCTTATCCTAAAAGTATATCATAGGGTTATGATCCCTAATATATGTTTACCTTAATCTAGTTCCCATAATTTCAACTAAACATACTCTGGTACCAACTGTAACAACCTTGACCACAACAACCTAGATTCTTTGTTAGCTTTATTACATTAGAATTTATACAAAGGGTCACATTTTGAAGGATTGATCAGTTTAGTAGTTTTAGATAAGTAGATAAATACATGATACACATTTTATTTTTAGAATAGAAAATGAAATATAGTACATAAAAAATAAAATGTATTGCATCTTTGAAAATATATTCTAAGAATTCTTCTTTATATCTTGTGGAATGGAAACAATATAAGGGTGAGATAAAATGCCTAATAAGGTTAAAGTATAGAAAAATATATCATGATTAAATAATAATAATCAACATGGAATGGTAAATAACTAAACACACATGCCATTTTAATAACTTAACTACCAGGATATGATAAGGCATAATCAACAGGGCAAGGTAAATAATTGAAAAAACACTCCATTTAATCAATAAATTGATAATGAAATAAATCCAAAGATAATAGTGTTATAAAAATAACATGGATAATAATAACTGAATTATTAATGAAGTAAATTCTTAATTATTTGATTTCATGATCTCAAGCATCATTTTTGAGTCAATAAGGTTTCCTTATGAACTTTCTATTTTTCTATGTATTGAAAATCACACACTTTATCTTAAGGCCAATTATCTTTCCCTAAGGGTTTTTTTCTTAATAAAAATTTCCCTTCTCTAAGGAAATTTTTATCCTTACCTTGGTTTTCATTATCTCGTTTTAAGTTCTCTAAAAACCAAGTTCCTTTTATTACTAAGTCTAAAATTTGGGTCCTTATAAAAAACCTCGGAATATTATAGTTCATTGGATATAGAGTCTTTTGTTTTCAGACACCAAATTATTTGAAATTTAGACTCCAAATTCTTTGAAATATAGACTCTGAATTCTCTAAAATTCAGACTCTGAACTCTCTGAAATTCAAACTCCGAATTCTCTAAAATTTAGACTCCAAATTCCTTAGAATTCAGACTCCAAATTCCTCAAAATTCTAACTCTGAATTACTCATAATTTAGACTATGAATTCCTCAGAATTCAGACTCAGAATTCCTTATAATTCTGATTCCAAATTCCTCATAATTTGGACTCTGAATTCCTTAGAATTCATACACTGAATTCCTCAAAATTCAGACTCCAAATTACTCAGAATTCAGACTCCAAATTCCATAGAATTTAGACTCTGAATTCCTCATAATTCAGACTCTGAATTCATTGGAACTCAGACTCCAGAATCTATATAATTCAGATTCCAAATTCTTTGTAAAACAAAATCCAAATATCCATGCTTTATAGAATCCAATTTTTTAACATGATTATACTCAAAATTCCATTTTTCATTAGACTCCAGATATTCAGATTTGGTTAAGATAATCTATTTTTCCTTATATAAACTTTTATAAGTATGAAACAATGTCGTACAATTTGTTTATAACTAACCATTGGTTGAGTGACACGTGTACAGGTCCCTCCAAGATTCAAGAAAAAATATGACTATTTGAGGAGGGACCCGACTATTGGAGTTTTTCCTATAAATAAGAGCTCATTTGAATGATCTCATAATCAGTTTATCTTCCTAGAGATTACATGCGGTGATGCTGTGAAGTGATTTCTAGAGAGATAAAGACTCATGCTTTGTGCATTTCATGAACATATTGTTTAGTCATGAACACCTTGTTCAGATTACTTCATGTGACTCTGATTGTTGCTGAGTACAATTGAGGGCTTCTGGGGATAGGAAGATAGAGATGTGGAATACCTTAAAGATCAAGGGATTTTGGGGATAGCAAGACAGATTCCGATATTCCTATTGAGGGCTTTCCTTGGTGTGGGTAAGATAGACATTCTTGTAATTATAAATCAAGTGACCTTTATCTAAGGTTTTTGGATACCCTACTCTTTGGGTTAAAATATTTCCTACTTGTTACTTATTTTCATTTCAAGTTTTATTTCCACTGTATTTTGATAAAGGAAGAAAGTATAACTTTATTATATTTTTTTGTACTTTACTCACTCCGATAAATAAGATTCTATACGCTTTAAGGTAGAATCTTCCTTTAAGAAAATTGTTCTTAAGTTTCATTTCCGGATTCATATTTCTAGACCCTAAGAAAGTTTGTTTTATAGAACTAAAAGAGGATATGTGAATTTACCCTATTTAACATTGTTAAAAATAGTTTTTCTTAAGGTTAAAAACAAAAGTTTTTAAACTTACAATTCAACCCCTCTTGTAATTGAGCATCTACATATACTATTTTGATCCTACAATTGGTATCAGAGAAGGTCTCTGAAATTCTTATACTTACATATAAGTTTTCTTTCTCAAATTTTCCTTGTTCTAAATTTTCTTGCTTAACTTTTCTTGTTAAAGTTTTTCTTAAATATTTTTGTCTTTGTTTATGAATGTTTCTATTAATAAGTTTTTTTGGAAAAGATATTTTCTTACAGAATGTAAGGTATGAATGTCGGTTCCATTGAAAATCTTAATCCTAGAAGAACACCAATTTTTGATGGTAATGATTATGAGTACTGGAGTGATAGAATGAAGGAATTTTTTATTAACACTAGATTAGAAATTTTTTTTATGCTTACTAGAGACTACAAAATTCCAAAAAAGGAAGTCAAAACCTTCACCAAACAAGAAAAATCAGAATATCAACTAAATTACAAGGTACACAATACTTTATTGCGTTCTATGATCAGGAATATATATAGTCAAATATCTTCTCGTGAAGCTTCCAACTGCGTCTAGAAAAAACTTGAAGTTACACATTTTGGAACTTCTAATGTGATAGAAACTAGAAGAGCTATGTTGAGAGCAGAATATCATGGATTCTTGTTTCCTTATAGAGAACCTATTTGAAAAGTACAACAAAGATTTATGACCATTGTCAATAGTCTTCAATATATAGGAGAAAAAGGTCTTGATTATGAAGTTCTTGTAGATAAAATAATTTACATCATTCCCAACGAGTTGGAGTCCAAATGAACAACCATTGATGGGAACATGAAATTTTCCAATATTACTCTTGATAAACCTTTTGGAACTCTTCTTCAAAATGAGACATGAATGAAAATAGATGATGATATAAATAAGAAGAAGAATGAAAATGAAAGTTTATACTTTACTATTACCAAAGTTGAGACTCCATAAAGGGTTACAAAATCTAAGTCTAAGAAAGTCACTGTTCTATTTGAGTCCAATCAAAGTTAACATTCTGAAAATGAATTAGATAATCTTGCTCAAAGGATGAACAAGATAGTGGGAAAGAAATATTTCCATTATATATATAAGAAGAAATAAAGTAAGGAAAAGAGAGATTATAATGTAACCTATTATGAATGTAAAAGTGCTAGACACATTAGGCCATATTGTCCTATGCTTAAGAAAAAATACAGAAAAGAAAATCATTCTAAGAGAAATAGAAAGAAATATTACAATTCTAAGGCTAAGAAATTCTTGATGGCTAATGATACGTGGAGTGCCAGTGGTGGTGATTCATCTTATGAACCCTCAGAGTATGAATCTCCTAGTCAGAAGAATCTTATTCTACTAGACAAACTACCCATTAGAAATCACCTTCTAATGGACAAGGTACACAATGCCAAATCTATCACTAATGTATCTTTGAATACAAATTATACTGATGATAAATATTATAAGACATCAGATGAAGAATCTTCTTCTGATGAAGACAACTTTTTTACCTTCTTAGGAAGAAGTGTCTTGGATTTCCAAAATTCTTGAAAATGAAAATTGTAAGATAAAGAAGATGTTACAGAAGGAAAATTCTAGAATTTTTGTTTTAACTAAAGAAGTATCAGATCTTTATAAGGATCTTGATTAGAAAACTTTTGATTTTGAAATTATTTCTAAAAACCTTATGGAAGTTAATTCTGAGAAGGATAAACTTTCTAAGGATCTTGAAGATATTATTTCTAAGAAAAATATTTTAGAGGCTAACTCAAGTTCCAAAACTAATAACTTTGAGGATAAGAACTTGATTATTAAAATAAAGTCAGAAATATTTTCCTTAAGGAAATTCCTGTCAAACTTTACCTCTGGTAAGGAAAACTTTGATAATATGTATTATCAAATTCATCCTTTAAGAAATGGTTCTAGATCTGGTTATACTCATTCAAAACCTATTTTTAGTAATAATTATTTTGTTCCCCAAAGTTCTCCATTTTGTACTAAATGTAAGTGTGGTGGACATTAGGAGAAAAATTGTTCTTTAAACGAAACCCAATCTTTAGGTTTTCATAAAGCTTATTTTTCTAAGAAAATGTAGATTCCTAAAATCTTACTTTCTGAAATTTCTGGATCTAAGAAAATTTAGATTCCAAAAGTCTAACTATTTTATTCTAAGGAAAATAAAAAAAGTACCAGCAACAATACATGGTACATGGATAGTGGATGTTTCTGATATATGACTGGTAAAAAACGATTCTTTGAAAATATTATCAAGATGAAAGAAGGAAAAGTAACTTTTGGAGATAATGATCAGGGAGAAATTATTGGTATATGTTACATTGTTATTCTTGGAAAAACTTTAATTTAAAATGTTTTATTTGTTAAGGGTCTTAAGCACAAACTCATTAACATAAGTCAATTATGTGATGAAGGTTACCATGTGAATTTTAAGAATAAAAAATTCTTAGCACACAATTCCAAGGAAGAGTTTATTCTTTCTACCCATAAGCATGAAAATGTATACACACTAAACATAAAAGACCATATAAGCCAAGATCTACCTTTCCGTAGTGGAATGGATGATAAATTTTGGTTATGGAATAGAAGGTTATGACACTGTAACCTTAGGAACCTATTAAAACTCTCAAATAAAAGACTTGTTAAGGATATACAGGAGCTTAGATTTGATTCTTCAAAAGTTTGTGATCCTTGTCAATATGGAAATCAACATAAATAAAGTTTTAAATAAATCGGTTAAGTCTCAACTTCTGATGCATTGTAGTTAGTGCATATGGATCTTTTTGGTCCAACACAAACTGGAAGTATTGGAGGTAAATATTATTTATTTGTCTTAGTTGATGATTACACTAGATTTATGTGGCTCTATTTTCTAGAAAATAAATATGAAACATTTTCTTATTTCAAAACTTTTAGATCCCAAGTTAAAAATGAAAAAAACCTTCCATTAATAACTATTCATAGTGATCATGGAGGAGAATTTCAAAATTCAGATTTTGAATCTTTTTGTAGTAAGAAAAGCATTACTCATAACTTCTCAGCTCCAAGAACTCCCCAATAGAATGGTGTTGTTGAAAGAAGAAATCAAATTATTCAAGAGATAACTAGAACCATGTTGAGTGAATATTCTATAGCTAAACAATTTTGGGCCGAAGCTATTAGCACTGCTTGTTATACAATAAATTGAGTTTTAATCAAACCTTTTCTTAACGAAACACCATATAAATTGTGGATAGGTTGATAACCTATAATTTCTTACTTCATAGTATTTGGTTGAAAAGTATTCATCCTAAATAATAAAGATAACTTACATAAATTTTCACCCAAATATATGAAGGAATTTTCCTAGGCTACTCCACTACTTCTACCAATTACAGAGTTTTTAATAAAAATACTTGTACTGTTGAAGAAACAATGCTTGTTAAATTTGATGAAACTAATTATTTTGTTTTTAGACAACCCCAATCTATATCCTAAGATTTATTTTAAAAAATTGATTATCAACCCTTGATAAAAGATACTTCTAATAAGGAAAATGTTCAAGAAAATATTTTTTTGAAGCATTTACCCCAGAAGAGTTTCTACCACATATTGATGAATAGGTTTTACAAAACTCAAATCAGTTGTTTCTTAAGAATCATCACAGTGATAATATCATTGGTGATGTAAATAAACCTATAAAGACTAGAAGTTTATTAAGAAATGAAGTAGAACATCTAGCATTACTTTCCCAATTAGAAATAAAAAGCACTAATGAAGATTTAGGTGATTATGATTGGATTAAATCCATGCAAGATAAGACAAATGAATTTAAAAGGAAAAAAGTTTAGACCTTGGTTAAAAGACCTAAGGAAACTTCTGTAATTGGAGTAAAATGGGTCTTCAGAAATAAGTGTGAAAAAAATGGAATCATAGTAAGAAATATAGAAAGATTAGTTTCCAAAGGATATAATCAACAAGAAGGAATAGACTATGATAAAACCTATGATTCAGTATCTAGACTTGAATCTATTTTAATTTTACTTTCCTTTCAGAATTCTTTAACTTCAAACATTTTCAAATGGATGTGAAGTGTAATTTTTCTTAATGGGAATGTTCAAGAGGAAGTTTATGTTGAACAAACTCCTGGTTTTGAAGACACAAAACATCCTGAATATGTTTTCAAACTTACCAAAGGTTTATATAGACTTAAAAAAGCCCCTAGAGCCTGGTATTCTATACTTACATGATTTTTGTTACAAAACAATTATGTTAAGAGAACTGTTGATCCAACTCTTTTTATAAAGAAAGATAAGAAAAATGTTTTGATTTTTCAAATATATGTTGATGACATTATATTCGGATCAAATCAACAATATTTAACTAATTCGTTTGAGAATATAATGAAATATGAGTTTGAAATGAGTATGATGGGTGAGTTATCATTTTTCCCAGGTTTTCAAATTTCTCAAAAACCAGAAGGAAATTATTTATCACAACATACATATATTAAATATCTTCTTAAAAAGTATGGATATGATAACACTAAAAGTATAAGCACTCCAATCAGTACCTCAAATTCACTTGATCTTGATGAAGCTCAGATACCAATAGATCAAACATCATTTAGAGGTATGATAGGAAGTTTACTATACTTCACAACTAGTCAACCAGGCTAAATGTTTTCAGTATGTTTATGTGAAAGATATCAATCTAATCCAAAAAATATCATTTAAAAGTAGTGAAAAGAATTTTTCTCTATTTAAAGGGAACCATGGATTTAGGACTTTTTTAAACTTCTAGAAATGATTTTGTTTTAAAAAGAGTTTTGAATTCTGATTTTGGTGGATGTAGAATGGATAGAAAAAGTACATCTAGAACTTTTAATTTCTTAGGAGATTCATTAGTTTCTTGGTCATGCAAGAAGAAACACTCAGTAGAACTTTCCACTATTGAAGTTCAATATGTAGCAGTTGGAAGTTGTTGTGCCCAAGTGTCGTGGATGCAACACACACTCACAGATTATGGAATGAGTTTTAGAAAAACACAAATATTTTGTGATAATACTAGTGACATTTACCTAAGAAAAAACCCTTCACATCACCTCCATGCAAAACATATAGATATTAGGCATCATTTTCTTAGGTATCACACACTTAAAAGAAGATATCATTCTATAATTTATCGAAATGAAAGATCAACTTGAAGATATTTTCAAAAATATTTACCCTATGATAGATTTGAATACATTAAAAAAAAGTTAGGAATGATAAACATAAGGTAATCTTCCATATTAACTTTTTGTTGAAACCTATATCCTTACATTAAGAAAATTCTTTTCATAGGAGGAGTACATTTTCTTGTCATCCAATTTTTTTCCTTAATCAAATTTTTGGTAACCAAAATTTTCCTGATCAAATCTTTTTACGACAAAAGTTTTCCTAATCAAAATTTTCATAACCAAAATTTTCTTAATAAAATTTTTTCATAACCAATTTTTTTTTCTCTCAATTTTTTTTCAGAACCCAAACTTTTGGAATAAAAAATTTCCTTTCCTTAATAAAATTATCCAAAATATAAAATTATTCAAGAAAAATATTTTTCTATACTGAATTTTTTTTTGGGAAATCCAGAAGGTATTTTTTCTTACTTAAATTTTCGTAATTAAATTTTTTACTTGTTGGTATTATTATCCTATTTTAAAGAAAATTTTATCGGATTCACTTTCCTTAAATCTGAATTTTATTTAAAACCTCAAAAGATCGAAACCTACCAAATCCTTCTTTATCTTTCATCTCAACTGTCAGATCAGTTTGTTCTCATTTCAACCATTGGATCAAATTGGGAATTCAAATCATCACTTCAATGCCTATATAAAGGAACATCTATTCCTTGTCCCACATCGATTTTCAAAGTTTTATGCGCCGAAGTTCTGCCTCTCTTAAAAAATCTCATTATGCTTTTCCAAGTTTTCTTAGACTAAAAATGTTGTTGGAAGCCTCTCCATAGAAACAAATGTCTTCAAACAAGGAAGTCAAGGAATCGAAAATATATAGGGAAAGGTTAGTTGATCCAAGATTCTTTTCTAAGTACAATACCTTGATTATGAAAAACATTAAACTGAATGGATGGGAGAGATTTTGAGTAGTAAATCTAGAAAGTCACGATCCAGTTTACCTAGGGTTGCTTATATAATTTTACAATAAAATAAGTTTTTTAATGAAGGTGGAAGAGAAAAATTTTCCTTCAAGAGCTATGGGAAAACCTATTCCCTATCCTTCAACATGGAAACAAATATTCTTAGAGTTTTGTATGAAGGTGAAGTAATTTTCTTCACTCATAAGCTGCCAGATCATTCAGAACGTTTTGAGAAGGAAAAGAAAATAGAGTGCCTTGGAATCAAAGGAGTAAAATCACCGATGATTAACCATATCTCAAAAAAATTCATATTGTTAGAATTATGGGTGTAAGGTTTCCTCATTCCAAGAAAAGGAGACAAGGACTCCTTAAAGAAAAGTGACATTTTTATCTTGAATTTTTTTGGTTAACCCAAGGAAGATAGATCATTTAAAGTATACCCTTCTGATAATCACAAATATCAAGAATGAAACTATCAAATACCAAATCATCATGTATCTAGAAAAATTTGTCTAAGATCATAGTGCTATGATTAGAATCATTCAAAATTCCCTATAGCTCTAAACCATGAAATTTCAAGATCTTGCTACTAAGTGATGACACCTTGAGGGGAATGGAATTTGATTTCAATACCAAGTCTGGATAATTTCATAGTCTTTAAAAAATATATGTTGAAGCTCTTTATAAGAAAGTATAAGTATGAGAGACTTATAATAAAGCTCAGAATAAGAGAAAAGAAAAAGAACTGGAAACCAAAGATAAGTCTATAGTTTCAGAAACTCTGTCAACTCCACCAAAGCTGAAAAAGAAAAATACATTTCCTGATGAAGTGGTAGTGAAATGGAGGGAATAGAATAAGAATAAAAAATAATAAGATCCTAGTTTTGGTCTAGATCCTACTGATGCAAAATATTTGAAAATTTAACCTGCTGAAGAGTATAAAAGGAAAGAAAAACAGAAGAATCAAAAGAAGAAAATGCCTAAAGATGAGATCATCCAAGAACTTATCAAGGATACTGAGAAATATTCTGAACATATTCACATACTAGAATATTTTCTTGAAGAATAATTACTAGTAGAGACTCCAGGAAAGAATATGTCAATTCTGAAACCTATTGTAAAATAAGAGATAGTTCAGAAAAAATATGTAGGGGAAGAAGAAGAGGAAGAAGAATATGAGAGTGATGATGTTATAAATCAAGTGGAAGAATATCATTACAAGGAAATTACTTATAAAAAGATTTCAATACGGACTTCCCAAGTTGAATCAAGTAAAATTATTTCTCAAGGAAAAGAGGATGAGGGTCAGGAAGAGATTAAAAAACCTTCTGATGAGGAAAGTAACAATCATGACTTCATCCAACTTGATGATCTTAAGGAAGATTCTAAGAAAAAAGAGGTTGATGAAGATAAAATTGTCAAACTTTCAGATAGTGATCATGAATCTCCAAAGTCTACAGAGACTATTTCCAAAGTAGACAAAGGAAAACAAGTGATTATTGATACACCTAAGAAATATGTGGTGGTTAAGAAGGATTTTGGTAGGTTATCCAAGAGGAAATTTGAAGAGATAATAAAATAATCTTCACCTGCAAGGGAATCAGATTCAAAATAATCTTCCATGGGTTAATATTTATAGGTACAGTCTATGAAGAAGTTAGTAGACAATATACCCTTGTTTCTGAGTATTGATTCAAGGTTTCAGATACTTCAACACTTTTTCAATCAAAAGTAGGATTCCATAAGCATGATCATGAAAAAATATATCAAGATTGATACTGATTTCAAAACCTTCTATATCGGCTATGATGCTCATATAAGATATTTTAATAAAATTAGAAAGTGGTCTAAAAGAATGATCGAAAACTTGAGAATTTTTTTTGACTTCCTTAACTTAGTGAAAGATTCCTTAGATAAGTCAGATGACATGATAAAAAATCTTAAAAGTTTTAAAGGGAATCTGAACCTTTAACAAGTAGCCTGGAAGTAAAAACATAAAGATCTGAATAGGATGTTGAATTCAGTTGCTTTAAATTTAGAGATAGAAAGGTAACTTAGGGAAGAGTTACAAAAAAAACTCAACCAGTAATAAGAAGTAGTGATGTCTCAGGAAGAAATCCTTAAGTCTCAAGATGAAAAAATCAAGGATCTGGAAAAGAAAAATCAGGATCAGGAACAGTTTCTCAAGAAGTTTGAGGAATATCATAAGTATCTCATGAAGTTTAAGGCTACCTTGAGGAAAATCATGCCGACGGAAAAGAAGGATGAGTGATTTTCATGTCATTCCAATCATTTTTTGTATTTCCCTGTATCAATATTTTTCCCAATCATAATGAAAATTTGTTTTCCTTCATCTTTTTTGTTGTATAGTTTTAATTTTTCATGTACCATTTTTTTCATTCTCTCTATTCCTTTTTTAAAATCACAAAGGGGGAGAAAATAATGATAAAAATAATAATAAGTATAAAATAAGATGGTGCCTTAAGTAAGGGGGAGTTTACTTAAAGAATACTTTATTATGCAAGAAAAATAAAAATCATTCTAAGGAAGTTAAGAATAAGATCCTTGGGGATTTCAAAACCTAAGGGGGAGTTAATCGTATTCATCATGATTCATAAGTAAATGGAGATAAGTATTCTTTTAATGTTCATAAAGAAAATTCTTATTCCTTATATTCATTTTCTAAAGGTTGTTTGTGATTTCCAAAAAGGGGGAGATTGTTGAGTCAATAAGGTTTCCTTATGACTTTTCCATTTCTATATGTTTTGAAAATCACAAACACTTTATCTTAAGGAAAATTATCTTTCACTAAGGATTTTTTTCTTAATAAAAATTTCCACTCTCTAAATAAATTTTTATCCTTACCTTGGTTTTCATCATCTCAGTTTAAGTTCTCTCAAAACCAAGTTTATTCAATTACTTTGTCTAAAATTCATATCCTTATTAAAAACCTGAAAATTTTATAGTTGCTTAGATATAGAGTCTTCTATTTTTAGACTCCGAATTCTATGAAATTCAGAATCCAAATTATTTGAAATTGAAACTTTGAATTATTTGAAATTTAGAATCTGAATTCTCTAAAATTCAGACTCTGAATTATCTGAAATTCAGACTCAAAATTCCTTGAAATTCAGACTCCGAATTCTCTGAAATTTAGACTCCAAATTATCTGAAATTAAGACTCTGAAATCTCTGAAATTTGGACTCCGAATTCTTTGAAATTTAGACTCCAAATTCCTCATAATTCAGACTCAAAATTCCTCATAATTTAGACATATAATTTCTTAGAATTCAGAACCAGAATTCTTTAATATTAAGACTCTGAATTCCTCAGAATTTAGACTCTTATTTCTTCATAATTCTGACTCAGAATTCCCCATAATTCAGACTCCAAATTCCTTATAATTTAGACGCCAAAATCCTCAGAATTAAGACTCCAAATTCCTTATAATCCTAACTTTGAATTCTTCAGAATTCAGACTCTGAATTCATCATAATTCAGACTCCAAATTCATTGGAATTCAGACTTCAGAATCTATAGAATTCATATTCCAAATTATTTTTAAAATAGAATCTGAATATACATGCTTTATAGAATCCAATTGTTAATATGAGTAGACTTTGAATTCCATTTTTCATTAGACTCTGAATATTCATATTTTGTTAAGCTAATCTATTTTTCCTTACACATGCTTTTGTAATTATGAAAAAATGTCGTACAATTTGTTTCTAACTAACCGTTGGTTGAGTGAAATGTGTACAAGTCCCTCTGAGATTCAAGGAAAAATATAACCATTGGAGGAGGGAGCTGACCATTGGAGTTTTGCCTATAAATAAGAGCTCATTTGAACGAGCTCATGATTAGTTTATCATCCTAGAGATTACATACTATGATGCTGTGAAGTGATTTCTAGAGAGATAAATACACTCATGTTTTGTGAATTTCATGAACATATTGTTCAGTCAGGAACACCTTTTTTAGATTTCTTTGTGCCACTCTGATTGTTGCTGAGTACAATCGAGGGCTTACGAGGAAAGGAAGATAGAGGTTCTAAATACCTTAAAGATCAGGGGCTTGCGGGGATATCAAGACAGGTTCTGATATTCCTATCAAGGTTTTACCCTGGTGTGGGTAAGATAGACTTTCTTGAAATTATAAATCAAGGGACCTTTATCCAAGGTTGTTGGATAACATACTCTTTGGGTTAAAACATTTCATACTTATTACTTGTTTTTGTTTCAAGTTTTATTCCCATTGTATTTTGATAAAGGAAGAAAGTATAACTTTCTTATACTTTCTTGTACTTTATATACTCTGATAAATAAGATTCTATATGCTTTAAGGTAGCATCATCCTTTATGAAAATGTTTCTTATGTTTCATTTATGGATTCATATTTCTGGACCCCAAGCAAGTTTGTTTCATAGAACTAAAAGAGGATCTGTCAATTTACCTTGTTTAACATACTTAAACATAGTTTTCCATAATTTTAAAAATGAATGTTTTTAAACTTACAATTCACCCCCTCATGTAATTGAGCATCTACATATACTATTTTGATCCTACAATCATGATACGTCTACCGTCAAGAACTTTCAGAAGATAGTTTAAATACATTGGGTAGAAACCCATTTAATTTGTCCAACTTATTTTTTTGAGGAGATACAACAATGAATTAAAGGGCTACATAATTTCCCCCCCACCAATAATTGCATGTCAAAAGTATTCATCATATATTGAATAAATTATTTAATCCATGAATAATATGCATTTTCATTAAATATTTGTATTTATTAAAGGATACATATTTTTCAATATTTCCCCAGTTAATCGAATAACATTCAAGATATACAACATATGTAAAAATGATATATAGTTTAGTATATAATTATATACATCATAAAAATAATGTTTATTTTAACTATAATTGTAATTTATAATGAAAAATGATCATAATAAAGTTAATGTTTCAAGATAAAGTTAACAACCACAAAAAAAAGTGAGATTGTACAATAAATTTTACTGCTTGGTAATTTTCCAGTCAAATCTACTGGGATGAAATAATTAAAATTGAAAATTAAAATACCATGAATTTTTATTTATTCATGATATTAAGTTTCAAAGTGACATTATATACATCATATAAAATAATTTAGGAGCATAGCATTACTGAAGGTTCCGGGCGCAGCAGAAGGGTAGTTTGGACGGAACACAACTTTAATTTTTACCATGATCAATGATTATTCCAAGATCAATATGATGATGAATTATAGTCTCCACGGAATATAATCAATGATTTAGATAAAGAAGAAAGAGGCCCAAAACCTTTAGAGAGGATCTTTCCCATCATGTTTATAATTAATTTAATTAATTTCATAAAGAAAAATAATACCTGGATATTTTGTATTTTTCTTCATTGATGATATTGATCATCTAGAATGACCCTTACCAATTATCTCATTATTCTTGTAAGGATTCAAACTATAATCCCTCTAGCGGTGATCCACACGTGCTCTGATGGCCTCTGATCGACACCGCTCGTTCTCCGAGTGTTAGCGCAGTGAAGCGAGTGTCTTGTGTCGGTCGTTGAAGAAAGTCTCTTGTTCTTGAGAGGGGAGAGAAGAGGATTTGAGAGAGAAATTGTTTGTATCAACAATTCTCAATTCACCAGGTGTGTGGTGTGTTGTATGAAATAATAGGCCTACTTGTCTATTTATATACATGTAATTTCAGTTACAATATTTAATTGCATTGAAAAAATTAAATAAATTCATAAAATTAGAGAAAACCCATGATCATAATAATAATACCGCATCATTATTCATGGTGCACCAACTTGCGCAAAAAATAATTATAAAATAAAATTCCATGTCACAAAATAATAGCTGTTTCATTATTATTTTAACTTGTGCCAACTAGTTAAATAATTATTTCCCTTCTTGCAAATAATTATTCTACTACTGGACCGACCATGGTCCACTCGAACCCCACTTCTATTTATTGAACACCAAAATAAATAAATAAATAAATTATCCTCTTAAATAAATATTTTATTTACAAACTAGTAAATAAATATTTATCAAATTTTGAATAAAATAAATAAATATATTTAATTTAATTTATGCGATCATTTTAACTTGAATAAAATTATTCCACGTTCTTGAGAATAATATTTATTTCATTAATTAAATTCAAATAGAATTTAGCCGAGACCACCAAAAACACTTAGTGTGTGACCCTCTAGGATTCTTTCTCATTGGCATTAGGCAAGCTTGCCTAGAGTCTAAGAGTAATGTCTAGCAATGGGTCAAGGTACCCAAGATAAATAACATAAAGTCGTAACAATGACATCCACATACGAACACTCACTATGTAATATAATTCCTTTGTCACAATATCTAATCAACCAGGTTTCAGGATAGTGTCATCAACTTTTATGCTTGATATGTCATTCTTTAACTACCTAAAATAAACTAATCATTACACCGTGGCCATGTAATTTCGTGCGATGGTTCTATTTCAATCAAAGAGACAAGATATCAACTTCCATAAATGGAAGGGACAAATCCTTCCTCAACTTATCCATTAATAACATGCCACTCATGACACACCCAACGTACCCTACTTCTTACCAACTGTCTGCGTGACGATTTTCATCAGTAAATCAAAGTGAAAAAGTAATGACACGTATTAATGATAATATTAAGGTATAAGGATAATTACACATGCTCGCAAATAAAAATATCTGATGACACTAAAACATGTATAATTCCTACTAGAGAGTCTGTTCTCATAATCTTCTATCTTGGAGATTACCAAGTGTGAACTTAATGAGAGGAAGTCTCATCTGCTTATGATTACTCACACCTGACATTATGGATGCTATGTGTCCCATAATATTATTTCATCCAACTATAGAACTATATTTAAGAATATTTTTATAGAATTTCAAGGTTCTCATCATAGTAGGGAACTTCCATGATCTTATCAATGCAACAAATACTCGAGGACATTATTACATCATAGTCATGCAGAACAATGAAAGGAGGAAAATTAACTTTCAGAGATAATGCTCAGGGAGAAATTGTTGGTATAAGTAACACTGTTCTTCTTGTAAAAACATTAATTTCAAATGTTTTATTTGTTAAGGGTGTTAAACACAAAATCATTAACATAAGTCAATTATGTGATGAAGGTTACCTTGTGAATTTTCAGACTAAAAAATTATCACTACATAATTCCAATAAAGAGTTTATTATTTCTGCCCATAGGCATGAAAATGTATACACACTAAACTTAGAATACCTTATAATCCAAGATATACCTTGCCTTAGTGCAATGGAAGATCAATCTTGGTAATGGAATTGAAGGTTAGGACACTGTAACCATAGGAACCTATGAAAAATCTCAAAGAAAAGACTTGTTAAGGATCTACTAGAGGTTAGATTTAATTCTTCAAAAGTTTGCGATCCTTGTCAATACGATAAGAAACATAAATCAAGTTTTAAATACATTCGTAAATTCTCAACTTCTACTGAATTACAGTTACTAGATATGGATCTTTTTGGTCCAACACAAATTGGAAGTATTGGAGGAAAATATTATTTATTTGTCTTAGTTAATGATTACACTAGATTTATACAAGTCTATTTTCTAGAAAATAAATCTGAAGCATTTTGTTATTTCAAAATTTTTAGATCCCAAGTATAAAAAGGAAAAAACCTTCCATTAATAACTATTCATAGTGATCATGGAGGAGAATTTCAAAATTAAGATTTTGAAACTTTTTGTAGTAATAAAGGCATTACTCATAACTTCTCAGCTTCAAGAACTCCTCAACCAAATGGTGTTGTTAAAAGAAAAGAATAGAATTATTCAAGAGATAACTAGAACCATGTTGAGTGAATATTATATTGCTAAATAATTTTGGGCTGAAGATGTTATTACTGCTAGTTATACTATAAATTGAGTTTTAATTAGACCTTTTCTTAACAAAACACTATATGAATTGTGGACTGGTCGAAAACCTAAAATTTCTTACTTCAAAGTATTTGTTTGCAAAGTATTAATCCTAAATACTAAAGATAACTTACATAAATTTTCACCCAAATATAAAAAAGGAATTTTCCTAGGATACTCCACTACTTCTAAGGATTATAGGGTTTTTAATAAAAATACCTGTACTATTGGAAAAACAGTGCATGTTAACTCTGATGAAACTAATCCTTTTGTTTTTAAACAACCCAACCTATATCCTCAGATGTGTTTTAAAAAATTTATTATTCACCCTTGATAAAAGATACTTCTAATAAAGAAAATTTTCAAGAAAATATTTTTTTGAAGCATTTACCCTAAAAGAGTTTCTACCATATGTTGATGAACAGGTTTTACAAAACTCAAATCAGTTGTTTCTTAATAATAATCCAAGTGATAATATCATTGGTGATGTATATAAACCTGTAAGGACTATAAGTTCATTAAGAAATTAAGTGAACATCTAACATTCCTTTCCCAATTAGAACCAAAAAGCACTGATGAAGATTTAGGTGATGATGATTGGATTAAAGCCATGCAAGATGAGCCAAATGAATTCGAAAGGAAAAAAGTTTGGACCTTGGTTAAAAGACCTAAGGAAATTTCTGTAATTGGAGTAAAATGGGTCTTTAGAAATAAGTGTGACGAAAATGGAATCATATTAAGAAATAAAGAAATATTAGTTTCCAAAGGCTATAATCAACAAGAAGGAATAGAATATAAATAAACCTATGCTTCAGTAGCTATACTTGAATCTATTTTCATTTTACTTTCCTTTTAGCATTCTTTAACTTCAAACTTTTTCAAATGGATGTGAAGTGTGTTTTTCTTGATGGGTATGCTCAAGAAGAAGTTTATATTGAACAAAATCCTGGTTTTGAAGACACAAAACATCCTGAATATGTTTTCAAACTTACCAAAGATTTATATGGACTTAAACAAGCCCCTAGAGCCTGGTATTCTAGACTTACAAGATTTTTGTTACAAAAAAAATATGTTAAGAGAATTGCTAATCCAACTCTTTTTATAAATAAAGATAAGAAAAATGTTTTGATTGTTCAAATATATATTGATGACATTATATTCGGATCAACTCAGCAATTTTTAATTGATTTTTTTGTGAATCTAATGAAATATGAGTTTGAAATGAGTATGATGGGTGAGTTAACATTTTTCTAGGTTTTCAATTTTCTCAAAAACTAGAAGAAACTTATATATCACAACTTTAGTATATTAAATATCTTATTAAAATATATATATATGATAATACTAAAAGTATAAGAACTCTAATCGGTACCTCAAATTATATTGATCTTGATGAAGCTGGGAAACCAGTAGATTAGACATCATTTATAGGTATGACAGGAAGTTTACTATACTTGACAACTAGTCGACCATACTTAATTTTTTTAGTATGCTTATATACAAGATATGAGTCTAATCCCAAAGAATATCATTTAAAATTAGTGAAAAGAATTTTTTGCTATCTAAAGAGGACCATAGATTTAGAACTTTTCTATAATTATAAAAATGATTTTGTTTTAAAAAGATTTTTGGATGCTGATTTTGGTGGATGCAGATTGGATTGAAAATGTACATATGGAACTTGTCATTTTTTAGTAGATTTGTTAGTTTCTTGGTCATGCAAGAAGAAACACTCAGTAGCACTTTCCACTGCTGAAGATGAATATTTAGCAGGTGGAAGTTGCTGTGACCAAGTGTTGTGGATGCAACACACACTCATAGACTATGGAATGAGTTTTACCAAAACATAGATATTGTGTGATAACACTAGTTCCATTTCCCTAAGAAGAAAACCCTATACATCACTCCTGTGCAAAACACATAGATATTATGTATCATTTTCTTTGGGATCACACACTTAAAGAAGATATCATTCTTCGATTGATCAGAATGCAAGATCAACTTGCTGATATTTTCACAAAATATTTACCCTCTGATAGATTTTAATACATTAAACAAAAGTTAGGAATTTTAACTGTAAGGAAATCTTCCATATTAACTTTTTATTGAAACCTATCTCCTTACATTAAGAAACTCCTATTCATAGGAGGAGTACATTTTCTTTTTATCCAAATTTTTTTCCTCAATGAATTTTTTGGTAACCAAAATTTTCCTAATCAAATTTTTTGCAACCAAAATTTTCCTAATCAAAATTTTCGTAACCAAAATTTTCATAACCAAAATTTTCTTAATCATTTTTTTTGTAACCAATTTTTTTAATCAATTTTTTTTTTCGGAACCCAAAATTACAGAATAAAAAATTTTCTTTCCTTAATAAAATTTTCTAGAATAGAAAGTTATTCAATAAGAATAATTTTCATTTTTGACAATTGTTTTGGGAAATCTGAAAGGTATTTTTTCTTACTTAAATTTTTATAATTAAATTTTTTACTTGTTGGTATTCTTATCCTGTTTTAAATAAAATTTTATCGGATTCACTTTCCTTAAATCTGAATTTTCCTTAAAAACTCAAAATATCGGAACCTACCAAATCCTTATTCAGATTTCATCTCAACTATCTGATCAGTTTGTGGTTATTACAACTGTTGGATCAAATTGTGAATTCGAACCGTCTCTTCAATACCTATATAAAGGCCAACCCATTTTTTGTCCCACATCAGTTTTTAATGTTTTCTGTGCTTAAGCTCTTCCTATCTTCAAAAAGATCATTCTACTTTTCCAAGTTTTCTTAGACTATAGATGTCATTGGAATCCTCCCCATAGAAACAGATGTCTTCAACCAAGGAAGTCAAGGAATGAAAAATATACAGGTAAAGTTTAGTTGATCCAAGATTCTTTTCCAATTACAATTCCTTGATTATAAAAAACATTAAACTGAATGGATGGGAGAGATTTTGCATAGAAAATCCAAAAATTCAGGATCCGTTTTACCTAGAACTGCTTATAGAATTTTACAATACAATAGGTTTTTTTAACGAAGGTGGAAGAGGCAAATTTTTCTTTAAGATCTATGGGAAAACCTATTCCCTATCCTTCAACATGGAAGAAAATATTATTAGAGTTCCATATGAAGGTAGAGAAATTTTATTCACTCACAAGCTACCAGATCAGTTAGAATGTTTTGAGAAGGAAAAGGTAATAGAGTTACTTAGACCCAAAGAGGTAAAATCACCAAATATTAGCCATCTCTAAAAAAACTCCATATTTTTAGAATTATTGGTACAAGGTTTCCTCATTCCGAGAAAATGAGACAAGGACTCCATAAAGAAAAGTGACATCTTTATCTTGGATTTTTTTGGTTAACCTGAGGAAGATAAATCTTATGAAGTATATCCTTATGAAAATCACTAATATCAATAATGTAACTCTCAAATCCCAAATCATAATGTATCTAGAAATTTTGTCTAAGATCATAGTGCTATTCTTATAATCATTCAAAATTCTTTACAACTCTAAACCATGAAATTTCAAGACCTTGCTACTAAGTGATAAAAACTTGAGGAGAATGAAATTTAGTTTCAATACCAAGCCCATAGAATTTTTTGGTTTTTTAGAAAGAGAGATTGAAGATATATCTAAGAAAGTATAAGTAGGAGATACTTACAAGAAATATCAGAAGAAGAGAAAATAAAAAGATCCAGAAACCAAAGATAATTCTATAGTTATAGAAACTCTGTTAACTCCACCAAAGACGAAAAAGCAAAAGACATTTCCTGATGAAGTGGTAGTGAAATGGAAGGAATAGAATAAGAATATGAAAGAAGAAGATCCTAGTTTTGGTCTAGATCATACTGAGGAAAAAGCTTTGAAAATTCAAGATACCGAAGAGTATAAAAGGAAAGAAAAACATAAGAATCAAAAGAATAAAATGGCTAAAGCTAAGATCGTATAAGCCCTTCTCAAGGATACTGAGAAATATTCTGAATAGATTCATGTACTAAAATATTTTCATGAAGAATTAGTACTAGTAGAGACTCAGAGAAAGAATATGTCAATTCTGGAACCTATTGTAGAAGAAGAGATAGTTCAAGAAGAATAAATAGAAGAAGAAGAATAAGAATAAGAATAAGAAGATGAGAGTGATGATGTTATAAATCAAGTGGAAGAATATCATGAGAAGGAAAATCTTTTTGAAAATATTTTAATACGAACTTCCCAGGTTGAATCAACTAAAATTATTTATCAAGGAAAAATAAGATGAAGGCTAGGAAGAGGTTAACAAACCTTCTGATGAGGAAAGTAGAAATCATGACTTCATGCAACCTGATGATCTTAAGGAAGATTCTAAGAAATAAGAGGTTGATGAAGATAAAATTTACCAACTTTCAGATAGTGAGCATGAATCTCCAAAGGTTGAAAAGACTATTTCCAAAGTAGAAAAAGGAAAACAAGTGATTGTTGATACACTTAAAAAAGATGTGGTGGTTAAGAAGGATATTGGTAGTTTATCCAAGAGGAAATATGAAGAGATAAAAAAAGAATCTTCACCTGAAAGAGAATAAGATTCAGAATCATATTCCATGGGTTAAGATTTCATGGTATAGTCTCTGAAGAATTTATTAGACACCATAACCTTGTTTCTGAGTATTGATTCGAGGTGTCAACTTCTTCAACAATCCTTCAATCAGAAGTCATATTCCTTAAGTATGCTCATGTAAAAATAAATCAAGCTTGAGGCTGATTTTAAAATCATCTATATCAGCTATGATGCTCAAAGGAGACATTTTAATAAAATTACAAAGTGGTCTAAAAGAATGATTGACGACATGAGAATTTTTGATGACTTCTAAGACTCAGTGAAATATTACTTCGATAAGTCAGATGACAGGATACAAAATATTACAACAAGTTTTAGAGAGAATATGAACCTTGAACAAGTAGTCTAGAAGCCATAAGATAAAGATCTGAATGGGAAGTTGAATCTATTTGCTTTAAAATTAAAGAGATAAAGGGAACTCAGGGAAGAGTTTCTAGAAAAGTTAAACCAGCAAGAAGAAGTAGTGAAGTATCAGTCAGAAATCCTTAAGTCTCAAGATGAAAAAAATCAAGGATCTGGAAAAGAAAAATCAGGATTAGAAACAGTTGCTCAAGAAGTTTGAGGAAGATCACTAGGAGCTCCTGAAGTTGAAGGATACCTTGACTAAAATCATGCTGAAGGAAAAGAAGGATGAGTGATTTTCATGTCATGTCAATCATTTTTTGTAGTTCCTTATATCAATTTTTTTCCAATCATAATGAAAATTTTGTTGTCCTTCATATTTTTTGTTGTATAGTTATAATTTTTCAGGTACCATTTATTTCATTATCTCTATTCTTTTTTGAAAATCACAAAGGGAGAGAAAAGAATGATAAAAATAATATTAAGTATAAAAGACTAGAATTACTTAAGTAAGGGGGAGTTTACTTAAATAATACTTTCTTATGAAATAAAAAGAAAAATCTCTCTAAGGAAGTTAAGAATATGATCCTTATGGATTTCAAAACCTAAGGGGGAGTTAGTTGTATTCATCATGATACATAAGTAAAGGGAGATAAGTTTTATTTTAAAGTTTATAAACCAAATTATTATTCCTCATATTCTTTTCTGAAAGGTTGTTTGTGCTTTCCAAAAGGGGGATATTGTTGATTCAATAAGGTTTTTTATGAATTTTCCATTCCTCTATTTTTTGAAAATCACAAGCACTTTATCTTACATCAAATTATCTTTCCCTAAGGATTTTTTTCTTAATAAAAATTTCCCTTATCTAAGGAAATTTTTATCCTTACCTTGGTTTTCATCATCTCAGTTTAAGTTCTCTCAAAACCAAGTTCATTTTAGTACTATGTCTAAAATTCAGATCCTTATTAAAAACCTCAGAATCTTATAGTTCCTTGGATATAGAGTCTTCTATTTTTAGACTCCAAATTCTATGAAATTCAGACTCTGAATTCTCTAAAATTCAGAATTCAAATTATCTAAAATTCAGAATTCGAATTCTCTGAAATTCGGACTCTAAATTCTCTAAAATTTAAACTCCAAATTATCTGAAATTCAGACTCTAAATTATCTAAAATTATGAATACTAATTCTATGAAATTCAGACTCTGAATTATTTTAAATTTGGACTCCAAATTCTCTAAAATTTAGACTCCGAATTCCTCATAATTCAGACTCCAAATTCCTCAGAATTCAGACTCTGAATTACTGAGAATTCAGATTCCGAATTTCGTAGAATTTAGACTCCTAATTCTTCATAATTTAGACTCTGAATTCATTATAATTTAGTTGATGAATTTCTCATAATTATGACTCTTAATTACCCATAATTTAGACTCAAAATTCCTTATAATTCAGACTCCAAATTCCTTATAATTTAGACTCCAAATTCCTCAGAATTCTGACTTTGAATTTCTCAGAATCCAGAATACAAATTCCTCATAAATAAGACTCTGAATTCATTGGAATTGAGACTCCAGAATCTATAGAATTTAGATTCCAAATTCTTTGTAAAATATAATGTGAATATCCATGCTTTATAGAATCAAATTTTTAATATGAGTATACTTCAAATTCCATTTTTCATTAGGATCTGAATATTCAGATTTGGTTAAGCTAATCAATTTTTCCTTACACATGCTTTTGTAAGTATTAAATGATGTCGTACAATTTGTTTCTAACTAACCATTAGTTGAGTGACACATGTATAGGTCCCTCTGAGATTCAAGGAAAAATAAAACCATTGTAGGAGGGAGCCGACTGTTGGAGTTTTACCAATAAATAGAAGCTCATTTGAATGAGCTCATAATCAGTTGATCATCCTAGAGATTACGTGATGTGATGCTGTGAAGTGATTTCTAGAGAGATAAAGACTCTCATGCTTTGTGCATTTCATGAACATTTTATTCTTCCATTAACACCTTTTTTAGCTTGCTTCATATGACTCTGATTATTGCTAAGTACAATCGAGGGCTTATGGGGATACGAATACAGAGGTGCCGACTAACTTAAAGATCAAGGGATTACGGGGATATCAAGAAATATTCATATATTCCTATCAAGGGCTTACCCCGGTGTGGGTAAGATAGAATTTCTTGAAAGTATAAATCAAGGGACCTTTATCCAAGATTGTTGGATACCCTACTCTTTGGGTTAAAATATTTCCTACATGTTACTTTTTTCATTTAAAGTTTTATTTATGCTGTATTTTGATAAAGGAAGAACATATAACTTTATTATAATTTCTTTTACTTTACATACTCTGATAAATTATATTCTATAAGCTTTAAGGTATAATATTCCTTTAAGAATTTTTTTCTTAAGTTTCATTTCTGGATTTATATTTCCAGACCCTAAGCAATTTTGTTTCATAGAACTAAAAGAGGATCTGTGAATTTACCTTGTTTAACATTATTAAACATAGTTTTACTTAAGGTTAAAAATGAAAGTTTTTAAACTTACAATTCACCCGCTCATGTAATTGAGCATCTATATATACTATTTCGATCCTATAATCATGATACGTCTACCATAAAGACCTTTTAGAAGATAGTTTAAATACTATGGGTAGAAACCCATTTAATTTTTCCAACTTATTTGTTTGAGGAGACATACCAATGAGTTAAAGGGATATATAATTCCCCCCACCAATAATTTCATGTCAAAATTATTCATCATATATTGAATAAATTATTTAATCCATGAATAATATGCATTTTCAATAAATATTTGTATTGATTAAAGGATACATATTTTTCAATATTTCCCCAGTTAATCAAATAACATTCAACATATACAACATATTTAACAATGATATATAGTTTAGTATATAATTATATACATCAGAAAATAATGATTATTTTTATGATAAATGTAAATTCTAATGAAAAATGATCATAATAAAGTGAATGTTTCAAGATAAATTTAACAATCACAAAATAAAGTGATATTGTACAATAACTTTTACCACATGGTAATTTTCAAGTCAAATCTACTGGGATGAAATAATTAAAATTGAAAATTAAAATACCATGAATTATTAATTATTCATGATATTAAATTTCAAAGTGACATTATATATATAATATAAAATAATTTAGTAGCATAGAATTACTGAAGGTTTCGATGGCCTCCGATCGACACCGCTCATTCTCCGGGTGCTAGTGTGGAGAAGTGAGTGTCTTGTGTCGATCGTTTTTGATTACTTGTTTCTTTGACTTTGAAGAACATATCTCATTCTTGAGAGGGGAGAGAAAAGGATTCGAGAGAGAAATTGTTTGGCTTAACAATTCTCAATTCACCAGGCGCGTGGTGTGTTGTATGGCACAATAGGCCTACTTGTCTATTTATATAATGGAATTTCAATTACAATATTTAATTTCATATCAACAATTAAATACATTCATGAACTTAGAGAAAACCCATGCTTATAATAATAATAATACCTCTTCATTATTCATGGTGAGCCAACTTGTGAAAAAAAGAATTATAAAATAAAATTCCACGTCACAAAATAATAGCACCATCATTATTATTTTATCTTGTGCCAACTAGTTAAATAATTATTTACCGTCTTGAAAATAATTATTTTACTACCGGACTGACCTTATTCCGCTTGAACCCCACTTCCATTTATTGAACACCCATATAAATAAATAAATAATTTATTCTCTTAAATAAATATTTTAGTTACAAACTAGTAAATAAATATTTATTAAATGTTCAATAAAATAAATAAATATATTTAATTTAATTTATGAAATCATTTTAACTTGAATAAAATTATTCAATGGTCTTGAGAGTAATATTTATTTCATTAATTAAATTCAAATATAATTTAATTGCGACCACAAAAAACACTTAGTGTGTGACCCTATAGGATTATTTCTCACTGGAATTAGGTGAGCTTGCCTAAAGTACAAGAGTACTGTCTAGCAATAGGTCAAGGAACCCAAGAGAAATAATGTAAAGTCACAACAACGACATCCATATATAAAAAATTACAATGTAATATAATCCATTTGTCGCAATATCTCATCAAATAGGTTTCATGATAGTGTCATCAACTTTTATGCTTGATATGTCGTTATTTGACTAGCTAAAATAAACCCACAGTTACACCATAGCCATAGAATTTCATGAAATGGTTCTATTCAATCAAAGGTCTAAGATATCAAATTCCAAAAATGGAGGGGACAAATACTTCCTTGAATTATCCATTAATAACATGCCACTCGTGATGCACCCAACATACCCTACTTCCTACCAACTATCTGCATGATGGTTTTCGTCAGTAAATAAAAGTGCGCGAGTCATAACACATATTAATGATAATCTTAAAGTCTAAGAATCATTACACATTCTTGAAAATAGAAATATCCAATGACACTAAAACATGATGAATTCCTACGAGTGGGTCTATTCTCATAATCTCCTATATTGGAGATTACCAAGTGAGAACTTCATGAGAGGAAGTCTCATCTACTTATGAGTACTCATACCTGAAAGTCTGCATGCTATGTGTCCCATCATAGTATGTCATCCAACCATATAACTATATTTAATAATATTGTTATAGAATTTCAAGGTTCTCATTATAGAAGGGAACTGCAATGACCTTATCAACGCAAAAAATAATCTTGGACATTATTACATCATAGTCATGAAGAAAAATGAACAATATGTAATAATACATTAAATATCCATGTAATCAAAGTAAAACTAGTTGGTTCTAGAAAAACAACTCTTAAAAACTCCCACTTGGACCAGATCCAACTGCCTATGAATTTCAGTCCGCTAGACCTCACATGATGATCATGTTTCTGCTAAGCCAAGGCTTTAGTCAAGGGGTCTTCCACATTGTCTTTTGTGGAAATACTACCCACTGCAACTTACCCTCTCTGGGAAAAATCCCTCAAGAGATGATACTTCTGAAGTATGTGCTTCATCTGCCATTGTGACCTTGGCTATTTTGTGAGAGGCACCGCTATAGTATTATCACAGTACAGCGTGATGAGATATTTACTACTAGGTATCACATCTTGCTCCTGGATGAAGATTCGAAACCAAAATACTTCTTCAGCTACCTCAGAAGCAACGATATACTCAGAATCTACAATAGAATCTATGACCACACTCTACTTTGAGCTCTTCCAGCTCACTACACCTCCATTAAAAGTGAAGATGTATCCCGTCTGTGACTTCATGTTATCTTGATCAGTCTGGAAACTAGTATATGCATATCCTCTGATGACTAGTTCTTTATCTTCTCCATAAACCAGGAACATATCCTTAGTATACCTTAGATACTTTAGGATATTCTTGACTGCCATCCAGTGGTGGTCACCTGGGTCAGCTTGATATCTACCTACCACACTCAATGCGTAGGTGACATCCAGCCTATTACATAGTATGACATACATGACTGACCCAATCGATGATGCATATAGAGTCATTTCCATTATCTTTCTTTCCTCATGTGTCTAAGGACACATTTTCTTGGAAATATGAATGCCATGTGATTCTGGAAACAATCCCCTCTTGGGTTATTCTATACTGAATCTCTTCAGTATCTTATCAATGTATGTACTTTGACTTAAACCCAAAATTTTCTTAGATCTATCATGATGGATCTTTATCCCAAGAATATATGCTTCCTCACCCAAGTTCTTCATGGAGAAGCATTGATTCAACCATACCTTAACAAAATGTAAGGCTGGTATCTCATTTCCAATAAGTAATATGTCATAAATATATACTATTAGGAAAACGACTACACTCCCAATAAACTGTTTGTAGACACAAGACTCACATTCATTCTTGATAAAACCAAATTCTTTTATGGATTCATCAAAATGAATTTTCCATGACCTAGATGCTTGCTTTAATCCATAAATGGATTTCTGCAACTTTCATAACTTATTGGCATCCTTTGGAGTCATGAACCCTTCAGGTTATGTCCTGTAGACATCTTCCTGAAGTTTCCCATTAAGGAATGCTATTTTGACATCCATTTTCCAAATCTCATAGTCATGGTAAGCCACAATGGCAAGTAGAATTCTGATGGATTTCAGCATTGCAACTGGTGAAAAGGATTCATCATAGTCAATCCATTGACACTGTTTAAACCCTTTTGCAACCAGTCATGCCTTATAGGTACTGAATTGTCCTTCCATGTCCAGTTTCTTCTTAAATATCCATTTGTAACCAACAAGATTTACATCAAATAGAGGTTATACCAATATCCAGGCTTGATTTTGGTACATGGAATCCATTTCAAGATTCATGGCTTCTTGCCACTTAGAAACGTTTGTGCCACTTAATACTTCCTTGTAGGTTAGAGGATCGTTATTATAAACTAATAATGATTCACCATCCTCAATAACTAGAAAACCTCACCATTCCAGTTCTCTAACCCATCTTGTACTCCTACATGGTACTTGTGTCTCTA
The DNA here is from genome assembly GCA_963277665.1 of Viscum album. Taxonomy (NCBI): domain Eukaryota; kingdom Viridiplantae; phylum Streptophyta; class Magnoliopsida; order Santalales; family Viscaceae; genus Viscum; species Viscum album. The sequence goes on from OY728133.1 coordinate 1,547,339,765, forward strand.
GAACAAATTCTTCTTCCATGGGGCTTTGTGGAATCTGTTCCTGTACCAACTCTTGTGTACCTTGATCCTCAACTTCATCGAAATCTATCTCACTCCCACTATCTCTTTTGGATATGTTCTCCCTCTCAAGGAATATAGAATTTCTTTCCACTACAACCTTTTTGTCTAAGGGGTTGTATAGGTAATATCCCCTTGTTTCCTTGGGGTATCCTATAAAGGTACACTTTGTACCTAGGAGTATGAGTTTGTTACCTGAATAGTCCTTAACAAATTCTTCGCTACCCCACACATGTAAATCCGATAACATGGATTTTCTTCCACTCTATAAATTGTATGGAATACCATTTATAAATTTATTTGGTACTTGGTTTAGTATGTGTGTGGCTATTTGTAACACATACCCCCAAAAGGATAATGGAAGACTCGCATGAATCATCATTGATCTCACCATGTACAAAAGGTGTGGTTCCTCCTTTCGCTTACACCATTCCTTTGAGGTGTGTAATGAGGAGTGAGTTGGGATAGGATCCCAAAATCCCATAAGTAATCAATGAAGTCTTGATTAAGATATTCCCCACCTTTTTCTGAGCGGAGTTTCTTAATCTTTTTACTAAGCTAGTTCTCAACTTCATTCTTGTATTCCTTGAACTTATCAAAGGAATCCAACTTATACCTCATTAAGTAGATATATCCATATCTACTAAAATCATCAGTACAAGTTATGAAGTATGAGTACCCACCCCTTGCTTCAATTGGAAATGGTCCACACACATCGGTATGAACCAATTCAATAAGATCTTTATCCCTTTCACCTTTCCCACTAAATGGGGCATTGGTCATTTTTTCTTGTAAACATGCATGACATATGCCAAGTGGTTTTAGTTCAAAAGAATCAAAATATTCATCTTGATGTAACTTTTTCAAGAATTTATCATTTACATGACCAGCCGATGATGCCAAAATTGGGTGTGGTATGAGTCATGTGAAGTATCTTTGTCATGGATTTCCATTACTTGGTTTGTGTAGTCCAACACATAAAGACTGTTGTATAAATGTGACCTACCAAAAAAAATTCTATATTTATAAAAGAAGCAATATTCATTTCCAAACTTGAAAACAAATCCATCTATATCTATTATGGATATAGAAATTATGTTTTTGGTTACAGATGGAATATAAAAACAACCCTTTAACACCAAGATCATCCTAGTTGGCAACGTGGGGTGGTAGTCCCCGACAGCTACAAGAGCAAGTTTGGATCCGTTGGATTCTCATAGATCTACCTCCCATCGATCAATCATCCTAAATATATTTGGTTCCTATATTTGGATACATATGTAAGAACCACAAGCTATATCTAATACCCAATTTTTGGTAACAAATAGATTAAATTCGATAACAAACACACATAAAGTTTCCCCTTGCTTCTTAGGCTGGGTGCAGTTCTTCTTCCAGTGGCCCTTCTTGCTACATGCGAAACAAATATCCTCCTGTTCTCTTTCATCCACTTTTATATTCCTTTTCTTAGAAGACCGTGAAGTAGCTTTGGGATTAATGATCTTCACCTTCCCTTTCCTCTTATTCACCAGAAGGACAAAAGGATTTTCGCACTTCATATCTTTGTCCACATGGAGAATGAGGATAAAAAGATCATATAGAGACTTCTCAATGTTTTTCATATTGAAATTGACAACAAAGTTAGAGAAGCTCTGGGGGAGTGATGTGAGAATGAGATCAGTGACCAGTTCTTCTTGGAGTTTGAACCCTAGAACATGCAGGCACTCAATGTAGCCAATGAGCTTGACTACATGAGGCCCAGCTGGGGCACCTTCTCCAAGCCTACTCTGAAAGAGTGCCTTATATATCTCAAACCTTTCCTAATTTTCTCTATCCTGGTAAAGACCACGGAGGTGCTTGAGCATGCTATAAGCACCCATGTTTTCATGAGACTTCATGAGATCACTAGACATTGATGATAACATCAAACATTGAACGTCGACCGCATCGTTCATATGTTTCTCATAGACTAGAAAATCCTCATCACTTACCTCTTTGGCAGGTGGATCAGGTAATACTGACTCTAGCACATAAGACTTCTGTTCATGGAATAAGATAACCCGAAGGTGTTTAAACCATTCTTGGAAGTTATTGCTGATGAGGATGTTATCTTTATCCAAAATTGATCACAGGGATAGTGTGGTTGACGAGCTTGTCATTTTTATTCTATAATTAAAAGAGAATATCATTAGTACTTTCTTGATTATATTTTATAAGAAATAATAAATTTTATTAAGTCTATCACTATTTTATCAAGTCCCCATGGACCTCACCATTAAACTCAGAATTTCCAATTTCTATGACATTCTAGTGGAAAGGATCCATATGTCCCTTCTCATAACCCCAACAAGGGTTGTTCAAGCTATTAGAAGGTATTTAGGTAGGTAGGTCTTTGCCAACTGTGGGCTTTCTGCTCCTTGATCTGTTGAGTGGAATCCCCAATCCTGTAATAATGACTTTGGATTTCCTCAACTTTTGCCTCCAATATTACACCAAGTCTAACAAGGGATACTTCTATTGATCTAATATGGTTAATTCAACCTGAAAAATTTCATAAGGGATTCCTATATAAAATTAAGTGTCCCAAGAAGGGTTGGTCAAACATATAGTTTTATCGAGTTTTTCCCTTAATCAAGTAATGGATGGATTGGTCTGAATTAATATTTTATTTAATGGATTTTTATCTCTTATACATGAGTTTATTATTATCACATGCTTCTTAATATTAAGTGGAACTTACTTAAGTGATTAACCATGTCTTGATAATATTTACGCATTAGTTTGGTTTATTTTAGTTCCATCTTACATGCTTGTTAAATTCATTAATTATGTGATCGTAACAACACATCCATAACTATAAACCATGAAAATGATAGAAATAAAATAAATTAAATGGAATGATAATGATATTTTCTAATAGTTAGTTTATCTAGAAGTTGATAAACTAACCCTGTCCTTGGGGAGAAACACCTTGAACCTTTTGGGTTCGTGTTTGTAGCTTCCACCTGTCCACCTCTATATCTCCTAGGATTGGTTTCGTCTCGGCTCTATCTTGAACCGCCTCCAATATCTTGGGAGGTCCATCCATTAAATATGCCCTTTTTTAACTCACATGTAGGTAAGGGGTAAAAGGGGGTTTTACATAAAATAAACCTTGGGCACGAAGGACCTACATATTAATGAGGAGAAGGATCATGTGCCAACAAATTTAATTCAAATAAATAAATTAAAAGAAACCATCCACATACAAAGGTATTGGTCTAGCCCATGATCATCCATACATGCAATGATTTTTACGCATAAATAAAACTAGAATTAAATTCTTTAACCATTCTTGTTTAAGATAAATCATGCTTGAATCAATTAATTATCATCTTTAATTAATCAATCCTTTTATCTTAAATCCTTTTCTAAATTTCCTTGAGATTATCATCCATCATAATTTTAAACAAATAAATTCATTTAAAATTATCTTTGTACGTAACTTGTACCTTGGAGGAAACCCAGTGAATTCCTATTCATAACCATCCAATGAGTAGAAATGAACATTACACAGATTTTAAATTAAACACATATATATAAAACACCTATCATGTGTTGTGACTCAACTTTATGCCCACACGATGGTACATGTCTCAAGGGTTTGTATAATATAATAATAAATTTTAATAAATTTTCATAATTTGGATGAGTACACAATGTGTAGTTCCAACTACACGATGTTTATTATTGTTCACCGTCCATCCGAAGTACACTCCTAAGGAAACATCATGTGAGTGTAATTTTGAAATCTTCAGATTACACGGCGTATCCAGTTGGACACACGCTGTGTAGTTCCTTATTACACAGTCTCCAGCCGGGCTAGCCATGTATGGAGTACACGGTCCAACCCTAACCTGAAGGGATAACACAATGTGTCCATTTGGGACACATGGTGCGTAATCTAAAAACTACGTGCCACATTTCCCCGATCAACACCCAGAGACATTTAAATCTTAGAAAGACTCCAACACACGACTTGGTTTGGCAGACTGGACCGATGCATTGAATCTTGACTACACGACATGTACTGTCGAATACACACCGTGTGTTCTGGTGTTGTATGGATAAGAAGATTTGGCACCTCCATATGAGATCCTATATTTTATTTTAATCAAAATTAAAAGAATAGATCATTTCTATAAGGTAAATGAGAAACAAAAGAGGAGGATTAGATCTTGAGATTCAAATTTGTAGAACGATTAAATTGAATTGAAACAACTAAATTATTAAATGCGTAAATCATCAATGAAATATTTATATAATTATAAACTATGATGTAACCCCTTTGATACCACTTGAAGGTTCCGGGTGCATCAGAAGCATGGTTGGGATGGAACCCAACTTTGATTTCTACCACAATTAATGATTATTACAGGATCAATACGATGATGAACGCCAGTCTACATGGAATATAATAAAATATTTAGATAAAGAAGAAAGAGGCTCAAAACCTTTAGATAGGATCTTTCACATCATGTTTATAATTAATTTAATTAATTTCATAAAGAAAAATAATACCTGGATCTTTGGTATTTTTCTTCATTGATAATGTTAATCATCCGGAATGACCCTTCTGGATTATCTCGTTGTGCTTGTAAGGATCCAAACTAAAATCCCTCTAATATATGAGTATAACAATTATGCTGCAGGAATGATGAAATTCTGGTGAAGAATGTATAATAGTGTCGTTATTATGAAACTAGTCCAAAACAATCAAGATTACTCACACCTAATATTGAAAATAGATATTAAATAAATAATATATATGAGTATAAAAATTATAAATGAAGTTTATAAAAGTTTATAGATATGAATATATTTTTGAAATAGATTATTAAGATAGTTATTCTTTTTATGCCAGAGTTTCAAGTGCTTTAGTGGAAGTCAGGGATTAAGGCAAGAGGATGTTCTAACTCAATTTTCTTCCATTGAGTTCCAGAATTTCTCATTGAAATATTTTATTCCAATTTTGATTTATTATACCAAATTAATTATTTATATGGAATTTCCTCTATAATTTATGGGTCTCTATAAGTCTTTCTTATAACCTTGTTATCAAATGATTCTTACCAAAAATATTATGTTACTTGAAAGGGGTTTATGGTCTCAATTTTCACCTTGTGACACATATTTATTATTTTACACCATATTATCTTTTGTATAGAACATATACTACCCCTTTAATATTTTTTATTATGAGCCTCTAATTATTCATGGTATTTAATGTTTCATTTGAAATTTTATCCTTTGAAGGTTTTTTATTTGAATGTTTCTAAAATCGTAAGTGTTATTGGTCTCTATTTTCAACTCCACGAGTCATATTTAATATTAAGAACCATATTTTCATTTATATAGTGTATTAAAATCCACATTTACTCTATTTATAATGAATACCATTCATTTTATTATATTCTAAGTTTATTTTATCCTTCATATGTTTTTTTATTCTTATATTACCACTACAGTAAGTCTTCTTACATATCAATTTTTATTCATTGAGATATGATTCACATTCACCACTAATTTACCTTTTATATTGTATGCATTTTTATGGTATTTCCTTCCAAATACTATCATAATATTTTCTATTGGGTGATTAAGTTTTCATAAATCCATCACATCCTTTATTTTCAAAATTATCTTCTATTTTAGGGAAAAAAATCTTCCAATGTCTTTCCTCAATGAAAACTCAATATTTATTTTTTTATTGAAGGGTGTTCACCTTGATGTCATATGTAGATTGATTGGGGACATTATTAAATTGACCATATAAACCAAACTCTACATGATGTATGTTTGAGGTATTCTTTCATAGAAAGCTATTACATTTATTGATTATTGAATATTGAAAATCTATATAGTGTTTATTTCAATATAGATGTTTTTTCATTACTAAGGAAATTTAATTATGTATTGTATAGTTTACTCATTACTTCACATGATTAATACATTGTACTGAATTAGTTAAGGGTTGGGCCTAGTTATAGGTATCCACTCGATGCATCGATACATCTCATGACACAAATTGGCTTTGGTATTTGGGTGTATTACCTCCATAAAAATACCCCTAAGCATAGGGCCTTGACTTTGAGATAGTGATTTCCAAAATCATGATTTATTATATTAATTAACGGAATTAGATATCTATAATTATAAATTTCATCTCTATGAAAATAACTATTTTTATCCATGTGTTTTTTGAATTGTTATGTCATCCATGGATTCATTTCAAGATCACGTGTTTAGTTATATGGAATTATTTGACACTCATTAATTACTATCATATTATTCATTCCATGATTAATTATAATATATATTTTCTCTTATTGGGTGTTTGAGATCACACTTCTTATGTTTCCATTTCCCTATGTTTTAAATAAAAGTAAAACACATGATATGTTTAGAAGAAATTAGCATGTGAGGAGATTTTGTGGGAGATGTTTAAGGATTATTATGGATTAAGTAGATTCTTATGTAGTAATAAAAATTTCAATTTAACGTGAAATTCATGGGATTTTATATTAAAAATATTTTCATAAATATATAATAATCTAAACCATAGAGGTCCTTCAAACATGTGTGAGTCATTATTTGTTGTTGATATTGTATTTATTGATGGTTAAAGATTAGGTTACTTTGGTTCATTTCAAAATTAGTATATAAAGAAGGTATTTATGAGCACTGTATCATATAGTTGGTGTTTAACCCATTATAGTCGGTATCAAAGGAGTGTTTAGAAAACATTAGAGGTTAGGATGTTAGTTAAATATAATTTAAGGGTTCATACATTAATATTGAGCATAATTACCATGGTATAGATATCCCATCAAGTTAGTTGAGGTGAAATTGAATATTTTAAGGATTAGGATAAGATAAATTTAGTGGAAACCCTAATGATATGTATATGGGATAATTTTATATATAGGAAACCATCCCAATTTTTTTGGTAATGTAGAGATTGTAAAGTTCATTAAGAAATTACATCATGTTCTGGATACTAGAAAGTGTATGCAGTTGTGGAATGGATGCACCTAGGGGTAATCACCCTCAATTTTTTTGGTTCAATATCAACTAAATATTTAATTTAGTACACAATTAGAGTTCCAAATATTTCACACCTAGATAGACACTCATGTAGGACATTATATATTTAATTCACATTATATATTATGAACCATTATTAAGTATTTGATTGTGATGTTAAATAATTAGTTTTGAGAACCTAATAGAAAAATGTCCATGGATAACCAATGATGGGACAAAAAGAGTCATAGGATGAACCAAAAGTACTATATGTTAAAAGTAAAGGTGTCATAGGGAAAGAAATATTTTTAAATATGATTTAATATTCATATTTTAGATATTATTATAATTATTGTTTAATATTTTCTTGAAATAGGATCATAAAAATGAAGTTAAGAAATTTATGTATCTAGAAACATCTGTATCATATAAATGAATAATATAGCATACTTAAATGGTTTATAATTTTAGTATATTTCTGTTATGATAAAAATGGTGAGTTTCCAACTTGCACCTAAGGTAGTGTGGATGACATATTAAAATAAATTAAATCACGATACATGTATCTATTTTAATTAGTAAGTGATATTTATTGATGATACTATGGTATATTTCAAACGTTATGAGGATTATATGAAACATTTAAGATTTTTTATTCATTAGTTTTACTTTAATTGTTTGGAAGCATATATTTTATAGTATGAGTAACCTAGAAAACTGATTATATGATAAGGCTATGTTTATTAGGGTAACTATTTGAGAAAACATGATTGAGATATAGATAAATCTTAGGATTCATATATTCTTGATAGTGAGGTAATAAATGGTTTATTTATTTTGTGAAAAATGAGTTAAATAGTATTGATAGCCTTGAAACTGGTAATTTTTTAATAAAAAAGTGATCTATAATATTTTTGGTGAATTTTATCTCATTTTTTGGATTATGATATAAATTGACAAGTGTGTGACATTATGGACTAGTGATTAATACATTTTATAGTTAAAGATATAATTATATTTTAAATTAATATATTATTTAACAAGGGTTTAATGTATTATAGATCAAAATGGTTTTTGGAATGTTTTGTTATGGAGAATATATGATTAGGATATATACATAAATGGGAATATGATTGTATGAATTATTAATATTATTTGAGAAAATGTTAGTAACTTGATATCGCCTAAGATAGTGAGGTAGATGTCATATTAGAAGTTATATGTTGAAAGATAAATATGTTAAGAATTATATTTCCTACTTTTATTAGAAATTATTAACTAAAATTGTGTGGATGGAATTTTTATAAGTGGTTTAGAATGTAATAACCCAAGAATTTGGATCATTTAAATTGTTGTTATCTTTGATAGGTTTTGTCACACACAACATCAAAATAAGGCAACACTCATCTAAAAAGAAACATGAAATATTAAAATTTCATAAAGAATATGATCATTAGTAAATAAAAATATAATTTTAAATTAAAATAATTACATATTATTATTTTTCTTAGATGAATATTTTAAAAAGGATTTCTTTTGAAGAACCATTTAAAAAATGGGGTATTGTATTTTAGTTTAATAAATTAAAGAATTTATTGTTAAAAGTTTAGTATAATCATTAATATGCATATTTATAAACTATGATGTCAACATTAAATTATTTATAAATTAAAATTAAATAATATTTAATACACTTGATGTTTAAAAGGTTGTTTTTCAAAAAAATTGTTTTTTATTATATTTTATAATTTCATTTAAATAAATATATATGTATATATTATGATTTTAACTTAGAAAAAATAAATTCAATTTTGAATTTATAATATTTCAACTATATTAGGGTTAATTTTTGATATTATTATGAAATAATTTATTTTTAGGTGAATATTTAAAAACACAGTTTTAATTAAAATTATAGCGTATATGAATATTTCAAGAAATAATTATTTATTAAAATATTATAAATTTTTCTAATGATTATATTTATATTTATAGATTAAAATTGAAAATTTCAGAAATCTATTATGAATTTAGAAAACCAAATTTTAACAACTAATGTATAATTCTTCAATAAAAACATTGTTTGGTATTTTATTTTAATTAAATTTTATTTTGGTAAAATTAGATTTTATCTTGATTTAAAATATATAAATATTTCATTTGATTTATTATAAATTATTTATTTTATTAAAATAAATTTAATTTATAGTTTTATTTTAGAAACTAACTTTAAGTGTAAATCATACACTTTTTTTTTCTTCTGAAAATGAGTTTTTACGTGTTGCATGCACTAATGAAAAAATTAATTTTTCTTACACATAGAATTTGTATCTGATAAAATGGATTTAATAATTGAAATAATTAGTTACAAATTACAAAATAAGGGATATTTTATTATTAGGACTTAAATTTAAATTACATAAATAAAAATTTGTTACCATGGTGAAATAAGAAATGGTAAAAGTGAATATTATTAGAGTGGAGGACTTACAAACATGTTTAGAACATATTTAAAATTAAAATTTTGAGTGTTAATGGTCCTTATATTATACCCCAATCTATTATTTTCTATTTGGGATCCTTCTTGACTTGTGAAACATAGGTTCTCCTTATATTAATTTAAAATGTTTACAGAATTCCATTTTCACCTCTTATAAAAGGGGCCTCTCACTACCTATTCATGAACACCACTAAAATTTATTTTCCTCCTTAAATTATTCCATTTTTCTTTACCCTAGAGTACTATTCATTTTCCTTGTTTCATAGGTCATAATTTATTATCCCAAGACCTCTATTTCTAAGGAGTCTTCTAAGGGAAACTCAAAGTTCTCTACGTGAGTACTTTTTCCCTAATTGCTTTTCTTTTCATACTTAAATTCCCAAATATAATTTTAAAATTACTATATTATTAAAAAATTATTTTATGTATAATTTAATTTATTATTTTAAGGTAATAAATATTCACCACATTTCCCCTTTATTATAAAAAATAGAAACCACCATTCATGGATTGTACGGACCACCACTTCCAAAAAATAACGACTCTCATTTTTCACCACCACCTCCATTCACTATTTGTAAGGGTGAAATTAAAGAATAAATTTTAAATATATGATATAATTATTATTATGATGAGAAAAATTATAATCCACCTTATTTTCCTCTCATTATTTGATAAATGAAAATGTAAAATGTGTGTTGTGCAGATTACCACCTCCACAAAGTGACGTATCTCATTTTCAACTAGTTTCTTTATTTTTTTTAAAATTTATCAAATTATAATTAACCACAATAAAATTACATAAATAACATCATTATTACTCTATAATAATTATATTATTCCAAAAGAAATGACTTTAGTAGTCATAACCATCCATTAATTATGGTATGTTCATGTCTGGGTTGGTGTAACAACCTAATATAGAAATGATATAAATTATTATCATGGATGGATATGAGAACTTAATTACTAGTAATATATGGTATAACTAAGTAAATAATTATTATTATTTTGGTTATATAATGGTAACACTAATATTAACCATCTTAATTAAGACTCTAATGTTAAGTCTTTAAAAATCCTTGAAATATACTCATAACTGATTTTATATTTAATCATTATAAAAAAACACACATATAATTAAAATATATAATTATAAATAAAAAAATAATCATTTATAGCACCTTTTAATATAGTAATGATGAACTTTTTGATAAGAATGAATAAAAACACCATTATTGTGAAATTATTTTAGAACAATCAAGATTAATTACACCATTTATTATAAATAGATAACAACCAACTAATATACATGAAGAGAATAATTATAAATGAAGTTTATAAAAGGTTATAAATGTTAATATGTTTTTGAAGTATGTGATTACTATAGTTATTTTTGTTTAATAATATATTCAAGAAATTTAGTACAAGTAAAGAATTAATGTAAGGGTTTGTGTTAACTGAATTATCATCCATTGAGTTACAAAATTTCTTATTGAAAATAACTGTTAAAATATTTATTTCTTCTACCAAATGAATAATTTTTATGATATTTCCCACTTGATTTAAAGGGATCTATAATTATTCATTATAATTTCGTTTTGAAATATTTCTTACCTCAATGATTGTGTTACTTGAAAGGGATCTCTTGTCTTGAGTTTCATCCCCTTGAAAAATATTTCATATTATACACCATGTTTTATTTTTTGGTTTATATACTAAAAATTTAATATTTTTTATTATGATACTCACATTATTCATGGAATTTAGCATTTTATTTGAAATAACATCCTTCTGGGTGATTTTATTTGAATGTTTTTAAATCCATAATTGTTATTTTCCTCTATTTTTAATTCCAAGGGACTTGTTTGACATTACACACCATTATTTCATTAATATGGTGTATTCACTTCCCTATTTACTTTAATTAAAATTAATTTCTTTCATTTCATTATATTTAAATTTCATTTCATCCCCCTCATGTTCTTTTGGTTCTTAAGTTACCACTATCATAAGGGTTATTTCATCTCATTTTTTATTCATTGAGATACGATTCATATTCACCACTAGTTTGAATTTTTGGGGGTATATATTGGTCACATATTGCCTTCTAAATATCCTCATACTATTTTCCTTTTGAATAATTAAACTCATAAAAACCCACCAAAAAAATTTTATTTTCAAAATCATATTATATTATAGACATTATTTTTCATCCAATTCCTTTCCTCTATAAACACTCTATATTTCCTTAATTTAATTGAATAGTGTTCTTCTAGATTCCATATTTCTGTTGATTAAGGATATTATTGAGTTAACCTCGTACCCTTGATTTATATGGTGTTATTTTTAAGGTTTTATATATAGAAAGGGATTCAATATATTGATTAGGTAGATATTGATAATCTATAGACATGTTATTTAAATATGGAAATTTATTGATTACTATGTAAATTTAGTTATATGTGTTATATTTTATTCAATAAATTTTATAATGAATGAATAAAAATTAATTAGTGATGGTTGGTCCTAGTTATAGATATCCCCTTGATACATCTTTAGGTCTCGTGAGACAAACTAGCTTGGGTATTTTTTTTGTATACCAACCCGAAAAAAATATTTCATAGATATAGGGCCTTGGAGGTAATATCATGATGTAAAAGATCGCGATTTATTTTTTTAAGGCATGAAATTAGCTATATGGAATTATTAATTTCATCGCTAAGGAACTAGTTATTTTTATCCATGTGACTATTTTTATTTTTATGTCATCCAATTATTTATTTTAATCTCATGTGTTTAGTTATATTATTCATTCCAAGATAGATACTAATATTCATTTTCCCTTACTAATAATTTGATATCACACTTCTTATGTTTCCATCTCCCTAGGTTTTGATAATAAAGTGTTACACAAGATATGCATAAAAGAAAAAAGAATGTGTGCAGATTTTTTTTGAGACACTGGAGACTAGTTATCAATTATGTGGATTATTATATAGTATAAATTTTCTAATTTAATGAGAAAGAAATAGTATTTTTTTGTTTAATGTTTTTCTTAACACTCTAGCACTCTAAACCAAAAAAGTATTTTGAATTTAGGTGAATCAATATTTTTTACTGATATTTTTATTCATGATGGTTAAAATTAGGTCTTTTCATTTCATTTGAAAGCCTATATATAAATAAGGTATTTATGAGCACTGGATCAGTGAGTGTGGGTATAGGGTTTCACTACCCTACCATCAGTAGAAGTAACCTCAGGGGTCCTCCTAGTGACACATAAAACCGCATAGGTGCTCTTTACAACACATGAAACTATTGAGGTCCTCCCTGGTACATCATTAATATTAGAGGTCCTTTCCATGACACTGAGAAATGTGGAGGTCCTCCCCACTACACCAATATCAATTTCTATATAAAATTACCCTATGACACAGAACAGACCATGCTTAGAAAATTTCACATGGAAATTTTGGAAATTATAAGGGGACACTATGGTAGTATTCCCCTAGATCCCCATGAATCCAAAAAATAGGATTTTATAGAAATGAATAAGGCTTCGCCACAAAAAACCCTCGGTACCGACACCCAAATTGGCCGAGGGAGCTCATTATGAAGGTTACTATAATGGAATATTACTAAATACTGGGTCATCTCAGTATGACATATCATCAGTTGGGGGAACTATACCTGGAATAATTCCATATAATATCATAATAAGATGGTACAAAACATCATGACAAAGTCTGGGTCATGGGATATAAAACTGAATGACATAGTACTAGTCACAAGATATAAAAATCCATGACCACATTATATAGGATATTACCAACCCTTTTTTATAACTACAAGACCTTAAAATACATTGAAATTTTCTTCTCATTATGATGTAAAACTATACAGGATCACCCCTAAAACATAATGGTAAACTATACAGCTTCCTTGTTTTAGTGTGCATGACATTAAAAAGTGCATCCTTCATCCCTGTTTCATGATGTTAAAATGTGCCGCACCATTGTTCATATTTGAATCACTTTAAAAGGTGAAGCCTTCAACTATATTATACAATAACTTTTTAAAATTCATGGTCCTAAGTGACCATAAAATCCACATATTCAATCCTTATTTGACGACCTTAAAAGGTGATTCATCTAGTAAAAGATTTATGACCTTAAATCACATGGACTTTATGATTACATTAGTCCCTTATTTGTTGTATTATGAGATTCTAATCCTCATGTCTCTCTTAGGGTCAACATTTTCACTACATAGAACCCAAGACATTCTACAAGTCCCACCACACTGATCTCAACTATGGAATGATTAATGTGTAGTGATGTATTTCAAGAGTTCAAAATCTCATTTTAAGAAATTATCCTTCTATCCTTCACACATTTTGGATCATTATGTATGGATTTATATTATCTTCCTTATCCAAATGGGCACCCCTAAGATAAAAACACATGGTCAAATGTGCCTACCTTTTTTCCAGAGCACATACCCGAAAGGAACAATCATTGTTTTTGAATGGAATCCCCTTTGGTGATGGGATATGTTTAAATTCACCCACCTCATATTAATGGTAAATAATTAAAAGGAATCATTTCTTGTTGTCTGGTAGTGGAAGCTTTGTTTTGAACTTGGTCGGAGATCATACTTAACCCATAAACACCTATTCTATTTCAGACACATTAGGTTCCCAACTTCACATATTTTACACTTCCCACAACTCAGGTGGAATTTAAATAACCCTGTTTTTCAATTTCCATGCATATTTTCACATCATGGTCGGGAAAATCTGGTTTCCAAAATAAATTTTGACCCCATTATCATAAGTTGACTAATCCCCTCAATGAGATCGATACACTATTATAAGTCCTCCGATATCCACCCTTTCCCTTAAATATCATGTAATATGAGAAATTTTACATTTCCTCTTGTTTACCACACCAACCATGATTCATGTGGTCTTATGTTTCATTGCTGGTTATTTCAGTTGGCATGATCGAGTTTTATTCTCATCATAGGAAAGAGTTACTTTCATCCTCATTATAAGAATTTAAATTTCATAGTCATGGTTTGAGTCCCATGAATATATACTAGGAACCTTCTTCCATAGTGTATTAACATAAAAGTCTCTTCATCCATGAACTTGATTCATGATGTTAAGGTTTTCATCCTTACCCTTTGATGTTAAACTATGCGATCAATGACTTCCCAACACAATGTTAAAATTCATGGACTTATCCCTATCACATGACTTGAAACTATGTGATTCTATATGAAACACCTACAATTTCCTCCTATTTTGGCATTGGTCATCTACATAACTTTCTTATATATCCATTTGTTCATTGATTTCCATATATTGGGATACATAATTATGCTCAGGTCTCTTATCCCAAGTTTGGCTACTTTTCTCCAATCAACGTTGTTGTGTCAAGGTAAATGAATTTATATTGTTGTGATAACTCCCCCCTCTACATGACATGGTAATATCCCACTTACATATGTAGATCCTAATATATGTGAGATTAAATATCATCACCAATTGGGTCCATGTGCCATGACATTTAAATTTTGTGTGAACTTATATGGTCAAAGATAAAAGACCATAAACTATAAAGATTTTGGGATATACCTAGTTCCCTTGAGAGAATAGTCAAATCTATCCCGAGACAATTTTGGGTTTGAGCACCCAATTGGGGTTGGTACACCCCTTTGATTTTCCCAATATATGATAATGTTGCATCATAGTTCTCGATTTCACTATTTTGAGAATCTTTCCCTCTTCCATCATAATAATTTCTCTATAGAGTTTGGACCTCCATTTATATGTCTAAAAAATATCCCCTAAGGTTATGGAAGATGGACTAAATTAGATATCCTACCATATAGGGAACACACCCTAAAGGATCAATCCTCATATCTAAAAAAACTCCCTTATGGTGATGGCACATGGCCTAATTGGTCTCACCTCCCATCCAAGGCACACATCTTAGAGGATACATCTCAAAAATGTGGTAGTGGAACCTATGTTTCAAACTTGGTAAATGGTAATCCTCAACCCAACTACCATATAATTCCTTAACTCATACTCCATGATCCAATTTACTTGTTTCCATTTCCTTGTTCTCAAGTGTAATTCAAACACACTTAGTTTTACCATTTTATGCATTTCCGTAGATAGGTAGGGTGAATCAGTCTATAGGATCATATCTTAATAATTCCCCACTTCCAAATGTGTTCCTTGGTCATTGATGTAACTTTCCCTTCCAGGCCCATCAATTTCTTTCAGGATTCCCCTTTTAATGTGAAAAATCTTATAGGGACTGCTGTTTCTCTCCTGAAGTTTCACTCACATGGGATTAAGATATTTGGGTGATAATTTCCATAACCTAATTTGGATGAATGAATCCTTTAAAAAATTAAATATTCCTTAGGATTTAATTTTTATGAGTTTCACATTAGTTGAAATGTCTAGTCTATAAGACCTTAAACTTCACAACCCTACAGTTATAACTATATGAAAATAAACTACACAACATATCATCATCACCTTATTACATTAAGTTTAATATCAAATGTTTTGGTAACATGATGATAAACTATACAAAACATCTCCATCACCAGCAAATGTTTAATTATATATCCAATGTTCTTTCTACATGATGTTATACCGCATAGTTATCATCCTCACAATATGACGTTAAACTGTGTATTCAACACCCTAATCACATAATTGTAAATTGTATAGAATTATTTTTAACTAAAAAACTTTAAACCACACAATTAATGTATTTATATATGATTACTAAATTATAGAATTGGTTTTACACCCCCACTTGAGATGTAAATCCCTCTTTCAGCTCCAGTGTCCCACTACACTAATTTTAGGAACTACTTATGGATTGATTTTCATTATGGGAGATGTTGGGTCACTTGGATTTCCAATCCCAGGAATAAATTCTAATTATTTTGGGTTTAAGCTCAGGAATAGGTTATTAAATATATCTCTAGAACACCCATTCAATGTTCTCAAATGTGTGATGGATACCACCCAAAGTGTTGAATTTTATCCAAAAACTACATGAGTTTGCATTCAGACTTTGGGGTTTCCTCATCTAAACCCAACAACCCACTTTGACTAAATGATCTCCCATTTGGTAACATTACATGGACTAAATTGGATCACCTTTTTTCCAGGGAACATGCTATAGAGTACTTTTGTTTATGAGTTTTTATTTTACTAGGTTGAAAATGGTCAATAGTCCATTTGAAATTTTCTCACCCCATTTTTGAAAAACAATTAACGGAGACCACTTTTTAAAAATGTTCATTAGTAATCATCCACTAATTTTCCACATGAATAGGATTAAGATCCTATAAGTCATGATTTAATTACTCTCCACCCTCCTCTATTTTGGTGGAATTTCAATTCTTTTTAAATTTTCCCATCATGCATCCTTGTGCACTATCTGAGAAGCTCAGTCTCACAAGGGAATCCCCAAGATGGATTGAAATCACACACTCTCTTATGAAATGGGAATTAATCCATTATTCCATGTTTCCAACATTAAGAATTATTCAAATGGGATTAGGAGTCTTGGTGGACTTTCCCTAATATGATAGGGGGCATGAATGCTCCCAAGTGGGATTCCCTCTTGATCAATGTCACGATACCCTAAACTTCTATAACCCAAACCCTAAAGGTCCATGCATCATGACCTTAAACCATGTGCATTCCATTCAATGATTTTTTGTGTGAAATAAGTACTCTATTTTCCCTCCATTCATTTCAGGTTCATATTATTCTTTGTTCTATACAAACTATCCTAAATCACAACCAATCAATACACCATGACCTTAAACTTATAAATAATTTTAGTTCATGACCCATGACCTTAAATAATGTGCATTACATCCTGATGCATTTTGTGTGCAATTGGGATTGTTTTCCACACATTTATGTTTAGTTCGTGTTATATTTCCTACCATGAAAATTCCCTAAATACAATTTTGGTTTTATTGGTGTAAATTTTAAAGATACACCCTTATTGGTCTATGAATCATAACTATAAACCGTATGTACCTTCTCTTTGATGGGATAAACCATGCTAATTATGTCTCTATTGGATCCTCTATCCCTCCATCCATGGAGAGTTTTCTTTACTCCAGTTAGCTTGATCATCCCACTCTCATAGTACATGATACATGACCATAAACTACCAGACACTAATGTTATAAGAATAACAACCCTAAATTGTATGAATAACCCTATAGAGGATGTCTCTATGGCACTAAGTCTCTTGTCCCTCCATTCATTTCAGGTCTACAATACCTTTCATACCACACAGTTCATCTCAACCCTCTCTTTAGATTAAAGACATGTGACCATTAACACTAAAGAGATTTCTTTTCTTTTATCCTCATGTGATATTAAACTACATGTACAATAACCTTTTCACACAATGATAAATTAAATGAAAATGACACAGTTTCATAATGTTAAACTACTAGAGAAAATATTGGCCACATTACACTAAATTGTAGGATGATGACATGGTTACATGAAATTAAAAAATATGACACTTTTCCTCACTGTAATATGTTAATCTTAATTGTTATCATCCTCACTTATCAATGGTAAACTGCATGTTCAATTTCACAGTTGTATAATATAAAATTGGTCCATGATGTCTGAGGTAACATATTTATAAAAAAATGTTTATACTATAGAACTGGGTTGTCACCCTTTCTCATGGAGGCTACCCCTATCTAGGTGCTAATCTAATACTGCACCACATACAATACCATATATGGCATAGTTCCCATTTCATGGGATACATAGAGACACAAGAGTGTCTTATCTAAATCCCAACTACACATGCCACACTTTTCCACATATTGTATAATAGATGAAACCCTTTAACCATGCTTATTAACATTTTTTTACATTTTAGTGATCTTCCCCTTGGGAGTTTAGTTTGACCCTAAAAATTAATTAGCCTTTTAAGTGATCTCAAATACAAGATAACATATATACTGGAGTACTGATCTCTTATTAAAAGTCCCTTTAGTTCACAACCACACTTTTAGGATACCTAGATCTAGATCCCCATAATAGTTCATGTCCAAATGGGATCCCCAGTATTGATTGTGTATGTACAAAAAAGTATTACATCTCATAAAAGGCACATGGAATAGGGGACTCTCATTGTCCAATGATGGTGTTTGTAAGCTAAAAATTGTCAATAGTTGATGCATGATTTTTCTACCCAAT
This sequence comes from Viscum album, assembly GCA_963277665.1. NCBI lineage: Eukaryota > Viridiplantae > Streptophyta > Magnoliopsida > Santalales > Viscaceae > Viscum > Viscum album. Next base: position 1,547,358,673 of record OY728133.1, read on the forward strand.
CCTAGAAAAATTGGCGTCGGGTCCTGTGTCCGGAAAGTAGCTAATAATCATCCTACAAGATTTCATAATCCAATTTCAGATTAAGATATTATAGGAAATGATTTACTTTTTTATCCACCTATATTCTGATGCAATTTCAACACATTTGGATTTCCCCAATTGTCCAATTTTTCACATTGACCAAGAAAATTGGTTTAATAGAGTTCATATCACATGCCCACTTTTAATAAGGGTAGTATATCTATGCTCCCTGTCTACTACACTTAGCATGGATCATGTGAGATTAGGAGTACTGGTAGAGTAATCCTCAGTATTATGAAGTTTTTCCTCATTCCTAAGGGACCTAAAATCAGTACTCAAAACATGAATCTAAACTAAACATCCTCATTCAATCTCTTGTTAGATCCTCTATGTAGCTATTGACTTCCCCTATTTTTACACCTGGTTCTATGAAACCCTCTATACAACATGGACCACCTCTGGCATAGTAAAAATATCATGAGATAAAACTATGTATGCCCCCATTTTGAAGAAATATATGTGTCACCTGGCCCTTCAGAGCATCATTTTTTCCACAATGAACATTCCACCTACCAATTATGGTCCAAGATATATGACTAAATCTTTCATAGATCTCCTTCTCAACCTTATTATATGACATTAAACTATTCCTCTAAAATCTTTTCTATAAGATGTTTAAATTCATGGTTTATTCCATGTCACATGAATTACAACTTTTAAATTCCCCCATTTAAGAGGATGTGCCCCATACTTGTTATAGAATTAGTCTCTTACCACATCCAATTATAGAACTAAATATGAATTGATTCATATTCAACAAGACATGTAGAGATTCATGGATATATTATCTTCATCCCAACCATAATTTCTATAGAACTATCCTCATATTAACACTTGGAACTCTCTTTCCAAGTTTCACATCATTCATGTGCATCAAAGAATTTTCACAGTTATATGGGATTGGTCTGAGATATAAAACATTTAAATTATACTCATTATCTTAGAACATGTATCATGACATTAAACTTTGTGCATCCCATTCTAAGAATGTTTTTGTAGTATAAGGCCCCTTTAACCCCGTATTCATGTCTGGTTCATATTATACTTCAAGACACACAAAGCCCCTCATAGAACTAGTTATCCATGCACTATGACCTTAAACTATTATTTGGCCCTGGTCTAATCATCATGACTATAAAGTTAGTAAATTACAACCTAAGGATTTATATGTGACAATAGGCTTCCTTTTCCCTCAGTTCACATCAGATTCTTATTATCTATCATGATACAAGAATTAATTCATTATAACTTTTCTCATAATTGTACATCATTAAAAGCACTACCCCTAGTCCAAGTATCATGAATAGTCTATTCTCTATTTCCTAAAAATGGATACACCTCATAGTCCAAGATCTATGACCTTAAATTGGTAGCACCCACATTATTCGAAGTTATGTGTCTCTAAACCCTAGCTAAAATGGTCTAAATGGAATAACCCTAAACCGTTGTAAGAAATAGAAAAAATCCTTAGTTTGAAATCTTATAAAGGGGAATATAAGAAAAAATAGGCTACTTCTTATTGAGTCATTCCTTAAAAACTTGGGAAAATGTTAGATTGCGTATGAGTCTCAAAGCTAGAATGATTCATTATTGAACCGTATATAACCTATGGTTATTATATCCAAAAACCATTGGTTCAATAAAAGTTAGAGAAGATATTTCTCCACTTACTTACCTTTTTTGTGGTCTTACATGCCATATATGAATTTTAAACATACATCTGGTTTCATTTTTTTATCTATATTGAATGAGATACCACATTTCATCATCAAAGCTATACAACCTTGAACATTTTAAAACCTCTATCACATATTTTCCATACAATGTAAAACTAAATCATCATAGTCTATGAATCATAACCTTAAAATATGATTTCCTCCTCCCATGGGACTACCTATCTTAGTGAAAATCTAAAAGGGTACCCTTTATCTCTCCCTTCACTTTAAGTTTACTCATCTCTAATCGGATAGATTGTCATACCCCTTCGAACCATTGTATAGAAAATTAAATATTTAGCACCTGATGGTCCATTCATAATGATTTTAAACTATTTGAATTCCCTTTGAGGATATTTGTGTGGAAAAAGGCCTTTTCCTCCCAAAATTCATGTAAGTTTCATTTCAAAAATTTTTTCCTCAAAAAATTCCCCATAACGCCCCTTTTACCATGATTCAAAACCTTGAACTTATCGCCACCCCTTATGGAATATATATCATGAATTTAAATTATAAACACCTCTTATGAATAAACCTCCTTCATGTGTGCCTTATCTTTAATGAGATGACCTCTACTAGCTACAAACCTTCTAAGACCTTTGACACTCTATTCATTTCATTTTTTTGTTACTCTATCTAGCTAGACTGAACCACCCTCAGGGTCCATGTGAAAAGAACATACACTATTTCCACCTACAAATTCAAAGAATCATGACCTTAAATTATGTGTACCCATACTCATATTACATCTATGTAATGACTCATGTTTTTCTTATATTATTCTTTCTTATTATACTGATTATTTTGGAGACCAGGTGGTGAGATGACATGTGATTCTGAGTCCTGTTGTGTCTAGAATAAGTGTTTAAAATATATTAAATATATTAAATAGCACACAGACACAAAAAATTTTTGTAATAAAGTGAAATAACTCCATAATGGGAACCTGAATTAGAAATCTAAGGGAACCATTATGTTCAAAACCAAGGTTTTACCCTAGGTGCAACATAGCCTTTGTCAGCAGGGTTCGTTTATGAAAAAGTCATCATGGACATAATTAAATAAAATAATTAATTATTTTTTTTATTTTGAACTAGTGAACTAATTAATATTTAAATTTATGTATATGGAGTTTTTCTCAGGTTCATCAATTAAACCTTGGAGACCTAGGAGCCATTGGAGGAGATAATTCTTGAAAAACTATGACAGATCGGGATTAGATTATAAATTGTTGTGCCAATGGAGTTTTTGGATCCTGTTAACAATGAAAATGAAGCTGTTATTCATCAAAGATCATTATGAACTCTTGGTATTATTTGTTTCTTTATGATTTATATTTTATTTATAAATTAAAAATGAATTCAGATCATTTCCACAATCATAATTGATATGCGCATCATCAGTAGAATTAAATTGATGGATTTTTTGTTCATTTTGATTTAATTCCTATTTTTTGGTATCTTTATATGAAAATGGATCAAAGAAAAAATAATTTCTAAGTATATTTCTTTAAGACTTTTGGTTTATTTATTTCTCCCCAATTTATTCATTCGATCATGGTTGGTATTTATTTTGACCAATAGTTCAACCAGTACCCAAATCCTGATTGTTGTGCGACCGTTATTTGAAAAAAAGAATCAAAAATATGGGTAAGACACATGAAATAGGTTTAAATTTAATAATAGATGGTGGTTGAGGTCTGAACTAGGGAGAAAAATACTGATCATGTGTTCGTCAGTCTTCCCGACCAACGCATGACACGACAACATACAGTGCAAGCGAATGACTTCTGAGTGGATTCAAATCTCAGAATTATAAGATCTAGTGACTAGAGTCTTGGATGAACCTATATCTGAATAATATGAAATGTTCATGGATCTAGTGGAGTGGTGGATGATGTGGTGGATAAATCACAGAATCTAGAAAATACCATGTTACATGGTGTGTAATAAGGCATTACACGTCGTGTGGGGCCCCATGGCTATGCCAGTAGTGTTTTGGGTGGAGTTAAGAATCACATGTCATGTGACTCAATCAAAATCCATGCATCCCACTTAAATGAGGCATGGTGTGTACTTTGGTATGTACATGGACACGTGAAAAAGTAGATGGCCTAGTGGCATTTCGTGTACTTGGACATGAACAAAACCTGGTGTACACTAGCATATACACAGACATAGACACTATAAACGGACATGGATAGGTGAAACAGTTAGGATACCATGTGTCTCTATAAATAATTTACTTCTTATACATGCAGTGTATATAGATAATTACATTTTGTGTGAGGTTCTTCCACATGGAAAGACATGGGGATAGCCAGAAATGTTGTGTACCACATGGTACATGTAGTGTAACCCCTTCAAGAGTGTTTATAGCTCTACGTTTCATTAGTTTTGACTAGTATAGGTTGAGTGAGTTTCCCATGGTCCTTTTATTCAATGGTACAATGAGTCATTACAACCACATCATACTATTGGTATCCCCTATAAAGGATGAGTCTTAGATAGATTTGTGTTTTTCCTTTGTGAGACTAAATTGTGATCCTTTATTAACATTTTTCCCTAGGTGGGGTTTGTGGAATGAGTATAAACTCCATGATTAGGGTGTTGATCCTCCATATAGTAGGCCACATTGGTAGGGTTTTTGGTATTAGTGATATATAACCCCCCTACTTTGTGGGTTGATCTAGATTGGGTTTGTGGTGTACCCCAGTGGTTCTGGGAATGACCCCCTATCTCTGTATCAAGGTATTCATATACCAGTGAACTTTATTGGGTGAGTCCTAATGAGAAATATCTCTTCTTCAAGTGCCTATGATGATATCATGGCTCATGGAGTGGATTCTCCCAGAATAAGCATTGCTTCGAGTAGAGTCCTATGGATGGAAGTTGGTTATGAACTCCTAGTGGAATGGTTTCCTTCTAGAGTATATCTACATGTTTCTATTATACATTGATAGTGATATATTCTATTGATAAGACTATACATGGTGTTTTTAGTTCAGTGTTTTCAGGGTGTCCTACTGGGTATTTTTATACTCACCCCTGCATGGGATTTTCTGATACGTGTCATGTCTTATGCAGACAACCATCCTTTTTTATGGTGTCCTGGGAGGATAGGGAGGGGTGGAGCGTATCTAGAGTTTTTTATACTGAGTTGTTTGACCAATATCTTGAATTTTTCTTTGGTCCTATCCCTTGGAGCAGGTTGGTCTCTTTAAAGTTTTGGTTAGGTTTGTATTTGGCCCTTTCTCCATTATTAGTAATTTTAATATCACACTCTATTGTGGGATCTTAGATGTATGAATGAAATGTTTTAGTTGTTTTAAATTTCATTATTGTGTAGGATTGGATATGTGCATGCGTACAGATGCTTTAGGATAATGCCTCTCATTTGTGGGATATGCCAACATGTCACTGGTCACCAGCCCGTGGCCTATTTGAAGAGGGAATGGGTTTGTCATGGGACAGATCTCGGTGCATTGGGTCATGATAGAGTGGTATTAGAGTTGTTCAGTTCCACCATAGGACCTGATTCAGAGAGATTGGTTTGGGGAAACTTTGTTTAGGGTTTCGAGTTCAGCTTTCAGGCTAGGGACATGTGGGTTTGGTGAGTTTAGTATAGAAATAGTAGGTGAGACATGTGGGTATGTGTCACGACCCGTCCTTAGGGCCCGTGCCATGACTACCCCAAGACCGCCTTCCATAGGCCAGGGGCTGGCAACTATCACTGAAGGCGTAAATCTCGATAACTGGGAAGGCATTGTCTTTATAAAAGTAAAAAAAAACACCACAGAGTACAAGTAGAAATAATCACTAAGTAAAACTGATGACAAGTAGTGCTAAAAGTAAAGGGGGCAGGAAATACAAGCCCAACTGTAAAGTACAAAGTAAAAGACAAAACAGCCAGAAGGTGTCAAGCCGCTCCTGGGTCGTCCACCAAGATTTCTACCTGAAGGGTAGGTACAGATAGCGCAGCTTCTGGATCTTCCACCACAGATCCTACCTGAAGGGTAGGTACAGATAGCCTCTAAAATGCTCTCGCCCGTCGACCTCCTCCGAGTATCGCCTCATCGTGAAGTCCACCTTTGGATACCGACTCGTTGTGAGGTCCACCTCCGGGTACCGTCCAGCCCTCGAACACTCGGCCTCTGTCAACACTACCCGTCATCTGCAACCAACACAACGAGGTGCGGGCATAACCCGTGTAGGGGTGAGTATAACGATACTCAGTAGGGACCCCAAGACCGTCAAGGTATCACTAAATCCAACAAGGATAACCACATGGAAGATCTAAACAGATATCCTCTACTTAGGTATATGATCATACATATACCTAAGTTATCAAGTAACCCATCTCAATCACGAGGAATCACAAAGATTATAAAATCAACGGATAACCACTACCCAGGTATATGCCCATACATATACCTAAGTTATCAAGTGACCCATCTCAATCATGAGGAAACACAAAGATCATAGACTCAGCTCAAACCAGGATTTAATCATAAAGTCGAAACCATGACTGCTAGAGAACTTCTCCTCTGACGAGTATAGTGGGCCTGCCACTACAACCAAGCGCGGCCCACTAACCTTGGACTGCTGTAGTACTCCACCTGTCGAGTACTGTGGGCCTGCTGCAACAACCAATCTCTTCCTACCATGGGTCTGCCGTTACAACCAAGTGCTCCCCCTCATAGGCTCTATAGGTACTCCTTCTGTTGAGTACCGCGGGTCTGCCACTACAACCAAGCGCTCCTCCGCCGTGGGTCTGCCGCTACAACCAAGCGCTCCCCCTCATAGCCTCCAGAGGCACTCCATCTGTTGAGTACCGTAGGTCTTCCACTACAACCAAGCACTCCTCCACCGTGGGTCTGCCGCTACAACCAAGTGCTCCCCACTGGGCTATCTGAAACACACCGAGACGATAGATCAGCAGTCGTCAAGTCTCAGCCAGCTACTAGGTCTCTGCACTCTGCTAGCTCGTCACCGGGAGGGTTCACTCCATGAGATACTGATCGATACTCCAAGTATCAAAAAGTACCACAAATAAGTATCTCAAAGATCCGCCTCGTCATAGGGGTCTCAACGCAACAGACGACGCGTCAGTCGGATGCCCGGTCTGTGAATTACTAGCCTTTTCGTCCCAGGGGCCCGGTTGGTTTTGTGTGCGAACCAACCCGGCCGTAACTTTTATGTACCCCGAAATCTCATAGGGTATGATCATAGGGACCGTTTCTCAACGTGGTCACCAATGCCGCTGACAGTTCGTCAAACGGACGTCTGGTCGGAAAGTTATCAGCTTTTCCGTTCCAGGGGCCCGGTTGGATTTCAGGTACAATCCAACCCGACCACTATCCAACTATAACCAAAACTCAGGTGAAGTATGCCAAAAGTTCCGTCTCATCAAGAGGAATCCAACAAAGTCGACGGCACGTCAATCGGACATCCGGAGCTCAAGATATAAGCGTTTCCACTCCGAGGGCCTGATTGGTCTCATGATCGAACCAACCCGGCCATACCCAAAGTTCTCCGAAACCCTGAGTGTAATATACCGAAACGACCGTCTCGATCCAAGGATCGCATCGCAACTGACGGTGCGTCGATCGTAGGTCTGTAGCCCAAGTTATTGGAAAATGACTGAAAACAGTCTGAAAATAGGGGGTTCGGGCCTGGTCCGACCCAGCCTGAGACCCCCTGGGTCGGCCCGAACCGGGTCCGGCGGGTCCGGGTCTGGCTCAACAAGGCGCGGCCCGACCCAGCTGGTGCGATGCCCGCGTGGCCAGGGGGTGTGAGGGTTACGCCCCCCCCCCCCCCCCCGGTTGAAGAAAAACCGGCGCGACTTAATGTCGCGACGCTCCGCCTTCGGAACGGCAAAGCCGTTCCGGTTTGGCTGCCGTCACGACTCAGCTGCGGCGGTCCTATTCCGCCAGTCGCCGGTGCCGCTGCCGCCTTCCGCGGACCACCGGACGTGCTCCGGTGGTCCGTTTCGCCTCCTGTCTTCTCCAATGGTCCTCTCGGGACCCGACCTTTACTACGATGGCTTTAAATCTCCTCTGCGGCCTGATTCGTCATCGCCCGATGATCCATACTTCAAATAACAAAACGCGGCCTCTTCGTGGTTTTCTGGCGCGGCGCGACGGCACCGCGGCTTTGTTCGGCCTCCACGGCGTGGAACGATGACGCCACGTTTCTTCGCCGTGTTTCTTTCTGATTCCGCACGGTGTCGTTGCACCGCACCGCCTTCGTTCGTGCCGCAACAAAAACAACATCGAAGGGGGGAGGTGGGTCGTCCGTGTTAATGCGGTCCGACCTTCTCCCGTTATTACGATAATAGGAGGCCAAAAAGAAGTCGATGAATGGCAAAGAATTCACAAACAAAAAAAATTACCCCAACGGTTTCCCCCGAAATCAAGAATTCCCAACCCGCAAACATATCCTTTCGCGGTTCAACTTAATATTTAGTTGATCCGCGTTCTTTGTTTTAGAAGGGAATAAACATGGGTTAATTAACATTCAAAAATTAAATCCCTACCTTGAAAATACGTCACCTGTCATCGTGCCTCGGAAAGAGGAAAGCATCGCGATGATCGATGCTGATTCTGTTGTTATCGGAGGAAGAGCCGTCGTCGATGGTGATGTTCCCCGCAGTGGTGTATCCTCCCTTGACGTGGAGGAAGAAGAAGAGAAAGCACGTCGTCGGTGTTCGGCCGATGAAGAATGCGGCGTCTCGCTTCCTTCGACGTGGAGAGAAGATGCAAGATGAGACGACGTTCTTCGCGTTCTCCAACAAAGGAGATGAAGCGTTCTTCTTTGGAGGAAGAAGTTCTTCAAAACTCAAGAGCTCTCTTCCCTTTCTCTTAACACAACAATTCCAACCCAAAATAAAATAAGGGTCCACCTAATTTTATTTACCCATTCCATGCATTCAAATTTAAAATATTCAAATCCATTTCACTTAATTAATTAAACCATGAGTTGTTTAATTAATTAATAGGTAGGATGGAAAATTAAATAAGGAAGTGGAAGGGTTACCTAATTTAAGGGAGTTAACAAGTTTAAAAGGGGAGTTTCAAGGGGTTATGGGGAATGTGAAAAGGTGGGGGCTAGTGTGGGCCCCACCTCTCATTTATTATCCCAAGGGTAGTTACCAACTCAACTTCCACACAAAGGATAAAACTACTTAGAAGAAAAATAAAATTGGATTACAAGTTTTATTTATTCTTCACTTACACCTCAAAATTTAAACAACTCCTCCCGAGCAAACGCACCTTCAGAAAAGGTCTTCTTAAGCAATTACTGGCGCTGCGAGTTCATCAGTGCCCTCAAATTTCAATTCTGAGCACCGGTTTAAAAGTTAGAAAAACCCGCTCATTCGTTCACTGAACGTACCCGATCCTAACTTAGGAAATTAATTCCGGGCACACCGGGCCTCGGAATTAGGCGCTGTTAGAAACCGCGTTCTTGTAAAATCTCAAAGAAAATTAAGAAAAAAATTTCCCTTGAATTTTATGGGTCTTTACATTACTTCCACCTCAGGGCTTTACGTTCTCGTAAAGCTTTAACACAAACTAGGGATACAAAATTAGTACTGAGCACGCACCTGAGCCTTCCGCTCCCATGTACTCACCTGGAGGTTCCCATACTGCCAGTGAAAGCGCACCCAAGGAATCGACCGTCCTCATAGGATCCGCTCCTGTCGATCCTCAACCTCTACCGGAACCCCGCAAAAGTCACCCCATCGCTAACGTCCAGCTCCCCATGGTCGATGATATGCGTCGGTTCAAGAACGTATCTCCCCAGTTGAGATTCGTGGAAGACATCGTGCACCCAGTGCAACTGAGGTGGAAAGGTAAAGTGGTAAACCACCTCTCTTACCCAGCTGAGGACCTAGAAAGGTCCGTTGAACCTTGGAGATATCTCATCGCCTCAGCTACATCTCCGTAAACCTCATCGCGGTGAGACCCGTATAGGAACATGGTCACCATCCTCGAACTATAGAGGTCTCCCTTTCCTGATTAGAACTGAAACTCAAAAATCCTGCTACCACGTGGGTGAAGTTGGTCGACTCAAGAGTGATCGGCTACACCTTCCTATGCACGAGTTTATCCTGTGCTGCCTGGGGTTTCCTTTTCGCCGACCAAGGAAAACCCATCCCGACGTTTGCCTAATACTATCAATTTGAGTATGAACAGTGATTTCCCAATCTATACTCAAACTAATGTCATAAGGCCTCGACGCTGCCACCAAGAGGTCCCAACCGAGACTCTCACCTCAAGGGTCAGATCACACCGTCGGCGTAAGTGTGACTATCGAGTCTCCTCCCAAAGGTATCTCCAGACGTGAGGGTCAAGTCAACGGCTTAACTGGAAACTCTAGGTCTGGGACTAGATTCATGGAATGAAGGGATGACTCGTATCAATGTCTGTGGCTACGACAGCTAGTAGAAGACAAAGTCCACACTTCGAATCATCCTTAGAGCCCTTTCAGTCACATTTCTTGACCGCATGCAGCTACTCTTTTCCCATGCCCTCTAGCTCCCTGATCCTGGAGGGGACAACAAAGGAGGGTGGTTGTAACATGTTGAAATGTACACCACCTCATGCTGCTCTCCTAGCTCTGCCTCCATGTCTGCTGCTCTGCAGATTTATCTGTCCTTAACATTTCCTCTTCTTGAAACATTCTCACGCCCAAGTCTCTGAGACTGGCACCAGCTCATTGTGTTCCAACTTCTAACATTCTCTAGCTGTAGTCGTTCATCCAAAGAACATTCAACCACAAAGTTCTCTCTAGCACACTAACATGAGTAGGAATTCATAGAGGAAAACGTGATGGCTCGAATATCTATAAATACACCACACTCAGAGGTCCGAGCTCTATAGAACTGATCAAATCGTATTCATTGAGTACCCGGAATGTTCGGTTCGCCTCGATGAATTCTCAGCTACGGACACATCATCCTGCCGAAGATGTATAAGCTCTAGAAAACTCTCTGCTACCTCCTCAAGCTAGTCCTCAGCCGCCTATGAATTAGGTTTTCCTCGGAACTTGAGGGTATCTGATGTTGGAACACGTATAAGGCAGTAAGCCCACACGTGTCACCTACCGGTACTGCCAGTTGTAACTGCTGACTAACAGGTAGTGATGTATAGATAACACACTACCCGAAGGCACTATCTCATACATCGGTCCATGTACCGAAGCCTAATCACTATGCGGACCATCCTCATGGTCATTCAATGGAAAAAACTAGTAGTCAAGTCCACCATCCACTCCACTGATGTCTCAGCTAGGCGGAAAACTATAGCAATCGCCTCCATCCAGTCCTCTACTGTCTGGGAATATTCCTCGCCTCGTAACCTCGGAGGCCTCTGCTGCTAGAACTCGTGCAACGCGCTCTGCCAGCGTGGACAGTTCGCTAGTATGGCTGGTGTCATCTGCTGCCCAATAGGTGGTGGTGTTGCTGGTACACCACCTGAGGGTGCCAACATAGTAAAAAGGGCCCCGCACCGGAGCCTCGTCACTTGGTGGTCCATCATCGTGTACTATCTCAGAACTCCAACTGACTGTCTGCATGGAGACATCCTGAACAGATACGAAACGGTAAAACGATTTATACATAGTGAGATGACCCGGTTTAAGCTGACTTTAAAACTTTTGGAAACACCCACGCAATCAGTGTTTTCGGGTACAAATTCGGAAATCAGAAGTCAGGGTCCTAGTGTATGGATACGTCGGCCGCCGCACCAACACTGGACTCCCTGAACTGAAAACCACACTCGGTACCCTTAACAATATTGCTTCACAGAAATAAAATATCAGAGTTATAAGTTATGCAGTAGAACCGACTCCTCTAATACCAATTTGTCACGACCCGTCCTTGGGGCCCGTGACGTGACTACCCCAAGCCCACCTTCCATAGGCTAGGGGATGGTGACAAGCACCAAAGGCGTAAATCCCAATAACTGGGAAGGCATTGTCTTTATAAAAGTAAACAAAACACCACAGAGTACAAGTGGAAATAATCACTAAGTAAAACTGAATACAAGCAGTACTGAAGGTAAAGGGGGATGAAAATACAAGCCCAACTGTAAAGTACAAAGTAAAAGAAAAAACGGCTGGAATGTGTCAAGCTGCTCCTGGGTCATCCACCAAGGTTCCTACCTGAAGGGTAGGTACAGATAGTGCAGCTCCTGGATCATCCACCACGGATCCTACCTGAAGGGTAGGTACAGATAGCCTCCAAAACGCTCTCGCCCGTCGACCTCCTCCGAGTATCGCCTCGCCGTGAAGTCCACCTCTGGATACTGACTCATCGTGAGGTCCACCTCCAGGTACCATCCAACCCTCGAACACTCAGCCTCTATCAGTGCTTCCCATCATCTGCAACCAACACAACGAGGTGCGGGCATAGCCCTTGCAGGGGTGAGTATAACGATACTCAGTAGGGACCCCATTACCCTCAAGGGCTCACTAAATCCAACAAGGATAACCACAAGGAAGATCTCAACAGACATCCTCTACTTAGGTATATGCCCATACATATACCTAAGTTATCAAGTAACCCATCTCAATCATGAGGAAACACAAAGACTATGAAATCAACAGATAACCACTACCCAGGTATATGCCCATACATATACCTAAGTTATCAAGTGACCCATATCAATCATGAGGAAACACAAAGATCATAGACTCAGCTCAAACCAGGATTTAATGATGAAGTTGAAACCATGGCTGCTGGAGAACATCTCCTCTGACGAGTATAGTGGGCCTGCTGCTACAATCAAGCGCGCCCCACTAACCTTGGACTGCTGTAGTACTCCACCTGTCGAGTACTGTGGACCTGCTGCTATAACCAACCGCTTCACACCATGGGTCTGCCGCTACAAACAATCGCTCCCCTCATAGGCTCCAGAGGTACTCTTTCTGTTGAGTACCGCGGGTCTGCCACTACAACCAAGCACTCCTCCGCCGTGGGTCTGCCGCTACAACCAAACGCTCCCCCTCATAGCCTCTAGAGGTACTCCTTCTGTTGAGTACTGCGGGTCTGCCACTACAACCAAGCACTCCTCCTCTATGGGTCTGCCGCTACAACCAAGCGCTCACCACTGGGCTATCTGAAACACACCGAGACGATAGATCAGCAGTCATCAAGTCTCAGCCAGCTACTAGGTCTCTGCACTCTGCTAGCTCGTCACCGGGAGGGTCCGCTCCACGAGCTACTGGTCGATACTCCAAGTATCAAAATGTCCCTTGAAGAAGTATCTCAAAGATCCGCCTCATCATAGGGGTCTCATCGCAATAGACGGCGCGTCAGTCGGACGCCCGGTCTGTGAATTACTAGCCTTTTCATCCCAGGGGCCCGGTTGGTTTCGTGTGCGAACCAACCCGGCCGTAACTCAGCTATACCCCGAACTCCCATAGGGTATTCTCATAGGTACCATGTATCAACGTGTTCACCAACTCTGCTGACGGTTCGTCAAACGGACGTCTGGTCTGAAAGTTATCAGTTTTTCCGTTCAAGGGGCCCGATTGGATTTCGGGTACAATCCTACCCGGCCACTATCCAACTGCAACCAAAACTCAGGTTAAGTATGCCAAAAGTTCCGTCTCATCAAGAGGAATCCAACAAAGTTGACAGCACTTCAATCAGACGTCTGGAGCTCGAGATATAAGCATTTCTGCTCTGAGGGCCCGGTTGGTCTCGTGATCGAACCAACTCAGCCATACCCAAAGTTCTTACAAACCCTAAGTGTAATATACCAAAACGACCATCTCTATCCAAGGATCGCATTTCAACAGACAGTGCATCAATCGGAGGTCCGTATCCCATGTTATTGGCAACTGACTGAGAAAAGTCCGAAAATAGGGGGTTCGGGCCCGGTCCGACCCAGGGCGACCCGACCCGGGTCCGGCCCAACAGTTCGCGGCCCGGCCCTGCCGGCGCGGCACCCACATGGCCAGCATGTGCGGGGGTTACGCCCCCCGCTGTTGAAGAAAAACCGGCGTGGCTTAATGCCGCGCCGCTCTGCCTCCGGAACGGCTAAGCCGTTCCGGTTTGGCTGCCACCTCCGCTCAGCCGCGACAGTCCTGTTCCACCGGTCGCCGGCGCTGCCGTCGCCTTCCACGGACCACCGAACGCACTCCTGTGGTCCGTTTCATCTCCTGTCTTCTCCAATGGTCCTCTCGGGACCCGACCTTTACTGCGATGTCTTTAAATCGCCTCTGCGGCCTGATTCGTCATCGCCCGATGATCCGTATGTCAAATAACAAAACGCGGCCTCTTCGTGGTTTTTCGGCGCGGCGCGACGGTACCGCGGCTTTGTTCGGCCTCCACGACGCGGTGCGATGGCGCCGCGTTTCTTCGCCGCGTTTCTTCCTGATTCCGCGCGGTGTCGTTGCACCGCGCCGCCATCGTTCATGCCACAATAAAAACAACATCGAAAGGGGGAGGTGGGTCTGCCGTGTTCATGCGGTCCGACCTTCTCCTGTTATTACGATTACAGGAGGCCAAAAAGAAGTCGATGAACGATAAAGAATTCACGAACAAAATTTTTTTTACCCCAACGGTTTTCCCCGAAATCAAGAATTCCCAACCCGCAAACATATCCTTTCGCGGTTCAACTTAATATTTAGTTGATCCATGTTCTTTGTTTTAGAAGGGAATAAACATGGGTTCATTAACATTCAAAAATTAAATCCCTACCTCGAAAAGACGTCGCCTGTCATCGTGCCGCGGAAAGAGGCAAGCATCGCGATGATCAGTGCCAATTCCTTTGTCATCGGAGGAAGAGCCGTCGTCGATGGCGACGTTCCCCGCGGTGGTGTCTCCTCTCTTGACGCGGAGGAAGAAGAAGAGAAAGAACGTCATCGGTGTTCGCCCAATGAAGAATGCGGCATCTCGATTCCTTAGACGTGGAGAGAAGATGGAAGATGAGACAGTGTTCTTCGCGTTCTTCAACAAAGGAGATGAAGCATTCTTCTTCGGAGGAAGAAGTTCTTAAAAACTCAAGAGCTCTCTTCCCTTTCTCTTAACACAACAATTCCAACCCAAAATAAAATAAGGGTCCACCTTATTTTATTTACCCATGCCATGCATTCAAATTTAGAAAATTCAAATCCATTTCACTTAATTAATTAAACCATGAGTTGTTTAATTAATTAAGAGGTAGGTTGGCAAATTAAATAAGGAAGTGGAAGGGTTACTTAATTTAAGGGACTTAACAAGTTTAAAAGGGGAGTTTCAAGGGGTTATGGGGAATTTGAAAAGGTGGGGGCTCATGTGGGAACCACCTCTCATTTATTCTCCCATGGGTAGTTACCAACTCAACTTCCACACAAAGGATAAAACTACTTAGAAGAAAAATAAAATTGGATTACAAATTTTATTTATTCTTCACTTACACCTCAAAATTTAAACAACTCCTCCCGAGCAAACGCACCTTCGGAAAAGATCTTCTTAAGCAATTACCGATGCTGCGAGTTCATCGGTGCCCTCTTATTTCAATTCGGAGCACTGGTTTAAAAGTTAGAAAACCCGCTCGTTTGTTCACTGAACGTACCCGAGCCTAGCTTCAGAAATTAATTCCGGGCACACCGGGCCTTGGAATTAGGAGTCGTCAGAAACTGCGTTCTTGTAAAATCCCAAAGAAAATTAAGAAAAAAAAATTTCCCTTGAATTTTACGGGTCTTTACAGTATGACATTTATACCTAAATACTTTTTTTAGATGGTGTACCTAACCTTTAAATTATAAAAAATTCTAGATATTTCATTTACCCATTTACCCTTATTAATCTTGATTAAAAATAAAAATTATAATTATTTTTCAACTAAAAATATAATATTACCCCTCTTACCAAAATTTTAAATTATGAATAAAAATTTGGACTCCATTTAATCTAATTCAACTTCTAATTATGATAAAATTATCTTTCAAATTAAAACATGATATATAGGAAAAGGATTTTTATATAAAAATATCTTATTATACATTAATTGTTTTTTATTTTTATTTACTATTAATTATAAATAAAAGTTGTGTTTATATAATTTTTAATATGTTTAAACATGATATTATATTTATAATTTAAAATATATTAATCTAATTTATTTAAATTAAATTTATATAACTCTTATAAAATTAATTCTTTGAAAACAGTTATTTTACTTTTACCATGGTAAATAATGTATAATATATGTTATATATTTAAAATGACTAAAAATATGATTAGAATTATTTAATAATATGGGAATATTGATTCTAAATAAAAATTATATTTTAAAAAATAAAATTAATATGTTTAGGGAAAATTAAAATTAAATTTAACATTAGGTGCTAAAAAATCAATTTTAGAAAAATCATATTTTAAGAATAAAAATTATGGTTAGGAAAACATTGTCATTTTTTTATTTTCATGACATGTGTTGATCTATTATAAATCAAATAAATATTATGTGTATTCAAATTAAATTGAAAACTAAATTTTACCTTGATTCTATTTAATTACAAGAAAAGACCAAAAACATTTTCTTTTATTTTTAAAATATCTCTTAAGTTTATAAAATGTTAAACCTTAATTTTATAATTTAAGAATAGTATTTCAAAATTATATATTCTTACTCCATAAACACATATTTTACCATTTATAAGGTTTTATAAAAATCTAGTTCTTCATTATAAATCAAAGTTACAGTTTTGGTAAAAACTATAGTTTTCACTATTCACTTAGAAATGAACTATTTCAAAAAAAACTTTGCAAAAATCATATTAAGGTAATAAATCTATAAATAGTTACAATATGAAATTTATTTATTTTAAATAAAATTATAACATTAAAAAATTAAACATTTAAATAAACTCATGAATATAGGATCTTTAGAGTGTGTATTGTATGATAGTTCATGATATTATGTTTACTACTAAAGTAGGGTATCATGCATTAGATTCAAATTGATTATTTTATTTCTAATTATTATCATTTTATTAGGATATTATATTCATGTTCACCATCCCATGTTCATTTGTTTTAGGGTTCCAAGGTCGCATCAATTTATTTATAATTATTGAATTTCTTATAAAATAGGTCCATAACTCTATAATTGAAATTATATAGAGTTTGTGTATTTATATATTCTTAAAATGTTCTAAATATAAAATATTAATTAATAATAAACATATTTCATAGGGTATAAATGTTATCATTTAATGGTTAGTTCATTTTGGTGTTTTTTATGACCAAGATGAACTTAATAATTTTCATTTAGTATTTATGTTTATTTATCCATTCCAAAAATATGAAATAAAAAAAATATAATTATTATAATAATATTTAAATGTAAAATTATTATTACAACCATCCATAATAGTGATGATGAAAAATAAATTTGTTGTCAATGGAGACGGTGAACCAACCATAATTTGGGGGATGTTTTCTTGAGAGGAAGGTAGATAATGATGATTACACTAAGATAATAAAATTTCTATATAATTATGATATTTTTTAATTATATTGGTATTGTTATAATATATTTTCAGGAGTTAAAAGAAAAAAAAATTAAAGGGATAAAAATGAAAAATAGTGTTTATGCGTTGTTACCTTACTCATTGGGACAACCACTGTGGAGAAATGACCATGCCTTAAAAGTGTTGTCATTTTATGATACTAAGACCTATGAAATGTCTATAACAGTACCAGGGAGGTATTTTAGTATATTTTTGATGAGATATTAATCTTATGGTGTGATTATAATTGGGGTGGTATTAATAAGGGAAGTAGTGGGGTGTTTTTCAATAAAATTTTGCAGAGTTTATTTTTTTTCTCAAGACTACTAATATTGATTATTCTTGTGATTATATATAGTAGTTAATTTAGCTGAGTTTGAGATAATGGACACTTATATCATGTTATATTAAATTTATATTATATTTAATTTATAATGTAATATACTTTATTTTGGCATATTTCACTATTCACAAAAAATCAACACTATTAGAAAAATACCAGAAAATCACCCTAGTCTAATTTCAATGCGCTGATGCTAAAAATGGAATTTGTTTTATCAAAATAAATGTATAAATTTTATTTTTAAATAAAATTTTTATTTATTGAAAAATAATATTTTTTTATGAAATGATCTAATTTAAGACCCTTTTAAATATTACTTATAATTTTAAAAAATTATTTTATTACTTATAAAAAAACATTTTTATTAAATTTTTTTTACTGAAAATAAATATTTATCTAAAAATTTAAATTTATAAGAAAAATTTATTTTAAATAAAATAAAATATGTATGTTTTCCAAAAATACAATTATAGTTTTCTTATGTCATATATTTAATTTATGCTACTTAGAACATATATTTTATTTTTTTGTATGATTTTCTTATATTTTTGATTTATAAGATACCTAAATATATTGTTTACTACTCTAATGTTCATGTTATTATTCCTAATTATTAAGTTTATCTTCATAATGGTCATATTTAAAACTGTTATATAGGTTTTACACTTCCTATAAATACCTCATATTTTATTTTTTTTATCATTCAATTTAATTCCATGCTCTTCATTTTCAAAATTTTTATTACAATACTAATGTTTTATTATTTTTATAGTATTTTTAATCCGTGTGATTATTCTAGGAGGCTAATATGATCCAAATTTTCCTACTCTAGTTATTTTATTTTTCAATTTTTATTACCCCTTTTGCACTGCATTCAGTTTTATTAGGTTTATCTATTGTATAAATGTAATTATTCTATAATAGTGTGTTTTTGTTTTTATTATGTGTTTAATGTGTTTTATATTATACCACATAAATAACATAACACATGTTTATTTTGAAGGAAAATTTCATATATAGAAGTATGGTATGTAGTACACTTCCTTCCTTTATAAATATAATCCTTGAAATTTTATTTCATTCCCTAATATTAAAAAATGAGGTTTCCTCTATTCCTTTTCTTCTTTAGATTCCTATGTTTTCTCTTGGTGATTATGGTTCTGCTAATGTACTTTTACAATGTGAGTTATTTTTTTGTGTATAACTTTGTATCCATAGTCTAAGATATTCATTGGATAGTCCTCATAAGATAGATAAAGATCTAATTGTAACACCTCTATATTTATTAAATGTGAGGGATATAGTATGTACATATTTAAGAGGGATATACGGAACATGTCATTCCCTCGAGATAGGTTTTTTGGGAGTTCCAATTGATAGGTAACAACTTTAATGTGAATAATAATCTCAAAGGGGGACAATGTATATAGGACATAGCTTTCCATTCTTCCAAAAACTAATGGCCCTTTTCCATTGGGATATATGAATGAATTCTTTATTTCTAACCTCATTCTCTGAGTCTTGTCAATGATTATGAACATAACTCTTCTATCAACTCTATGCTTCTTTTATTCATTTCTTAAATTATTTGGCCTTAAATAAATTTTTTTTAACTAGTATGAGCCTCAATAGCTTATATTCTCCACCATTATCTATACATGTGTGATTTCTAAATTTATTTCTGTATATGAGATTCATAATTATCCATCTAATTGATTTAGTTGGATCTATTATTATATGATGACTCACTAGAGGAATATATTGATCCCTACCTCCTTTCTAATTTATAGAACAGTCTCTTAATATATCCTTTAGTTTATAGATAATTCTTTTCAGATGGTCCATCATTTTGTGGGTTATAGGTCATACTAAATTTCAAATCCAAGTTCAAGGCATGTTGAAGACATTTCTAGAACATTTATATGAACTTTAGATCCTGATTAGATAAAATCGATAGTGGTGTTATGTTCAGCCTTATCACTTCACAACTACAAATCTTTTCCAAGATGATCAAGAGAGAAGTCTTATTGAATGTTTATGAGGTGAGAATTATTTATAAGATAGTTCACTACAACCCATATTTCATTATATACTTTCGACATTATAAATCCATGATGATGTTATACCATTTTCATGCAGGTATGGGTAGCAGTTGTTTCATTCCCTTAGACTATGTTTTTCTTTCTAAGTTCACTTATTGAAATTATTAGAACTCAAATTTATCCTTCTTTATATTCTACCACCAATAGTTACTTCAAATATCTCTATACATCTCTATAATCCATAGGTGGATAAAGATTATTAATATATTCACATTATTCAATAAAACTTTTTTATCTCAAGCTTTGATGGTACACATAGCCATGTCCAAAATCTCACAACTCTATCTTTATCCATATTGAACTCTGAGTCTTTCCATTTCTTTATAAAATACACCATTTTTTTATCTCCATTAGATCCCATGGATATTCCTTAATATTCTCCAAAATTTATATATGATTAATTATTGATTCATGATAATATATTTTTCCTTCATTTAGGATTCCCATGTCTATCCTTTGCATGTTTAAGAATATTTGATCCTTCTCAATACACATCATGTATAAGGTTTTAGGTTATTTTATATATATAGAATTTTTAACTTCATTCACTTTTGTAGGATGGTAATGGTTTGACAAAAAATAGTCCATGATCACCTATAACCATATTTATTACTTTATGGTGGGATATTTATATGTTAAAATACACATGATTCTCTTTTTATTTGTATATATGGAACACTTCTCTCCATAAAATTAATTCCTGCAAATATTCAATGTGAATATTACCAAATCCATACATAGATTATGTGTTGGGTATTTCTACTCATGGGTATTAAATTTCTAAGAGGCATAAGCTATAAACCTTTTATTTTTCATGACTACACCACCAAATCCTTTCTTTTAAGCATCACTGTATTTCACAAAAAATTCCCCTCTATATGGTAGTGTGACTAAAGGGGTAGTGGCTAACCTCTTTCTCAAACTTTTTAATATATCTTCAAATTCATCAGTTTAGGAAAATATTACTCCTTTATAAGTAGTATTGGGGAGTGGATTTTACTATTATAAGAAGTGTGTGGTCCCGAAGTAAATATAGATGAATGATGAATAGAGGGTTGAATTAAAATTTTTACAAAATTTAATTAATTATTAATGTTAATATAATTTACATTGGAAATTAAAAAAAATAAAGAAAATCATTTTTATAGACATTAATATAATAGTTATCCAACTTGAAATATCTAAACACTCAACGTGAAAGTATGATACCCACTAAAATATTGATCTGGATGTTGAAAGGAGTCACAATATTTTACAACTTCCTTTTTAACCCCTAGAGGCACAACCCAAATCTTTATTTTTCTCATACATGGAGTCACATCCCAAAACATACCTTTTAAATTAGAGGAATAACCAACCTTTCCTTTATTTTGTCTAAGGAACAATAGAATCCCCTACCATTTATTGGATATTTCACAAGTTGGACTTCCTTTTTTAAATAACCCATACACTATTGTTCTTATTTTTTTTGAAAAAGGATAAAATAAAAATGTGATACACATAAAATATATAATGAATTAATAACCATATAAATCAGTTTAAAAGTAGAATTATAGTTTCTAGGAAGTAGTTTTATCTTTTTAAATAAAAGTATTATAATTATGTAGCCTAACTGAGAGTTTTGAAGTGATGATAAAAAAGTGTGTATCAAAATACCATTTGAAAATATATTCAACCACCATGATTTTTACACTTTTTTCTAAGATATTTATAAATATTTTTTTTCTTGCAAAAAATGTTCAAAAAATATAATCTATTATATTTCTTAATTTCCTAATGCATCACATAGACATAGAATAATAAAACTATATCAGAGTATTTCATTATAGATTTCCTATAAAAATATTCACACGAATTCTTTATTTAGCACACATTCAATTATAATCATGTGGCATCACTTCAATAATATGAAACTACATTAAAATGATGTAAAATGTAACTCATTATAACATTAAACACAATAGTAAATATTTTTATATTAATAACTATAAGTGTCATTTGAATAAATCCTCAAGTTATGAGAGGAAAATTCTTTAAATTTCAAATAATTTAAATTTGAATCTAGAAAATTTATAATATTATAGCTTGAATATTTACTCCACATGATGATCATTTTTATATTTATAAAATATTTTAAGATATTTCTTCATAGCATTGAAATAATTAATAAGTAATTATGGAAATAATAAATTAATGAAAACAATCAATATAAATATGAAGTAATTTAAAATAAAAAAAGTAAAACAAATCATATTTTATGTTTTTGGAAAACAAAATACTAAATGTTTATAAATAAATTCATTTTTTTATATGTGTTATTTTTTTCATCTATTTATATATCATTTGGAGTTTTTTTATGAGTTATTCTATAAAAAGTGAGATAGTTGATCTGTTTACAATTCATTTGGATTGAACTACATAAGAATCATTTTCCCTCATATATTTCATTTTACAACTTATTTGGCTTATGTAAGTGTTATTATTGGAGTGATTTAGCCTGTGTATGTTTCATTTTCTGTGTTTCATTACTTCTTTGTATATTTCATCCAATAATTAAAAAAATATTAGTAAATACATGTTCCATTTTATGTGTTTGTGTACAAGTCACATGTCATTATGTTTTAGAAATTTTTTAGTTCAAAAATTTTAGTACCTAAGAAATAAAAACAGAATATCTAGAATAAATTTAAATAAAAAAGTAAATAACTAAGTAAAAAAACAAGGATAATTAAAAAATCATGTATATAATCTATGAGAAATTATAATTATCAAATTATGAAAACTTCAATGTATGAATCTTGATCCATATTATACTAATGTGGATTTTTCTTAGAGATCAATTCAAAATACACATAACAAGCATGGAGAACAAATTAGTAAAAAATATCAATAATATTTTTCTTATATAAGAAATTCAAGATCAAAACACTTTTTATTTCTCATGTTAGTAGGAATAAAACAATAATTTTATAATTTATCAAAACATAAATAAATAAAATATATATTTGTGATTTTAAAAATAGAATTAAGTGAAGTAGAAAATATCCAATAAATAATAAGTTCCTCACAAATTTTCAATTATACCCTATTATTCTAAGGAAAACATAGATCTGTAATAAATATGTTAGTTAATGATATTTATCAATCTCAGTTGTCTTTAAATGGAACATTTATATTCCTTTCATTCTGATAACATACCCTAATAATGTTACATGATTCATCTGAAACTCACATTTTCTATAGTTTAAATTTAACTTTTCCATTATCAAAGTATTTAACACAATACTAAAATTATCCTAATATTTATCCTTTATTTTTTATTATATGAGAATATCAAATAAAAATAACACCAAAATTTTATCTTGTTAATCTCTAAATACTATATTCATTCTATCCACGAAAATTACTAGAGTACTTCAGTGTCCAAATAGAATCAATATGAACTCATAGTGTCCATACCATGAATGAAAATAGTATTTTTAATATCTACCTTCTTCACCTTTAATAGATGATATTATGATGAAAGATTCACTTTTTATAAGTATTGATCCCCTCATGGATGATCAAAAAAGCCATTAATCCTTATTAGGTGATAATTTTTATTTATCATGATCATGTTGAGTTCATGATAATAAATATAGAGATGAATTGATCCATACATATTCTTATAAAATAGGACCAATGTATCCTATGGAAAACAAACTTGGGTTTATTAATCCGTTGCAAAAATTCTCTTGTAGTTTATCCTTCAGTTATACCAATTCAATGGGATCCATTATGTTGGGATTATTGGACATGGGAAAAGATCTAGGTATAAGTTCAATTAAGAATTCAATCTCTTAACTGAGAGGAAGGACATGGAAATATTTAGGAAATACATCAGTATAATCTATTAGAATGGGTATTTCTGTAAGGATGAAACTTTCATTTTCCTCTAATAATTTTTTTATTCAATATTGTGTATCAAAAACAATACTATTGGGGGATTTTTTAAAAGGGATTTGTAATATTCCTTACATTTGTATAGGATCAAATTATAGTTCAGTGTATGGAAATAGAATTCCTTTTCCTAAAAATTGATGAGAGCTCTATATCATGTGATCCAATTCCTTCCCACTGTAGTATAAAACTCTTCCAAATGAATAAATATGATATTCACTAAAATAATATTCCCCCATAGGCTAGCTGATGAAGAGTCTAACAATTGGGTTGTAACAATTGGACAAACATGATTTTTCATATATATATCTACTTCAAGGTATTGGGGACGTGATTTAATAGTTTAGGAAAACTTTCATTATATAAAGGAATGTGTAAAACCTAAATAAAAGAGATTTTTTTCTATTATTGAGTGAATAGAGAGTGTTACTTTCACTGAATCATTTTCTTGATCCACCTTATATGTGGTGATGGTATATGATTTCACATAATTCCATAGATTTGGTGATTACTAATTTTTATTCTCCTATAAGAACCTTAGTTCAGTGCAATTCCTGGTATAATACCCTTGATATTTGAAGTCGAATAATTATACCATGGATTAGTATTGATTGTAATATACCTTTATTCTATCATATTTGATAGATTCTTTATCTAGATTTAGTATTTATTAACCTTATGTTATTCCTTCACATACATTAAGAATATCCTCATTCCCTTAATAAAGTTTCTTGTATGCTTCTTCCCATGATTATGACACATGGAAAATTGAATTTCATCCCTCTGTGATATTTATCCATTAGTCCTCCTGAATTATACTTCATTCTCTTTTATTTTCTATAACCCCACAAGACTATTGATAATCAATAATCTTCATCTCTTCTTTATGGGAACATCAGGTTATTTCCATATAGTTTTTAAAGTCTTGAATAACTATATATTTTCATACACTTGGATTTATTCCAATAGAAAATAATTCATCCTTTCTTTTAGGGTTAATAAAAAATACACCGGTATAGATTTCAAGCCTTCTAAAGTTTACCCTATAATACTCAACTAATTCCACATTCATTTTCTTGAGTCCTGTGATGACTCAAGTCATCATAGGTTGAGAAAATCAAGAGATATTTAATTTTTATCCTAGGAGTGTTTCATGAAAAAAATGGTAATTTATCCTATTATATTATCTTATATAAATTTTATAACACATTTTTTGGTCCTAAAACAGGGTGTTTACCCTAGGATAGAAGTTTTTTGGAATTTTGATCCATTTGTATTTAGTTAGTATTTAATAATTAATTAATTACTTTTTTATTTTTTCACATTTGTTTGAATGGTGATATCATTTTATTAGTACATAAATTCTAGATTATGACTCTATGGTTGATTTTGAAATGGTGGGTTTTTCCTAGGCATGACATAACCTCATATCAGGCACCGAGGTTAGGGATATACCCCTTTTCTTTTCTTCTTTTTCCATTTATTATTTTCTAATAATTTTCTTTCATTCCTCCTTTGGATTTATAAATAATTGAGTTTCTCCAAATGGTTATCATGTTCGGTCAAGGAGAAAGGGAAAAAGAGGGAGAGGGAGATTGCATCGGGAGTCAATGCAAAGCTGGATCATGATGCAGTAAATGCTGGGAGAATATTTGAGATCAATGCTATGAAGTTTTATTACTCAAGGTAGGAACATTTTATAATTTTAGATATATATCCTCATAAAATCATTTCTTTTTAATTTTACTTTTTTATATGGTTTGTTGGGGACCTCTAGGTGATCAATCTATGGGTTTTTGGGATAAATCTATGGTTTTAGGCAGCTTTGGGAGTTTTATATTTGGGAAAACCCATGTAAACAATGTTTACTTCATAGAAAACACACCATGTTTTCTTCTTTCCAGACAAGGTGTGGAAGAAGGGACTACATGGTGTGTAGTCATAGTGGACACCCCATATAAGAGTGTCTCGGGGTGTGGCTAGGTATTCATCAAAACACCCCATTTTGAGGGAACATAATCATTTGTGGAAGACTTTCAGAGCCCATGTGAGGTACACAAACAATATATATGTGATGTAGTCAACCTGAAACCATGTGTAGGGAATAGCTAGGGACCCCATGCGAGAGTACACTCCATGTACCAGAAGAGGATGATGTGTAATTTGGGAAACACCAGATAGGTTGGGGATAGGTACATGGACTGGGTTACTGGCTAGTGATACACAATGTGTGCAAGATTTATACATCGTATACCACCCTTTTGGAGGTATTTTTCCTATTTTATCACCCTAGAGTCAGAATTTGACCTATGAGTAGTAAATTATGAGTTTTTTTATGTAGTCATTATAATGGAATCCTTTAAAAATATAGAGTGTGTGTGGATTGAGTTTTTTATTAGGAGAGTATTTTTATAAGTATTTATTTAAGGTTTGGGTTTATAATCCTCTAGCAGGTCGGGCTGTGAGTAGTGAGGCTCGCTTGATGGTTGTGTGATGGGTGATTGAATGGGATTGAGTGTTCTAAGGTGATATTTCAAAGGATAATTCAATATGTTTTCATAACATGTTATCTAGTGAAGTCTTGAATCGATACTTTTATCCATGTTTCTTGAAGTTTAATTGGTTGAGGTTCTAGAACAATTACTTTAGGTTTTATACTTGATTCCCAAGGGATGTTTATCATGGGGCCTTTGAGATGGATTGACACTATGGGATGTCAGGTGTGGTTGGGATACATTGAGGAGATATTGTGATGTGATTGATGTACATATTATATATTCCATTATGGGAAAGATAATACCAAGGGATGGGTTATATTCCAAGGAGGCTGAATGAGGATTTCTTGTGATGGGATTTTCCCAAGGTTTTGCATTAAATAATGACCCCACTTTAGGGTTTCTTGTTATTTAGGTGGTTATGAGGACCATTGAGAATTCTCTTATAATCATGTTAGTGTATTTGGATTCCCTTTCGAGCATGTTGTTTACCGATGATTAGTTCACGACCATTGAGGGAAACTTAGAGATAATTTCTCATAAAAATCTTGGCATGAGTTTTTATATGATATTTAGGAACCCCTTGTAGGGATTCCTATTGTATTTTTTTTTGGCATTTTTTACATTTGAGGTTTGTTTAATGGGTGTTTCCTGAGATATTGGTGAGACTAGGTAGCTCATAGTAAGGTGTATTATTGAGTTGTGACTTTGAGGATCATGGGATCCCCGTGTTTGTTTTATCCCATGGAGTGGTTTAGTGAGATCCCACGGTAGATATTTTATGGATGATGAGATCTATGGTACTGATGGATCCCCATGATTTATTGTATGAGAGTTGATCAATGATTTTAGTTTAGTTGTTTAGATGATGGGTTTAAGAGTTAGATCGACCCATGTACAAGATAGAATTTGGAAGATATACTATGGTAGTTCATTCTTAGGATTGGTTTAAGGAGGAGAGCCTTGGGATACCATGGATTGGGAGTTGGATCTGAGTTTTTATTTGGATATCTCCTCTATTTTATAGATGTTTTTAGAAGAATCTAGGGTGAAAAAGTATGATCTAGAGAAGTGAAATCCCTCATTAAGCCTGTAGATATATTACCCCACCTAGGGATTAGGAGTCCATGGTCCTAAAAGTTATATAGAACTGATCACATGATTTAATTACATGACATTATTTTACAGTGTAGTCTTGTTCTGCAGGACAATTGAGTTATGGATAGGTTCTATCAGGGTGGTTAGAGTTCTTGTCGCCAGTTCGAATCATGCCATTGGATACATAGAGTTTGGTAGATGTGTATTATCATGTTGATGCCTATGGTAACAACCCAGGCTCTGGTATCCATTTCTACTAGGTTTTATATGTCTTGGATCTTATTTTTAGATCTGATGGACAAACATGATGTTTTGTGGATGGGTGAGACATGAGTTATAGATCCATTAGTGTAGGATATAGAAAGGGTAGATTTACCTCAAGTGTCAGGCTAGAACTAGTAGTTGAATATTTTCACTATTTTTATCACCTATTTATTTATTTTATGATTTTTTTATTATATGTTATCTGTTATTAGTTTTTACTCAATTGTTCATATCATGTGTGTATTTAATTTTTATGAAATCATATAATATATTAACCATTGGGGGTGGCTTAATGAGATATAATTCTCAACCCTATACATATTCCTTAGTGCATGTGAAGAGCATATATATGCTTCCAATTTGGAGAACAGGCTATGTAGTGGATCGGGTAGAGGCCCAGTGTTGCTTGATCGAGGAGAGATTCTTATGTGGAGTCTCAGGATTGGGCCAGAGTAGCTGAAGATTCATGATAATTTATTATGCTATATATCAAAGTTGGTAGAGGATCCCTGTACTTTTTTTAGTTTTTTTATATACGATCAACCCATTGGGAGATTTTTTTTTGTTTAGCATGTTTTTTGGTTTCTATGATAGTATTACACAACTCATTTATTATAGATTTATTTGTTTCTATTTATTTATCTATGATTTTTACAATGGTTATCCTTGTGAATGTTTTCATTATTTACTCTTTTATTATCCTCTATCCAGAGTTTATAGTCTCTCCACCATATCTTTTAGACCCTTTACACTAGTTAGAATCCTTTGGAATATGGAGAGATGTGCTTGAGGCCTTGTGGTAATCCAGATAGGGTGATGTGTCCAATTTTCCCTCGCTAGCTTGCTACAAAATTCTATCAGATCAAGGTTTGCTTCTGATTTGGGAGTTGGTAGAGATTTGGTTTAGGGGTGTGTTAGAACATGAAATGGATATCAAATTGGTGTCTCTAAAACACATTTTCCAATAGGAATTCCATGTTTCTAGGGAATGGTATTGTTGTTATTAGATTCTATTATTATGGTTATGTAATTTCACCCAGTTCGACAAACATGAGTTTGTGGATTTATGGTTTATTATGGTTTTTAGATGTCAGCCCATGGACAAGAGGCTAGCATTCATGGATAATTATTAGTATGTAGGATTCACATGAAATATGCATGTTTATTTTGTTTTTTATGATGATTAAGATTCAGTTGTTTAATGTTTCTACAACAAACTATATGGTGTGTCACATATAGATCCTTGGTTTCATTATACTCAACTGAATCCCATGTATATATTTTATTTTCATGACAAGATATGTTGATCCAATAGTGAGATGTTCCTCAATTATAGACATGCAGTTCCTTAATTTAGGTTTACATTGAGACTCTTGTGGATTATAATGAGATATTAGTTCCCTTTTTATTTCTTAATGAAGGAAGTGATTACAAAGAGACCTTTGGATGAGGTTTTAGTTTCCTTGAGGAGTTGGTTTTAAAAAGTCCCAATTTTGAGATTCATGGGAGGGGCATTTCATTCCACATGTTTCCTTCTAGGTCTTATAGTGGGGCCAGTGTTCATACTTTCACCAGTTACTTGGTTGGTAATAGATTATATTCTTCTTGGTGGGGAACATACTTTTCTTATATCACTCAAAGGTTGTGGAGTTTGGAGGCACCTATAGTTAGGCATGAGTATTCCTGATGTTTGAGAGGTGGAGTATGGGGAGTGATCCCAATATGGTGGTTAGATTAAGAGGGAAGTTTTGGTTAGATACCTATCCCTATTCATTTTGGTTATGCTTTGGGTTGTATGTTGAGAGTGTGGTTATGTGATCTTGGTTATGGACTAACTCTTTAGTGTAAAGTGGTCATGTGGTTTATCCTTCCATTCCAGAGATGCCTATAGTTTTAAGAGAGCTATCTAGGTTTCTCCTTTTGATTATAAATGACCTATGTGAGGATCATGGTCAGTGGTTTAGGCACATTTTCCTGTATTCTTGATAACCTATCCCATATGAGTGTGATATCTATTTCACGTTCAAGTTCTTGGGAGCCTATGATATATTCTTGGAAGAACAACTCTGCATTGAGAAGGAGAGTGGTGGTCATCGCTTCTGGAGTGGTGTTGGGAAATATTTATGGCAGGGTATGAACCAAAGTCCATTGGGGGTAATGAAACTCATTTTAATTGGTTGTTGAGTGTAGTGGTGTCGTTCCTGGTGATTTGGGAATGAGCAGTCAATGAGTTTCTTATGCTGGTACTCAGGTGTGAGTAGTTCATCCATGTAAAGTCATTGTGTTTTGTAATGGATGGAATGTGGGCTGTGTTATTTTCCTTATGGGATGTGGGGTGATGATAAGGATTTTTAAATGGTGAGGAGCATCGGATTGGTCACTGGTGAATGTCCCTCATGTTGGTCTAATTGGGGGCACTTTAAGACCGATTATTAGATGGTCGTAATGGATTTAATTAAACCATTTCAAAGTAAAATCATGGTTTCTAGTTGACCAGTAAAGCTTCTTATGAAAGATAAGTTTTTATATTGGAGAGTTTGTGATGTCCCACATCATCATGTGTTTAGAAAATCAAGAAAAATTTTAATTTTTTTCTCAGGAGTGTTTCGGGAAAAAATGGTAATTTATCATATGAGATGAGCTTGGTTAATTTTTGTGACCACTCTATTGGTCTTGGAATAGGGTGGTTACTCTAGGAAATAATCTTGGTGGAATTCCTATATATTCATGTTTTCAAATAATAATTAATAATTAATAATTATTTAATTATATATTAATTTATTAATGAAAATTTTAATGGTGATATTTTGGAAGGAACATTGGATCTAGATTCTGACTATGTGGTTTATTCTTGAATGAATGGTTCTTCCTAGGCATGACATAACCTCATTTTAGGCAGTAGAGCTAGGCCCAAGAACCATTTTATTTACATTTTCTTTTTATTTTTTCCTTTTCTTTCTCTCCTCCCATATCTTACCGGATACCCAAGTTTCCTCATTATGGGTGTCATGTTCAGCTAAGGGTAAAGAGAGGGAAAAGGAGAGTTAAATCATGATGAGAGCTAGCATGGATCTAGATAGGGGTGTGGTGGATGTGTATTACAAATTAGTGATCAAAGATACAAAATTTTACACCTTGAGGTAGGACAATTTTATGTTTTTATCCATATATAACCATTGAATCATTTATTTTTAATTTTAAAACCTTATATGGGATGATATATACCTATTTAGAATCGATCTATGGGTTTTTTGGAGAAATAAATGGTTTTTGACTACTGGGGGTTTTTTATTTCACAAAACCCATGTACACTGCATGTGGTTTAGATAATACATACTGTGTATTCTTTCTTTTGGGAGAGGTGAGGAAGAAGAGACTATATGGAATGTAATCCTGGTGGATATTATAATTAGGGGTGGCTTATATTGTTTACTATTATTTGTCTATACACCTCATGTTGGGGATACATGGCCATGTGGGGCACACGGCTAGTGCTCATACAATATATATGACTAGTGGTCATGTAATGTAGTTGGCCTGACCTCGTGTCAGGGACACATATAGGTATACAACAAGGGAACACATTTGGGAGTAAACATCATGTAGTAAAATATCACACCATATATATTGGGAAGTACACTCCAAGTTTTCTAGAGGGACACGATCTGTGTTACTGGCTGGTGGAACATGTTATGTATATGAGGTACATGTCATGTAGCCCCCCTTTTGATGAATTTTTCCTATTTTCTCTTCCTTGAGTCATAATTAGACCCATGACTAATCTATTCTATGTTTTTTCCTTGTAGATCAAAATGATGGAATAATTTATGCATTAATAGGTGATCTATATGGATTTTTATATTATCTGATAATTTTCATGAGGATTTATTTGAGGTTTGGATTCAGAATCCTTTAGTGGGTTGAGTTTTGAGATGTGGGACCACTGTGAGGGTCATGAGCTTGGTGATTTTTTTGGAATGATTGTTCCATAGAAATATATTTTAGGATATTTTTGGATGGTTCTCGAAGATGGGATCTGTCAACGTCTTGGATCGAGGCTTTTATCCCATGTTTCTTGAGTTTTGATTAGTCAAGGATATAGACCACTCACTTTGGGGTTTAGACCCACTTTTTAAGGATCAATTATAATGGAGCCTTCGGGTTTGGTTGACATTGTGTGGTGTTTTTCAAAACTATGAGTAATAGAGGAGATTTTGATATGGTTATAAGGGATCCATTATATATTCATTTATGGGAATGATAATACCTAATGATTGGTTGTATGCTAGGAAGGACAACTAAGGATTTCTTATGATGAGATTTTCCCAAGATTTATCTTATGTTGAGGACCCCATGTAGGGTTTCATACTCTTAATTTGGTCTGGAGTATTTTTTAGAACAAACTTTTATGAATTTTTATGTTTTTGGATTCCCTTTCAGGTGCATTGTTGATCAAGGATTAGTTGGAGGCCATTGAGTGCTACATAGATATAATTTATCATAACTTCTTTGGCCTAATTTTTAGATGAGATAAGAGAACCCCTAGTAGTGTGTCATATTATTACAATGCACTTATGGTTATTTGAGGTTTCTTTGATATGCATGGATCAAGATCTTGGGTCCATCTTGGGATCCCCTAGTAGAGTGTCTAGTTAAGATGTGACCCTAGGGACTGTGGGAGCCCTGTGTTTCAATTATACCATAGCATGGCTCAGGGAGAGCCTATGGTGGTTGTTTTCAAGATGATGATATCCAAGGGATCAAGAGATCCCCATGATTTATTTTATGATATTTGATCAACGCTTCTTGTTCTGATATTTGGATGATGGGTTCAAGATCTGGATTAGTACATGTCATGGAGGCCTTTGGGTGATATTTTGAGGAAATTCCTACCCAAGATTGGTTTAAGGATAATACACTTTGGATATCTTGGGCTGGGAATTATCCTTGAGTTTTTATTTAGTTATATACTCAATTGGATGGATATTATTATAAATTTCTAGGGATCTAATAGATGATCTAGATGAGGTAACCCATCTTCAAGCCTGTAGGTGTATTAACCTATCTAAGGATTAGAAGTCCATGGTTCTAGATATTAGATTGACCTAAATTATTGGATTGGACACACTTTAATTATTTTATGGATTTGGTTATTTATATAAGACTTCCATGTTCTGAAAAGGTTCTCTCAGAGTTAGTAGAGATTTTCACCAATTTAGATATTGTCATTGGAGTCCTAAAGGCTAGTAGATGCATGTTGTTATGTGGAAACCTATGGTTATTACATGGGGACTTGAATCCACGACTTTTTCATTTTAGAAATATTGGATCTCCTGTATATATCAAGTAGACATTCCTTGTGTCCTATGGATAGGTTATCCACATGTTATAAATACCATTTCATGGGACAAAGAGGGGGTAGATATTCCTTGAGTGTTAGTCTATAAACAATGATTGGTTGTTTTCCTTTTTTCTTCTTTTCCTATAATTTTATATTTTATAAAGTTGTTAATCTTATTCATGTTGTTATTAGTTTTTTACTAGGAGTAGTATATCATTTTTGAATGAACTTTTTATAACAAATAATTATCTTTCCACTATTGGGGGTGACCTGTTGAGATTTATTTATCCCCCTTGTACATGTACCTTAGCACATGTGAAAAATATTTATCTAATTTCATGTTGTAGAACATGTTAAAAAATAGTTTTGGTGGAGTACCAATGTTTCTTGATCGAGTGGAGATACTTTTTTGGAGTCTCAGAATCATGCTAGTGCAACATGAGAGTTATAGAGATCAGGTGTAGTATGACTCAATGTAATCAGAGGATCATTGCACTTTTATTTTCAGTTTTATTTATTTTGTATATATGATCATCCTAGTAGTTTATTATTGGTTTTTTGTTTCACATTATTTGGGTCTATATGAATATATGTCAAATTTCATTTATTATATCATGATCTTGCTTCAATTTATTAATCAACGAATTTTTAAATGTCTATCCATATGGTTGTTTTGGTTATTTCCACATTTATTATACTATTTATAGAGGGTAAAATCTCCCCACTATATCATTTAGACCCTCACCACTAGCTTAAAACCTATGGTGTATAGAGACGAATGTTTTATTCCTATTGGATAACCAGATTGGGTGGTATTCTAGGTTGACCTTGGTTAGTTCACTAGAATTTTAAGAATCCCACTCTATATTTTAAGTTAGAGAGTGTGAGTAAATTATTTATTAAAAACTATTTTCTTGAATTCATCATACTCCATAGATTCTATGTCTTTATTTGGATTTTTATTGTTGATCAATGTCCACCACTGGTAGGATTCTCCATCCATGACATAAAAAACCAATATAACATTCTATTTCTTAGAGAATTGAAGTATAGAGAATATATTCCAAGTAAAATTAATCCTTTGTTCTATGATTAGGTGATCATAATATCTACTAAAAGTGGGATATTTTTCTCATATAAAAGTATCAAATACAATTTTTTCTCTCCTGTTAAGAGTAAGTCATCCCATATCCATCCAAATATATGAATTTTTATTAAAGATGTTAAGGATCTTAAGGGAAAATGAGGGTCAAAAGTAATGTATCCCTCGGGAATATTCTATTACATGATCAATACACCTAGGGGGAAGGGACAACATACATGTAAAATAATTAAATAAACCACCCTGATTATCTCATGAAGCAAGTAAGTCAAGTTCATTGTTACCTTCGCTCCACATGTGGATAAATTCCACCTGATTATCAATAAGGGTATTAAATCAATGATTATGATAAATAATGGACTATGGGATGGTGATATTCTCTTAGAGAGAGTTGTGGATAATGGAAGATTATATTTCTACTGAGGACAATACAATGTTGTTAGAATGACATAGCTCAATCCCATTAAGTATGGATCATGTCTATATAAGGAGGGAGTCAACACATCCATAAAGGTAGTGATGTTAATAACAACTAAACCACTGGGGTCACACAAAATTCTAACCCCCCATATGAAACTAATATTGCAAGACCCATTGATGTTCTTATTAAGGCCACTATTTGGGGGATTCAAACATATCTAATGACCTTGTAGAAAAAACCTCTTAATAGTTAGGAAGGATCTCCTACCATGCATGATCTTACTCAAAGAAGGATCATTCCTCCACCATTTCAAGTGAGTGTCTAGGTCAACCACTAGAATTATAGTCCTAACAACCAAGGCCATAATTATGTTGGGTGATAATTCAAGGAAGTCCTTGTTCCTAGTAATCCAAATGTACCAATATCCAACTATAAATAAAATATTCCTTTCCTTCTACTCATAGTTATTTCTACACATGACATAGAACCAGATCTAGATAAACTCTCACTTTTAAACAATTAGGAATCCATCCCAATGAATATTTAAAATGAGAACCACACTAAAGTCACCCACCCATATTCAAAGAATATATGGGTAGTCTTTTTTTCATTAGTATTCTGGTAGAAAACACACTTCAAAGATAGTTGGATCCAATTACACTTGACTTCCTCAATCATAGAGACTACATGGTTCCATATTCTCCAAATAGAGAAATTATACTTTGAATGGATTTCCTTGCACTAGATAAGACCACCCATCCATATTGTTCCTATTTTCCATGAAACACATTGTAAAACCCCCTATCCTAAAAGATACCCAACTAAAATCCCATAAATTTTCATTTTTCCTAGTCATATTTCATCCTAATTTTTTTAAATTATTTCATTGATGACAGTTCAAGATCAATTTAATTAATATAGGATGTTTTATTGCTTTCCTAAATTTTATGTTTGGATTCGAGCACCCTAGGAAGACAAGTGTAACTCCCACCTAATTTTGATTCCATAAGTTAATCTCTCTACATCTAGATACCTAAAAAAATTGGGTTAGAGGTTGTAGATGTTCCCTTTGGGTGTATTCATAACTTTATTCAGTTGAATAAGTATATCCATGATGTTCTTGACTCCCACTACCATCATATTGGGTATCTCATTTGAGAAATCATTACATTTCCAGTAAATATGGTTATTGGAACATTTCCCATAATTTATATCCATTAACTAAAATTATGGAAAACTATGGATGAGAATACTCAAATTAATCATAATATAAAAAGGAAAAGTATGAACATGAAAGTAATGAATTATAAATGAAATGTATACCAAAACTTATGAATTTATCAGTTTAAATCTTGGTTATTCATATTCTATTTACTATTATGTTTTATAAACTAATACCCAAATTTCACTATAACTTTATATTATACCATCTATAATGAGTTTATTCAAATATATTTATTATTAAATTACTTTTAACATAAAATTACATAAAACACAACCCATAAATATAGAGGTATAGTATAGTGAACTGACTTAGTTTGACTTGACCCATCACCCGATCTGGTATGCCACACAGCCCAAATCACATTCTTGACTATCACAGGCTAGAAACAAGCACCACAACATCACATTACACTTTTTAATATTTATTTATCTCATTAAAATCATGGAATGAACCACCTATGAATTAAAAATCCACACTAACCATGTAACTATCATAAGAAGATATAAATATCCAATTAATTTAAACATAACAATGACTATAACTAATATAATAACATTATCATATCACAAATTATAAATAAGACACACACACACAAATATATATATGATATCCATTCAAAAGATCAAAAAAAGGTATAAAGACCAAAAGTCCAATATAATACATCCCAAGTATACAAAATCTAAAAATTTATCTATATGAGCTAAACTCATAGTGAACACATCTCCACCATCTCAAAAAACTATGATCATTGGAATTTATGAAGGTACACCCAATTTCATGGTGCCCTTACCTATCCTTATGTCCTGAAAAACAATGTATATGTATTCCCAAAGAAATATGTAGGGTGCGAGGCACAAATCCCTATATGATATCACTATGAATCTCTTTATGTACTTTATCTATGAAAACTAGTCACTCTAGTTTTAAATCAACATTTCAAATAATTTCACTATGAAAACAATTTTACTTGAAAGAATTGACTTTCAAACATTATGTTGATTTTCTTTTAAATATCCCATATTTTAGGAAATATAAACAAACAAGGCTTAAGAAAAACTAAGTAAATACTTATAGTAGAAATATAATTAACAAATCTAGACATGGAATTAATATAATCATAAACAACATCATATGTAATAAATAGTGTTTAAATCATAAACTTATGGGAATAAAAATAAAAAAAATGCCTAAGATATAATCAACATGAGATTTAACTATGAGGGTCTAGTGTGACTTAGTATAAGACATGGTTTTCTAGATATCTAATCATGTTCAACAATATTAAATATCCCTTAGTCCTCCCCTATCCCAATAATACTTCTCTGTGAACCCTCAATCAACATGAAAACATTTTAGAAGCTCCCTCAGTCATCCTACCAAAGGATACCTCAGTCCCTTTGATAACACTCCCTAGATATTCCAAAAAATTGGTTAAGGTTCCATTTTTCTTATTCATACACACACAAAACCAAGGTCTCCCATGTTCTACTCAATAACAAACACATTAATATAAAAAAGTATTAATTTTTAAAAAATAAACATGCCTTTATCATAAGAAACCTTTCTAAAAAAAGGGGTTAGTTAGTTTTAGATGTTTATAATTCATAAAATAATAATTATCCAAGAATATGGAGTTTAAGTGAAGAAATAGGCATAAGGAAGTATTTGAGAAGTAGGTACAATAATGAACCTCTTAAACATTGTTTTATGAAACATGTAAAGAAAATTTAAAGGAAATAAGTGCATAGGGGTTTCCTAAAAACTAGGGATTAAATTGAAAACATTTACTTAAAATAATGTGTCTTCTTAAAAATAATTTATGGTTAAAACCTTTAAATTATTGGTACATGAAAATAGACACGCTATATAAAATTTCCCTTTAATCATGTTTTCTTTAAAGAAGGTATTAAGAAGGGAACTTGAAATAAAATAATATCCCTAGAAAAGAAATGGAAAAAACAAAACTAGGTATATATGTAAGGAATATATATATAATGAATATAAACAGATTAAATGTGAATAAGTGAGAGATTACGATATGTAGAGATATTTCATAACCCAAGGTAAAGGAGGGTTGTTCGGAAGTTCCCTTACCTCAGGTCCCTACTCGATTGGTGTTGGCATTTAACTTTTCGAATAATCAACTTAAGTTTATTAAATTCTTGATTTAAAAACTTTATCACTTATATTTTATTTATAATTATTTTATTATATTAATTTAGGATCATTTTATTAGGAAATTCTATCCATTTTCCCCATCCTGATGATGTTTGTTTCCTGGTTCCAATGTTGCATCGGTTTATTGATAGTTATGGATGTTCTATTCAAATGGGTCCATAAATACAATAGTAAAATGGTATGGTATTAATGTATTTATTGATGTTAAAAATTTAATAGATATTAAATATTAGTAAAAAAATATGGTTTATGAAGTATAAATTATATTATTTAATAATTGTTTCATTTAGAAAATTTTTTCAACCCTAAGGAACCAAATCAGTTTCATTTAATTTAAATGTTTATATACACATTATAATTTATTAAAGAAAATAGAATATAAATATTATGATGATATTTAACTATAAAATTATTATTATAACTATCCATGAATGTGGTGATGAAAAATAAAATATTCTGTGCTTCGAGGCGGTGAACCAACCATAATGTCGGTGACATTTTCGTGAGAGGATGGTAGATAATGATTATGACACTAAAATAATAAAATTTCAATATACATATGATAAATTTTAAATTATATTATTATTATTTTGAATATATTTAGATAATTTATAATAATACCATTTAAAAGAATATAAATTAAAAAGAGTGTTTTGGAGTTGTTACCTTACTCATTGGGAAAACTCTTATGCTAATTTTATTAAGCCTTCATAAGGCAGTCCTTTGATGAGACCATAATATATAACATGTTGATGAGAGTATTAGGGTTTTAGTTTTTCATCATTTAAATTATCTATGAATCTTATAGTGTTAGGATAAGTGGGGAGGATTTATAATGGGAGGATAATGGTGTTTTTGAATAAAATATTCATTAGTTTATTATTTTTTCTCAAGACTACCATTAGTGATGATTCTTATGAATATACATAGTAATTAGTGTATGTGATGCCAAGATAATTTTCTTACATCATCCCATATGAAATTAATTATGTATTTAACTTATAATGTTAAATATTGTATTTTTCTCTATTTCACTATTCACTAAATATTCAAATTCTTCAGAAAAGTACTAAAAAACCACCCAAATCTAATTTGTATTTTTTAATTCCAAAAATGAAATTTATTTTTTAAAAATAAATTTCTAATTATGAGAACATTGATTGTTAAATAAAATCGTTATTTTATGAAAAATGCTAATTTTTATGAAAGGATATAATTTTTAATCCTTATAAAAATTACTCTTAATTTCATAAAATTATTTTATTATTTATATAAAAAATATTATTGTTTGAACCCATTTTATGAAAATTAAATTCCATTTCATATTTTTAAATTTATCATAAATATGTATTTTAACGAAAATAAAATATACAGTTTTTGAAAAATATATATTTGTGGTTTCTTTATGTCAAATATTTAATTTATAATATTTAAAACTTTTATTAATTTTATTTTGTTAAAATTTATCTATATTTTCATTTCAAAAAAATCAAAATATTATTTTTTCTATTCTAAAGGTTCTGTCACTACTACCAATAGTCGGGTTATTATCCCAAACAAACATATATCAAATGGTCATATAGATTTTATAAATCATATAAATACCTCCAATTTACATTATTTATCATTAACATCATTTTCAAATTATTCATTTTCAAAATTTTGACAACTTTACTAAATTTTTTCTCTTTTTTGTGGTACAATTCATTAGTGTGATTATTATAAGAGACTAAGATGATCCAAATTCCCTTTGTCTAGTTATTTTATTTATCTATGTTTATTACCCCAGTTTAATTCTTTATATTTTATTAGATATATTTATTCTCTAAATTTTATGTTTCTTTAATAAAGTTTTTTTTCTTTTTTATTATGTTCTACATGAGTTTTATACAATACTACATTTATAAATATTACATGTTTTTATTTAGAAGGATATATATATATATATATAATTTTGGATAATTTAAATATAACTCTTTCCATAATATTTTGAACTTGAAGTTCTGGTTTTTATTAATAAGGGAAAAGATTTTAGGTGAGATCATGGATTAATGGGGAGAACAACTAACTCACATAGTCTAACATATATTAACATTTCTTAAAAACACATTTTTGATTTGATGATTCTATGACGTGAATTGTTGAAAAATTTAGATTTTTTTATTGTTGAAAATAAATTGAAAAGGGGAGATTGGAGTGACAAAATAAATTATCAAAGGATTGTATTTTTTGATATTTAGGTATGATAATATTTGGAAGCTATTTAATTTTTTTTGAATATGATTTAAAAATAACTCTATGGAATCAAAATTCATTCTTGAGTGGCTTGAAGGAATTATCGAATTATATGATTCAATCTAAAATATGAAAAGTACCTTTAGGTTCTTTATAGTTTTTAGGGTCATCGATAAAAACTGGATAGAAAAATTCAAAGATATGGATTTTTATAAGAGTCATGAATATTTTGAAAGGGTCATCTAAACTCTTTGTAAGAGTCATGGAAATTTTGTAATAGTAATAATTCAATTTCATAAAAATAATTTGATAATGTGTAAGGGTTAGTTGAAAAAAATAATATTCATTTGGAAATTTTACAAGGTTTAGTTGAAAATGCATAAGGTTCATTTGTTGATACCATAAGGTTCATTCCTAATTATAGAAGTGTCAAGTAGAAAATGTAAGTGTGATTTACTCTTAGGACAATTAGTTTTTATTTGAAAATACACTTAAGGAATTAACTATCAATATAAAACTTAAGGGTGATATAAATATTACATAATGTTCTCTAAGAATCCAAAAATTAGAAAATTTATAAAGAAGAATAATTTTGGGGATATACTTATGGAAGTCATTTGGAAAGATCATTGTTGTTATTATGTTCAAAAGTCACTATATGATGATCATACTATTATTCTAGTTGATGAATAAGTATGTTTCATCTAAATGAGGTGTTACATGAAACAAATAATACTAAGGAAGATACCATCCAATGATGGTTTTGTGAAATTAATAGTAATAGAGTCATGATTGAAAAGGAATCCCATAGAATATCATGGAGTACAAATTGATCTATTCCTTAAGTTATTTAATTTATTTATTATTAGATAAGTATGAGATGTAGTGTTTGAGTGGATCGAGATCTAATATTTCATAAGGGTTTATTTCTAAAATAGAAAATGATAAAAGAAGCACCACAGATTCAACCCCCCTTCTCAATGATGAAATCCATTCTTAGAAAATTTCAATGTGTAGTGTCTTTACTCTATATGTTTTTATATTAACATGTGACATTTTTTATATGAGGTTGGAGGTCATTCCACCCATTATAAAATATTGGTTAGATGTTATGATAATTGATGATGATTGTGGTCTATGGATTACATGACATACTAATCCACTATTGACTATTAAATGTGAAGGGATGGAGTTCCCTTTCATTTCTTTTTATAGATATATAATTATATTCTTGGATAGATTATGGTTATATATTTTTAAGAAAATTTGATGATATGACACTCGACCATGGACGTGAAAGTTGAGGGGATGCTATGCTAACCCATTCCTTATTAGGGTCATGGGGTTAGATACCATTCCGATCCACTTCATACTAAAAATTGAAGTGTGATTTTATACCCATACATTTATTATCATGATAATGATATGGGACATTATTCCTACCCGCTCTTGAATTTAATGAAGGGTTGGATTCTATATGAACATTATGTATGATAATTGATGGCCTTATAGAGTTTGATGTGATACCACCTATATGTTCATATTTTATGTACATGAATTAATTAATATTTGTGCTAACCTATATTTTTATGTATTTAGATTTTGTGTATTTGGAAAGAAGTTATACTGAACCTATATATGATGGGTTATATGATTAGATATGAAGCATCACTGGCTATACAGGTATGAGTTGACCAATTGGGTAGTTTTTTCAACATCTAGTGATTTTATTGCTATTATGTATGTGATTATTTTACAATGTACATTTTAGTCAGTACATGCATGTTCATATATACTAGTATTCATTAGAAGCATAATTAGTGATTTATATCTGAATTTAATGGACATAACATGTACATGCACATTAGTGAGTATTATAATCTTGGGGTTAGAATTCATGTTATAGTATTGGCACTAGTACATGCATGTTATCATTCACATCTTATATTATATTAAATAATTTATTTTTATTTTAATTATAATTAAGTATGAAACATGTACTAAAGATGCCACACATCATGTACCTTCTATGTAATTCATTTCTAGAATTTAATACTTACTTGACATGTACTTTACCTTGATATATTTTGTTCTAGATTCAGTGTATGGTCCTTGTTGAATATTGTGTACATACAAAACATGTATGTATACATGTAATGTGATGATATACATGATGCGTAGTTCCATGGTTCAGGTTGTGTAGTCTACATGATTTGTATAACCACTCAAATTTCATATTATACACAAATTCTACCACTATTGATGTCTATTATAGAAGAAACGTATGAAAACCATAACAGGTTGTGTAGTTGTAGATTCTACATTGTATTAACTATTAAAAATATATTCCCACATGTCACGCTGAGAGGATAGTCGATGTGTTCCTCATATTGAAAAATCATGAAACAGAGTGTGTAAAACTGAATTTATTCTATTTAATCATGTCTCACTATTAATTATTCGCTGTGTTAACCCACAAAACATTCAATACTCTTCTAAATATTCCTTGAATAGTTTGACTTGTGTCACCTAGACTATATGTTCCAACTACAATCTATGTAGTCAATATCTTTCCACATCTCTTGTCTTACAGTCAATACATGGTTTATAGTAACTTTTTGTATTTGACCACAAAGCATACTAAAATTTACTGGTTGAACTGATATTACTCATTAATAAATGGGAGCCATTATTTCCTTCTTAATCATTTTCATACCAGAATTTCAATGACTATGGGGGCTCATCATTCTTTGCAGGGGTGTTGGGTTAGATGGAATCCTACATGTAGTGGTCTAAAATTAAATGTGGATGGATCATACATGACCAGACAGATGAGGGGAGGTGGCTTGGTGAGATATGAACACGGTTAAATTATCATTAGGTTCAATGCTCTTTATGGAGCTGTAAATGATTTGGGTGTAGAGTTTAGAGCTTTTCTCACTGGTATGGATCTTTGTAACAGATTTAATATAGTATTGGAAGAAATTGAATCAGACTAGGAAACTCTTATTTGAATTCTCCAAGGGACTGCAGACCTGCCTTGGAATTTGGATTATATTATTAGGAAGTCCAAGTTATGTATTAGACATGGAAGCACTATCAGGCATGTTTAGAGAGAGTGGGATTTTGTGGCTAACGAGTTATCTTGTGTAGGTAGACCGGATGGGGATCTCACTATTTATAGCACCATTGGATCCTTACCCCTTGAGTTAAAGTGGATTATAAAAGGTGATTTCCTAGGGATCCATCACTTCATGCCCCATTAACCTTCTTATTTATTGTTTTGCTAGTTGTGATTGTATGAATCATGCTTTCTTTTGAATAAAAATTTAAATTTTAGTTAGTAGGGAACCCCTAATATGGTTCTATACCTAACTTGTAAAAATTAGTGCACATGCATATGATAACTTAAATATAAAGTATACATGAAATACATAAACTATGTAAAAATAACAAATAAACACCAATGAACAAGAAAGTAATAATAAACCATATTAATATAATTCATGTTCTAACCAAGCTTCCAAAAACCCTAAACATACCTTCTTTGTCACCATTCTAGAATAATAGTCCTAAAAAATTCATGATCATTGGTTAACCACAAAGGAACCTCATATATGGCTGAGCTTCCACAAGGTCAATGAGTCTTCGGTTGGGCCACAAGCCGTCAAGCCATATATTTATCATAGGTTGGGACACTTGGTCATTATATCCTGATACTACTTTAGTTTAGGACATATAGTATTTGAATCCTGATAATGCTTCAGGTTAGGGAATATGTTTATCATATCCCAACTATGTGTCTCATATTTTTCCAGAAGGTCACTATATCCCGAAACTAGATTGGGTCCATCCATAAGGTCTTTATTCACCTTCCTTATGTCTTGGTCCAACATCATTATCATAAAATGTCACACATTCCCCCCCTCAAAGGGATAAAAATTCCATGATGGTCCACCTATCATTTTCTACCAAAATAAAATCCAATAAATATCGTACATCCATGCACAACAGGGAATAATAAAAATGGAAACATTATTGAATATAATTCGTGAGTATTAGTCACCATAGATAAACACACACACATGTGATCAACATCAATAATGGGCCTCATGTTCTACACACACATGCACATCCAATCAAACTCTAGCATAGGTCTCATGGACTACACACACACACATGTGATCAAACTAAATCATGGGTGTTAAAGGCTACACATGCACAAATGTGATCAAAATTAAGTATGGGTTTAAAGAATAAAAGAATATACCATCATATCAATAATTGGTCTCATGGAAACACACACACCACATGTGAATCATATCAATCATAGGTATTATGGCCACAAGATATCAAATATCACCATCCCACACCCCAAGAGTTCCATGTTATATAAGGTACACATTTGTGACCAAGCCTCATCCATCAATGGAAGGCATAATGATAGTGCATAAGAATATTTAATAGCCCTTGGAACTTTGTTCATTTACATTTTAAATAGTTCATTTAATTAGTTAATAAGTTAATATATTTAAAATAATTAGTTATTTATAAAGTTCATAACAAAATTATGAATTAAGGGTTGTTCTCCCAAGGTGGAAAACCTCATAACACATGCTAATAAACTCTATGCAATACCATGGGCTAGATTACATTGGTATAACTATTGTAATACAGATCCAAATCACATCCAATAAAATTCCAATAGCT
This sequence comes from Viscum album, assembly GCA_963277665.1. Classification (NCBI taxonomy): domain Eukaryota; kingdom Viridiplantae; phylum Streptophyta; class Magnoliopsida; order Santalales; family Viscaceae; genus Viscum; species Viscum album. The sequence continues at coordinate 1,547,403,431 of OY728133.1, forward strand.
TTTCTAAGTATTTCCAACTTCTTTTGGCCTTCATCAATTTCCATGTAGTCCAAAATCAATGCTCATAATTCCAATTAAATTAATTTTATCTAAATTATAATTAACTAAGTAATAATAATACAAACCCCAACTAAAATTGAATGGTATAATTTTCAAATGACTCATTGGGAATCACCACCTAGTTGAAACCACAACCAACCTCCCATGTAAGGTCCATGACACTCTTTGACATAACTATAGAGAAATCACTATTGTGAAATAATAATTCCAAAGAAAAGTTAATATAATTAAATTGTAATATATTGGTTAATTCAACTGAGTTAGATAACTTAGTAATATAATCATCCAATAGTTTTCATCCCACTCTTACAACACTCATGATGCTAATTCATGAAAAATATTAAATATGATTACTTGATACAATGATCAGTACAACTCAATTCAACCCAAAAATATAGACGAAAACATAAAGGGACATACCATTCCAAAAAATTTAATCAATAAAACAAATGTATCATAACGAGACATAATTTATCCATGATAATTAAAATCCATACCATTCTTGTACAATTCCACTAAGATTTGGTGGAATCATCATCCGATTCTGTAATTGGAATTGAGCTAAAGATCAATATTTGATCAATATGACCAATGAGATAAAAAATTAATAGAGAATTGAGACTTCAAAAAATGGAAAATTCCATGAATTTACAAGAGTAATCATCCATGATGAATTATAGAATGATTTTTATCCACATGGGGAAGATGGATTCAAGATCGAAGGATAATGGAAGATCTCACCCATATTTTTCAATGGATTACATCTAAATCCATACTGAATCAAGTGGAAATCATAGGGAGAGGATAGTATATGTGGATAGCCGAATGGATATACAATAATTGGGCATTTATGATAAATTTTGAGGAAGTAATGAATCCCAAAAATATAAAAAATCCCCACTTAAATGTTTCCTAGCACGCCACACTGGCAAGATTCTCAACGTCCACCATCCATCCAGTACAGGTTCATCGTCTATTTAGTGAGTCTTATTGAGTAGGAGGTATATTTCATATCCCATAACCTAGCTAGTGGATTCATCACCATTCATAACTACATTATGAATCCTTTACTAGTTTCTTAATCTTCTTTATTGAAAACCAAGCCTTGAAAAAAGACTAAAAACACCTCTTGAAGTTGTACTAACACTTACCACCTCATTCCAACAATAGGTTCTACAAAATAACCATACAATATATGGAAAGTTCAAAAAATTTCCAAAATTAATAGATTGTAACATTTATGGTTATTGTAATCTCCCTACTATAACACATCTCATCCTCAAGAAGTTATGGTAACATGAAAATCATGCCTTCTGATCTACCTCAGTCACCAACTATAAGGATTTATTCACATTATATCTTTGAAATAAAAATAACCTACCCAATTACATACTCATTAATGAATGCACATCACACTTTATAAGTTCAATTCTTGGTATAAACCACAAGAAATTGAGCCATATTCTCAAAATCATCAACCATAACTACCACAATAACTAAACTTTTTTAACTCAATAAACCTCAGTTTCCTCAATCAATTACTTGATTCACGCTCCAATTTACCCAATAGAAGAAGGTAGAACGGTCCTTGTAGTTTAGCTTGGGTTATCGAATCCTCAGAGAGTTAAGAAGTAACCTACAGACATGTGCATTCTATGGATTGTTTTTGGCAATGAAGTGGACAACTTGGGTTGATTTTAGATGGGTTTAAGGTATCACTAATATATTTAAGTTAATTAAAATTAAGATAATTATTTGATCCTAGGTTATCACTTGGGGTGGATTGGATGAATTCCTTTTTTAATGATTTAAATTTCTTATATTTGAGATGAGTTCATTTAAGAAAATCAAAAAACATCATCACTTAATGTTTTAATAACTAAACCATTTAATACTAATCACCTATACAATTTAAGGATAAATGTTTTGATCACTTCAAGGTAATGGTTCGTATTAGCACTTGAAGTGCGTGACCTTAAATTCAACAAGGATGAAGGAGTTTAAAGATCTTCAAACAAAATTCTCAATTAAAAGAAGTGATTAGAAATTAATCGAGTGAGAAATAACATCCAAAACAGCCCCTTCCTACTCCCTTGGATCAAATAATAAAAGATTTATCCCTTCATTGATTCTATGGTTTCAATGGAAGCAGAAAGTAGACTCATGAGGGAGGAATTGGAGAAGTAAAAAAACAATAAAAAGAAAGCAATCAATCCACCGTTGTGTGAAGAATATCACAAGTTATGGTGGGAATAAATTCACACCTTAAGGAAAAAAATATCAAAGTGATAATAATAAAAACATAATAATAGAAAATAAAGAAATTTTATTAATAATTAAGGTGATTTGAACAACTTACATGAGAAAGAAGAATGTTACATAGACAAATAGACATAATAACATTACAATGAAAACAAAGCTCCAAGGATCCTCAACTCCTCTACCACCACTACCTTAAATAGAAAATTTTGAATTAATGGGTCGATCCTAAAACAATGGAAGTCACCTCAATTAATGGTGGTGGGCCTAGGTGTGTGGAAAGTTAAGAGAGAGTAGACTTTTCCACCCTTGACCGGAGGTGGTAGCCATCTTACTTCCACCGAACAGAGGAACCTAGAAGACCTTATATATGGGTGAATTGGAGTGGGACATAGAATAAAAAAAATGAATACCCTGATTTTACCTAGATCTTTGTAAAATTTAAGCCCAAAATAATATGTGGTTTCTAATATATGATTAAATTGGTGGTATGATTTTATGGGCCTCAGAATATGGACCAGAATTTTATCTCCAAATTGGGCCACCTTAATAACCACCATGAAGGCCGAATTAGCATTGGATCCTGAAGAATTATTTTTTCCTCTATATATTTCTAGAATAAAACTAAATTTGGGCTTCATTGGGCCTATATGTTGGGCCCCACATTCTCATCAGTGGGCTGGTGTCCAATTTGTCTTCTCCATAATTGTTTGCATGAAATCCCATTTTGGTGGTCTTCCAATATGGATCTTCCAACACTCCACAAGAATGAATTGTTCCCAATATAATTAGAAACCTGAAAATTAAATATAAAAACAAAATCAAGATTATTGGGTACTTTAAATGATGTTAAAAATTTTTCCACATAATAGTGCATTTTAAGAAGGAATTACAATCATAATGTGAAATGATGTTCAAAGTGTAAAATGCACGAAAATGGTGTATATGAATAATAAAGAACATGAATATTATATATATTAATAATGAATATTAGCCTCATTTATTGGCTAATCACACCCCCCAACTTGAGTTTTGTTATTCCCGAGAAAAATATATCTCAACAATATGAAATTCAAATTTCCTTGTCTAAAAACATTTTAATACACAATGATCACCAAAAAACCTTATACCAAAAAATCATGAAACCCATAAAAATATTTTAATACATGATAGTATCATAAGTATATATTAATCCCAAGCACATTCCTTTTCTCAAATTCATCGCCATATTTCATCCAATATCAATTAAGTGTGATGATGTGTTATGCATCACATTAGATATGGGGGTTCATCTTTATTCAAGAGAGAAATGATGGAAGTGATAAGTGGAATCACATTTCAATATTAATATGAGTATTAAATTTTTGTATTGTATTTTTTTTGTTTTTGAAATTTTTCCATGGTAATTGAAATTAAACTCAATATAGTCAACACCTGTAGCGAGACTTTGCTGATGACTCCCAGGCTCAAAGACCTTAGGGCAACAAGTGAAGCTCACATACTCAGGCATAATCTCGAGTTAAATCCATCAAAAACAAATTAAAATTACCAAAAATAGAGAAAAAGTTACTAACTTTGGGCAGAAAACTATGGAGTCATGATCCCCAAGTGCCGAAAGCCACACATTAGGTCATTTCATTGCTCTACGTGCAAATTTATTGTTTTTTTAATTTTTTTATTGAATACTCATATTAAAACTAAAATGACCACCAAAGCTATGCTATTTATTTGGGGGAACCCATGATCTCAAACTAATACCCCACTATCCAAAAGATGTGCATTGGGATTTTTTTTTATTTGGATGAAAATATAAACCCTGAAATATCACATTAAACAATCACATTTTCCAAAATCTATGATCATGAAATTATACATGGATTAAAATCAAAATCAGGGCATGCTAAATTATTTTATATTCAGTTTCAAAGTGTATAATGTCTATTATCATGTTCAAGGTCAAAGAAATTTTTCCTTCAATTAAGGCACACATTTTTTTTCAAATCATTCATTTTTTTACACAAAAGCAATTTTATTTTATATCCCCCCAACCTAAAATAACACTATCCCCAGTGTTTAAAGAAAATAAATTTTAGAAGGGGGTAGAGGCAAAGAATGGGAGTTCAAAAAGGAAATTGAAAACGAGGATCATGGAATGAAGTCACCTGGTTGTTGAAGTTGAAATTTTGGTTGCTCCCTTTTAATCCCTTGATCTTGATGTCACTCTGAGAATTCCCTAGTGGAAAAAGAAGAAGAAAAAAAAACAAAAAAAAAACAATATATATATATTTATATAATAAATAAAGTAAAATATAAGTATATATATAAAAATTATATAATAAGGAAGCACAATAAGACATAGGTTAGTAGTAAGCGCACGCCCCTGTCTCCCTTCGGTCCTGGGTTTGATTCCCCACGGATTTTCCAGTTGTGATGAGGTTTAACCCACGACCTACAATGTGTAATTTTTATTATTATTATATTATTATTTATTTTTTTTGTATTTTTATTTTAACCTAAAAACACATAAAAATAAAATAAAATAAACTGATGACACATTGTATTCTTTTTAAATTTCTAGGTAAGGTATTACTCAAGGATCACACCATGTGACACAGATGAATATGGCACTCCCCTTTCATACCCATCCATACTCATAATAGAAGAACATGTCAACAGTCTATTTTTTTTAAATATCAAAACGATTCATTAATCTTATTTTTTTTAAAAAAAAAGATGATTCACAAAGATGAAAACCACAGGTTGCTTCTCATGTAGCGCTTTTGTTTAATGCCTCTAGCTCAACTTAGACCCTTAATTATTTAATAATTTTCCTCATCTAAGGTTAGTTCACACAAGTTTTCATCAACTTCATTTTTTTGGAATGGTTCAATGAATGGTTTGACTCTATGACCATTATCTTTAAAGGTTTGACAATTGGTGGGATCTTGAATTTTTACAGCCCCATGGGGGTACACGTTATGCACTATGTATGGACCTGACCATCTAGTCATCAACTTTCCTAGGTGTAAATGAAGTTCAGAACTATACAAAATAATAGTTTTACCCAGTAAAATGTGTTTGGTTTTAAGATTTTGAGATTTTTAGGCTTGTAATTTATCTTTATTGATCCTTGAATTTTTGTAAGCCTCCATCCTAAGTTCCTCAAGTTCATTGAGATATAATTTCCTTTTGTTTCGGCCAATGAGAGTCCATAATTCATTTTCTAAATTGCCTAAAAGGCCTTATGCTCAATTTCAATAGGTAAAGGACATGCTTTTCAATAAACCAACCTATGTGGTGAAATTCCAAAAATGGTTTTATTTGTAATTTGATAGGCCCAAAGAGCATCTAAGAGTTTGATCGACCAATCTTTCCTAGATGTATTAATAGTTTTCTCAAGAATTTTTTTGATTTCTCATTTGTCTAACTCAGCTTGACCATTGGTCTATGGGTGGTATGCAGTGGACACTGTGTGAGAAATTCCATACTTTTCCATGAGTGATGATAATGGACGATTGCAAAAATGAGTTCCACGACCACTAATGATAGCCCTAGGAATTCCAAATATAGAGAAGATATTTTCTTTTAGGAATCTAATCACAGTTTGATGATCATTAGATTTTGTGGGAATGGCCTCAGCCCATTTTGAGACATAATCAATAGCTAATAGAATGTAATGATATCCCCTATATTTTGGTAAGGGACCCATGAAATCAATTCCCCAATAGTAAAAGATTTCAAACACTAAGATGGGAGTGAGTTGAATTTGATTCCTTTTTGTGATGGACCCTACTTGTTGACACCTAGTAAATATTGGAAAAAATGTGTAGGAGTCCCTTGAGAGGGCGGGAAATAAGAGACCATACTGAAGAACCTCAACAGACATTTTCTTAGAGGAAAAGTGACCTCCACATGCCTCACTATGACAGAATTTAAAGATGGACTCTTGTTAAAATTCTGGGACACACCTTCTAATGACTTGGTCAGGGCAGAACTTATAGAGGTATGGATCATCAAACACATAGTGCCTGACATCAGAAAGAAATTTCCTTCGAGCTTGAGTCCCTAAGAATTTTGGAATTACTCCTATAACTAAGAATTTGGCTATGTCAGCATACCAAAGGCATTCACTCACAGAGTATAGGTGTTCATCAGGAAATGAATCAAACATAGAAAGGTGATTTGAGTTGTCTTTTAATTCCATCCTAGAGAGGTGATTAGCTACAAGATTTTCAACACACTTTTGTCCTTTATTATGAGGTAAAATTCTTGTAAGATAAGTACCCACCTAATTAGTCTAATATTGGCATATTGTTTTTGGAAAAGGTATTTTAGGGATCAATGGTCAGTGAAGACAATGATGGGTGATCCTAAGAGATAGGACCTAAATTTCTCTAATGCAAAGACAACAACAAGAAGCTCTTTTTCAGTGGTGGTGTAGTTTATTTGGGCATAATTTAAGTATTTTCTTGCATAAAAAATGACATAAGAAGTTTTATTGAAATGTTTTCCTAACACAACTCCTACATAAAATTCATTGGCATCACACATAAGTTCTAAAGGAAGGTTCCAATTTTGAGGTTTCATAATGGGAGGAGAGGTGAGAGAGTATTTGAGGGTTGAGAATGAACCCTCACAGATTTCTATCCAAAAAAATGGATCATCCTTTACTAGTAGAGCACAAAGGGGACATGAGATTGAACTGAAGTCCTTGATGAATATTCTATAGAAACCAGTGTGTCCTAAGAAAGACCTCACTTCCTTGACATTTTTGGGTGATGGAAGGTGAAAAATAAGGTCAACCTTGGCTTTATCAACTTCAATTCCCCTACCTAAAACCAGATGGCCTAGAACTAGTCCTTCTTTAACCCAGAAATGGAATTTTTCCCAGTTTAGGACCATATTTGTTTCTTCAAATCTGGAAAAGACTCTCTCCACATTCCTCAAACATCCCTCAAATGTATCCACAAACATAGATAAGTCATCCATGAAGACCTCAAGAAAACCCCCTTGTAAAGACCCGTAAAATTCAAGGGAAATTTTTTCTTAATTTTCTTTAGAATTTTACAAGAGCGCGGTTTCAGACGGCACCTGATTCCGAGGCCCGGGGTGCCCGGAATTAATTTCCGAAGTTTGGCTCGGGTACGTTCAGTGAACGAACGAGCGGGAATTCCTAACTTTTGATCCGGTGCTCGGAATTGAAATCCGAGGGCACCGATGAACTCGCAGCGCCGATATTCGCTTAAAGAGACCTTTTCGGGAGTTGCGTTTGTTGCGAGTTGAAAGTTAGTTTTGGGGTTTTTCAGTTAAGTTAAATAAAATTTGTGTAAGACAAATTTTATTTTAACTTATTAAAAAACCTACCAAAAGAGGTTGGAAGTGGGACCCACACCCACTTAACCTCCCTTGGGAGGATTAAGTGTGGTGGGGCCCACACGAACCCCTTTTTCTTTTCAAATTCCCTAACCCCTCTAAACACCCTCTTAATTATGTAACTCTTCCTTATTTTAATAACTTGAGTTACTTAATTAATTTATGGGAGTTAAGTCTTTTTGAATTTCAAATCTTTGAAATTCTTTTGAGTTATGTGTTAATAAAATAAGATGTAATCTTATTTGTTTATGGGTTGTTGGTTTATTCCCTTGAGAGCTTTTTGAGAGCTCCTCTTCAAGCTCTGACGAAGAACGAAGAACGTCTTCATCCTCAACGAAGAACGACAACACTTCGTCAAGGATCATCGACTCGGCGACCCGGTATCTTTGGACCTCTTCTTCCTCCTCGGACCTTCTTCGTCGGCAAACGAAGATCCGCCAACGTCGTGTCTCTTCGGGCATAACACTTCGTCAACGGATTTGACGAACGACGACCGCGACGCCCGACCTCCGCGACGCCGTCTTCCGCGGGACGTAGACGATTCTTCGAAATCTTAAACCCGAGGTAGGGGTTGTCGTTTTCTTTTGGTTTTCTTATTTTATTCTTGATCGTGATTCTATCAAGACTAACGTGTGACTTGATTTATTTTAAGTTGCATTTTTTATTTTAACGTGAGGGGGGCCGGACCGCACGAACACGGCCGAACCCCCCTCCATCGTTCTTGTTTGATTATTTTGCGGAGGAAAGCAAGAGGCGTGGTGCCGTCGCACCACGCAGATGAACGTGCGAATATCTTACGCGATGCCGTCGCACGCACCTTGGAAGAAACAACAAGAACACGACGCCGTCGCGCCGCGTTGAATAATATCAAAGCATGGCGAAGGGACGCGGTGCCGTCGCACCGCGCCGGATGACGAACGCCGCGGACAGTTCCGGTCTGCGGCGGGACGAGAAGACCGCGGCCGGTTCCGGGCTGCGGCGGGACGAGAAGACCGCGGCCGGTTCCGGGCCGCGGCGGGACGAGGAGACCGCGGCCGGTTCCGGGCCGCGGCGGAAGGAAAGACCGGCGGCCGGGCCGCCGGCGTCGGATGCCGAAGAAGGGGACCGGAAATTCCGGTCCCGTTTGAGAAAACCAGCCGGCCAGCTGGCCGGCCGGATGTCTTAAAAAAACCGGGGGAATTAATCCCCCGGCCATCCTTTAAAACCCCCCTCTTAATGAGGGGGGGCGGTTCTTGAGGGAAGGGGGGCAGCGCCCCCTTGGTTCGGCGCCAGCAGGCCCCCCCACGTGAGGGGGGGGGGGGGTTTTAAAGATCCGGCGCGGCACAAAGGCCGCGCCACTTGATGAATCGCGGGGCTTAGCCCCCGCGTGCGCAACCCGTGCGGCGCCAGACGCCGCCACCGCGGCCCGCCGCCGCCGCCACCGCGGCCCGCCGCCGCCGCCACCGCGGCCCGCCGCCGCCGCCACCGCGGCCTGCCGCCGCGCCGCCGCCGGCCGCCGCGCCGCCGCCGTCCGCCCAGGGGGGGGTCGGGCCGGGTCGGCCCGGACCCGGACCCCCCGTTTCGGACCAGTTTTGGTTTTTCGCTCATAACTTGAGCCTCGAACCTCCGATCGACGAACCGTCAGCGGCAACGCGATCCTTGGATCGAGACGGGCGTTTCGGTATATCGCACTCAAGGTTTCGGTTTACTTTGAGTTCGGCCGGGTTGGTTCGTTCACGAAACCAACCGGGCCTTCGGAGCGGAAACGCTCATATCTTGAGCCACGAACGTCCGATTGACGCGCCATCAGTCGCGTTGCGTTCCTCTTAGTGAGACGGATCTTTTGGCATACTCCGCCCGAGGTTTGGACGCAGGTGGAGTACGGTCGGGTTGGTTTTGCCTTAAAAACCAACCGGGCCCCGGAGACGAAAAAGCCAATAACTCACAGACCGGGCGTCCGATTGACGCGCCGTCTGTTTCGTTGACTTCCTCTTGATGAGACGGAACTTTTGACATACTCCGCCCGAGTTTTGGATGCAGTCGGAGTATGGCCGGGTTGGATTGTACCCGAAATCCAACCGGGCCCCTGGAACGGGAAAGCTGATATCTTTCAGACTGGACGTCCGTTTGACGAACCGTCAGCGGCGTTGGTGGTTACGTTGAGTAACGGTCCCTTTGAGTATACCCTATGGGAGTTCGGGGTACAGTTAAGTTACGGCCGGGATTGGTTTCGCTCTCGAAACCAACCGGGCCCCTGGGACGAAAAGGCTAATAACTCACAGACCGGGCGTCCGATCGACGCGCCGTCTGTTGCGTTGAGACCCCTGTGACGAGACGGACCTTTGAGACACTTCTTCGTGGGACTTTGAGATACTTGGAGTATCGACCTGTAGCTCGTGGAGCGGACCCTCCCAGTGACGAGCGTGCGAAGTACGGAGACCGTGTAGCTGGCTGAGACCTGACGACTGCTTGACCGACTCGACTTGGAGTGAGTCGACTAGCCCAGTGGACGGAGCACTACTTTCTGAGGTGCAGACCCATGGCGGACGGAGCACTACCTGTGTGACAGTGCAGACCCGCGGTGCTCGTCCGGAGAGTACCTCAGCAGGCTACTAGGGGGTGTGCACTACGGTGTTTGGGTGACATACCTCGGCGGGAAGCACTACTGTGTTTGGGTGGCTGGCCCGCAGTACTCGACAGGAGGAGTACTTCAGCAGTCTTAGGTTAGTGAGCAGTACCTCGGAGTCGTGACAGGACCACTGTACACTCTAGAGACGGAGCTCTTCAGCAGTTACGGTTTCGATAATGAAAATCCTGGTTTGAGCTGAGACTTTTGACCTTGTGTTTACCTCATGATTGAGATGGGTCACTTGCTAACTTTGGTATATGTATGGGCATATACCCGGGTAGTTGTTATCCGTCGTTTTCACAATCCTTGTGTTTCCTCTTGATTGAGATGGGTTACTTGATAACTTAGGTATATGTATGGGCATATACCTAAGTAGAGTTTATCTGTTGAGATCTTCTTGTGTTTAACCTTGTTGGTTTTAGTGAGACCTTGAGGGTCTCGGGGTCCCTACTGAGTATCGTTATACTCACCCCTGCACGGGCTATGCCCGCACCTCGTTGTGTTGGTTGCAGACGACGGCCGTACTGACAGAGGCCGAGTGTTCGAGGACTGGACGGTACCTGGAGGTGGACTATACGACGAGGCGGTACCCGGAGGTGGACCACTGGGCGGAACATACTCGGAGCGGATGGCGGGACCCGGAGAGCAGAGGAGCTATCTGTACCCACCCTTCAGGTGGGATTTCCAGTGGACATCTCAGCGTAGCAGCTTTACTTTACAGTCGCTGTTTTCCCTTTCGAGTTGTACTTTACAGTTGGGCTTGTATTTCCGGCCCCTTTTTACTTTTCAGCTCTTCTTTTGTACTTAGTGTTTTACTTCCGCTTGTACTCTGTGGTGCTTGTTTTCTTTATAAAGGCAATGCATTCCCAGTTATCGGGATTTTACGCCTTTGGTGCTAGTCGCCAGCCCCTGGCCTATGGAAGGCGGGCTTGGGGTAGTCACGGCACGGGCCCCGAGGACGGGTCGTGACAATTTGGTATCAGAGGAGTTCGGTTCTACCGCAGAACTTATAACTCTGATGTTTCTTTCTGTGAAGCAATAGTGTTGAGAGTACCGAGTGTGGTTTTCAGTTCAGGGAGTCCAGTGTTGGTGCGGGCGGCCGACGTATCCATACACCAGGACCCTGACAACTGATTTCCGACTTTGTGCACGAAAACACTGATTGCGTGTGTGTTTTCAAAGGTTTTTCCCCTTAAAACAGCTCAAACCAGGTCAGCTCACCAGGTATAATCGTTTGATCGTGTTACGTTGTTTCTTTCAGGATGGCCCCACGACGGAAGCCAGCTAGGGTTCCGAGAATCGAACGTGACGACAGCCCACCGAGCGACGAGGCCTCGGTGCAGGGCCCTTTGTCAGCAGTGGCACCGGCAGTAGCTCTACCCGCCGAGCCCCCGATGCTTCCAGCAGCAGCCGCTGACGATGCACGTCTCCTCAGCGCACTGCATGAGTTTCAGCGCCAGCGACCACCCAGGTTTCGCGGGGAGACGGATCCCCAGGCTGCAGAGGACTGGCTGGAGGCAGTGGTTCGAGTGTTTAGGCTAGTGAGGACACCAGCAGACCTCATGGTGATCCTCGCTGCGAGCCTACTACACGCAGCAGCAGGTAGGTGGTGGAGCCACTTGTTTCAGTTTTGCGATGAGATGAACTTCGCATGGGAAGACTTCGAGACCTTCTTCAGGGTGGAGTTTGTGCTAGTATCTCTACACCCCGAGCATGTACAGGAGATTCTGCCTTTGCCACGTGTTTTTCGATCAGAAGCCGAGTCATCTGTGGGCAGTAGACAGATGATGCAGAGGTCCAGGAGGACCAGACCAGCAGTTGGGTGATCTCGGGTTTTAGGACCAGTGGTGCAGGGCACCCGGAGTGGGAACAGAGCTAGCCGTGCAAGGAGCAGGTTGTGTTACTCATGCCGCGGAAAGGGTCACCTGGCACGTGACTGTCCGACTCCTCGATCCGCAGGCTTGGAGGGAGCCACCGAGGTTGAGGCAGCGACAAATGCTTGAGCAACAGTAAAGCAGGTAGACAGGAGCGGAACTAGTGGATACGTCTCTTGTACTTCTAGTTCCATGTTGATGTTGCTTTTGTGTAGCGTCTTGTATTATGAGCTGCAATAATAAAAGACGCATCCTTTGTGATGTTTTCATTCCTGTCCTCTTTTGTGTTGTTACTAAGAGGTTCCAGTTGACTGTTGACTTGACCCTCACTTGTGAGACATCTACTGGAGGAGACCAGTTACCACACACCGATGCCGACAGTGTGACTCAACCCTTGGAGGCGAGAGTAACGGTTGGATCTCTTAGTAGTAGCGTCGAGGCCTTACGACGTCATCCTTGGTATGGATTAGTATCATCCATGTTAGGATTGACTGTTTTAGGCAAAGAATGTGGTTCATCCAGGGGATGAGACCAGGTTTCTCTTATCGGCAAAGAAGAAATCTCGCAGCTCTTGTGGGACCAGAGATGGTCCGGGCCACGTCAGAAGAGGTCCATGTCATCCAGGAGCGGATGAGGAAAACACAGAGCCGGCAGAAGTCATACGCTGACAGGAGGCGGAGGCCACTAGAGTTCGAGGATGGTGACCACGTCTTCTTGCGGGTCTCACCTCGACGTGGTATTCGGAGATTTGGCCGAGGCGACAAGTTATCTCCGCGCTTCATCGGACCCTTCCAGGTCCTCAGCAGAGTTGGTGAGGTGGTTTATCGCCTGGCTCTACCACCTCAGTTGCACCGGGTGCACGACGTCTTCCACGTATCTCAGCTGAGGAGATACGTGCACGACCCGACGCACATCCTTGACCATGGGGAGCTTGACGTTGACGATGGGGCGACTTTTACGGAGGTCCCGGTGGAGATAGAGGATCGACAGGAGCGGGTCCTACTTGGGCGATCGATTCCTCTTGTGCGCAACAGATGGCGGCACGGGAATCTCCAGGAGAGCACATGGGAGCGGGAGGCTCAGATGCGTGCTCAGTACCCTCTTTTGTTTCCCTAGTTTTTGTTGTATCTTTACGGGGACGTAAAGCCCTGAGGTGGGAGTAATGTAAAGACCCGAAAATTCAAGGGAAATTTTTTCTTAATTTTCTTTAGAATTTTACAAGAGCGCGGTTTCAGACGGCACCTGATTCCGAGGCCCGGGGTGCCCGGAATTAATTTCCGAAGTTTGGCTCGGGTACGTTCAGTGAACGAACGAGCGGGAATTCCTAACTTTTGATCCGGTGCTCGGAATTGAAATCCGAGGGCACCGATGAACTCGCAGCGCCGATATTCGCTTAAAGAGACCTTTTCGGGAGTTGCGTTTGTTGCGAGTTGAAAGTTAGTTTTGGGGTTTTTCAGTTAAGTTAAATAAAATTTGTGTAAGACAAATTTTATTTTAACTTATTAAAAAACCTACCAAAAGAGGTTGGAAGTGGGACCCACACCCACTTAACCTCCCTTGGGAGGATTAAGTGTGGTGGGGCCCACACGAACCCCTTTTTCTTTTCAAATTCCCTAACCCCTCTAAACCCCCTCTTAATTATGTAACTCTTCCTTATTTTAATAACTTGAGTTACTTAATTAATTTATGGGAGTTAAGTCTTTTTGAATTTCAAATCTTTGAAATTCTTTTGAGTTATGTGTTAATAAAATAAGATGTAATCTTATTTGTTTATGGGTTGTTGGTTTATTCCCTTGAGAGCTTTTTGAGAGCTCCTCTTCAAGCTCTGACGAAGAACGAAGAACGTCTTCATCCTCAACGAAGAACGACAACACTTCGTCAAGGATCATCGACTCGGCGACCCGGTATCTTCGGACCTCTTCTTCCTCCTCGGACCTTCTTCGTCGGCAAACGAAGATCCGCCAACGTCGTGTCTCTTCGGGCATAACACTCCGTCAACGGATTTGACGAACGACGACCGCGACGCCCGACCTCCGCGACGCCGTCTTCCGCGGGACGTAGACGATTCTTCGAAATCTTAAACCCGAGGTAGGGGTTGTCGTTTTCTTTTGGTTTTCTTATTTTATTCTTGATCGTGATTCTATCAAGACTAACGTGTGACTTGATTTATTTTAAGTTGCGTTTTTTATTTTAACGTGAGGGGGGCCGGACCGCACGAACACGGCCGAACCCCCCTCCATCGTTCTTGTTTGATTATTTTGCGGAGGAAAGCAAGAGGCGTGGTGCCGTCGCACCACGCGGATGAACGTGCGAATATCTTACGCGATGCCGTCGCACGCACCTTGGAAGAAACAACAAGAACACGACGCCGTCGCGCCGCGTTGAATAATATCAAAGCATGGCGAAGGGACGCGGTGCCGTCGCACCGAGCCGGATGACGAACGCCGCGGCCGGTTCCGGGCCGCGGCGGGACGAGAAGACCGCGGCCGGTTCCGGGCCGCGGCGGGACGAGAAGACCGCGGCCGGTTCCGGGCCGCGGCGGGACGAGGAGACCGCGGCCGGTTCCGGGCCGCGGCGGAAGGAAAGACCGGCGGCCGGGCCGCCGGCGTCGGATGCCGAAGAAGGGGACCGGAAATTCCGGTCCCGTTTGAGAAAACCGGCCGGCCAGCTGGCCGACCGGATGTCTTAAAAAAACCGGGGGAATTAATCCCCCAGCCATCCTTTAAAACCCCCCTCTTAATGAGGGGGGGCGGTTCTTGAGGGAAGGGGGCAGCGCCCCCTTGGTTCGGCGCCAGCAGGCCCCCCCCACGTGAGGGGGGGGGGGGGGGGGTTTAAAAGATCCGGCGCGGCACAAAGGCCGCGCCACTTGATGAATCGCGGGGCTTAGCCCCCGCGTGCGCAACCCGTGCGGCGCCAGACGCCGCCACCGCGGCCCGCCGCCGCCGCCACCGCCGCCCGCCGCCGCCGCCACCGCGGCCCGCCGCCGCGCCGCCGCCGGCCGCCGCGCCGCCCAGGGGGGGGGGGGGGGTCGGGCCGGGTCGGCCCGGACCCGGACCCCCCGTTTCGGACCAGTTTTGGTTTTTCGCTCATAACTTGAGCCTCGGACCTCCGATCGACGAACCGTCAGCGGCAACGCGATCCTTGGATCGAGACGGTCGTTTCGGTATATCGCACTCAAGGTTTCAGTTTACTTTGAGTTCGGCCGGGTTGGTTCGTTCACGAAACCAACCGGGCCTTCGGAGCGGAAACGCTCATATCTTGAGCCACGAACGTCCGATTGACGCGCCGTCAGTCGCGTTGCGTTCCTCTTAGTGAGACGGATCTTTTGGCATACTCCGCCCGAGGTTTGGACGCAGGTGGAGTACGGTCGGGTTGGTTTTGCCTTAAAAACCAACCGGGCCCCGGAGACGAAAAAGCCAATAACTCACAGACCGGGCGTCCGATTGACGCGCCGTCTGTTTCGTTGACTTCCTCTTGATGAGACGGAACTTTTGACATACTCCGCCCGAGTTTTGGATGCAGTCGGAGTATGGCCGGGTTGGATTGTACCCGAAATCCAACCGGGCCCCTGGAACGGGAAAACTGATATCTTTCAGACTGGACGTCCGTTTGACGAACCGTCAGCGGCGTTGGTGGTTACGTTGAGTAACGGTCCCTTTGAGTATACCCTATGGGAGTTCGGGGTACAGTTAAGTTACGGCCGGGATTGGTTTCGCTCTCGAAACCAACCGGGCCCCTGGGACGAAAAGGCTAATAACTCACAGACCGGGCGTCCGATCGACGCGCCGTCTGTTGCGTTGAGACCCCTGTGACGAGACTGACCTTTGAGACACTTCTTCGTGGGACTTTGAGATACTTGGAGTATCGACCTGTAGCTCGTGGAGCGGACCCTCCCAGTGACGAGCGTGCGAAGTACGGAGACCGTGTAGCTGGCTGAGACCTGACGACTGCTTGACCGACTCGACTTGGAGTGAGTCGACTAGCCCAGTGGACGGAGCACTACTTTCTGAGGTGCAGACCCATGGCGGACGGAGCACTACCTGTGTGACAGTGCAGACCCGCGGTGCTCGTCCGGAGAGTACCTCAGCAGGCTACTAGGGGGTGTGCACTACGGTGTTTGGGTGACATACCTCGGCGGGAAGCACTACTGTGTTTGGGTGGCTGGCCCACAGTACTCGACAGGAGGAGTACTTCAGCAGTCTTAGGTTAGTGAGCAGTACCTCGGAGTCGTGACAGGACCACTGTACACTCTAGAGACGGAGCTCTTCAGCAGTTACGGTTTCGATAATGAAAATCCTGGTTTGAGCTGAGACTTTTGACCTTGTGTTTACCTCATGATTGAGATGGGTCACTTGCTAACTTTGGTATATGTATGGGCATATACCCGGGTAGTGGTTATCCGTCGTTTTCACAATCCTTGTGTTTCCTCTTGATTGAGATGGGTTACTTGATAACTTAGGTATATGTATGGGCATATACCTAAGTAGAGTTTATCTGTTGAGATCTTCTTGTGTTTATCCTTGTTGGTTTTAGTGAGACCTTGAGGGTCTCGGGGTCCCTACTGAGTATCGTTATACTCACCCCTGCACGGGCTATGCCCGCACCTCGTTGTGTTGGTTGCAGACGACGGCCGTACTGACAGAGGCCGAGTGTTCGAGGACTGGACGGTACCTGGAGGTGGACTATACGACGAGGCGGTACCCGGAGGTGGACCACTGGGCGGAACATACTCGGAGCGGATGGCGGGACCCGGAGAGCAGAGGAGCTATCTGTACCCACCCTTCAGGTGGGATTTCCAGTGGACATCTCAGCGTAGCAGCTTTACTTTACAGTCGCTGTTTTCCCTTTCGAGTTGTACTTTACAGTTGGGCTTGTATTTCCGGCCCCTTTTTACTTTTCAGCTCTTCTTTTGTACTTAGTGTTTTACTTCCGCTTGTACTCTGTGGTGCTTGTTTTCTTTATAAAGGCAATGCCTTCCCAGTTATCGGGATTTTACGCCTTTGGTGCTAGTCGCCAGCCCCTGGCCTATGGAAGGCGGGCTTGGGGTAGTCACGGCACGGGCCCCGAGGACGGGTCGTGACACCCCTACCATATCTGAGAATATTCCCATCATGCACCACCGAAAGGTTCTAGGGGAATTGCATAACCCAAAGGGCGTGCGTTTGAAGGAAAAGGTGTCTAATGGACATGTGAATGTAGTCTTCCCTTGATCCTCTAGGGAGACCTCAATTTGATTATACCCCGAGTACGCATTTAAGAAATAATAGAAGGCATAACCTACCACTCTCTCAAGGAGTTGGTCAATGAATAGTAAGGGGAAATGGTCCTTCTTGGTGAACGAGTTTAGCTTCCTATAGTCAATGCAGACCCTCCATCCACTACTCACCCAAGTTAGAAGAATCTCTCCATCCTTATTGGTTATCACTGTGATTCTAGCCTTCTTGGGAACCACTTGGATTGGGATCACCCACGCACTCTCAACTATCGGATAGATGATACCAACTTTTAACAATTTTAGAAGTTCTTTTATCACTACTTCCATGAGATTAGGATTGAGTCACCATTGAGTTTGACGACATGGCTTTGAATCAGATTCCAGAACAATCCTATGAGTCCCAATAAGTGGTCTAATCCGAGGAATATCATACAGGGTCTAACCAATGGATTTATTATGTTTTCTAAGTACATATAGAATCATCCTATCATTATTGGCTTCAAGATAAGAATAAATGACAATATTATGTGTTTGATTGTCCCCTAGGAATACATACTTTAGTGCAGCGGGAATTTCCTTCAATTCAAGATCAGGTTGGTTCAAAATTTCATCAGAATATTGGGACATTGGCTCAAAATCAATTTCTTTTTTCAGAGTTTCAGATAGTATTGATTCCCCACATATAGAAGTTTTAGCTACAAGATTGGTTTGATCAAATTTAGGGAAGTAAGTTTGATTGGTCTCCATTAAAGTGTTTTCCTGAAAGTTTTCACTGATTGTTGGACCTAAGACTTCATCATAAGAGTAATTTGAAAATGATTCAATCCATGGAGATAAACTTTCTTCATGTGAAAAAAGGAAGTCAATCTCATCCTGACTTAAATACCCATCAAATATTCCTTGATGTTCTATGGATTCATTATCAATGCTTCCTATCATGTTTTCTTCATGAATTTCCTCATCATCCCCTATTTGTGAGCTTGCATTATGTATGTTTAAGTCTATACTCATGTTTCTAAATGTGATGGTCATGTTCCCATTTCAGACTCGGATAACATAGTTGATTGTTGTAAGGGACGACCAAGGATTATTGGGGTTTGTTCCTTATTTACTAAGTTTGTATGGTTGTCAAGGACAATGAAGTCAGTAGGGTAGATGAAGTTTTTAACCTTTACCAGAATGTCCTTTAAAATCCCCTTTGGAACCCTAATGCTACAATCATCATGTTTAAGTGTGACAGATGTGGGTTGGATCTCTTCTAGGCCTAACTATAAGTACACAACATAGGGGATGATATTGAAACTAGCACCTAGGTAATACAAGGCCTTGAAAACTTTTCTTTCTCCTAGTTCAACATTAATGTAAGGGCAACCTGGGTCTTTCAACTTAGGAAGAATGGTCCGTTGAATGATGGTACTCACATTAACAGGCAAAAGGACTTAGTTTTTATGTGAAAATTTTCTTTTAAAAGCGTATAGGTCCTCAAGGTAATTTGAGTAGGAAGGTATAGTTTGTATTGCATCGATAATAGGAATGTTCAACTTGACTTGTGAGAAGATTTCCCTCAATGTTTCACTCAATTCAGGCTTGGTTTTCCCCCTCATGCGTTGAGAAAATAGTGCAGGTTGTGGGGTTGTTTGTTGAAGAGTTGTTTTTTGACAATGTTATCATGTTTTTCAGTTTGATCATTTGGTTCATTTGAATTTTCATCCATGTTTGAATCTTCAGATGGGTTTTTAATTATTTGTTCAGATTTCTCAATTGATTTCCCACTTCTTAAAATAGTCACAACCTTTAGTTGTTCATGAGTTGTTTGAGTGCAACATGACTCTCCCCTTAAATTTAAGGATGGTACCGCCTGAGTAATCATGGGTACCTTTCCGGTTTTGATGGTTTGAAGTTCTTGTTTAAGGGAAGAGAATTCTGAGTTCATACTTTCCATTTTTTTGCACAGTTGTTCTAGTAGGATTTGTGGAAGAGTTTGGGTTGGTTCTTAAGAAGATAGGTTTATCCTAGGGGGATATTTTGGAGGTGGGATGGTTTGTTGAAAATGGACTGGTGGCTATTGGTATTGGATAGGTCGGGTTTGGAACTGGTTATGGGTTTGGTAGTTCTAATGGGGGTAAGTATTTTGTCCCTGTTTTTGGATAGGTTGTTGTTTATCTTTCCAGCAGAAGCCTAAGTACTTATTATACCTTGGGTTAAAGTTGTTTTGGTATTAAGGCTTTTGAAATTTCAAAGCATTAACTTTTTCTGGGGATACTCCTAAAAGAACACCCTTTATGGATGGAATTGTTGGGCAGTTTTCTGTCTTATGGTCATGTTTGTCACAAATTGTGCAAACAAGTTCTACAGTTTGTATTCCATGGACTTTCCTAAGGTATATCTCTTCAACCTTCTTAGAGAGTGCTGTGAGTTTTCCCTAAGGCTTTCCTCTTCTCTAAGTGTATGAATTACAGTATTTCTTTGTGTCTTTTCAGAATAAGTTAAAGTTCCCCATGTTTGGTTTTGTTCAGAAAGGCTTTCCAGATACTTGTAACCATTATTTGGGGCTTTGTTTTTAAAGGTTCCATTACACATCATGTTAATGAATTGTCTGTTCCCTAGACCCAACCCTTCATAGAAAATTCTCACTTGTTCAAGAATAGAAAAACCAAGGTGTGGAACTATGTTTAGAGTGTCTTTGAACATCTCCCATGTTTCATATAATGACTCTCCATCTTTTTCAAAAAAGTTTTGGATTCTCTTTTTATGTGCAATTGTTTTGTGGTGGGGAAAGTATTTTTTGTAGAATTCTCTTTGTAGTTGGTCCTAAGAGTTAATGGATTATGGTCTCAAATTTTTTATCCAATTTTTAGCTCAATAATTTAAAGAAAAAGGAAATATCCTCATATTAGATGATTCTAGTTGATGTGGGGGACACATGGTTTCTACAATGTCATTGAACTCTTTAATGTGAAGGTAGGTAATCTCGGAATCCATTCCATGGAATGTGGGAAGGTGGTTTAAGACATGGGGTTTAAATATTTAGTTAGAATATACTAGGGAGTTGTGTCTTATGCATGAATGATAATTGGTCCTGGCAGATGTGAGTTAGTCATTCATGGTTTGATCGATTGCATTCCCCAAGTTTGGGGCTGCCTCATTTGGGTTTCCATTTTGGTTCCCACCCGGGTTTATGAGTTGGTTTCTTTGAAGACCTTCCATTGAAATGGCCTCAATTTTTGAATCTAGAGTATTAGAAATATTAGTATATAATGGAAAGAGTTCCCTTGGTGCACTTGACTCCCCAACCCCAAGACTATCCACCCTAACTAGACGGTTTGATTGATCATGAGTGTAGGCAGACATGGGAAAAAGAAAAAAACAACGAGAAAGGGAAATGATAAGAGATCTTGGGTGAGAATAAAATAAATGGGGGATAATATAATGGGTGTTGATATGACTTACTTGGGTCCCCAACAATGGTTCCAAACTTTTATTCATGCTCAAACATACCCAAGAGATGAAGGTAGAACGATGCTTGTAGTTTAGCTTGGGTTATCGAATCCTCAGAGACATAAGAAGTAACCTATAGACACATACATTCTATGGATTGTTTTTGGATATGAAGTGGAAAACATGAGTTGATTTTATATGGGTTTAAGGTATCACAAATAGATTTATGTTAATTCAAATTAAGATAATGATTTGATCCTAGGTTATCACTTGGGGTGGATTGGATGAATTCCTTTTTTAATGATTTAAATTTCTTATATTTGAGATGAGTTCATTTAAGAAGATCAAACAAAATAATCACTTAATAGTTTAATACCTACACCCTTTAATACTAATCTCATATAAACTTTAAGGATCAATGTTTTGAGCACTTCAAGGTAAGGTTCGTATTAGCACTTGAAGCGTGTGACCTTAAATTCAATAAGGATAAAGGAGTTTAAAGATCTTCAAAAAAATTTCAATAAAAAGAAGTGATTAGAAATTAATGGAGTGAGAAATAACATCCAAACAATACCCTTGATACTCCCTTGGATCAACCCATAAAAGAGTTATCCCTCCATTGATTCTATGGTTTCAATGGAAGCAGAACGTAGACTCATGAGGGAGGAATTGGAGAAGTAAAAAAAACAATAAAAAGAAAGCAATCACTCCACCATTGTGCGAAGAATATCACAAGGTATGGTGTGAATAAATTCACACCATAAAGAAACGATATCAAAGTGATAAGAATAAAAAAATAATAAGAGTAAAGGAAGAAATTTTATTAAGAACTAAGGTGATTCGAACAACTACATGAGAAAGAAGAACGTTACAAAGACAAATCAACCTAATAGCATTACAATGAAAACAAAGATCCAAGGATCCTAAAATACTCTACCAAAACTGACTTAAATAACCAATTTTGAAGCCTTAGGTCGATACTAAAACAATGGAAGTCACCTCAATTAATGGTGGTGGGCCTAGGTGGGTGGAAAATTAAGAGAGAGTAGACATTTCCACCCTTGACCCGAGGTGGAAGCCATCTTGATTCCACCGAACAGAGGTGCCTGGAAGACCTTTAGATTTAAGAATTGGAGGAGTCAATAGAAGAAACAAATGAAGCTTCAGATGTCCCCTAGACCTATTTAAAATTTAATCCCGAAATAATATTTTGTTTCTGAGATATGATTAAATTAGTGGGATGATTTTATGGAATTCAGAATCTGGCCCAGAATTTTATCACCAAATTGGGATTCCTTAATAACCACCATGAAGGATGAAGTAGCATTGGATCATGAAGAATGATTTGTTTCTATATATTTAATCTAGAATCCCACGAAATTTGGGCTTCATTGGCCTCGTATGTTGGGCCCCACATTCTCATCAGTGGGCTGGTGTCCAATCTGGCTTCTCCAGAATTTTTTTCATGAAATCCCATTTTGGTGGTCTTCCAATGTGGATCTTCCAACACTACACATGAATGAATTGTTCCCAATATAATTAGTAACCTGAAAATTAAATATTAAAATAAAATCAAGATCATTGGGTACATTAAATGATGTTAAAAATGTACCACATAATAGTGCATTATAAGAAGGAATTACAATTATAATGTGAACTGATGTTCAAAGTGTAAAATGCACTAAAATGGTGTATATGAATAATAAAGCACATGAATATTATATATATTAACAATGAATATTAGCCTCATTTAGTGGCTAATCATTACACTTGAAGCATCATGGTGATCCCTACTAAATGAATTTCAATATGAAACAATATTATAATAGTTTAATGACTCACCTATTGTAGTTTAGTTCTATCATGCCTCATCATACATAAAACATAAGTAAATATTCAATACCCATAACTCGTTCTTGATTTCTAAATCAAATTAATGAGTCCCCACTGACTAATTCTACCCAAAAACACCGAACATTTCTATATTTTCCTATATAATCCTTAAAAACATCTTTCATACCTAATATTATGAGCCTGATGTGATTCCAACCCACCGCATTCAGGATTATGTGGAAGCACCAGTCAGTACCCTTTTAGTCAACTTCCCACAAAGGTTCCCGACCTCAACAACCAACTCTCCATGAAGAAACTAATAATGATTCATTAAGACTTAGGGGAATCATTAATTGAATAAAAAATCCTTACCAAAATTAAAAGTGAATTCGAATGAATTTTCTCAATTGATTAATCAACCACTTACACTATCCACAAGGATCTCAACTGTGTACCAACACACCATCAATCCAAATCACTCTTAGATTATACTTAATTCACTCTGAATATAGTTTCCTTATATGATTTTTATATAATTCCACATCTAAATCATACATCAATCATTATTTATGGAACTGGAAACTCTTGTTCCTATCACACATTGGTCTTATTGAGTCACCTTTACATTACAATGATAAATCCTACACAATTATAGGACCTTACCATGAGAGGGTCCTTCAAATTAAATCATTTAAATCTCCCCCCCATATTAGTATCCTTATAAATTATTTTAAATGAATAAATTTTTCTACCCGGACCATGGCTAGTTCATTATCAAATGTAATGACCGATGATTATTATTTTTTTATACATGATTCCTAATAAATACACCATGTACTACACACACTTGGATTACCAAGAACATAGTTCACTATATTCAATGACCCACACTTGATGTGAGATACATCCTCCAAAAACCTATGCATGGGATAAGACCACTGACTTATATGGTTATTTTCCCCTCACAAAATCCATTACATTGAACCACAACATCTTTATCCATGAAAAACTCAAGTTAATCACACAACAGTACCCGAATACATTATCAATATAGTCTCCTAAGATGGTTTTATACACACACACATTATCCTCTAGGATACCAATCCCATGAGATTCATGTCGAACATACCAATTTCTAACTCTAAGGGTGACCCTAAACCAAATTTGATAGTAACCTGCTACAACTACCTCTACTAGGGTCATTTGAAAAACCCTATTCATTCTCAATGTTCAAGTCACCAACCCATTTCTACTGATTCTACTAACCCCACACATAACCATGTGAATGAATACTCATGAATCAAGTATTCCCCATAAATACATGATAATGAATCTCTTTAATTTAAAATAGGTTGATTTCCCATGATCCACAGATTACTATTCCTAGATGCCTCTTCAATTTTCCACACTCTATAAGGAACCATATCCTCCAAAATTGTGCACCCAAAATACACCACTTAACCTAGAGAAACTCATTCATTCATGGATCCAAAACATGTTCATTAACCACATGATTATCAATCTAGAACCAAAATAATAATTTCATACTCTCATCATGTATTTTATGGAACATCAAGAACTAATAGGGCCAGGTACCTAAAAGATCTTTCATTTTTATCCAAACATCATCTCATGAGTATTAGCAGTCAAGGTTCTCTACACTCAAAGGTTATAAGGAAAATCAAATGAATTTCTCTAATTTTTCTAAATGTTATCCACATGAACATAGAACATTCATCATTGAGACATTCCCCTAAGGAACTAATGACCCAAACTATCCATTCACATGAGATATCATCACTAGGGTAACCCCTATGTAACATGAGGCATGAAATCACTAGTAAGTAGATTCATATCCATAAGCATACAAATGTATTAAAAATAACCCATAACAAGGTCTCAATAAGGGTCACAACTCATGGAATGTCATCTAGGTACATCTCTAAAGATATCAAAGGACAGTTTCACCCAATACCATCTAAGTTGAGGGGCCAATGATTACTGTTAAACAAAATTACACTAGGAGATACATGGTTAAATACACATATTCCATAGATAGAACTTTAATAAACTAGACCCATCTAATTTTCACTTGTATGATTCTATTCTAAGTAAACTAATTCTTGATAAGAAAACACTAAGGTTCACTAACCTGGTCGTGCATAAAGGGACTTCATCATTATTATTGTCATATAGATTTACCTCATCGTAGTCTCATATGACCTACCATCAGTAGTAGACATGTATAGTGAACCATATAAATATAATTTTATCTAGAAAATATACATTAAAAACACTATAATTTGTTGATGCTAAAGAAACTGAGTCCCCTATCATCAGTACAATCACATACAAGAAACATACATGTCATGTAAATTATTCATGAAGAATATGATGCATAAAATGCCTCTTTATGATACTGACAATACTAAAATCCTTATAAAATGAAAAACCTAAAAAAATGTGTGTTTCACCAATAGAAAAATCATATAACCATAACCGTACAAACTAATAGCATCAATCTTATACCCTAGTAACGTGGAAGACCCTCAAGAAAGGTGTTTACGATGCACCTGACCAAGTTTGATCGTAATATCTAACACATCCATATATCTCATATCCAAAAACTTCCCAAATCAATAAAACAATACATCCTTGATAACATTTTGAAACACCCTGACCCAAATCACCGTGTCTTATCCAGCATTCCACATGACCTCATGCATGCCTCCCCATATCTAGAGCCTTCCAACTAGAATCTGGGGTCTAAATTAAAATCATGGGGATAATATACATTCAATTAGACTGTGTGATAATAAATAAATAACCAAACATTTAATAAAAAATCAATGTACAAGGAATTCAATAAACATACAATATGTAATCAATAAATATGAAAGTAACATACTTGAATGATCATGCATGAATACAAGGACACTGATCAACCACTAAACTGATCACATATATAAATAGAGAATAAATAAAATAAAAAAAGTGTCTTTGAACCAACTCTAATCCTCACCTCCTCTTGGTCTCCAGAATCATAGAAAATTATCCTTCCTGAAGATCAAACTCGATCCTTATCCCAACCTGTACCTAAAAAAATTGAGGATTGCTCAGACAAAAAAGTTCCATGGACACCCAAGAAGGGTGTGAGTACAACTTAGTAAGTAACCACTAATGTGGTTCTTTACCTAACTAGTAAAATATAGATTGAATGCACGTGATAAGCTCAAAATAATATAGATATGAAATAAATAAACTATGAAATCATAAGAAATAATCACCAATGCCCATGTAAGAAACAATCAAACATATATTGAGTATCGTGTTCTAACCTAGATTACATAAACCCCGAATATAAAAAATTTTGAACCATTATAGAATAATTCCTATAACAGAAGTTGAAATGCTGGTTCACCCACAAGGAAACCTCATATATCTATGAGCAATCACAATACCAATGGGTCTTGGGTTGGGCCATTAGGCTGTCAAGACTCATATCTATCATGGATTAGGCCACAATGACTTCATATCTAGGCACTATCTTAGGTAAATCTACATGACCATCGTATACCATCACAACCTTGGGACAATACACATGTTCAACATATCCTATAACTGTGTCACAAATTACAAAACAAGGTCTTCATATCACAACACTACCTTATGTTAGTCCATAAGGCCATTTTACCACTACTTAGTTTCTAATTTTATCAAATTCATCATCACATATTGAACATGCTCCCCCTATAAGGGACAACCAAGACACAATGGTCTAAATATTATTTTTGACTAGAAAAAAGATCCTATAAAGGATATACATCTATACACAATAGGGAATAATTAATGTAGGCACAAATTAGCCTATCAGCTTTGAGTATCATTAGCCACACACACATTCACACACATGGGATCATCATAAAATATGGGTATCATGGGATACACATGAAAACACATGTGATTAACCTCAAACATGGGTCTCATGTACCACACACGCATGCACATGTGTTCAAAATCAAGCATGGGTCTCATGGGCTATTTACACACAGATGTGTGATCAAACTCAAGCATGGGTCTCATTGGACACATGCACACACATGAGATAAAACAAGCATGTGTCTCAAGGAACACATGCACATACCATCATATCAAGCACAATTCTCATTTCTATATACAAATAGCACACGTGAATCATATAAATTATAGGCCTAAAGTCCAAAAGGACTCATCTAGAACCATATCACACACCAAGGGGTCCATGTAATGTAATTCACACATTTTTTTATCAATACAAAACCATTGGTGGGCATCATAAAGCAAGTTTAAAGGGGTTTTTTTTGGCCCTTTTCACTTTTTTTCCAGTTACATTAGGCTTAATAACTTCAATTTGTTAATACTTTAATATCATTAAACTAATTAAACATTCATATAGTTCATAAATCATTTATGAATTAAGGGTCATTAGAACAAGGTGGTTAATATTACACCATATGAAAATAAACAATATGTAATACAATGGGGTATATTACATGGGAAAACCTACCTCAATACAGAATTAACCCCCATCTTAAAAAAACCCAGTGGAATTTCTCGGTCCTTATAATTCCATTCAACCTCTATCAATCACCATGATGTCCTAACTCATGCATAATTTTTTTAATTTAATTGATTATAACTAAAGTACAATTAATTAAATGATTATAGGAAAAATAAAATCCCAAGGTGAAAGGAATACTTACTAAATGACTCATTCGGTACCATTTCCTAGTTGAAACCATGGCTAACCACCCATGGAAGGTCTGCAAAACTCTCTGAAATTACCCAAGAAAAAATCCCCGTCATGAAATAATAATTCATTGGAAATTTTAATATATTTAAAATTTAATATCAAGGATAATTTAACTGGTTGATGTACCTTAGTCACAAGGTTATGCAATGGAGTTTGGGCCACTCCTAACACATTTATGATTATAAGGAATAAAAACCCCCAATTCAATTACATGATACGATGGTTGATGAAACTAAATTAGAATAAAAACATATAAGAAAACACCAACGGATATAAAATTAAAAAAATACTAATATAATATATTCATTTATCATCATGGGATATCCTCTAGATATGTTAATCAAATCCACACTATTCTCAGATAATTCGATCAAGATCTGGTGGAATTTCCATCACATTCTCTGATCAAAATCAATAAAAAGGTAAATATTTGTTCAATATATCCAAGGAGATAGAGTAATTTGATATAATTAATATATCATTGAATCAAAAGTCTAAAAATTACCATAATGAATCAACCATGATGAACAACATATAAATATTCCTCTACATGGGGAAGCATGAGTCAAGATCGAAGGAGAATGGATAATCTCACCTAGATTACCCAATAGATCACATATAGATCCATAAAAGTTTAAGGGTAACCCATGGATGGAGTATAGAAGGATATCATATCAGAATGGATCCAAAAAACATGATCACTTTTGATAAATCTTAATGGATTCTTGGTTCTGAAAAAAAAGATAAAATGGTCCTCATTTAAATGATGTTGAGTTCACCCCATTAAATAGATACTCGAGGTCCACTATCCACCCTATGTAGACTAATTGGTTATTTGGTAAGTCCTACTAGATAGTAGGGAAACTTCCCATCCCACTGATTAGTTGGTCTATGACTACATTGGGCTTCCTTTTCAAATTTCCCAAGAAACCTTGTTTCTAACTAATCCTTGAACTGAGGCTAAAAACACCTTTTAAAGATGTTCTAACACATCACTCCATAGTCTAACACATGGTTCTTTAAATGATCCATCCATACAATGAAAAGTTTTAAGCCCCTACAAAATTCATCACCCATAATAATGCAATGATTTTCATGTGATACCCTAAAATTACATATAGAATATATTTCACATTTAAGTTATAAATAATTTAGAATAATAATTACCTTGAACATGACAATCCTTTTTGATCAATTTTCATAGTCACTCTTTTTTAATTATTGTTGGGGTGGATAATCCAAGTGTATATTTATTTATATTTATCCACATGTTCTAAATCAATCACTAGACAACATTTATTAGATTCTAAACTCAAATATCATGAGATTGCATATTTTTGTGATCCAAATTGGTCACAACAAGGAGTTACCTTTTTATCTCAATATTCTTGAGAGAGAGGATGGGATAATTTTTATCTCTAGGATTGAGATAATTCTTGAGAGATTTTATGTCCAAAATATATTTTTATCCCTCTCTAAAATGATATAATAGGGATTTTATACTTAAGTTTAAAATAATGGATAATTTCACTATGAACAATTATCAATTTATTTATCCCATTAAATTCACATGTCAAATAATAATAATAACAATATCATTATCTCATTGAAATTTATTTTTTTAAATATCATTTCTTAAATAGATAAATTAATATCTATTTAGATGATATTATACAAAATATATTATTTCTATCTGGCCACTAAATCAAACCATTAATCCTCCCATGGAATTTTCCAAACCTTGAATAATAATATATTTATTCAAATAAATATTATTCTTTTGATAAAAAAACAAATACTATATTACCTAAAATAAAAAACTAATATTGAATTTTTTATTATTGTAACAATATTAATATTTTTGTGTTAGTCTATTTGATATACTAGTGAATAAATAAATATTTATTTATTTCCTTATCTGTAATAAATAAGAGATAAAATTAAATTTCCATATTATAAACTCAAATATACTGAGAATTTATACTTATGTGATCAACTATATGTGAATAATAATTATTTTATAAGCCTATAATAATATTTATTATTATTAAATAAAAAATAATTTAATGAAATTCTAAATACAATTTGTGTGTGACCCATTGGGACTCTTTCTCATTGGTATTAGGTGAAAATACATAAATTCTAAGATAAATGTTTAACAACATTTCAAGGAACCCATAGAGAAATCAATTCATTTCTCAATTAAAAAACCTTCATATGAACACAATTTTGTAATAAAATTGTTTTTTATCAGCATATCATCAATGTGGATTCATTTTTGTATCATCACCCTTTATAATTGATTTATATTTCTTTGATTTTCTGAAATGAACTATTTGATAAACTACCATGCGAATGGATTTAATCAGATCACTTTATTTGAATTTAATGTTATATATATCTTCTACGACTGATAAGGAAAGGTATAATCATTTCATGACATATTCAATTAATTTTCAACCACTTATGATGCAATGAACATATTCTACATCACTATAAGTTTGTATTTTCATGATTATCATCTATACATCAAAGTACATGATTTACGATTTACATTAATAATAATTTAAATTTTATTAATCAATACACATGTTCATAGATATTAATATCGAATGACATGTAAACATTTTGAATTCCTATTGGGATGTTTATACTAATGACATCCCTTATTAGAGATCACTAAGTGATAATTTCATGGGAAGAAGTCTCAATGTATTACGTTCCCCCAATACCTAACATCTAAACATTATTTCTATCTTATTATATAGATTATATCATGACCATATAAGATACAATTAGGAATATTGTCATTTCATCTCTAGGTTATAATTATACAATGGAACTGTCGTACCCTATAAATGAATAAAATATTCTAATGAAATTATTATATTAATGTTATGAAGAAAAAATAATAATTATCTAATAATTTATTTATTAATATAATAGTAATTGAAATTATCTGTTCAGTTGATTCTACAGATGCAACTCAAACTAGTGGGACATTATACCAATCCATTCATTATAATGACTATTAAATGAGATATTATTCCCATCCACTCTTGAATTAAATGACGAGTTTGATTCTATGTCATATTCTTATATGATAATTGATCATCTTGTGGAGCTGGATGTGATTACAACTATATGTAGGGATTTTATATACATGTATTAGTTAAATATTTTACTAACCTTTAATTTTATCTAATTGGATTATGGATATTTTGGTGAATGCTATGATGAAACTAAATATGATGGATTATATGATCTTACTGGATACTATAAGTGGATGAAATAGGTATGTGTTAATCATTAGTATGGTTTATTATGAATCTTGAAATTTGATTGGTGTTATGAAAGTGATTATTTTACTCCTCACATTTTTTAGAACATACAGGACCATATATAATGGTTTTAATTTGGGGAATAATTTTTTACAGCCTCTAGAGTTTTATTCTCATACCTTATAAATGAAAATTTGTGGATTTATAGACCTTAATGTTGGAATACATGTTTTGGTATGGGACCTAGTATAGGTTAGCATACTACAAGATCTCAGTGGGGATTAGAGATAAGTCTAATAGGATACTAAGGATAGTGGTCTAGTATCAATTTTCTTATTTTATTTATTACTATACTATATATGATCATATAATTATGTAATATTTTAATTATGTATAAATATTTGACTTGAATATACATTATTTGTTTAAAAATGATGGTTGTAATTTATTTATGACATTCCTTCCACTGTAAACTAGATATTTTAATCTAATGTTTTTTTAGTTATGGATGTATGTGTTATTTATCTCTTATATTATGGTTTTAAACTAATGGTATAATCCCTCCATATGGTATATTAGACTCTCTCTACTAGTCAACAACCACTATCATATAGGGAGTTATGTGTAAGTTCGTGTAATATCTTTGGTTTAGTTAATGTTTGAGTTAAGTGAACTTAGGAAGGAAAACATGGTATCATAGAATTATTTTCATTTTTATTATTACTTTTAGATATGGTATATGGTGTTAGGATTAGTGAGGAATTGGTATAGAAGCTATGTTTCTACCTAGCTAGTTGAATTATGGGTGGATGACCATGTTTCCAAAGAATTGAGACTAGTGTTCTCTATTTTTAATGTCACTGTTGAGTTGAGTTTTTTCATGAATGATGTTTTTATTTATTTATTTTTGGGTTTTATTTTTTAATGGTTTTGGAAGAGGAATGTGTGCATGTATCATCTTTAGTGTGTATTTTTACATGAAATATGAATTCTTATATTTGATTGTGATATTTTTTTGATTAAAGGAAAGATAATTGATTATTTAAACCAACAATAATAACTTATTTGGTATTTAATAAATAATATATTTGTGGTTTTATACTAAATAGAGATATATTTTATGATTTTATGGGTATTAATTTGTTTTTTGAAATATTTACATGATATACACATAGATATGATGACCATGACCCAAGGGTGTGATCTTTAGTGATGGATATTTCCTACGTTAGATCAAAAACATTGAAAGGTGTATGATTTTGAATTTTTATGGTGGTTATTGATCTGTATTATAAAGGGTAATGGTTAATGATATAATTTTGAGATGAAATTATTTTTGTTATTATTTTAATTTGTAGGATGCAATTTAATGGTACATGGATTTTAGACTTGGCTAGAGATCCCAATGGAGATGATATATGACTCAAGATATTGAAAAACAATGTATGAAAATAGAGTGAGAATATACCTTAATAATTTATTATTGAAATATAAATTATTCTTCATACTATGGGATGGAGAGATGTGTCAGCGATATGTGACTGTTTTTCTCCATCATAAGGGATTATTTTGGGGTACACATGGTTTTGAAATTTTTTTGGTGTTATTTTTTTAGGTGATTGATATACATTTGGAAATGAAAAGTGATTAGGAGAGTAAACTTGGTTCTGATGAGAAATGACTCATGGTGGAATGATTCATGAATTACGAAAAGGCAAAACTTGGGTATATGATAATTCATTCATGAGATGAAATAGAAAATGGAAAAATTATACACTATTATGATTGTGGTTTACTAATACTCTCTTACCATGATAATAATAGAGTGACTTCTTATACTTTAAATATTGTATTTGGGTTAATATTACCTAATCATTGTCTTGGTTGGTGATATTTACATTTTGTTAGAAGTTATGGGACATAATGGACATTTGGGAGATGTCAACAGGTCAAATTTAGGAAATCTTTGAGATGGGGAGATGATGTGTGAGGGTTATTTTACTCATAAAGGATTGTCATGGTGATGATTAACTTCACATGGAGAGTTATATTTGAGATTTACTATTATATGGTATAGGCTAATCTAGGACATGATTTTGATTTCATTGAGAATATTTTAATGTGTAAGACCTTTTGAGGTTCCCATGTGTCATGATGGGGTCCAAGACACTATAGTTCCTTGACTACTTGGAGTTAAGTTATGGGATTCTTGCGAGATATTGGTGATAATAACACATGAGATGTTATTGGTTGTGTACATATGGGTGTAAGGGTGTGATACACCATTATTTGATTAGAAAATTTCAAATAGAGTTATCATTTTTATTTTTTATGGTAATCCAGTTTAAGCAGGAGCTACTAAGGAGATGATCTAGTGCAGATTGACCTATCAAAACCTAAAGATCTTGGTATTATTACATTAGATATGAGGTCTCCATGGTTTCATGATTAATGAACAAGGGGTTATGAGAACAATGGTATGATGGAAATGGAAATATCATATGTTTAATGAGTTAGGACAATTAGATTATTGAGAAACATTGATTTATGGTTTCTTAATTCTATAAAACTCTTGTGAGCTGATGAGGTCAATATAATTATGAGGTTTTATAGGGTGTCTTAACTATATATTATTAAGAAATGATGGAATATTTGATTTTTAATAAATCTACATGTGCTCCTTAGTGGGTTAGTTCATGAGAGCCGTGTTGAATTTAGTGAGGATGAAAATCATAGAGCGATATCCACTAATATAGAGTATTGTGATGATAGATCTTCGATAGAATTAAACTATAGGTGTTGGGAAGAACTGTGATGTTATCAGTTCTATATGTTGTCCCATTGGTTGGGTCTCTTATGATATATATGAGAAAGGATTGTGAGTTCTAGAATTTATCAAGTAATGAACTAATGATAGGTATATGCTCATTGATCAGTACTAAGGGAAATCATATAGTGGGTGGAACAATATGGATGAATTGAGAATGTGACAGTCATTTTAGGATAATTATTGGTTAATGTGATGGTGACATGTTGGGTGGATGAAACTAAGTTTTCATACATTTTCATATAGCAACATCAAAGTAATTATCTAGGTTATTATTGTAAAGTGAGAAATATTAGATATGGGTTTCAATCAATGATGTTTATTTGGGATAACTAAATTTGAAAACAAAATAATATGAATTGAGGGTTTACAGACCAAGGTGGTGACCATGAATCAGTAATAATAAAATTTTAGGGTGGTACCATGGCATATTAATTAGTGTGTGGATTCGTTAAATAGATTTAATGTTGAGAAATTAACTATAAATTCAAGGCATATGTGTGTTGGGACTGCTCAAGAGTAGCACTGAGTGAGATATTATTTAGTGATGACTAGAAAAGTTGAATTTTAAAGTATGAAATTGGAAATAATAAACTTCATGAATGTCATTAGGATTAGAATATCATCATGGAGTTAATGTAATTATCTATTGTTTCTATGTATGTACCATCACATTTTTAGAGGCAACTAGTATATCAAATTACCATTTATCCTATTTTTTTCATGATAGAATATGATGAGTTGGATAAGGATCAATGAAAGTTGTTCAAGGGATAACCAAAATTTATGATAGACCAGTGTAAAGTTTTTTTAGGATTTATATGTGTTTTTTTGGTTTAGGAGTGGTGGAACTATGACCATAACCAATGGTAGTTTTAGGATTGAAGCATGTATTGGTTCTTGCTGCCTAGTGTTTATCATAAGCGATGCACGAGGATTATTTGGAAGGGTCATAAGTGTTATGGTTGGGAATTTGTAATGAACTTAGTTATTCAAGTTCGTTAGTCTGGAGGTAGGCAAAACTTAGGAAGAAATTTATTTTTTTCTTTTGAATTGAAATTTAAATTATTGTGAATTAGTTGGAGAATGGTTTTAAATAGGATTTGATATTTATAATATCTTTTAGAGGTTTGGGCTGTGATGAAGAAATAGTGGTGAACTGTAGTGGTCATTGGGTACCTTCTTGAGTTGCACTTGGTACATGGTGAAATCATGTGGGTTTTGACCTTTTATAAGTATCCACTAAGTAATCAGTTATAGGGTGATATATAATCAGCGTTGGTAACCATGGATTAGACATTGTCTACTCAATGGTGGTTGAACGAGTTCCTGGTAGACCTTGGATTTTATTTATTTTTTGCTGAGGGTGAAGTTTCCATTTTCCCTCTCTTGTTAAGCACCCAAATCTAGTGTATTACTTCTAGTTATCCTACCCAAAAGATGAGGATGTTAAACTCTACCTCTTATTCCCATATCATTTTCTCTATTAATCTAGGCTATATGGGGATGGTTTTTCATAGAGATTGAGGTAATGTTTTTCACCATCTCTCAAAAATATACCTCATATTATTCTTATCTAATTTTTATAGAATGAACTTAGATGTTTTTTAATGATTGAACTCAGGAATGGTAAAATGATGTATGAAGGATAAATATTTTTTCACCATGGATAGAGAAGTCTTGGGAGGAGAGAACACAAATGGTTTCATTATATATAATCCACTATGTTGATATTTATTTGGTTTTCAATGATTATTCTTAAAACATTAATGGATGAATTAGAATATGTAAGTGGGGATTCTATAGGAAATGTGTACTAAGGAATGGTGGTTTTTGTCACTTCCTTATTTCATGATATTCTAGAAAGTATAAACATATTTATAATTTATAAAGATTAATTACCTTTTAATTAATTGTGAAAGTGTTTTATAAATTTATTATTAATATCTTATAATTTATTTATATGAATAAATGAACAACATAAGCACTGAAAAGCATTGTCATGGGTTTTCATGAGCTTGGTTGTGCTTTGATGGAGTGGTTGACCAATGCTATTATAGGATGACTCTGTGTTTGAGTTAGGTTATCCCTAATATTTACCAACCATATGTGAAGATACATTTTCTATTTTATTATAAGTGTGGGTTAGTGGGTATATATGTATGAATCACTTTATAAGAGGGTTAATTTGGTTTCTGGGAGATGGTTTCAACCTAATAGGAATATGATGGTGATATTGGGATTATTCCTTTGGATTGTTGGGTGGATATATGTACTAATTGGAGGATGGGATTGGGTTTTATTGAAATGGACACCCTGAGTGGTTTCCATGATGAGAAACTATTTAATATATGTAGCGAGGTCTTGAATTATTTCGAAAGATACACCTATGATAGATGTTAAAGTGTTAAATGACCTAGTAAAGTAGTGGTCTATATAGTAATTTTTACGTTGAACTGCCCAAGGGGTAGGGTTTTATGTAGATAGTATCAAGGATCCTACTATATGGAACCAAGCATTATTATGTTAATTATGGCCTAGGGGTCTATTTATTAAGTAACCAGGGTGCATGGCACCTAAGATGTGATAAATCCTAGATTATGGATAAAACAAGTTTAATTTGATACTATTTTTAATGATTATTCCTAATGTTGTTGGTTATATTATGATTCACTGATACAAGGATGAGTGAGCATAACAGACTATTATTGCGAGTCTACTTTGATGGATGGATACCTCTAGTGCATGATTACATATTCATTATGGTACGAGGTACTTAAGTATTAGGGATCCAATATTTATTGGTTTGGAAAAACATTAGTATTTGGTAAATTATAGAGACTCTTAGACTAGATTTGATTCTAACCATGGGAATTATTTAGTTCTTTATGAACAAGATGTGTTTATAACTAGTGTTTAGCTAGAGAATTTTATAGTATAGACACATTTATAGTCAGTTTTATGTTATTTGTGTTTCCTGGTTTGGATATTTAGTCATATAATATTATGTTTTTATAATATCAAGAGTATAAATATTTCTAGTCCAATATGTGATATGGTATGTTCTAGGATTGAGGCCATTACACATTAGATGGATTTTATACTATACTGGTTAGATATTATTTAAAATGATGTTGGTTTTGGTATTTGGATTTGATGTTATAAAAATATTCCATATTAAATGAAGTGGGATGGAATATTATTTACATTTATACATTGTAATAAATACGTTATTATGCATCATTCTAGTTCATTATTGAATATTAGTAAGAGTGTGGGGGGATATGACACTTTACCTTAGACTTTGAAGTTAAGTGTGATGTTATTCGTATATACCCCTTATCGGGGACATGGTGTTGGATTATATGAAAATACAATTTGAAATTATAAGAGATTAAATACATTATTCCTATAAATTCTTTATCAAGTTTATATGATGGAATACCATGCTTATCAACTCATTACTTGTGTGAAGGGTCAGATGTTATGCTAAATTTTTATATGAGAAATCGTGGTCTTGTGAAATTGGGTGTATGAAAACTATATTCTTGGTTTTTTTGTACATGTATTTGTTAATGGTTGTGTTAAAATATATTTTCATGTATTTTTATGACTGATATATGGTAGGATGATATGATAACCCTATGTAATATGAGTTACCTTATTAGACTTGATACTAGTAATGGTGGAAGTAGGTATGAGTCGACATTTTCTATGTCATGTCAAGAATCTAGTAATTTTAATAGTGTTGTATATGTGATTAATTTAGGAATAACATTTAATTTAGCACATCAATACACATATACTCTAATTGTTACATAGTAAACTACTGGTGGTTCCCTTTTATGTTTTATTCATACACCTTGTAAATGAACCTTTAAAGATGTAGAGACTATAGGATTGTCATGTATACTAGGGTATGGGACTTAGTATAGGTGAAACGTATGTAATAGATTGAAGGGGGTGTAAAAATAGGTCTGAGGAAATTCCAAAGAATGTTGTGGGATCTCTATTTTTTATTTGTTTATTGTGATGTATTGGACCCTGATTCCACTTAATAGGTGCCCTGATCCTAATGGGCCACATGGTCTCAAGCGCATCTCCCAAAATGCTAGAGGATTTTGACTAGCAGCGAGGGCCTAGGGTGTATCCATGGGGTGACTATGCCCTTATTACTAAAGTGTAGTGAAGCAGATGAATGTAAACATAGTCAAATAACAGAATCAATATAAGTAAACAGAAGGCACAACATAAAATGGAGACAACAATAACAATAACTAAAACAGCTGGAATAACATTCAACAATTGATGATATGTCATGTCACTAGAAAACTAGAAAACATTGATAGAACATAGCAGACATAACATGTTCCACAAAAGTATAAAGGAAATAAAAGACTATCCCAAGCATCTCAAGATCCGGCTCGGTCATCTGCTATCAATATCATTACTAAATAGTAAGCAATCAATATTTTAAAGCCGTATGATTTTATTTTTCAACACCTGCAACCATGTAATCTTCCCTGGGTACCAAACGGCACCTTGAGAGGGTGTTATATAAATCTCAATGGGCCACCACCAATGGTGTCTATTACATCTGGCATGTGTAATGGAAATGTAATAGTGTGAAAGCATTCATATATAAAGTAAAGAAGTACAATGTAACTAAATACCCAAGTACCTACTTCAGCCCTCAGATGACATTTGAATATGTAAAAAAATTCATTATTTGATTATTACTAGTTGTAATAAGGAAACCTATAATGATATTTGATAGTGAAGTCACAAGGTAATAACTAAGGAAAATTAGACCTCAAGGGTCTTCAACTTAGTAATAACTATATCTTGGCAAGGGTAGGAGTATAATCCAAGGAGTATAGTCCAAGGAATTCTACAATGAGGTTCCTACCGAATCCAAGGTGACCGTCCAAGGTAAAATCGGGCTATGAAAAGATAGGGCCCTATAGGCTATAACCATGGAACCTACTTGTCAATACTAAATCCATGGAGTGTATCTGAGGAATCCTATGATGATATGTAATGGATCCTATAGTGTCATACTAGAAATGAAAATAATATACAAGGATCAGGATCTAGGTGGGTCTCAACCTATGCAATCCATATCCTTGAATTGGAATGGGGTTTCTGAGTGCACATGGAATTCTCTGATCAGAATCCAAGGTGAGATCGAGTTAGGAAATTCCTATTTAAGAATAAAGTCATGTAATATTTCATTTGGTTTAGTCCTTTAATTTCATTAGTGTAACACCCCAAGATTTCATAGTATGTTTTCTCTTCAAAGTATTTCAATAATTTGCACTACAAGCAACATCGTGTTTGAGCGCACCATGACTTACCAAACTAGCCGTTCAAAAAAGAGGTTATGAATAGTATCAACCAGTTTTTAAATTTATATATCCTATATAATTTTAACATTCATCTTTTGTTTTTATTAGACATAATATAGGGAAAATTCAAATTTTAAGATAAAAGAGGTATTTCTCAAAAAATGCAGTTTTTCCGCCTTTTAATGACGAACCCTTTTTAAATCCAATATTTGACACTTTTATATATTAAATTTATTTAAATTAAATTATTATTTAGAAGAGGGACATAAAAATTTAGTTTGGATATATTTTTGGTACTTTTCTGATAACTTTCATATTTTGATGAATAATAAAAAATACTATTTTTTAATTGAAAACAACTTTTTTAATTGAAATACTTTATTGTGTTAAATTTTGAATTTGAATGGTTTTTAGAATAATTAGATTATATTATTATCATTTAATACAATCTAGGTCATTATAAGTAATTTCACATTTAAATATGATATAAACACGTGTTAATCTTTTGATAGTTTTTAATTATTTAAAAACCCACTTTATGGTTTTGACAATGAGAATTAATTTTAAATTAATAAATGAAAATTAAATGTTTTTAATTTGATAAAATTGAATTCATTTTTGAATTTGTAAGATCAAAATTATCTTAGGGTAAATTTTTGGTATTTTTCTGAAAACTTTCAATTTTTGATGAATATTGAAAAACACTACATTATTATTTAAAACTGACTTTTTATTTAAATAATTATTTATTTCATTTAAATTTATTTTTTAAAAAAAATATATATAATACCTATATAAGTTCAATTTAATTCAATTTAGTCATTTTATAATAATTTTATATATATAAAAATTTATTAAACTTTTTACTGTCTTTTACCCACCTTCTAGGAGCATTTGGAAATTTGCATAAAACTTAATTTTACCGCTTTTGTGAGTTTAATTTAAAAAATTTGAGATACACAGTTAATATAAGTAAGTAAAATTTTGTTCAATAAGATGAAAATAATTTTTGGTGAATAGTAACATTTGACTTTTTTTTACCGTGGTTAAAAGTAAATAAGGTAATTAATAGTAAAAATGATATTATAATTACTATAAGACATGTTATAATTCTATTGGATAATTGTAATTAGACTAAAAAAACCTTAAGAATAAAATATCATCCTCTTTGGTCCACTTGGATTATATTAGGACATTTATTATTATTTTATTTAAAGAAGAGTAAAAAGTGTTAAATTCAAAGTTTAATAACAGGACCATTTTTTATATAAGTTTTAAAAAATATAAATTCTACTATAAATATTCATTAGAAAGATAAAAATATTCCCACATTATGGTATTTTATTTATAATTTTTATACATTAAATAATTTAATTTATTTATGACACAATGATTATGCAGTAATTACCTTGTTAATGAAATATTAAAATAATTTATATTATAAATATCAAAATAAATGTAAATTGAGACTTACGATGAATTCAAATAATTTTCTAGGTTAATGTGAAATGTTAAGGTTGATTAGATATTTTTTTTGAAGTGATAAGGTTGTTATAACTTTCAAAAAAAACAAAAAACAAAATAGTGTTAAAATTGACATTAATTATTTTTTTTAAAAATACTATATTATTGAGTGATATAATATTCCTAAAAATCTAAGGTTCGGATAAAGGGATTAAATAATATTATATATGTCATTAATTAACAACTTTACATTATCTTGAAAGTTTATAGGAAGTTTATTAACCATATAGTGTAATAATACAAGAAGACACGGTAAAAGTTAAACTATTTAACTAAGAGTTAAATCTAAAAGATAAGGTTAAAATGGTAACCTAAAATTGTCCAAAACCTATTGGTTGAAAGGATTTAAACCCTTAACCACCTAAGGATCAAAATAAATTAATTTAAACCATTATAAACTGAATATTATTATATAATAAATTAATATTTTAATCTTTTCCTAAAGTGACCCTCACCCCTCTTATAAAAGGGAACTTCCCCTTATCTCAAAATAACACCTCCAAATCCATTTGGCTCAGCCAAAACCTAACCAAATATCCTCTAAACTTCACTCAAATCAACCAATAGTTATTAATTTGATCATAAATCCAACCTAAGTATCCCTTTAGATCAACTCAAAAGGAAACACCCGAAGAAGAGGTAATAATTTCACCACCCTCTTTCAAGTTCTTTTTATCTTCCACTTCCTCTTTCTTTGTTGTTTCCATACCAAAATAATAACTAAATTACCTCCTACATACTGTGATTTTATTATAAATATGTTACAAACATATTCATTATTCTTTCCATCTTATAAATGAAAAAGTTACCATACGTGCATACGTACGGCTTACCGTCTTCACATCGTGGTGTAGTTTGTTATTCAAACACTTCATTATTTGGATGGGTATAATAATGAGTATAACTAATGTAAATAATAAATATAACATGTTAATGATTATTTATATATGATATATTATCCAATTACATATGATTTCAACATCAATATAATGATATTGTCACTCGTGCGTACAT
The DNA here is from genome assembly GCA_963277665.1 of Viscum album. Taxonomy (NCBI): domain Eukaryota; kingdom Viridiplantae; phylum Streptophyta; class Magnoliopsida; order Santalales; family Viscaceae; genus Viscum; species Viscum album. The sequence goes on from OY728133.1 coordinate 1,547,444,877, forward strand.
ACGGATTACTGTCTCCACAACGCGATGAGATTCATTCCCACGTTCACCATTCAATGATGATTATAAAAATATATATCATTAATAAGTATGTAATATATGAAATAATAATTCAACTTGATATATATATATATATATGCATTTATACATATATCTTATTCACTTACTTCCGTTCAATACGATATGAAAACGGAAACAACATTTATGCGTACGTACGACCTACCGTCTCCACAAACGGTGCCTTCCATTTCATATATCTATCTATTATAAATATTTATATTCTAAATATATTTGATATATAAATCATTTTTTTTATTATGGATGTATTTAAATCATGATATAAATGATACGATCAAGAATAACAAGTTAAAACATGTACGATAAAGAAAGCCATTATTACTAAAAATGTTAATTTAACCTGGAAATCATTATTAAATGGGTAGTATAAAGTAATAAATGAATCATGTATGATATAATAAATATGAATATGGTTCTGGTATAATTTAATAACATACTATGGTCATTATATACTAGTTTAAACATACCCTCGATCAAAGGAAAGTGCAAGGTAAGGGTTAATTCCTCAATCTCATTATTATTTGAGATTACTTATGGGTAAGTTTTTACTGGGACATATTTATTATCCATGTTCATGTTTCATAATAGAGTTTTAAAGGAGATTATTTTTAAGGTAATATTTTATTAAAACATCATTTTAAATGTTTTAAATATTTATTCTTCTAAATCATTCTCATTAATGTCCATGTTTTCAAAATGGGTTTTAAGGATTTATTTATATGGACATGAATGTTTTTGAAATGTTATTTCCATTAAAAAGTTTCAAAGTGGTATGAGACACTTTGATTAAAAAATGTCATTAAATTTCTTTCTTTCTAAATTGTGTGACTTTTAAATATTTTCATGAAAAAAGGATATTTCTCTCAAAGAGTTTTAAAAATCATTTTCATCTATGTCAACATACTTTGATAGATTTTAAACTTGTTTGAAGTTGATTTATTATGATACAAATCATCCATATTGTATTGATGGTTTTGTGATATGTTTGACTATGGATGTGTTATTATTATACCATTCATGGTTTATGGATAAAGTATTGACATTTAATATGATAGTTTTAATATGAATGTTTATGTTATATTTCAACCTTTTTATATGAGGAATGTATTGGACATAGTAAGTGATGGGTGGAGCCTGCTATAGCTCCTTGATGCATCAGTAGGTCTCATGAGACAATTAGACGTGGAATTGTCCAAGGCCTTTCCCAATTTGATATATGGTTTTGGCCAAGCTCTTAATCATTTTTAGATGTCTTGGCCAAGGCCTTAGCAAAATTTTTTAGAATGTATGGCCTTATACATTCCCTCATTATGAAAATGTTATTGATAGTTCATGTGGTTATTCGACTAGTAGAATACCCATGAATATGTTTTATTATGGAATTATTTACTCATCTCATATTCCTTCCATAAAGTGTTCATGTTTATTATTTGAAAATGAATGTGTTTTAAATTATTCACCATGCCTAATGTTTATGTTATCTTTTGCTGTATTGCTTACCCTTACTGATGGTTTGAGCTCACCCGTTTCTTATTTTTATTTTCCTAGGATTCCAGGAAGTGTATTATGATTGATATGCAGGGTTAATCTAGGGGATTAATGGAGTTTTCAAAGGATCATTTATTTTGTGTTTTATTTTTGTATGTGTAATGTAACGTTCATGTATGTAATATATTTTCCAAGAATGATAAACTGATCAGTCTTTCGGGACTTGATTCCTTGTAATCATGCCAATGTTATGTAATAATGCACCTACTCTAGGATTCTGGGGTCGGGGCATTATAGTTTGTATCAGAGGATGTTTAGAAACAACCTTGGAAATAGATTTAGATAAAATCTGATTAGAGAACATTATCCTAAGATAGACTTTGAAGATTAGTAAGAAGAAATTCCTAGAATTTTGGTAATGTAGATATTTTGTGTATTTTCCAAGAAATACATCCCTGTCTGGATATGAGCTGGTAGAGGTGTCTCTTCCACATATGTACCTAGGAGTAAAAAATCTAATAAGGAGTTTTGGGATTGACCCTGGGTATCCTGGCACATGACAATGGGCCTTGCTGCACTCTTGGTTACAACACTCCCGAGGGATATGCTTAGGACAATTCACATTTTTAATACAAGACATTATGAAAGATTAAGAGTAAATAATTCCTCAAAGAAAACAATTTATGATTATAGATTATATGCATAATATTTTCAATTTACGTTAGGTATTTTACAAGTTTGGAATTATTCATTGCGTTTCATAAACTAACCTAGTGTATACCATTACTTAGAAATGGTGCCCAGTAGATGGAATGAGAACTCCAGCAATATGCATGATCCAAAGAGTAAGAAGGATCATATATTTCCTGGTATTAAGACAACATTTAGGAATGAAATAGTATCCCATGTATTATTATCATATGAAGAAATAGTATCATGTGTTAATAAGATAAGTAAATAATTATCTGAGTCCTATGGCTTTGAAGGGAAGTTGAGAAGAAAATGATAGAAGAGAGAAAGATGGATAAAGGGAAGAGGGAAAAGAAGAATTTTCCTGTATGTGATAACTGTGGAAAGAATCACCGTGGTAAATTCTTGAAGGGATTGTGAGTTTTTTATAAGTGTGGAGAAAAAGGACACCAAGAACGTGATTTCAAGGGTCAGAAAAAGGTTTTAAATGTACAATGATTCATCTGCAAGGAGTTGGGACACTACGCGAATCAATGTCCAAATCATCAGAGTATACCCCAAATGCTGATGTTGGATAATAATCAAGTTATGATACAACTAAATATGAAGAGGAATGATTATAAATTATTGTGTAATTTGAGTATTGTATTAATGATTTACATGCTATAAGAATTATAGAGTATATAAGGATTGTACTGCAATACTATTTCATTAAGGACTTGAGATTGTGTGGAACCAAGAAAAGTGACTCAATAACAGGTTATTTTTTTTGGAAAATATATGGTTAAGAGATAGATAAACCTTAATATGGTTCTAATACCGAGGTAGTGATTTTGGAATAATATATGATTGATTTGGATAAATTATATTGGATATTCTTAACTACCTTGAAACTGATTAATGATTTGTATATTCCATCATTGTTGGAGTTTACAAATTTTTTGGATAGAAGGAGTATATCTAGTATTCTATAAGTAATAAGGGAGTATAAATGTAATCAATAAGGTTTTATGGTAATTCAGGGTATTACAGTGTTTTAAAAGAATACATGATGAAGGTATTCACATGTTATTACATGGAAAAAAGGATCTTCATTGTGTTTAACTTCCTTATAAATTTTGGAGTGTGAGTTAGGATAAAAGTATTTTGGATAAGTCTAAAGGTTTGAATTGATTAAGTTTGACATTGAATACTATTGTTAAGGTTAAATCATTTCTTGATATTATTTTTGTATTGTCATAAAAAGGACAACCCAGAGGTCGGGCGACAACCTGTCACATCCCGCATGGCAGCGAGACTTGAACCCGTAACCGAAGGGCGATAAGGGTGCATCACCTACCATTGGCCTACTTGATGTCCTAGTTTGTATAATGTAGTTATTTTAAATAATATGACAAATGAATTATAAATTAATTATTTTTGGAACCTTATGTGATTAGGATTAATAGAATATTTTTCCTATTTTAACCTTTTATTTTCAAAAAACAATTTGAAATTTCTAGGATGCAATTTATTGAAGGAGGGTAGAATGTAACACCCCAAGATTTCATAGTATGTTTTTAAAACACTTAGTTATTTGGATGAGCATAATAATGAGTATAACTGAGGTAAATAATAAATATAACATGTTAATGATTCTTTATATATGATATACCATCCAATTACATACGATTTCACCATCAATATAATGATATTATTGCTCATGCGTATGTACGGATTACCGTCTCCACAACGCGATGAGATTCATTCCCACATTCACCATTCAATGATGATTATAAAAATATATATTATTAATAAGTATATAATATATGAAATAATAATGATACTGGATATATATATATGTGTGTGTGTGTGTGTGTGTGTATGTATGTATGTAATTACATATATCTTATTCACTCACTTCCGTTCAATACGATATGAAAACGGAAACAACGTTTATGCGTACGTACAACCTACCATCTCCATAAACGATGCCTTTAATTTCATATATATATATATATATATATCTATTATAAATATTTATATTCTAAATATATTTGATATATAAATCAATTTTTATATTCTGGAAGTATTTAAATCATAATCTAAATGATACGATCAAGAATAACAAGTTAAAACACATACGATAAAGAAAGCGATTATTACCCAAAATGTTAATTTAACATTAAAATAATTATTAAATGGGTAGTATAAAGTCATAAATGAATCATGTATGATATAATAAATATTAATGGGGTTATGGTATAATTTAATAACATACTATGGTCATTATACAGGAGGTTAAACTTACCCTCAACCAAAGGAAAGTGAACGGTAAGGGTTAATTTCTTAATCTCATTATTATTTAATATTCTTTAAGGGTAAGTTTTTACTGGGACATATTTATTATCCATGTCCATGTTTCATAACAGAGTTTTTAAATGGATTATTTTTAAGGTATTATTTTATTAAAACATCATTTTAAATGTTTTAAATATTTATTCTTTTAAATAATTCTCATTAATGTCCATGTTTTCAATATGGGTTTTAAGGATTTATTTATGTGGACATGAATGTTTTTAAAATGTAAATTCCATTAAAAAGTTTCAAAGTAGTATGGGACACTTTGATTCAAAAATGTCTTTAAATTTCTTCCTTTCTAAATTGTGTGACTTTTAAATGTTTTCATGAAAAATGTATATTTCTCTCAAAGATTTTTACAAATAATTTTCATATATGTCAACATCCTTTGATAGATTTCAAACTTGTTTGAAGTTAATTTATTATGATACAAATCTTCCATATTGTATTGAAGTTTTTGTGATATTTTTGACTGTGGATGTGTTATTTTTATACCATTTAGGTTTTATAGATAAAGTATTGACATTTCATATGATAGTTTTAATACAAATATTTATGTTATTTTTTAACCTTTTCATATGAGGAATGTATTGGACATAGTAAGTGACGGGTGGAGCCCTCTATAGCTCCATGATGCATCAGTAGGTCTCATGAGACAATTATACATGGAATTGGCCAAGGCCTTTCCCAATTTGATATATGGTTTTGGCCAAGGCCTTAATCATTTTTAGATGTCTTGGCTGAGGCCTTGACAAAATGTTTCAAAATTTCTGGCATTATACATTCCCTCATTATGAATATATTGTTGATGGTTCATGTGGTTATTCGACTAGTAGAATACCCATAACTATGTTTTATTATGGAATTATTTACTCATCTCATATTTATACCATAAAGTGTTTATATTTATTATTTGTAAAGGCATGTGTTTTGAATTATTCACCATGATTACTGTTTATGTTATCTTCCGCCGTATTTCTTACCCTTATTGAGCATTTGATCTCACCCCTTTCTTATTTTTATTTTCCCAAGATTCCAAGAAGTGTATTATGATTGATATGAAAGGTTAATCTAGGGTTTTAATGGTGTTCTCAAAGGATCATTTATTTTGTGTTTTATTTTTGAATGTGTAATGTAACGTTCATGTATGTAATATATTTTCCAAGACAGCTAAACTGATCGGTCTTTTGGGACTTGATTCCTTGTAATCATGCCAATGTTATGTAATAATGCACTGAATCTGGGCTTTTGGGGTCGGGGCGTTACAATTAGTATGGTAAGTTCAAGTAACATGTAATGTTTTAATCAAGTCATTTGGTTCGCACTTTGCCTTTCATTAGTGTGACAAGGTCATGTAGTATGCAACCTTTTAATCAAGTCATTTGGTTCAAGCCTTTCCTTTCATTTGTGTGATAAGGTCAAGTAGCATGAAAACTTTTAATCAATACATTTAAATCATATTCCATATTCAAGTTTCATTCCTTTACCTTCCATTTATGAGGTAAGGGGTGCTATAAATATGCAACCTACCATTCATTTACATTTAAGTCCAAGTCATATGATTAATATACTTTCCAATTCACATTTGAAATTTTATTTTCAAATTGACGCACTTAACTTAGGTGGCTCAAGTGGTGAGAATACATGGTACTTTCCATTTTTAAATTCTCATTATAAACAAGAAATTTAATATAGAAATTCTTTCTCTTAGAAGGTCAATCTAAGGCACACCTGAACGGTGGATCAAACATATCAAAACACTAAAACAACAATTATGGAATAACATTATACATGGGATAGGTGGAGTTGTGGGAATAACCACTAACAACTAATGACATACTTGTAAAGATAATATCCATATAGTTCTAATGATTATAAGCATGGTATATAGATTCTATAAACAGTACCTGATGAAATTGGTGGGCCCCACATGAAAATTAAAAAAATCAACAAAATTTTGGGATAAGTTATAGACCACACACCTTAGGATTTTATGACTATACTTCTCTGGTATTTACCCTTTAATTGGCTCAGAATAGAGTAGATCTAAGTAAATGAGAAAAATGCTCATACCCTGATATCTTGTTGGAGAGAAAAAGAGAAAGAGAAAGGCTTAAAATGACTCGAGTACTTTCCATTGCACATCCAATGTGATGAATGAAAGATCGATCAAATCTCAGATGAAGAAGATATCTTGATTCCTAACTTAGATCTTAAAAGGGATCCAAAATTAGAGATAAATAGGCCAATCCCACTAAAATATGAATTAGGGAGTAAGAGGGGTTATAATTAGATCATTAAGGGAAAAATTGTCAAATTACCTAGAAAAATGGCATGTGTATAGTTTTTCCGCATGATTTGACAAACCATGCAAAAACCATTCATGTTTACCTGGGAAAAAGGGGAACTTGTACAATTAGGCTACACAACCGTGTGCCAACTGTGCGAGGTGGGTTTGTCCGAAAAAACACCATCTGCACGGTTTGGAAAATTGTGTACCAACCATGTGCCAACCATGCGACTTGGCTAGTTTCCACAAAAATAAGGGTACTAGGCTTTGAATTTTCCCCAAACACCCCTGATACCCTTTTTAACTCATTAGGAATCAATATTAGGTCCAAAGTAATATTTAGACTGAAATTTAATGGATCCATATCTAAGTGAAAGACCAGGTTCTTTTAGTTTCCCCCCTTAAAATAACTTATCCCCGAGTTCACCTTCCAAGGGTGTAGAAACACTATCTGAGAATAAATCTGAACATTGGGAACATAATTTAGCCTCCCACTCACAAGTATCATCTTGTACTCAACCGTGCTTCCATAACACCCATACTAGAGGGATAGAATTACCTCAAAGAGCCTTTGTACTCTGGTCAACGATTCATACTGGATACTACTCAAAGGTAGAATATTCATTTAACTAAACTTCCTTAGGATGAAATTTATGATATGGGTTAGCATGATACTAGAGAATCCATAAAACATGGATGATTTCAGGCATGGAATAATACCTCTGAGGTAAAAGCAGCCAATCCGCTACCGGCCAGACTCTCTTTAGAATTTGAAAAGGCCCAAAAAAATGAGGCGAAAGCTTTAAATCCTTTAATAACCATCTATGCCCTAGAATTGGTGATACCCAAAGAAAAAAATGACCCCCGAACTAAAACTCAAGAGGTCTTAGATGGTGATAAATATAAGATTTTTTTTCTAGACCAAGAAGTAGTAATATTCCTTCTGATCAACTGAACTTTCTTTTAAGTCTCTTTAAAGAGATGAGGACCTAGTAGGGACGCCTGACCTGCATCTATCTAGTATAGGGGTAAATGGGATGGCCTACAGTATAAGACCTCAAAAGGATCCATCTTAATTGTCTCATGGAATCAGTTATTATAGGCGAACTCAATGAGAAGGATATGCTTCTCCTAAGAACTTCCAAAATCATGAAAACATGCTCAGAGCATATTTTCTAGAACCTATATTATCCATTCTGATTTTCCATTACACTTTGGGTGAATATTTATGCTTAGAAGCACCTGTGTTCCCATAAATTTTTGCAAACCCTACTAGAACCATGAAGTGAAACGATAATCTTGATCTAAAATGATAGTATGAGGAACCCCATGTAGTCGTATAATATCAAAAACATACAGTCTTTCCATATCATTAATTGAGAAAGTATCTTGAATAGTACTGAAGTGGGATGACTTCATTAGTTGGTCAATTACTACCCATATAACATCATTACCCCTTAGCAACCTAGGTAAGCTAACTACAAAATCCATGGAAACATCTTCCCATTTCCATTTTGGGACTAGAAGTGGCTGTAGCAAGCCCACATGTCTCTAGTGCTCCTCCTTCACCTGCCGACATGTGGAATACATAGTGAAAAAGCCTGATATCTAATAATTCATTCTAGGCCATCAAAACTTGTTGTGTCATATCTCGATACATCTTCGAGATGCCGGGATAGACTTCCCACTGAGAGGCATGGGACTATTTCATCAATTCCTCACTCATATCTATAGGAACCCAAATACAACCATGTAGATGTAGGATGTCGTCTCTATACATAGAGCAATCTTGAGTTAGGTTATCTCCTGATATACTCTAACGGAGTACCAAGACTTCAGGATCTGGAAACGGTTTACTCTTCACCTTCTCAAATATGGAAGAGGTAACTATCAATGATGAGAGATAATATTGCTCGTGGCTATCATGAAACTTCAGATGCAGCTCAAAAAATAGGGCCATTAACTTCCATTCATCAATATATTCCTGTATGGATTGTGTTTTAGTTTTTTGACTTAGTGCATCTATAACTACATTTCCCTTTCCAGGCACATAGGCATGCTTAAAATCAAATAATTGTAGATATTTGACCCATCTCCACTATCTAAGGTTCACGTCATGTTGTGAAAAGATATATTTGAGGTTTTGGTGGTCCATGTACTCCACAATGTGATCACCCAAAATATTGTGTCTACAACAACATAAGGCATGGACAACTGCTTCTAGATCAAGGTTGTGTGTTGGTTAATTTCACTCATGAGGCCTCAACAACCAAGATCCATACACAATGAATCTATCTTCCTACATCAGTACTACTCCTAGGATGATGTATGATGCATCACTGAAGATAGTATAGCCTATGCCTGGCTCTAGAAGAGTTAGATTAGGTGCCAATACAAGCCTCCTTTTCATCTCTTGAAAGGATTTCTCACATGCTTATAACCATAATAACATGACACCCTTATTTTTAATTATAGTAAGATGTGAAACATGACATGAGAAGTCTTTTATGAAACACTTGTAATATCCAGACAACCCCAAGAATCTCATTATATCAAACACATTCTTGGGTTGATCCTAAGAAACTACAACACTAATATTTTTAGGTCAACAGAAACTCATGATTATGATATTATATGACTCAAGAAGTGAACTTTGTTGATCTATAAGTGGCAATTTGCAAGCTTGACATAAAAATGATGCTCTCTCAGTTTACATAGAAAGATCTCAAGATGTTTGGCATGGTCACTACACATGTGAGAATAAACCAAGATGTCATCCACAAAGACCATGAAAAAAGAGTACAAAATAGGGTTGAAAACCCTATTCATTCGATCCATGAAAATGGCAGGCACATTCTTAATACCAAACAACATAAAAAGTACTCATAAATACCATACCAACTATATAAATCCATACGAGGTATGTCTGATGTCCTTACTCACAATTGATGATAACATGATCTCAGGTCAATCTTAGATAAGACCTTTGCTCCTCATATATGATCTAAGAGATCATCTATTCGAGTAAGTGTATACCATTTCTTGATCGCAAGCAAGTTCAACTGCCTGTAATCCACAAAAAGTTATATGGTTCCATCCGCCTTCTTGAAAAAAATAGGAAAACCCCAAGAGGACGTACTTGGTCATATAAAACATTTGGCCTCTAAATACTCCAAATACCTCTTGAGCTCCATAATCGCTATAGGTTCCATCCTGTGTGGAGGAATGGACACTGGTTCTACTCTTGGAATAAGCTCGATTGTAGACTCTACCTCTATCTCTCAGGAGGTAATCCAGAAAAATCATCAGGAAATACATCCATAAAATGATTCACTGCTAGAGGGAAATAAACTTGTCATAAACCGTGACCCTCCATGAAGAGATTTTAAGTCTGGGTGGTCACTCCACCAAGCCAATGATTTTCTAGTCCCGCTCTACCAGTATATACATCACGCTCACCATTATGTAGATAACTAAAACCCTCAGGTGATGTAAAAGACATTCTGTGATGATAACAGTCTATAAAAGCATGATAGTATGAAATTGAAACTTTTCATCATGATAATAAAGATGTCCCATAAGAAAGGGTAACTGCCTACCTCAAGGGGATGATGCCTACATTGGCGTATTCCCTCTATTCGTACCACTAACTGCGTATCTAGGATTATTACACCATAGTGATATTGTATCTCTAGTCCAATACTTACCATAATAGATACATAGATAAAAGACTTTGAAGAACCTATATCAAATAAATTAGATACTACAATAGATGCAATAAGAATAGTACCTTGTACTATAGATAGTACCACATCCTGATCCTTGGGTATTGGCTGTAGTGAATGCAAATGACATGATCCATCACCATGTGCAACAGATGCACTACCATGATCATAACTGCTATATTGATGCTGCTGGTAATTAGGGGTCTAACTACCATGACCACGAACTCCTCTACTGCCAGATCTATATGTGATTTTCCAACTCCCCACCCAACGCAACATGAAAGAAACCACTCCTAAAGGTGGTGTTGGTGTAGATCCTTTTCCACCCAAAGATGGTGGAAAGGTCATACGGAAATGATAAAGATTCCACATACAGCCAAAAACCTGATATTACAGTGGGTCTCTATCACACTAGGCTTCGAATTCCTTCATCGTCAAAACCAATGACACACTTTAGATCTATCAAAACAAGAACTTTGGTTGTCATTGTCCTGCCAAGAAACCTCAAGAGAATGCTTCCTACCACCATAAGAACTACTTTCTTGGCGCGACAATGGTCCTCTATGCCTAGTACTATTTTTGTCCCTTAGGTTATACTCAACGATAAGTGCCTGATTGACTATTTCAGAAAAGGTAGGCAGGTATAAAACATTCTCCTATGCACAGATGGCGTACTAGAGCCCATCCTTAAAGCATCTAGCATGTGAAATCTCATAATCGTCTAGAAGTAGTGAAAAGCACTGCAACTCCATAAAACACAATAAATATTTCATAACTGACATAGAACCCTACTCAATATGTATGAAATCTATGTCTTTATCAGCTCTCAATGTCTAAGGAAAGAACTGATCATAGAAGGCATCTTGGAAATCAACCCATAACATGCCCTGATGACAATCGATCTAGGAAATCACATCCCACCAACGCTTGGCCAATTCCCGAAGCATTAATGAGTCAAGTTTGAATCTCCACTCTAGAGGTGTTTCCAGATGATCAAAGATATATAGGATGACCTCTATCCAAGAATCAACAGCCTATGGACCACAATCCCCTGAAAAGGTAGGAGGATGTTGCTACTATAACTCACGAGTCATATTAGCCATTTTAGGTGCAAGCCGTGGAGCACCATGCATGGAATGCATCAAACGTAGGAAACTATCATGAACTTGGAAATCAGTTCCCAAATTAGGTACAATAGGCAGTGCATCAAGTGGCACTATTAAAGGCAAGGCTGATGGCTCAGGGCCCACCATGTCGGGAGTATGGTCATCACCACCCTCCTAGAATACGATATGAGGACGTCATGGTTACATTGGTCTACAAATTCCAATGACTATCCTTAGAACAAGTTTAGGCATAAAGATAACATCACTATAGGAATCTAAACATAGAAAAACTCACTACCCAAGTCATACTACCAAAACTACCTGCTTAGATGGCTAGGTATCAACAAGTTCTCAAGTATAAGCTTCATTTCATTTTAAATTTAATTACCAGGTTTACACCTTTACCCTTCATAAACATGACAATGGGGGATAATTATGTGCATAAAATTCACTATTGATGTCACGATTCACTTTATAATGGATAGTGACTTTTGGTGAATCATTTCCCATACATCTATCACTAGAAACAACACCCATGTATTTATAGCATAATGGCTTGACTCGATAAATTATTCATCACAACCCATGAAGGACCATACACCTCTGGAATTGAGACATGCAATCACTCAATATAAAACAACAATAACACATGTAGAAGAAAACTATTATGAAATCACTCAACAATCAAAAGCATATCAAGCAATGAAAACAAGTGAAATGCACCTATATGGCATGAAAATATTCATAACATGAAAACTCTAGGTGCTTATAATGATGCATGTAACAATGCTCCTTGCCACCATATCACCATCCCAAGGATGAAAGAAAATCCTCAATCAGAGTAATAATCAAAATCTCCACACAACATGTGCATCACCCAATGGTGAAATAATATCAAATGTAATATAAAAAAAGCATAACAACAATTATATTTTGGGTAACTTGGATTTTACCCCAAACATGGGTTCATGATACCCAAGCACGACTTATGACCAAGTCCTAAGAATTACTAATCTACAATATATTGTCTCTAAATAGTAAAGGAAGAAAGAAAACTGCTCTGATAACACTTTGTGAAATCTCGTACGCATATGCCACTTAATAAGTTCCCCAAGCCCAGTGGACCACTTGGCCTCAAGTGCTTTTCCCCAAATTCCAAAGGCTCCCAACTAGAAGCAAGGGCCTATGGTGTGTTTTTGGGGATACTATTACCTCATTACCAAAGTGTAGCATAGTAGATGAAAGTAAACATGGGTAAATAGAGGAATAAATATATGTAAATAGAGGGAACAATAGAAAATTGAGACAATTGTAACAATAACTGAAACAACCAGAATAGAATTCAACAACTGATGATATGTCATGTCACTAAAAAACTAGAAAACACGAATACAAGATAGTAGACATAACATGTTTCACAAAATTATAAAGGAAATAAAAAATCATCCCAAGATTCATCTCAGTCATCTTCTATCAATCTCCGTACTAAACAGCAAGCAATCAAGTGTTTGAAGCCGTATGCTTCTATTTATCGACACCTGAAACCATGTAATCTACCCTGGGTACCAAACAGTTCCCGGAGAGGGTGTGAGATAAATCTTATTTGGCCACCCCCAACAATTTTTATAACATCTTGTATGTGTAATAGAAATGTAACAGTATGAAAGCATGAAAATATAAAGTAAAGTAGTATAATGTATCTAATTACCCATATACCTACTTCATCCCTAAGCTGGTGTCTGAATATGTAGACAATTTATTATTTGATTATTACCATCTTATATATAAGTCACATGTTTAGAATTTAAAAGGTTCCAATTTATAAAAAGGAAACCTGTAATGATATTTGATAGTGAAGTCTCAAGGTAATAACCGAGGTGATGTAGACCTCAAGGGTCCCTAACTCAATAATAACTATAGTCTGGCATAGGTAAGAATGTAATCCAAGGAGAATAGTCTAAGGCATTACACAATGAGGTTCTTGCCGAATCCAAGGTGATCTTCCAAGGTAAAATTAGGATAAGAAAAGATAGGGCCCTATGGGCTGTAACCATGGAACCTACTTTTCAATGTTGGATCCAAGGAGTGTATCCAAGGCATCCTATAATGATATGTAAGGGATCCTATAGTGTCATAATGGGCATCCAAAAAATATACAAGGATATTAATCTAGGTGGGTCTCAACCTATTCAAGCCGTATCCTTGAATCAGAATGGGGTTCCTGAGTGATTGTGACATTCTCCGATCAGAATCCACAGTGAGCTCGAGTCAGGCCATTCCTATTTAAGTATGAAATCATGTAATATTTCATTTGGTTCAAGCCTTTCCTTTAATTAGTGTTATAATTTCAAGTATAATGAAACCTTTTAATCAAGTCATTTTGTTCAATCCTTTCCTTTCATTAGTGTGACAATGTCAAGTAACATGCAACCTTTTAATCAAGTCATTTGGTTCCATATTTTCCTTTCATTAGCGTGATATGGTCAAGTATCATAAATCATTTTAATCAATCCATTTGAATCTTATTTCATATCAACAGTTCATCCTTCTGCCTTCCATTAATGTGGTAAGGGGTTCTAAGGATATGCAACCTACCATTCATTTACATTTAAGGCCAAGTCATATGCTTAGTATACTTTCCAATTCACATTTCACATTTTATTGCCAAATTGAAGCACTTACCTTAGGTGAGTCAAGTGGTGATAATACATGGTACTTTCCATTATGCAATTATAATTATAAAAAATCCATTAAATATAGAAATTCTTACCCTTAGGAAGTTAAATCTAAGTCACACCCGAACGGTGGCTCAAATGTGTCAAAACACTAAAACAATAATTATGGCATAACATCCAACATGGGATGGATGGATTTGTGGGAATAACCACTAAAAAATAATCATATATTTGAAAATATAATATCCATACGGTTCTAATGATTATAAGCATGACATATATATTTTATAAATGACACCCAATTAATTCAGTGGGTCCCAAAAGAAAATTTTAAAATCACTGTACTTTAGGGATGGGTTATAGACCACCCATATTAGGCTTATACGAATATCCTATTTTTCTATTGGACTTTAAATTGGCTCGGATATAAGTATATCTAAGAAAAAAAATGATCATACCTTGATAACTCAATCGAGAGAAAAATAGAAAGAGAAAGGATTAAACGAACTCAAGTACATACCGTTGTGCATCCAATGTGATGAACATAAGCTCGATTGGATCCTAGATAAAGTAGATCTCTTGATTCCTACCTTAGGTCTTCAAATTTCTACAAAATGAGGGAGAAATAGGTTAATCCCACTAAAATATGCATTAGGTAGGAAGATTGGTTCTAATTAGATCATTAAGGAATTTTTTTTCAAATTACCCAGAAAGATGGCTTGTACAGAGTTTGAAAAATAGTGCACAAACTGTGCATGGTTTTCGGGGAAGAAGGGGCACTTGTATAGTTAGGCTGCATATCTATGTGGCAACCATGTGAGGTGGCTTTATCAGAAAAAACACCATCCACATGGTTAGGAAAACCATGCGGCAACCGTGCACCAACCTTGCGTCTTGGACAATTTCCCTAAAAAGAAGGGTTTCGGGCTCCGAACTTTCCCCAAACACCCATGAGACCTTTTCTAACTCATTATGCATCAATATTAGGTGAAACATAAGATTTAGACTAAAACTTAAAGAATCTATACATGATTGAAAAATTGGATTCTTACATTTATAATTTATGGTAGTCACGTTAGGTGCTATTTCACTAAGGTTTAGTTTTGTAAACTGGGTGATAAATACTTTTTATATAATTGTAGTTTTTATTTATATATTTTATACATCATTATATAAAACTATTAATATACATTACTATTTTATTTGGTTATATATGTTTTAGTTATCTATCTTTGATTGTGTGTGATGATACTGAGGTTATAGTCCCTCCACATGTTTTATTAGACCCTTTGGACAAGTTAGAACCCTTTATCAATTAATGTAGGTGAATGCCTAAGTTATCATGGATTTTATGGTTTAGTTAATAATTGATTTAACTATACCAAAACATTATAAAAACAAATCCAACACACGATATAACCTATAGGATCAAAATATATATGTAGATTTCTCAATTACACGAGGGGGGGGGGGTGAATTTTATATTTAAAAATTTAGTTTTTATCCTCCAGAAAATCTATGTTTAGCCAAGTTAAATAAGATAGACTCACAAAAACTATTTAGTTATTAACAAAGAAACTAAGTTTCTTAGGATCTGATAAGATGGATCTGATAAAGAAACATAAGAAAAGTTTACTTAGGGAAATATTCTACCTTAAAGCATATAGAATTTTATTTATCAGAGTATACAAGTATAAGAAAGTGTAAGAAAGTTACACTTCCTATCTTTAAAAAAATACAGTAGAATTAAAACTTATAACAAAATAAGAAATGTATAAGAAATATTTTAACCCAAATAGAAGGGTATCCAACAACCTTGGATAAAGGTCCCTTGATTTATACTTTCAAGAAAGTCTGTCTTACCCACACCAGGGTATCCCTCGAATCGAAGATTAGTATCTATCTTTATATCCCCGCAATCCCTCAATATCTAAGGTGATTTTCACCTCTGTATTCCTATCCCCATAATCCCTCTATTGATCTGCAACAATTAGAATAACACTAGTTAGGTTGAACAAGATCTTATCATCTTGAATAAGTTTTTTATAGTATTTACACAAGACAGATTTGAGTAGAGCTTTCACAGAGTTTCACTTCATTCCAGAGATCAATTTCTCTCTTTGTAAACTCTAGCACTAATCTCATTCAAATGATTGAGTATTTATATGAATGGATTCTTATGGTCAACTTCGTCCTCCAACATTCATATTTTTCCTTAAAGATTGGAGGGACCAATACCCATGGAATTCAGGGAACAATTAAGTTAAAATATATTGGACAAATTTTTTTTTATATAACTAACTATTAGAAACATTAACACGCATAAGAAAAATTAAAACATTTAGGATCTAATAAAATGGATTGTTACTTTAAGGAAATTTGGTAACTGTAAGAAAAGAATTTAATTATATTCTTATGAAAGTGAGAACAAGAGTTTAGAAATATTGACAATCATATTATGAAATAATATAGAATCTGATTTTTATTTCCAAAGAAATCAGAGTCTGATTTTAGAAGAAATAGGAGTAGGATTTTAGAAGATATCAGAGTCTGATTTTAGAAGAAATCAGAGTCTGATTTCCAAGAAATCAGAGTCACTGGAATTGAACGGTTCTAATTTAGATAAGGATCATATTTTTTGACATAAGAAAAATATGATTATACTTGGTTTGAGAAAACATTAGATAAGACAAAGTTAAAGATAAAAACATTATTAGATAAAGAAAATTTTCTGTAAGAGAAAGTTTCTTAGATAAAGATAATTTTCCTTAAGAAAATGTGTTTGTGATTTTTAAAACATAAAGGAGTGGAAAATTCATATGGGAACTTATTGACGCAACAATCTCCCCCTATTTGTAAATCACAAACAAATTTTCATAAAATAATATAACGGACTAAGGTTTTCATTTTTAATATTATAAGAAACACTTATCTACCATTGTTTATGGCTCACAATTAATATGACTAACTCTCCCATAGGTTATGAAATCCCTAAGGATCATATTATTTCCTTTCACAGAGAAATAAATCTTCCTTACTTAATAATTTATTATTTAAGTAATCTCCCCTTACATAGGCATTATATTTCTTAATGTTCTTTTTGATCATTTTTTTCTACCACTTTGTGATTTTTAAAAATGAATTGAGGGAAAGAAAAATATGTGTACCTAAAAAGTTAGGAAATATACAAAAAAAATAGTGAAAAGGAAAAAATTTCATTAGGATAAAAAATTTGTTACAAAATAAAACAAAATATTGTATTTGAAAAAAAATATATTCATCCTTCTTTTTCTCATTTGGAATCAACTTTTTCATATTGTCCTTTAGCTTCTTCAAATATTTATGATCATCTTAAAACTTATTGATCAACTGTTCTTAATTCTGATTTTTCTTTTCAAGATATTTTATTTTTTCTTTCCGAGACTTAAGAAATTATACTTGAGACTTTATCAATTCATCTTGATCTTTTCGTTTTTCAACCATGTCTTCCCTGAGTTCCCTTTTTCAGATTCAGATCATCAAAAATCCATTTCCAATTGAGATATTAATCTTATTGAAGGTGGCTAGCTTGTTCTTCCTTTATATTTTCTAAAAAATTGTTGAAATATTATAGATCCTCTCATCAGACTTATCAAATGAATATTTAACTGAATCAGTGAAATCATTAAAAAATTTAAGATCATATTTCATTGACTTATACCACTTAGTTATTTATTTTCAAGATCTTCAATGATAATAATAACTAATATTAAAAGTATTAATCACATGGTAATGTTTAATAAACTTCTCCATATAAAGATTTTTTGAATCTGACTTCTGATTGAATACATCTTGAAGCAATTGGAATCTGGAATCTATACTTGGAAATAAAGGAATATAATGCACAAGATTTTTCAACAACTGAACAAAAAAAACCATGACCTAATGAAGATAAATACTTTGTGACATATTATTTTATTTCTGAGGGAACTTTATCTTGATAACATTCTTTCATATTTGATGTTCCATCAATATCCATTTTCACTTTTACAATAATAAATTTATTTAGCGAATCAAAAACAAATTTCTTACCTTTCTCATCCTTAAAGATTAAATTTTCAATATTCTAAGTCTCATGATCACTATCAGAAACATGAACTATTTTATCATCATAAAAATAAAATTCTTTATCATCCCATTTATCAGAAAAATTTTCATCTTTACAATCAACAACTTATTGAAAAATATCATCTCTACTACTTTCATCATCCTTGGAAACATCATCTTTCTGAATAGATTGTACTTATGAAATAATATTGGGGGATTTATATTGGGAAGTTCTGATTGAAAACTTGTCAGAAGGACTATCCTTCTCTTGATACTCTTCCACTATTTTTATCACATCATCACTCTCCTCCTCATCCTCCTCCTCTTCTTCTTGTATTTCATCTTCTTCTACAATGGGTTTTAGAATAGAAATATCCTTCTTTATCTTATATATAACTGGAGTCTTGGTTGGAACTACTTATTGCAAGAAAGAATTTGGTACCTGAACTTGTTTAGATTCCTTCTCAGAATCTCTAAGAAAATATTGGATAATTTCAGCCTTTGATTTTTTCTTCTTCAACTTCTTCTTTTAGGATTTCCTCTCAAGATCTTCATCTCCTTGAACATTTAAGGCCTTTGCCTCAGTGGGGTATAACCCAAAAACTATATCTCCTTCCTTTTTCTTCTTCTTGAGCTCTCTATATTTAGCAAAAACTTCATTATAAAAAGTCTTTTGTTTCTTAGGATTTGGTGGAGAAGATATTGGTTCAGGTGCTGGTGCTTTCTATTGAGGTTCTGAGTCTTTACCTTTTCTTTCCCTAGTGGTTTGCTTGGATCATTCTATAACTTATCCTTTCCTTAAAGCAGCTTAGTTATCATTATCATGAAGATCAAATAAATATCATGTCTTGTTACTAAAACCAATCATCACCCTTCTTAGGGTATAAATACTTAAAAAACTACGTTGAAAACTTTGGCCTTTGAGTTACATGTGACTTTGAAAGAGTCTAAACCTAAGACAATAATATTCAGCAAGATCATAGGATATATAATAATTTGGGATTTTATGGTGACATTATTAATGTTTCTGATGGTTAATATAATGTACTTGACAAGGTTTATCTTTATTATATTCACTAATAAATCAATCATGAAGATATCACATATTTTCAAGGAATCCTTACCACCCTTCCTCGAAATCAGAAAACCATTCATCCAAAGAGCTAGCAACCTATGGCTTGAAGAAAGATGATAAATCTTCAGTTTCTTCACACCCTTAATCCCAAGTCACTCAATAGTATTAACTTTCTTAAAATATCCTTCCTCATCAAGAAACTTGTGAGAGAAAAATATTTCTTCTCCTTTATAGGGTATGTCCAGAATACTCGTGGCCTTATTGTAAGATAAAGAGTAAGTCCTTCCATAACTCTTAAAGGAATGTATTTATCTTACTCATTTTTTTATAAAACCGAACTTGATCATAAAATTCTATATCCAAATTGGAATACAACAAATCCTAATTCTTCTCCTTGGCTACGTAGAGGCTCTCCCATCCATTATTCTTTATATTTTTTTAAATAAAGGAGTCATACATGGAAATGAAATTCAGGTCCACTAATATTTCTCATAATATTAGCCAATCTTTGAGTTCCTTGTTTGATGCCATATGATTCTATGAGGAGACCTCAATAGACATTTGGATCTTAAGGAAAAGGAAAAAACCGAATGGAAAATTTTAAGAGCAGTAAGGATTTGGTGAAATAACACTGAGATAACTGATGTGGGATGCAAATAGGGGGGTAATTTATATAGTATTTTTGGTGATGGTTCATCTTCCTAGGTCATTCTAATGGTTGAGATTTACTTAAACTGATCTAATGGTTAATATCAATGTTAAAGAAGGATTTATAGGTTCCAATATTTTAAGGTTATAATGAAAAATCATATTTAAGGGAAGTGAATCCAATAAGTTTTTCTTAAAAAAATATTGAAAATACCAACAAATAAAAAATTTCAATTAAGATAATATAATTAAGAAAACATACCTTCCGGATTTCTTAGAAATATTTTTCAGTATTGATAAGGATCTTCTTATAAAATTTTGGTTCTGGAAAGTTTTATTAGGGAAAGAAAACCTTTTATATTCTAAAAATTGTAGGTTCTAAAAAAAATTATGTACTGAGACAATTTTTTGGAGAAGGAAATACAAAATAATAAACATATGTACTCCCCCTATGAAAAAGAGTATCTTAATTTTAGGTTACGGTTTCAACAAAAAGTTAATATGGATGATTACCTTACAGTTATCATTACTAACTTTTTTTAATGTATTCAAATATATTTGAGGGTAAATGTTTTGTAAATATGTTAGCAAGTTTATCTTGCATTTCGATAAATTAAATAATGATAGATCCTTTAAGTGTGTGATCCCTAAGAAATTGATGCCTAATGTTTATGTGTTTTGCATGAGATTGATGTTCATGGTTTTTTCTTAGGGAAATGACACTAATATTATCACACATTATCTATATTTTTGTAAAACTTATGCGATAGTCTGTGTGTGTGTGTTGCATCCACAACACTTGAGAATAAAAACTTTCAATAGATATTTATTCACGTTTAGTAGTGGAAAGTTCTACTATGTGTTGTTTATTGCATGACCAAGAAACTAATGAATCTTCTAATAAATGAAAAGTTTTATATGTAATTTTTATATCCATTCTACAACCACCAAATTTAGTATCCAAAAATCTTTTTAAGAAAAATTTATTTCCAGAAGACTAGAAAAGTCTTAAATCCATGGTTCCCTTTAAATAGAGAAAATTATTTTTATTTCTTTTAAATGGGATTATTTTAGATTCTATTTATATATTTCACATAAGAATACTGAAAACATTAAGTCTATATGACTATATGTTAAGTATAATAAAATTATTATCATACCTATGAAATATGTTTGATCTACTGGTTTCCCAACTTCATCAAGATCAAGAGTGTTTGAGGTACCGATTAGAGTACTTAATCTTTTAGTGTTTTCATATCCATAATTCTTAAGAAGATATTTAATATAATTATGTTGAGATATATAAGTTACTTCTTGTTTTTGAGATATTTGAAAACCAAGAAAAAATGTTAACTCACCCATCATACTTATTTAAAACTCAAATTTCATGAGATTTGAAAATGAATTAGTTAAGGATTGATGAGTTGATCAGAATATAATGTTATCAACATAAATTTGAACAATAAAAACATTTTTATTATCTTTATTTATAAAAAATGTTGGATCAGTAGTTCCCTTAACCTAATTGTTTTGTAACAAAAAACCTATATGTCTATCATACATGGTTCTAGGGGATTATTTAAGCCCATATAAAGCATTGGTAGTTTTGTAAACATGTTTATGATGTTTTTGTGTCTTAAAATATAAGAGGTTATTCAATATAAACATCCTACCGAATATATCCATTAAGGAAATCACACTTCACATCCATTTAAAAAAGTTTAAATTGAAAAAATTCTAGTAGAATATGAATATATTCAAGTCTATCTACTGGAGAATAGGTTTCTTCATAGTCTATTCCTTCTTGTTGATTATAGAATTTATCAAATAATCTCACTTTATTTCATAAAATCATTCCATTTTCATCACACTTATTTCTGAAAACCCATTTTACACTAATAATAAAATTTTCTTTAGGTATTTCAACCAAGGTATAGACTTTATTTATTTCGAATTAATTTAGTTCATCTTGTATATATTTAATATAATCATCTTCACCTAAAGCATCGTCAGTGCTTTTAGGTTCTAATTAGGAAAGAAATCCTAGATTCTATACTTCATTTCTTAAAGAACTGCTAGTTCTTACAGGTTGATTTACACCACCAATGATACTATCACATGGATTATTCTTAAGAAACAACTAATTTTTGTTTTGTAAAACTTATTCATAAACATAAGGTAAAAAATATTCTAGGGTAAATACTTTATAAACATTTTCTTGAGTATATTCTTGATTAGAAGAATATTTCTTCAAAGGTTAATATTAATTTTTTTAAAACACACCCAAAGATGTGGGTTGGGGTTGTTTGAAAACAAAAGGATTAGTTTCATCAAATTTAACATGTAATGTTTCTTGATCAGTACAAGATTTTTTTTAAAAACTCTATAAGCCTCAGAAGTAGTGGAGTAGCCTATGAAAATTACTTCATCATATTTGGGTGTGAATTTCTTTAGGTTATATTTATTATTCAGGATTAATACTTTTCATCCAAATACTTTGATGTAAGAAACTTTAGGTTTTCAACTAGTATATAACTCATAAGGTGTTTTATTAAGAAAATATCTGATTAAAAATCTATTTATAGTATAGAAAGAATAACTTAAAGCTTTATCCCAAAAGTTTTTAGAAATATAATATTCAATTTACATGGTTCTAGTTATCTCTTAAAGAATTTGGATTCTTCATTCAACAACACCATTTTGTTGATGAGTTCTTGGATCTAAGAAGTTATCATTAATTTCTTTCTTACTACAAAAAGTTTTAAAATCTGAATTTTCAAATTCTTTTCCATGATCACTATAAATATTTATCAATGAAATTTTTTTTCTCATTTTTAAATTTTCCTGAAAAATATTTAAAATAATAAAATACTTCATATTTCTTTTCTAGAAAATAGACCCATGTAAATCTAGTGTAATAATCAACTAAAAAAATACATAGTATTTGACTCCAATACTTCCAGTTTGTGTTGGACCAAAAATATCCATATGCACTAGCTGTAATGCATCAGATGTTGAGACTTCACTGATTGATTTAAATATTGACTTATATTGCTTTCCATATTGACAAGGACCAAAGACTTTTTAAGAATCAAATATAAGATCTGGTAGATCCTTAACAAGTCATTTCTTTTAGATTTTTCATATGTTTCTAAGGTTACAATGTACTAGTCTTCTATTCCATAACTAAGATTAATCTTCAATTTCTCTAAGGAAATGTAAGACTTGGCTTCTTAGGTATTCTAAGTTAAGTGTATAAACATTATCATGCCTATGGGTAGAGAGAATAAACTCTTCCTTGGAATTGTGTACTAGACATTTATCATTTCTAAAATTCACAAGGTAACCTTCATCACATAATTGGATTATGCTTATAAGGTTGTTCTTAAGACCTTTAACAAATAAAACTTTTGAAATTAAATTTTTTCCAAGAAGAACAATATTACCTATACCAACAATGCTTCCTTGAACATTATCTCTGAAAGTTACTTTTCCATATTTCAACTTAATAATATTTTCAAGGAATTTTTTTACCATTCATGTGTTGGGAACATCCACTATCCATGTACCATTTATTTTTGTTAGAAATTCCTTTTCTTTCCTAAAAATAAAATAGTAAAACTTTTGGAATCTAAAATTTCTTAGATCTAGAAATTACAGAAAGTAAAATCTTAGGTATCCACATTTGCTTAGAAAAATGGGCTTTATGGAAACCTAAGGATTGGGTTTTATTCAAATAATAATTTTTCTACCATTGTACACCACATTGACACTTTTCACAAAAAGGAGAACTTTGGGGAACAAAATAGTTGTGACTAAAAACTAGCTTTGAATGAGAATAACCAAATTTAGAACTATTACTAAGAGGACGAAGTTGTGAATACATTTTTTGAAAATCTTCCTTTCTATGAGTAATGTTTTAAAAAAAATTGATTAAGGAAAATATTTTAGATTTTAGTATGATGACTAAATTCTTATCCTCATAGTCATTAGTCTTATAATTTGTGTTTGTATCTAAAACATTTTTCTCATAAATTACTTTTTAAATATCTTTATAAAGTTTATCCTTTTAAGAATTTAATTACTTACGGTTTTTGGAAACATTTTCAAAATCAAGGGTTTTCTGATCAAGATATTTTGAATGACCTGATACTTATTTTGTTAAAATAAAGATTCTAGAATTTTCTTTATCAAGTTTCTTTTTGATCTTACTATTTTCATTCTCAAATAACATGAAAAACCTAGATACTTCATCAAATGAAGTTAAATTATTATCATATGATGAGTAATATTCTTCATCCGAAGATTCATAATATTCTTCATTAAAAAAATTTGAATTTAAATAAATATTGGTTAGAGATTTAGTAGTGTTTACCTTATCCATGAGACATAGATTTTTAGTAGGAATTTTGGATATAAGACCATTATTATTCTATATAGAAGATTCAATATCTAAATAATCATCATAAGAATCACCAACACTAGCACTCCAGATGTCGTTAGCTTTTTGTACTTTCCTAGAATTAGAATTGTAGTACTTATTCTTATTTCTTTCTGAATGCCTACCATTTATTTCTTTCCTTTTGAGCATAGGACGGCCTGATCTAATATGAACGTCTCTCTTTTATTCATAACAAGTTACTTATGAATATTTATTATCCTTTCTATCTTTATTATTGTATATGTATTATAAATATTTCTTTCCCATAATCTTTTCCATCCTTAAAGAAATATTGTCATGTTTATTCTCAGATTGATCACTATCACTTGATTCAAATATAACAATAGATTTCTTAGTTTTTGATATATTAACTCTTTTAGGATAATTGGATATTATATGATTTTATGTAGTAGTGAAAGCAACAATTCCATTAACATTCTTTTCCTTACTGATCTCAAAATCTCTCTTCATTCTAGTTTCATGTTGTATAAGAGTTATAAATAACTCATCAAGATTGATGTTTGAAACTTTTCTATTCTCAAAAATCAAACATCTCTTGGATTATAACCCATTGGGCATAATATCTATTATATTATCCACAATAATATCATCATTAAGTCTTTTCTCACCCATATACTGAAGGCTATTGACAATAGTCATAAACATTTGTTGAACTCTGCATACAAGTTCTCCATAAGTAAATATAAAATCTTGATATTCACCTCTAAGTATAGATCTTCATGTTTCAATAACATTGGATGTGCCAAAATGTGTAACTTTTAATTTCTTCCAGATTCTATTAGAAACATCACAAGATGAAATCTGACTATAGATGTTCTAGGCCATAGAACATAATAAATAATTGCATACCTTAAAGTTAAGCTGACAATCTTGATTTTATTTATTGGTGAATCTTCTGATTTCCTTATCTAGAATATTATAGTATTTATTCAACATAACAAAGTTATCAACACTGGTATTGATAATAAAAATCTTCACCCAATCTCTCTAGTGTTTATAGTCATTTACATTAAATATTGGGGGTCTGGTAGGATTTAAGTTATCTATAGAACCAAAATTCATTCCTTTAATTCTATAAAAAAAATACAAAAGATCATTTCCAAAAAACAAGTTAGTATTAACATTTTTCATTAAGAAAAATTTTAACAAGTAAAGATAAGTATGAAAATTTAATCAAGAAAACTTATATGCAATTATAAGTATTTCAAAGACGTCATTTGATACCAATTATAGGATCAAAATTTATATGTATATTTCTCAATTATAAGAGGGGACAGGGGTGAATTGTAGGTTTAAAAAATTTCATTTTTATCATTAAGAAAATCTATATTTAACAAAGTTAAACAAGATGGAATCAAAAAACCTCTTTAGTTATTAACAAAAAAAATAACTTGCTTGGGATCCAATAAGATGGATCTGATAAAGAAATATAAGATAAGTTTAATTAGGGAAAGATTGTACCTTAAATTATATAGAATATTATTTATCAGAGTATAAAAGTATAAGAAAGTGTAATAAAGTTACACTTCCTATATTTATAAAAATTTATCAGAATTTAAACTTGTAACAAAACAAGATAAGTATAAGGTATCTTTTAACCCAAATAGAAGGGTATCCAACAACCTCGGATAAAGGTCCCTTGATTTATAATTTTAAGAAAGTTTGTCTTACCCACACCAGGGTAATCCCTCAATATAAAGTTTGGTATCTATATTGCTATCCCTACAAGCCCTAAATCTCTAAGGTGATCGAAACCTCTATCTTCATATCCTCAGAAGCCCTCGATTGATCAGAAAAAATCAAAATTTCACTAGGCAGGTTGAAAAAGATGTTCTGATCTTGAACAAGTTGTTCACAACATTCACACAAGGCATATTTCAGTAGAGCTTTTACAAAGTGTCACTTCATTCCAGAGACCAACAGCTCTCTTCTAAAACTCTAGCACTAAGCTCATTCAGATGATTGGGTATTTATAGGTATAGATTCCAATAGTCAAATTCCTCATCCAATTATCATATTTTCTTTAAATTTTAGAGGGACATGTACACGTGACACTTAATAAATAGTTATGTTAAAATAGATTGGATGAAATTGTTTTATATAACTAACTACGAGAAACATTAATAAGCTTAATAAATATTAAAACATTTAGGATCTGATAAAATGGAACATTACTTTAAGGAAATTTGGTAACTTTAACAAAAGAATTTAATCTAAATATTAATAAAGTTATAATTGGAGTCTAGAAATATTGACAATCAGATTCTAATTTTTGAAGAAATCAGAGTCTGATTTTAGAAGAAATCATAGTTTGATTTCAAAAGAAATTAGAGCATGATTTCAGAAAAATCAAAGTCTAAATTCCGAATCAATCAGAGTATGATTTTAGAAGAAATTAGAGTTTTATTTAAGAAGAAATTAGAGTATGATTTCAGAATAAATCAGTGTTTGGTTTCAGAAGAAATTGGAGTTAGATTTCAGAAGAAATCAGATTCAGATTTAAAAAGAAATTGGTGTCTGATTTCAGATTTTATCAGAGTACGATTTTAGAGAAATCAGAGTCACATGAACTATAAGGTTATAATTTTATAAGTATATATTTTTTTTGCTTAAGAAAAATATAGTTAGACTTAGTATAATAAAACATTAGATAAGATAAAGGTAAAGAAAATAAAATACCAGATAAACAAAAATTTCCTTGAGAAAAAGTTTCTTAGAGAAAGATAATTTTCCTTAAGAAAATGTGTTTGTAATTTGAAAAACATAAAGGAATGGAAAATTCATAAGGGGGTTTATTAAATCAACATAACCTTGGTTGTTGAAATTTAAAATATTTATTTAGGTGATTAAAAAGTGATGGAATATAAACATTATGTTATAAGGAACAAGATCAATAATTTTTTTATATTCAAACGAATAAATTAATGAATTATTCCATAAAATCATTGATGTAGTGGGACTAATATGAGGTTTTTATTAGAAGTATGAAGATATTAAATTAATAATTAAATTTTAAGAAAACTTTCACATTCATACAACATAATAGTTTTGTAACTTGAATAATGAGGTTTGTATTGTGTCACTCTTGATGACTTTAAATTTTTATTTATAGCTTCTAATTTAATAGTGATAAAAGATGTAATTTTAAGAAATTAAAATAATATTTTTTCTCTTATAATGACTATAAATATAGAGTTCAAACATAAAATAATAATGAATATGTGCATAATGAATTTCTCTAATTGGTTGTAAGAAAATTTGAAAGAAGAAAATGTATATTTCAAAATAAATTTCCATTGATTTTTTTTAATTATAGAAAAGTTTTCCACTTTACTACAAGGTTTTAATAAGGATAAGAACAATATTAAGTAATATTTTCATTCTAAAAATGAAGAAAAAAGGATGTTTCCTCTAAGAATAATCTATATATTTGTATTTGGTTATAAAATATGATGAAAAGATAAAATAATAAGCTATAACAGAAAATGGGATGACTGTGGTGACTCATTATTTTAGGAAGAATAAATTGATTTTAAATTTAACATTAAAGTTATATTGATTATAATGATTGATAAAGAAATTACTATAAATAATTAAATAATCTAATTGGAAATTTTTTATTTATTTGCAATTATAGTTTAATGCTTCTCTTGAGGAGATCAATACTTAATGAAATAATTTTATGATGATAGATTTTATAATAAAATAATTAAATACATTTAATAATAAGTTAAAATTTTTAATTAATAGAGAAAACCAATGTTTGAAAAGAATTATACCACATAATACAATTTTGTGAGTGTGTATGATTTTAGGATGAAATTTTAAATATTGGTTGATGTAATTGATGACCCGAAGGATTTTATTAAATAAAAAGGAAATAGAATTGGATATATTTAGGAAAGAGTGGTCACTCTAAATAATAATTTTGAAGTTTAATCCAAATAAATTATGTTAGATAATATGTTGAAATTCTAAATATAAAATAATTAATAGGCTATATAAAAAACATAAATAATACTTGATATATCTAAAGGATTTTTTATGAAATAAAACCCCCTTTTATATGGTAAAAATTGTACATGGGTGTGTAGGTGATAGATGAATATATGAAGGTTAATCTTGTAGGATTTATAAAAAGGGAAAAAATGATTATATAATAATTTCTAATAAAATCACTAGGAGTGTTTAAATATTTATTATAATTCTATTGTAATTGAGTAGAAAGATAATAATTAACTTCAATTAGTGATGTTTAAATTTTTTAGATACTTGGGTTAAATGATGGTATATTAAAAAGAGGGAAGGATTTACATATTTTGTCATGCATTTATAAATATATAATATAGAATAACCAAATATCCTACACATGAGTAGAGAACTTTTTAGTGAATATTGTTTTTATAAATCCAATTATAGACATTTAAAATTGATTTCAGTAGGATAAGAGATAACAATGGCTTCAGAAATTCATTATGAATGATTGAATGTGAGATCATAAATTTTATTTATTTGAAGAAAGAATTCTATATTCCGGAAGAATAAAAGGATGTTATTGAACATCCCGTGAATACATATATTAAGCACAAACATATATAAAGTCATTATGGAATTGTATAGAATATAAATAATAAAAAATAAAAATTATCCATGGTTGATGTTTCTTTGAGATCAAGAAAAAAATGATAGCATAAGGATATATGTTAGTTAATATTAGTCTCTGGTGATAGGAAATTCATATTTCTTGAAAAACATGAAAAATATTTTTGGATAAAAATTTTTATTTTAGAAATAATGATTTTTTTTAAAATTAAGGGAAAAAATAAAAAAATATACAATAAAAAAGAGTTAAATAAAAAAATCATACTCTTTGTGGATGGTCTTTATCACAATATATTGAGTGTAACTTAATTCTAGGACTTCCCTCTTATGGTCAAAATCAATCAGGGGGATTCATAATAAAAAAACATTTATGTTCATTGATCCAAATAAATAAGAACAATTATTACCAAAATAAAGTTCACAGTAAGAATAACACTGGGTTAATTTTCATATAAAAATAGAAGGGGATTAAATATAAGATGTGGTGTGGAAGAAAACCAACTCTAAAACATTTTATTGTTTGTTGAATTAATTTTTTAATTATGAAAAATTAGAGAAATCATGGAAAATATTGAGATATAATAAATAATTTTATATTTATTTGTTATTATAATATGATAAAGGAAAAAAATTATCTCAAAAAGGGCCTTGATGAAATTATAGTGATTAATGTTGTGAAGGGGATTAGAGTAAAATATGGCTATTTTCTAGAGGATGTTAATGAAGATAAAGGAGACCATGAATTTAATTTGAATAACATCACTGTACAAATCACAAGAAGGATTCCATAATTAAATTAAAAAATAATGAAAGAATTAATTAAATCATTCACTAACTCAAAATGGTAATAAATATAGAGTATCAATAGATCATGACTCTAAAATAAGAGTTAACAAAAAACCATGTAAAAAAATAATAGAATTTTTAACATAGGGAGTTCTATTTTTCTCTCTCAAGTGAACCCTTGATATTTTATTGGGAATATAAAATATTAAACATGTTTGAAGTTCATGAATGAATAAATTGATTAAATTTAAAAAAGAATACATGAGTTCTTTTGAAGGGACTATAAAAATATAATTTCATTAGAATAAAGTGGGTATTCAATAAAAGACTAATGATCATGGAAATGTGGTTAGAAACATGTTTTCAACTGCATATAATGGATATTACAAAATTTATGGAATCAATTTTGAAGAACCATTCTCATGAGGGGAATATCCCGAATCTATAAATTTATTCTTTGTAGTGGTAATCCAAATATAATTTAAAATATACCAATTGTATATAATGAAAGTATTATTGAATAGAAAACTTTGGGAGGAGTTATTCATTTAAAAAACATATGTTTTTAAATTTTAGAATGATCTAAGAACGCCATTAATTATATAGAAAGGTTTAAATAAGTTTAATAATTCACCAAGATCATTGAATTCTTTGATAAACACTTTTTTGAAGAAGATAGAATTCAAGAGACATGATATTTACAAATATTTGTATGTGAAAAGAACAATGGAAAAAATTATGGTGCTAATCTATATTAAAGGTATAATATTTTATGGAATATAATTTTAATAATGTGAGAATTTTTAATTTATTATGAGATTATAGTTTTTGATGTCAATTATTAGAAAAATATATTGGCCCATGTTGTTATAGGTCATCATAGTTGTAGGTGGACAAAATTACAATGGAATGAAAACTAATGTAAATTTAAATTTTAGATTTTAGGATAGTAATTAGAGATTGTGTACTCATTATAAAGGATTAAAATTATATTTAATAGGTTTAAGTATAGGTGTGAAATGATTATAATAAATTATTGGGTGTTTTGTAAATTAACATGATTGATAGGTGGTTATAGCTAGCCACTGAGTACCTAATGTGATGTTATATTCTATGAGGTAGAGTAACATGCGTGTGTCCTCCAGTTTGGGCCACCGGTTGTCCAGTACCATTAAATTGGGTTCTCATTTGG
The DNA here is from genome assembly GCA_963277665.1 of Viscum album. Classification (NCBI taxonomy): domain Eukaryota; kingdom Viridiplantae; phylum Streptophyta; class Magnoliopsida; order Santalales; family Viscaceae; genus Viscum; species Viscum album. Next base: position 1,547,476,117 of record OY728133.1, read on the forward strand.
GCCACCGGTTGTCTAGTACCATTGAATTGGGTTATAATTTGGGCCAATATAAATTTTTATGAGGGAGTAAGCTAGAAAATTTTGATATCAAATGAACTTCCCTTTGGAGGTGTCTATTTGGGACCACTGAATGTTGGTGCATGATGGATCATCTACCTCATCCTTCTTCCTCATTCTTCCCATTGACATAGAGTTAATTAGGGTTTTTATTTATGGTTAAATGAAATATTTTATTCTCTCTTCCTCCTCATACATCCATATCATCTTTTTTACTATTTTCAATAGATATTATTTAGGTTTTGGATAATGAATCCTCTATAGTATAATGGAATCATCCTAATGTGACAAAGATCTTGTATGGGATGGAAATAGGATACTTAGGGATGGTCAATAAGAGAATATGCATGTTATTTCACTATATCCGAACAATAATTTATGGTATTTCTATGTTTTTAATCAAATTTCAATTAAACTATGTTCTAAAATTAGTTAGGGTTTTATGAATTTTTTTCTATAGAGTTATGGATGCAAGAAAAATTTGGTCCACTGATTGTTGCTTAGGGTTTTGGAAACCTTAAAACATTTGGTGTGGTATAACTATATTATAACTAGTGGGATTAATTTTGAAAATGATTTATATATTAATTATAATTATTTTTTATAATTATTATTATTTATTACTTAGATAAGATATGGGATCAAAAGTGTGGGAAATGATCAGTATGAGTTTGTCTAATCGTTTTTCTTGTGTAATGAGGGGCAACTCTTCAATTGGGGAAATGTTTACCTAATATTACGACATTATATGAAATAACTATTTATTTATAGATTATTAATATATGACAAGTAGTGTCATAGGGCTTAATTTAGAACTATAATATGGTTCCTTTGTGAGATATAGGGATAGTGAGTTTGGTTAAAGTCATAGAGTGGCGTTTGAGTGTTATGTTTTGATCACATTGATACTTATGTATATGTTTCCTATATGTGGGTTTTTAATTGGTTGGATATAAAATCTAGATAAAGTCATTAAATTAGAACCTGGGGAAGGTTTCCATCTTGATAATTGACACTAGTTTTTGAGTGATGTCTTATGAATTGGATTATGAAGTTTACCAAGAGCACTAGGATATATGTGAGTTTGGTGAGTTTTTATGAAAAAACGTATAGTTTTTGGGTTACTTGAGGGTGGTAACATATAGTTATAAATTTTTATTTTTCATTATTGTCTATGAGATACCTAGTGGATTTTAATAAGAGAACCATGATTCATGGATTGAGTAAGTGATTATCTTGGGTTATGTCACCAAGGAAGGGTAACTAGGGAGATAAGATTGAGATTAAAGAGTAGACCAATGATTCCCTTTAATGTTTTGAATGATTACCTACTAAGATTTTAGTATCAATGTGATTTATATATTATAGGTCTATTTAATGACATTGACTTGGGTGTATATGTAATTTCCATTGATTTGATACTACCAAGAGAGATGAGTATGTTGATTGTTGGGGTTAGCTTTGCATGTTCAATACCTAATGAGTTTATTTAATCTTATGATACATGATATGATAACATTGAGGATAGTTGAGAGACATGGGATTAGTAAATTGTGATATGTGTGAGGGGATATTTCCTATTGCTATGGATTGGGTAGGGCGATGTGATGAATATGATTTTTACCTAGTATTGTATTTTCGACCTTTGATAAATCAATCACACCCTATTTGTTTACACAATGATAACTTTTTCACCCAAAAATTAACTATAATATGATAAATTATTCACATGGTGTTTGGTCATAGTGATATATCAATCACCGAGGGTGTTCAATTTAGATATACATCATTTATTACTTTGTATTATTAGGTGATATTCTATTCAAAATTATTTAATAGTATTGTGATATATCATTCACTAAGTGCACGATTAAAATGATTTATCATTCAACTATGGTAGTGATATCATAATGTATCATTCACCCAAAATTATAGTGATATATCGTTTACCCATTATCAGTATGTGGTGATATATAATTCATTATTTTTAATTATAGTGATTTATTATTCCCCTTAATAACTATATTAGTGATACCTCATTCACCACCAATGATAGATAATTTACTAAGGGTTATATTGGTGACATTGGAATCATTATGGATGAAAGATCCTTAAATAGGCGTTATTATTTGTGATACTGCATTCACCACTGGTGATATATCATTCATCAAGATCCATTAATTTTGATAACTCATATAACTAAATATGTGATCTTATATTGGTGAAAAATGATCCATTATATTTATAATGTTGGTGATATATCATTGATGCACTGCTGTGCATAAGGCATTTCCACTTGGTTTAGTATCTATAAAATGGTTTTGCATGAATTTCACAATTTTTATATACCTTGTTCTTTGTTTTTTGGTCACGAAAGGATAAAGCATGGTGTCTATGAATTTTGGAGATTCAGAAGGGAATTGGAGGCTTATAGATCCTTTTCCCCTAACTATACTGGAATGGAGTCACCCAGATCAAGAACTAGACATGAAGGACGGGCAAATTCAAGAATTTCAATGACAGAGGCAACCCGCACGGTCACCACAAGGTTATCCAAACCATGTGAAATAAGTGTGGAAGAAGATATAATTTATAGTACTATAACAACCCGGAATTTTGAATAAATATTGTTTCCGAATTTTGTGTGTTATTTTATTTTATTTTTTATACTCCACAAAACTGTTTCATTGGATAACATGAGTATAATTAAAATTTGACTGTTGGGTTTTTGACTATTATATGACCATTGGTCAATATGACCACTGTGAACTAAACATTTCGATTTTTGTCTCTAAATACAAGTGATCTTGGTTAATTAATATAGAAAGAAGATTCGATGGCCTCACCCAGTAGTGTTGGACCGATCGAAGCCCATCTAACAGAACTTGGGAAGGAGGTAGCACCACTGGGCTTTGCTCTGGACCAAACCCAATCCGAACTTCATTGTGTGAAGCTAGAATGGAATCGCCTTTCCGAGAAGTTCAAAGTGATAGAAATTACTACTCGTGCGATGTTGGCCGAGCCTCCCTCAGATTCTCTCACCTTAGCACACCTTACACTTAGGTCCTATGCTGGAGTGATAAGGGGATATGTAAGGAGACCGTAACTACCTTGTGTAATCCTTTGTTTTAAATAAAAAATTGGGATTTCTCCTTATGATGAAGTTTATGGATTTTCAAATGACAGGATAAATAGAGTATGCATATTTTTGATGAATTTTAGAAAAAGTATATTTTAAAAATGTTTATGTAAACCTTAAATAATTAAAAACGTGTAATGATATTCAAAAAATGGTCTTCTACAGTTATGTCCAGTACAAAATTTAGAGTCTAATAAGATCAAATTGATTTTTGATGAATAGTAAATTATGAATAGTGATTTTTTGCTTAGGATTAGTAATGTGACCAAATGGATTAGTAATTTCACTCAAAGAAAGTCTTAATATAGTTTAGACACCTAGATTAAGTAATGTGATTCAATAAAACAAGTAAATAACGGTTTGATAAATTATTATTCAAGTATTAGTTTTTTTTGAGTGAATAGTGTTTTTTAATAAAAAATTAAATTAAAAATATTTAGAAAAATATTTTTATAAAATGGATTTCATTTTTGAACTCAGAGCATCGATATTATGTTAAGGTAATTTTTGGGGTTTTTTCTGAAAAAAATGAATTTTCGGTGAATAGTGTATTTATTAAAAAATTAAATAAAAAATATTTAGAAAAATATTTTTATAAAATGGATTTAATTTTTGAAATTAGAGCATTGATATTTGGTTAATGTGAAATTTTGGGATTTTTCTGAGAAAGTTGAATTTTCAGTGAATTGTAAAAATACAGTTTTTAAGTAACAGGTGTTTAATGACATCATTAAATGATTTATTAAGTATTTAATCAATATGGTAGACTTATGAATAGTAATATAATGTATGAGGTGTCCCAAGTGGCCAATACCATGGGCAAATACCATGGGCAAGCCCATGGTTTTTCCAAAATCACTAATGAGGTGTCCCTTGGCCATTAATGCCTTGTCCCCTCACTTTCCCTATAAATACTAAGCAATCCCCTCATCCATTCGACTCCCCACTCTACCCTAATGAATTTATGGTCTCATTACCTCCCAAGTAGTCCTACCAAGGTTCCCCTAAGCCCTCAAGGTCCCAAAATTTGAATTTTAAGAGTTACGTTTTAAGGTAAGGGATCCGACCCCTCTCTTTCTTTTCAAGTGATCTCTTTTATGTAATTTCTTTTATGATACATGTTCTTATGTTGGTGGATGTTCTTTTATATTAATTATACTTTCCTTTTTATGTTAATATGATGGGAGAACCCCTATTACTCTCATCATTTCATTTTATGAAAGTTTAAGTGGCGCCGTTAGGCTGCCAAATTTTTTGTAACGAATTCTTTCACCCTTCTCATTTTCAAGTTCTATTTTCTTGTAAAGTATTTAAAGTTACTTTTTATTATGTTGAGGTATGATCTCTATATCTATCATACTGATATTTTATGATCATATGATTAGAGACTCCATTTGATCTCTTTCATTCAGTATTTTTAAGTTTTAAGTGGCGCCGTTAGGCTGCCGAATTTTTAAGGGGATTCTTTCACCCTTCTCATTCTTTTCAAAGTTCTACTTTCATGTAAAGTCTTTCAAGTTCATTTTTAATTATGTTGGGGAATGATCTCTATATCTATCATACTGAACTCTTATGTTCACATGATGAGAGACCCTATTTGATCTTTTCAAATCATTTTTGTTGAAGTTTAAGTAACGCCTTTAGGCTGCCGAACTTTCATAAGAGAAATCTAATTTTTGTCTTCCTTCCATGTTTTTCATTTCAAATGGTATGCCCTTAAAATTTCATTACCATGTTCATATATCCTTATTATTCTGTCCCTATACTGTTTTATGGGTCATTTATGAATGTTTTACCCAGGTCCCCTCTCTTTTCAATGTTTTCTAAAAACCCGAAACATAGCCGTTATGCTGCAGAATTTTCATCTCAAAATGCCTCTCTCTTTTTTCAAAATTATTTTATGTTATAAAGTGAATACTCAAATATCTTATTTCTATAGGGGTATTCAAATATATATCAAAATTTTCTATTTTAAATTATGGGATTTACATACGTGAGACCCGCTCTCCCCTTCCGTGGGTTTAAAGTGACGCAAAGATCATGTCTTTAAAGCAGTTTTTTTAGAAAACGTTATGATTATGAAATGAAACCCATTTATTTTATGCTATATGAGTTATTTATGAAATGTTTGATGATGATATATGTGTCTCACATGATAATAAAGGAAAATTTAAGGGTTCCCCCTGATAGCGCTCCAATGCATTGGGTAATGATGTAATCACTAGAGATTACAATTTTCACGATATCTTGGTGAATAACCTTGGTAATTTTCAAATGACACCTTGGGGATAGACCATGGTGATATGTATAACGACCCATACTTTACATACATTTTTAATACTTCAAAAATTGAAGCACACTTATTACAACATATGATAAAACTACAAAGGACCGTATAGGTATAGTGCCTTTAGAAACTGGGAAACATAAACAACTGGTTCATAAATCTTCTACAGTGTCTCCCATTTATTTCATCATATCTAGGGTCCCTTTTAGCATATTCTACTTAATATCCATCTTCCTGACCTGGGGAAAAGAAAACATAAAAGGGTGAGCTCAAATGCTCAGCAAGGCAAATAAAGGAAATAAAAATCATATCATATCTTTTTGAAAATCATAACCTGCAAAAGAGATCATAATATCTTAACATGGAACAAATCATAGGAGTGAAAATGAGATCCCCATAATCAAAACATAAAACTTGAAACTTTGTGGCATGCACACATAATCATGGAAAATCATTTCTTGTTAGTCATGACTCATCGCCAAGACTATCTTAGTGGACAAAGTCCCTTTCTGAACCGAGTTCACTCCTCGTTTCAGTCCTGTATCACTAAACCGAAATAACCTTCCATTCCAGCCATGTCTATCTCATGAGATATAAAATCTTTACCCAATGCATTGGAGGGAGATATAGGTCCCACCCATCTTAAAATGAATCCTTTCTTATGTGTGCCACATAATCATAAAACATACATCTTCGCATAACACATGAAACAAAAATGGGATTCTTGAAACATCATGACATCATAAATCAATTCATATAAGATAAAGGAATTCATAAAAATAATTCCATCACAACATGATCAAATCAATGTAATAATAGGGATAAAAACAGAACCCTTTATTATCTTAGATGGAAAATAATTTTGAAAATCACTTGAACTCCATTCTTGAGGAAAATATCCTTTCTTCTTCAAAAACATTTTTCCTTTCATAACATGTCATACAACTTTAAAATAAAATAAGTTTGATTAAAAATAAACTTGAAAACTTGTAAAGGAAGCTTCTTGGAAACAATGTTTTAAAAATCCATTCATGCCGTATAAGTTAAAAAAAACATTCTTCGTACTTTTGTCGGAAAAGTCAAAAAGTACCTCGTACGGAAAAACGACAAAAGATTCCTTTCATATTCTTTACTAAAAACTCACCTAAGGGTAAAATTGGATTTAAACTATTGCAAGTGGATGGAAACAATATTTCATATTGAGGGAACATGGATGTGGATGATAAAATACACCCCAGTAAATACTTACGAATAAACAATCTCGGATAAATATGAGATTGTGAAATTTCCCTTACCTTAGGTCCGATTAGCTTTGTACGTGTCTGAAGCTCCTGTATAATGGTTTAAATAATGTTATTGACTTATTACAGAATCATACATATTTATATGATATCATATATGGTCATATTATTAGCTTCTTGTTAGTAATATTTCATTGTTACTTGTTACTCGGGTCTTTATAACTTTTTGTTCTTATGCGTGTTTTGTCGAATAAATTCTTATTCTTATCTTTAGGTTATAGATAATTCATTTCCAGAATGGTATTAGTGTATTATATACCATATTAATTCATTCAATTTATTTATATAATCATTATGAAATGAAGATCATGTAGAACGAGTCGCATCACATCGTGGAGACGGTATTCCGTACGTACGCACGAGTGATGATATCATTCCTATGATCATGGAATTGTATTGGAGTATATATATATTATTTCAGTATCAATATTACTTCATAATAATCATATTTAGTTACTCATTACACCATTATAACCATCCTTGTAAGGTGATGGTGGAAAATAGATTACACCACGGCGTGGAGACGGTATTCCGTACGTACGCACGCGTGGTGATTTCATTTTTCCGTAGGATGGATAGAAGGTGAAATAGGGTTGTTTCATATTTATAATAACATATCAGTATGTAAGTAATACTGATGTTATTACTTTATCATGAAACAACTAAAGAAGAAGAAGTTGAAGAAGAAAGAAATTGAAAAGATCGGTAATGGATATTACCTCTTCTTTGGAACGCCTCTTTGAATCCTCCACTTAAGGAACTAAGATTGGTCTTTGGAGAAGACCAGGGCCTCTAGGATTATTCTAGGGAAGTGGAGAGGAGAAAATGGCAGGGGTTGGCCGAGCTTGAGTGCTCAATTTGGTGTGAGGAGGAGGGGGAGGAGGTGCCCTTTTATAAGGGAGGAGAGGGGCACCTTAGGAATATCTCAAAATATTATTTTATATTAAAGTCAAAATCGGTTTATAATGGTTCCAAAGGGTCTTATTTCGAAGATAAAGTGGGGAAGGGTCGAAATCCTATCAACCAATAGGATTTAGACAAGTTTAGGGTATTATTTTAACCTTATCAATTAGATTTAACTCTAAGTTAAATAATTTAACTTTTACCATGTCTTTTTGTTTTCTTTCACTATATGGTTAATACACTTACTATAACATGCCAAACGAACCCCAAATTGTTTATTATTAAAATATATATCCTTATCTAAGTCATTTGGCCGAACCTTAGATTTTCAGGAATAAAATAACAATTAATAATATAATATTTGATTTAAAAACTATTTTGTGTCAATTTTGACACTATTTGATATATGATTTTTGTGAAAGTCATAAAAGAATTATATGTTCGAACCAAGTTGATTAAATCAACATTAATATATCATAGTAACCTATAAAATTAGTTGAATTCATAAAAAGGCTCAAATTACATTTATTTTGGTGTTTATAACATCAATTATGTCAATATTTCATTAATAAGATAATTACTGCATCATCTTTGTGTCATAAATAAATTACATTATTTGATGTCTAAAAATTACAAATAAAATATCATCATGTAGGAAATATTTTTAGCTTTCTAATGAATATTTACAATTGAATTTATCTTATGTATAACCCCATATTAAAAATGATTTACTTATTAAACTTTGATTTTAACTATTTTAACCCTTCTTTAAATAAATTAATAATAAATGTCCTAATCTAATCCAAGTGGGCCTAAATGGTCATATTTTATTCCTAAGTTTGTTTTTGGTCGAATTACACTTGTCCAATAGAATTAGGACATGTGTTAGGGTAATATCATATTTACCCTTAGTTACCCTATTTACTATTAACCGCGGTAAAAAAAAAGTAAAAAGTTACTATTCACCAAAAAATTATTTTCATCTTATTGAACCACATTTTAGTCCTTGATATTAACCGTGTCTCTCGGATTTTCGAAATTCCAATCACAGAAGCGGTAAAATTAAGTTTTATGCAAAATTCAGTTTTTAACCTACCACTTAGTGGTTTCACTATTCATCAAAAATTGAAAGTTTTCAGAAAAATACCAAAATTTCACCCTAGGCTAATTTCGATATTCTGAGTCCAAAAATGAAGTCCATTTTGAAAAATAAAATTTATAAAATTCCAAAAAGTGGTTATTACTATTCATAGCGGCTAGTTTTAATAGCATAATGTTGTTTAGTGAAACTCGGTATTGCGTACGACGCAAGCTATCGAGGAAGGTCGCGATTGCGTGTAAAGCAAGCCAAGCAAGTGTTGTATAGAAAAAGATTCCTTTGATGATTTATATAACATAAAAGTCTCGGGTGTTACATTCTACCCCCCTTAAAAAGAATTTCGCCCTCGAAATTCGTCACTTTGCAACAAACAGATGAGGATACTTCTCCCTCATCATATCCTCAAGCTCCCATGTAGCTTCTTCAAGTTGGTGGTTTCTCCATAAAACTTTCACCAAGCGAGTGGTCTTGTTTCGTAGGACTTTTTCGCTACGATCCAGAATCTCTATAGGCTGTTCTTCATAAGAAAGATCTTTCTCCAGCGGTACAACTTCTGAGCTGAGTACATGTGAAGGATCTGGTATGTACTTTCTCAGGAGAGATACATGGAACACATCGTGAACTTGAGAGAGATTCGGTGGAAGCGCCAATCGGTAAGCTACCTTCCCAACACGATCCAATATTTCGAAAGGACCGATATATCTAGGGCTCAACTTCCCCTTCTTTCCAAATCTCATAACCCTCTTCCAGGGAGATATTCGTAAGAACACTTTATCACCCACTTCAAACTCTAGGTCTTTTCTTCGGTTGTCGGCATAGCTTTTCTGTCGACTCTGAGCTGCTCTTATGTGTTGTTGAATAGATCTGAACTTTTCTGCCATTTCATCAACGAGATCAGGTCCTAATAGCTTTCTTTCCCCAACTTCATCCCAGCAAGTTGGAGTCCTGCATTTCTTTCCATAGAGAGCTTCATAAGGAGCCATTTGAATACTGGAGTGAAAGCTATTATTATAAGAAAATTCCACCAAAGGTAGGTGTTGATCCCAACCTCCTTTGAAATCCATAGAGCAAGCTCTCAACATATCTTCTAGGGTTTGAATTGTTCTCTCAGACTGACCGTCTGTCTGGGGATGATAAGCAGTGCTGAAACTCAACTCTGTATCCAGAGTATGCTGAAGACTTCGCCAGAACTTCGAGGTAAATCTCGGATCTCGATCAGATATAATAGAAAGTGGTACTCCATGCAATCTTACCACTTCCTTTACATATATCCTGGTAAGCTGATCTAGAGAGAAATCCTCTCTAATAGGAATGAAGTGTGCAGACTTTGTGAGACGATCAACTATGACCCAGATAGCATTATTGCCTTTGGATGTTTTAGGAAGTCCTGTGACAAAGTCCATAGTGATGTTTTCCCATTTCCATTCGGGTATGGGTAATGGTTGTAACATCCCCTTAGACTTCTGTCTCTCAGCTTTAACTTGTTGACAAACCAAGCATCGAGAGACATATTCAGCAACATCTCTTTTCATGCCATCCCACCAGAAGTACTCTTTCAGGTCCCTATACATCTTCGTGCTTCCAGGATGAATAGAGAATGAAGAACTATGAGCCTCATCCAGCAGCTCTTTCTTTAATTCGGGGATGGGAGGAACACAAACCCAATTCCTAAACTTTATTATCCCATCACAATCAAGGTTGAATTCAGGAACATTTCTCACCTTCTTTTGTAACTCGACATCTTCTTTCTGTGCCTCTTTAATCTTCACATGTATAGATGGTTGAACATTCATTTGAGAAAGATAAGATTTTTCCCCTTCCATTATAATTCCAAGATCCATCCTTTGTAAATCCATAAATATTGGATCTTTTGTGATCCTCATCATGGATAAACTAGCATGGTCTTGTCGACTTAATGCATCTGCCACCTTGTTTGCTTTCCCAGGGTGGTAATGGATTGAGCAGTCATAATCCTTAATCAGCTCCAACCATCTTCTTTGACGCATATTCAACTCCTTTTGTGTGAAAATATACTTTAAACTTTTATGATCAGTATAAATATCACACCTTTCACCATAAAGGTAATGCCTCCAAATCTTTAATGCAAAGATTACCGCAGCCAAATCCAAATCATGTGTTGGGTAATTTTGTTCATGGATTTTCAACTGTCGTGAGGCATAAGCTATTACCATATCATTTTTCATAAGAACACACCCCAATCCCTTCATGGATGCATCACTGTAGATCACAAACCTTTCTCCACTACAAGGCAGTGTGAGCACAGGTGCACTGGATAACCTTCTTTTCAACTCCTTGAAATTCTCTTCACATTCCTCTGTCCAGACAAACTTAACTCCTTTCAGAGTCAACTTGGTGAGTGGATTAGATAATCGTGAAAAATCTTTTACAAAACGTCGATAATATCCAGCCAAACCAAGAAAACTTCGGATCTCAGTTACTGTTGTTGGTCTCGACCATCTTTCGACAACCTCTGTTTTTGCTGGATCCACAGATATCCCCTCTTTTGAGATTATGTGACCCAAAAATGCAACTTTTTGAAGCCAAAATTCACACTTGGTAAATTTGGCATAAAGCTTCTCCTTTCTCAGGGTCTTCAATATAATTCTCAAGTGATCTTCATGTTCTTCCTTGCTCTTTGAATAGACAAGAATATCGTCTATAAAGACTACCACAAATTGATCAAGATAGTCTCTAAAGACTCTATTCATTAGATCCATGAAGATAGCAGGGGCATTAGTAAGACCAAATGGCATCACTATAAATTCATAGTGTCCATACCTTGTACGGAAAGCCGTATTTGGTATATCCTCCCTTTTGACCCTTAATTGATGATACCCTGAACGAAGATCAATCTTGGAAAAGTATTGAGCTCCGCGTAGTTGGTCAAATAAGTCATCAATGCGTGGGAGAGGATATTTGTTCTTGATAGTGATCTTGTTAAGTTCTCGATAATCAATGCAGAGTCTCATTGATCCATCTTTATTCTTAACAAATAGAACAGGTGCTCCCCAAGGTGACGCACTAGGGCATATGAATCCCTTATCAAGATTCTCTTGGAGTTGCTTCTTCAATTCCTGCAACTCAATTGGGGCCATTCTATAAGGTGTCTTTGAAATAGGCAAAGCACCCGGTACGAGTTCTATTGAAAACTCAACTTCACGATTTGGTGGAAGACCCGGTAATTCCTCCAGAAAGACATCATCAAACTCCCTTACAATGGGCATATTCTTAATCGTGAGTTTCTCACCAACCATTTGAGATAAATAACCTTCATTTAGTGGGATCAATACCCATAAGATGGAAGAAATTTCCACTGGAAGGTTATGTTCATCCTTGCATTGGTATACGATCGTAGATTGATCTGGAGTATGAAATGTGACTTCCCTTCTTTGGCAATTGATATGAGCTCCATGTAGAGAAAGCCAATCCATGCCAAGAATCACATCAAATTCCACTAAAGGAAGGATCACAAGATTTGCAGGAAGCACTTTCCCACAAACTTCGATCGGAGAAGAATTATAAACTTTTGATGCGATTGATGTGCCATTAGGTGTTGTCACAGCTAACTCAACATCTAATTGTTGAGGTAGTACGGTGATACCCTTAGAAAAGTCTTCAGAAATAAAAGAGTGGGTGGATCCAGAATCAAATAAAACATTTGCTACTTTAGAGTGGATGGTAAGTGTACCTTTCACCACATCGTTATCGTACTCCACATCGCTGATAGAAATAGCATGTGACTTTCCTTTGTCTTTAGCTTTAAGAGTTTGTTGACGTCGACCATCATCATCAACCCTTGGATTTGGGCATTGATTGGCATAATGCCCCATCTCCTTGCACTTGAAACATTGAAGTGTTGTAGGTTCATTCTGTGTATCCCTTCCTTTGTTTGCGTCATTAGACATCTTCTTCCCATTATCACGGCATTCAAATGCCCGATGACCTTCCTTTCCACATTTAAAACATTTACTTGTCCCTTTAAGACAACTCCCTCCATGTTTCTTTCCACACTTTGAGCATAAGGAAAATCTCATCTTCTTTTCTGTGTGCTCTTTAGATTTTTCTTTGAATTCCATCTTCCTCTTCTTATCAAACCCATGTGACTGATGGGTTACTCCAATCTCTATATCGACTTTGAGAGCACATCGAACGATTTAATCGTAGCTATTGAAGTCTCTTATGGCTAACGCCCTTCGAAGACTTGGTTTTAAGCCACTAAAGAATCGATCGATCTTACTCTCAGGTTGGATAATAATACCAGAAGCGTACCTTGCCAGTCTTGTAAAATTTGCTTCATAGGTACCAACAGATTCATTATCCCTTTGCTTCAGTTCAAGAAACTCTTTCTCCATCTTTGTTCGGAGAATACGAGGGAAGTACTTATTGAAAAATAAGTTCTTGAACTCGTCCCATTCCATAGACTCAATTTCATCGCTTTGCCTCGTATTCTTAACAAGATTCCACCATTGATCAGCATCTCCTTCCAAACGATACACTGCTAGGATGACTTTATCATGTTCAGAACATTGAAGAACTGAAAATATCTTTTCAGTAGTACTAATCCATTGTTCAGCAACTAATGGATCAGTAGACCCGCTGAAAGAAGGTGGACGCTGCCTCATGAAGGATTCAACAGAATGTTGCTCCCTCCTTTGCTCGTTTGGAAATCCTGCATGATTCATAGCTTGAGAAAGTTGTGTGAGCATGGCTACAAGATTTTGCATTCCAGCTCCCATATCGTTTGGTTGCTCAGGGGGACAATCATTGCATTGCCCATCGCATTCCGCATTAACACGGTTCCTTCGGGTTCCAGCCATTGACTAAAACCAAGAAGAATAGTGTGAGCAACACTAATTATAATAGGAAACCACATAATTCAAGAATAAAATTTTCATGCTTATGGTCTTATCCTAGGTTATTCAAGGCCATTTCTAAAACACTAAGATTGTGTACTATGCTTAGACTTATCCTTAGGGTTCTTACTAAGGCTTTCACATCCTAGTTTCCAAAGGTTGACTATACCTTTCCTCTGATACCAACTATAGCGGTCTAGAATTACTTCCAGTGGACTACAATTGATACCTATCAGGGCACTCCATGGGCGGCTACACCCCCTGGGCGGGACACACCACCATCCCCAGTGGCAGCCATTTCCTCATGAAGCCCTTGGGCGGAGAGCCATGCTTCGTCCAATGCTCACATGTGAGAGTTCCCAAGGATCGGATACATTCCTACCTCCTTTGCCTCTGATACCAACTATAACGACCCATACTTTACATACATTTTTAATACTTCAAAAATTGAAGCACACTTATTACAACATATGATAAAACTACAAAGGACCGTATAGGTATAGTGCCTTTAGAAACTGGGAAACATAAACAACTGGTTCATAAATCTTCTACAGTGTCTCCCATTTATTTCATCATATCTAGGGTCCCTTTTAGCATATTCTACTTAATATCCATCTTCCTGACCTGGGGAAAAGAAAACATAAAAGGGTGAGCTCAAATGCTCAGCAAGGCAAATAAAGGAAATAAAAATCATATCATATCTTTTTTAAAATCATAACCTGCAAAAGAGATCATAATATCTTAACATGGAACAAATCATAGGAGTGAAAATGAGATCCCCATAATCAAAACATAAAACTTGAAACTTTGTGGCATGCACACATAATCATGGAAAATCATTTCTTGTTAGTCATGACTCATCGCCAAGACTATCTTAGTGGACAAAGTCCCTTTCTGAACCGAGTTCACTCCTCGTTTCAGTCCTGTATCACTGAACCGAAATAACCTTCCGTTCCAGCCATGTCTATCTCATGAGATATAAAATCTTTACCCAATGCATTGGAGGGAGATATAGGTCCCACCCATCTTAAAATGAATCCTTTCTTATGTGTGCCACATAATCATAAAACATACATCTTCGCATAACACATGAAACAAAAATGGGATTCTTGAAACATCATGACATCATAAATCAATTCATATAAGATAAAGGAATTCATAAAAATAATTCCATCACAACATGATCAAATCAATGTAATAATAGGGATAAAAACAGAACCCTTTATTATCTTAGATGGAAAATAATTTTGAAAATCACTTGAACTCCATTCTTGAGGAAAATATCCTTTCTTCTTCAAAAACATTTTTCCTTTCATAACATGTCATACAACTTTAAAATAAAAGAAGTTTGATTAAAAATAAACTTGAAAACTTGTAAAGGAATCTTCTTGGAAACAATGTTTTAAAAATCCATTCATGCCGTATAAGTTAAAAAAAACATTCTTCGTACTTTTGTCGGAAAAGTCAAAAAGTACCTCGTACGGGAAAACGACAAAAGATTCCTTTCATATTCTTTACTAAAAACTCACCTAAGGGTAAAATTGGATTTAAACTATTGCAAGTGGATGGAAACAATATTTCATATTGAGGGAACATGGATGTGGATGATAAAATACACCCCAGTAAATACTTACGAATAAACAATCTCGGATAAAAATGAGATTGTGAAATTTCCCTTACCTTAGGTCCGATTAGCTTTGTACGTGTCCAAAGCTCCTGTATAATGGTTTAAATAATGTTATTGACTTATTCCAGAATCATACATATTTATATGATATCATATATGGTCATATTATTAGCTTCTTGTTAGTAATATTTCATTGTTACTTGTTACTCGGGTCTTTATAACTTTTTGTTCTTATGCATGTTTTGTCGAATAAATTCTTATTCTTATCTTTAGGTTATAGATAATTCATTTCCAGAATGGTATTAGTGTATTATATACCATATTCATTCATTCAATTTATTTATATAATCATTATGAAATGAAGATCATGTAGAACGAGTCGCATCACATCGTGGAGACGGTATTCCGTACGTACGCACGAGTGATGATATCATTCCTATGATCGTGGAATTGTATTGGAGTATATATATATTATTTCAGTATCAATATTACTTCATCATAATCATATTTAGTTACTCATTACACCATTATAACCATCCTTGTAAGGTGATGGTGGAAAATAGATTACACCACGGCGTGGAGACGGTATTCCGTACGTACGCACGCGTGGTGATTTCATTTTTCCGTAGGATGGATAGAAGGTGAAATAGGGTTGTTTCATATTTATAATAACATATCAGTATGTAAGTAATACTGATGTTATTACTTTATCATGAAACAACTAAAGAAGAAGAAGTTGAAGAAGAAAGAAATTGAAAAGATCGGTAATGGATATTACCTCTTCTTTGGAACGCCTCTTTGAATCCTCCACTTAAGGAACTAAGATTGGTCTTTGGAGAAGACCAGGACCTCTAGGATTATTCTAGGGAAGTGGAGAGGATAAAATGGCAGGGGTTGGCCGAGCTTGAGTGCTCAATTTGGTGTGAGGAGGAGGGGGAGGAGGTGCCCTTTTATAAGGGAGGAGAGGGGCACCTTAGGAATATCTCAAAATATTATTTTATATTAAAGTCAAAATCGGTTTATAATGGTTCCAAAGGGTCTTATTTCGAAGATAAAGTGGGGAAGGGTCGAAATCCTATCAACCAATAGGATTTAGACAAGTTTAGGGTATTATTTTAACCTTATCAATTAGATTTAACTCTAAGTTAAATAATTTAACTTTTACCATGTCTTTTTGTTTTCTTTCACTATATGGTTAATACACTTACTATAACATGCCAAACGAACCCCAAATTGTTTATTATTAAAATATATATCCTTATCTAAGTCATTTGGCCGAACCTTAGATTTTTAGGAATAAAATAACAATTAATAATATAATATTTGATTTAAAAACTATTTTGTGTCAATTTTGACACTATTTGATATATGATTTTTTTGAAAGTCATAAAAGAATTATATGTTCGAACCAAGTTGATTAAATCAACATTAATATATCATAATAACCTATAAAATTAGTTGAATTCAATAAAAGTCTCAAATTACATTTATTTTGGTGTTTATAACATCAATTATGTCAATATTTCATTAATAAGATAATTACTGTATCATCTTTGTGTCATAAATAAATTACATTATTTGATGTCTAAAAATTACAAATAAAATATCATCATGTAGGAAATCTTTTTAGCTTTCTAATGAATATTTAAAATTGAATTTATCTTATGTATAACCCCATATTAAAAATGATTTACTTATTAAACTTTGATTTTAACTATTTTAACCCTTCTTTAAATAAATTAATAATAAATGTCCTAATCTAATCCAAGTGGGCCTAAATGGTCATATTTTATTCCTAAGTTTGTTTTTGGTCGAATTACACTTGTCCAATAGAATTAGGACATGTGTTAGGGTAATATCATATTTACCCTTAGTTACCCTATTTACTATTAACCGCGGTAAAAAAAAGTAAAAAGTTACTATTCACCAAAAAATTATTTTCATCTTATTGAACCACATTTTAGTCCTTGATATTAACCGTGTCTCTCGGATTTTCGAAATTCCAATCACAGAAGCGGTAAAATTAAGTTTTATGCAAAATTCAGTTTTTAACCTACCACTTAGTGGTTTCACTATTCATCAAAAATTGAAAGTTTTCAGAAAAATACCAAAATTTCACCCTAGGCTAATTTCGATATTCTGAGTCCAAAAATGAAGTCCATTTTGAAAAATAAAATTTATAAAATTCCAAAAAGTGGTTATTACTATTCATAACGGCTAGTTTTAATAGCATAATGTTGTTTAGTGAAACTCGGTATTGCGTACGACGCAAGCTATCGAGGAAGGTCGCGATTGCGTGTAAAGCAAGCCAAGCAAGTGTTGTATAGAAAAAGATTCCTTTGATGATTTATATAACATAAAAGTCTCGGGTGTTACAATATGTTCATGATTATCTATGATAAATGATGTAGGCACATCTTAAAGTTATGAAAAATGTTATTTTTATTATGATATGACACACGATTTCTTTCTCATTCCTTAAAGTTCTTTTTCATGACATTGTTGAAGTATCTCAAGTTCACATGTAAAATGTTCCTCTTGTTTCCCTTACTGGGCCTTCTGCTCACCCTTTCTTTTGATGTATGTCCTCAGGTTATGAGATGCAGTAATGAACCTAGGATGAACATAAGGGGAATCCTTTCAAGTGTATAAGAAGAATGTTTTTTTTTTCATGTATTAAGTTCCTGGTTTCCAAGACACTAAACCTTAAAGATCCTCAGTTTTGTATAATGTAATGAAAGTTTATGTGATAAAAAGGTGGGATGATATAAGTACCCTACACACAGTTGGCACACGGCCTGTCCAAACCATGCAACCCATCCAGGAAAACCATGTGGCATAAATATTTGAGACAGTAGCATCCGCATGGTTGGCGCACGATCTACCAAACCGTGCACCCAAACCATGCAGACCACTGTAGCCTTCTCCTTTTTTGATTTTTCACTTTTCACCCACTCCTTGACCCGGGGTTCCTTTTTCTACCTGCTTTTGGAAAACTAGAAAAAGGCCCTTTTTGACCAAGAATACTTTGATGAGTGAGCCAGAACAAGGGGGGATTGGGGAAAGAAGAAAAAGCGGGCTGGGAACTAAGATTAGAGGGAGAAGGAAGGTTTTTATGAACTGGTTCTTGTAGTTTTGTAGTACTTTGGATTCTTATATTTTATAGTTGTAATGAACACTCTGTTGAATCTTAGTAACTTTCTTATCATTTTCATTATGATTAGCTAAACCCCCCTGTGTTGGGGCTGGGGAAAATGTGGGTTCGTTAGAACCAATTTCTCTATTATTGTGTTTTTTCATTGTCTCTCACCTAATTATCTCAAATTTTGTTTCTTATTTTGTTGGAAACCCCATATTGGACCAAGAATGTAGTTTCCAGGGATATTTGGGAGAATTATGACAAGGATATCCATGACCATTGGATATAATTTTTATTTCTAGTGGGCAGTTCCTAAATTAAGAGTTAGTAGAAATCAATTTCCATACCAAGGGATTGATTCCTACCGACTTGATAGAAACTCACCGGACCAAGGGAGTTCCGACACATATGAAACCCAAAAACATGGGTTATTATGAACAACACAACACAATAGGGAATAAGGTTTACTATCCCACACAAATGTCCAACCCCGACACATTTTCATTAAAATCGAAAATCCAGTTTTAAGTAATTTTTAGTTTTTATGTTTAATTTGTAGTGAATTAGAAAATTAAAAGTAATTAGTTATCTTTTGAGATCCATAACATAAACCAACCAATAATATTTAAATTCAGAATCTTCACTTCAATGATTTCAAATAAAGATACATAAAATTCCAATACTGCTTCCCTATGGATTGACCCCATACTTGCACATTATACTAGTTAAAAGTTAGGGAAATTAATTTGGTGCTGAAAACAATACTTCAGGCAAATGACAGACCAAATTTTGGAGCCGTTTCTAGGGATGTGAGTGTCATTCTTGTTAATTAAATTCAAGACATTGAGTGAAAACAAAGATTTAAAATTTTCTAAAAAAATCCTTTTTGTAATCTCATTTTTGTTTTTCATTATTTTTTCCCTTTTACGCTGGAAGTGTTGTTTGTGTTGTGCAGGCCTGTAGGTATATGAGTGGTCAGGTCACTTGTTATCAGATTGCTAAGTCATCAATGTTACACCCAATAGATCCAGAAATTGAAAGAACGTTGTCTAGGAGACATCATGCACTTATAGGTGATCACAACGCAAAGGACTGGTTGGCGCAGTAGGAGGAAAAACCGAGGGCTATCCAAGGAGTTGGGAAGCCATTCGCTATTGAAAGAAATCCACCACTAGGTGGCGAGGAAGAGCAGCATTTGAATCAACCGGGGGCTTATGTGGAATACTTTCCAAGGAACCAACAGAGGCCACCAGCTCAATTTGTACTAGGTTTTGGGCAGCCACAATCGAGGCAATATATTCCGCAGGAGCAGCCTCCATTTTTTCCATAGAACCAGCTGGCTTATTATCCTTGGGAGAAACAACAGTTCATTCCCCAAGCACCTCAGGAACTGATGACGCTACACTGTACTCTTATGGAATATATATTACCCTCCATTTAGGGAGCGAACACTGGAATATTAAGACCATTGGTGCATGCCCAACATTTTGAGATCAAGTGGTCGATAATGTAGTTAATTCAAAATACAGTTCAGTTCGGTGGATTTCTGAGTGAAGACCCCAATGATCACCTCTTTAACTTTTTAGAGATATATAAAACTTTCCAGTATCACATAGTTTTAGAGGATGCAATATGCCTTAGGTTGTTTTCATTCTCATTAAGGGATAAGGAAAAGGACTGGATGAAGGGGCTACCTCAGAGATCTATTCTTACTTTGGAGGTATTGACCCAAGCCTTTTTATCGAAATACTTCCCTCCCTCAAAGATGAACACCTTAAGGAATGAAATTCATAACTTCAAATAGCATGAATGATAATCTTTGTATGAGTCGTGGGAACAGTTTAAGGAGATGCTGAGGAAATTCCCACACCACGGACTGCCATTATGGATGAAAGTCCATAATTTCTATGGATGTATGAAAACTAATACAAAGTTTGTGGTTGATGTAGTTGCTGGAGGGATAGTCATGAGGAAGTCCCCTGAAGAGCTTTTTGAATTGTTGGAAGACATGTCAGCCAATAGTTTTCAGTGGCATTATGGGTGGGGAACTCAAAAAAGGGTAATTCATAATATTGATGCCATGCTTGTAGCTCAACTTGATGTCATCTCAAATAAGATCAACGCTTTGAATTTAAAACATCCATCTCATGTTCAAGATGTCAGTTCACCAGTGTGTAGTGATTGTAGTGAAAACCATGCTATGAGAGAGTGCCTAGGGGTAAGTGCGGGAGACTCTACTAGTGAGGTAAATTATGTTGCACAGAACAGAGGACCCAACAACTAACCTCAATACCAAAACCAAGGGTGGAAAGATAATCAAAATACCGGCTGGGGGCAGCAATAACAAAATCCTCAGCCCTGACCACAAAGGCCACCTGGTTACGGGAAAAACAATTTTAGACTCCGTATCTGAGGCAGCAGCAAGGAAAACAATTTCATCAAGGAGTATATCAGCAATAAGGGTATCACAACCCTTGTCCTGCTCAACCACTGGGACAACCACCACCCCCACAAGTAGCCCAACAAACTCAGCAGGAACCTCCCTCAAGGCTAGAGGAAATGATGTCTAAATTTATAAATAATGCTGAAACATGATTTCAAAACTTGGAGGCATCAATTAGAAGCCTCAAGAACCAGATTGGGCTGCTTTACAATCAGATTTCTCATAGACAACCCGATACACTATTAGGAAACACTGAGAAAAATCCACAGGAGGAGGCTAATGCTATTATTCTACGCAGCGGGAAGGAGCTGGCGCCGAAGGTAACTCTCAGTTAGGGTGCTACACCATCAAAGAAGTCCATATTGTCCTTAGGTGGAGAAGTTGTAGCTGAGGAAACATCCCCAAAACATGAGCTGGATAAAGAACCGGAAGTCCCACAAGATAAGGAAAAGAAGTGATTAAAGCGTATGAACCTCCCTTGCCATTTCCAGCAAGGATGAAACAATGAAAGCTAGACCAGCAATTTTCTAAGTTCATTGATGTCTTCTGGAAGCTTCATATCAACATCCCCTTTGCAGAGGCATTAACTCAAATGACCACCTACACGAAGTTCATGAAATATATCCTTTCAAATAAAAGGAAGATGGAAGACTTGGGTACCATTCCCCTGAGCAAGGAATGATCGACGATGGTCCAACATACTCTCCCTCCTAAGCTCCAAGATCTAGAAAATTTTACTATCCCATGAACTATTGGACATTGCGAGTTTGGAAAAGCCCTTTGTGATTTGGTGGTGAGTGTTAATTTAATGACCTTAATAGTATTCAAGAAGTTAGGGCTGAATGATCTCAAGCCAACCCGAGTGGCACTCTAACTAGCTGATCATTCTATTAAATACCCCTGGGGGTTATTAGAGGACGTGTTTGTTAAAGTGTGGAAGTTAATTCTTCCAGCAAATTTCATTATCCTCGACATGGAAGAATGCAAAGAGACATCTTTAATTCTTGGAAGACCCTTTCTGGCTACCGAGAAGGTGTTAATTGATGTGCACCAAGGCGAGATGATCTTCCGTGTTCGTGATGATAAGGTTTCCTACAACATCCTGAAGGCGGTGAAACAAGTTTCAATGATGGAGCAAGAGGATTGTTGTGCTTTGAAAACAACAGTTGAGTGATTAGGCCTATAGGAAGATGATATGCAATATTATTCATTCAGTAATGATCCCATTCTAGAGGATGACTATCTTGAAGAAAACTAGGAGGAATTAAGCTTTATTATAGGCCAATGCGACCATTACTAGTAAAGGGAGATTGTTCTAGATTTATTAGAGCGAGCCGAGGTTGAGATGATTATACCTTCCATTATCAAGGCTCCCCAGCTCGAGTTGAAACCTATACCCTCCTTATTGAAATATGAATAATTGGGAGAGGAACATACATTGCTGGTGATCCTAAATACCTCGCTCTAAGGAGATCAAGAGGAGGCTCTTCTACAAGTCCTCTGAAGGAGGAAACATGCCATTGGCTGGACAATTGTTGAACTTAAGTGTATAAGCCCCACAGTTTTCACCCACAAGGTACTTATAGAGGAAGGGGAAAAAGCATCTCACCAACCACAACGAAGAATAACCCCCCATGAAAGAAGTGGTCAAGAAAGAGGTGATTAAATTACTAAATTCTGGGATTATATACCCCATCTTTAACAGCCCATGGGTGAGTCCTCTTCAGGTGCTTCCAAAAAAGGGAGGCATCACGGTAGTGACCAATTAAAAGAATGAGCTCATCCCAACCCGAATAGTTACGGGATGGTGGGTTTGTTTCAATTAAAAAAAATTGAATGATGCAACCAAGAAAGATCATTTACCTCTTCCATTCATGGATCAAATTCTATAAAGATTGGAGGGGAATAAATTTTATTGTTTCTTAGATGGTTATTCGGGATATAACCAAATATCTAGCACCCCGGAGGATCAAGAAAAGAGTACCTTTACGAGTCCTTATAGAACCTTCGCCTACTACCGAATTTCATTCAGGGTGTGCAATTCTCTAGCCACCTTTCAGAGGTGCATGTTATCCATAATCCATGATATGTAAGAGTCGATTTTGGAGGTTTTCATGGATGACTTCTCGGTATACAGGAAGTCATTCAATACTTTCTTAATGGATCTGGAGCTGGTTCTTAAGCGACGTGAGCATACCAATCTGTTTCTCAATTGGAATAAGGGCCCTTTTATGGTATAACATGTAATCATGTTGGACCATATGATCTCGATGAAAGGAATTCAGGTGGATCCAGCTAAACTGGAAGTTATCTCACAGCTGCCCATTCCCACATCAGTCCAAGAAATTCAGAGCTTTTCGGGGCATGTGGGTTTTTATCGAAGATTCATCCATGACTTATCCAAGATCACACATCCCTTAACCAATCTAATGTCCAAGGATGTAGTTTTTGAGTTTAATGATAAATGTATCATAACCTTCTAAATTATGAAGGAAAAATTGGTCGCTGCCCCCATCATGATAGCTCTGAATTAGGAGGAGAAGTTTGAACTTATGTGCGATGAGAGCGATTATGCCGTGGGGGCAGTGCTTGGACAATAGCTAGACCGTATTTTCAGACCGATCTATTATGACAACCGACCATTAAATGAAGCACAACTGAATTACACCACCACAGAGAAGGAAATGATGGCCGTAGATTTTGCGTTTGACAAATTCCACTCCTTCTTGGTGCTTTCTAAAGTTAGGGTCTACACGGACTATGTCGCACTAAAGTATTTGCTGAACAAGAAGGATTCCAAACGTGGATTTCATTGGGTGATCATCCTCTAGGAGTTTGATTTGTAAATTAAAGACAAGAAGGGAAGCGAGAATGTGGTGGATGATCATCTCTCCCAGTTGAAACTACACCACTTAGAGAGAGAAGAAGGCTGGTAGATTAAGGAAGACTTCCCCGATGAGCAACTATTTTACATTGGAATACCACCTCAGCCATGGTTCACCAACCTTGAAAATTACTTACCCACATGAGTTGGCCACCCAAACATATAATTTCGGTAGAGGAATCATTTTTTGTTAGAGGTAAAGAGGTATTTCTGGGAAGAGCCCCTTCTCTTCCGCTCATGTGGCGATGGGGTAATCCGCTGTTGCGTCCTATATGAGGAGATTCAATGAATTTTGGAATTATGTCACTCTTCTCTGGTAAGAAGACATCATGGTCTAGATCGAACAACAGCAAAGGTTTTACAATCGGTTTTTTTTCTGGCCATCCATGCATAATGACACTCATCATTTTGTCTCCTGCTATGATCGATGCCAGCGGACGGGCAATGTGGGTCATCATTCCAAGATGCCGCAACACCTGATACTTGATGTTGAAGTATTTTATGTATGGGGAATCAACTTTATGGGTCCATTTATCCCATCCTTTGGGCACACATACATTCTGGTATGTGTAGATTACATTTCCAAGTGGGTAGAAGAAGTCGCAACAACTCATAATACAACTAAGATTATCATCACTTTTCTAAAGAAAAATATTTTCAGTCGGTTCGAGACCCCGCAGGTGTTGATTAGCGACCACGGTACACATTTTGACAAAATTTTCATGAGAAATGTGCTATTAAAGTATGGGGTCATGTACAATCAAGGGACACCTTACCACCCTTAATACATTGGTCAAGTGGAGGTGTCAAACCGAGAGTTAAAGAAAATATTGGAGAAAACGGTAGACTCATCAAGAAAGGATTGGTCCAATAAATTAGATGATGCGTTATGGGCCTACATGACAGCTTTCAAAACACCATTGGGTATGTCACCTTTCTGGTTGATCTATGGGAAACCCTTCCATTTGCCGGTAGAGATGGAGCACAAGGCTTATTGGGCTGTTAAGGACCTGAATTAAGATCTCAAGTTTGCAGAAGAAAAGAGGAAATTCATGTTAACCGATCTTGAAGAGATAATGCAGGAGGCCTATGAGAATGAAAAACTTTATAAGGAGAAGATGAAAGTAGTCCATGACCGCATGATCTCCCAGAAATCCTTCTAGACAGGTGATAATGTCTTACTTTTTAATTCTCGTCTGAAGTTTTTTCCAGGTAAGTTGAAGTCCCGTTGGTCTGAACCCTTTATGGTGATTACTATTTTCTTCCATGGAGCGGTGGAAGTGGCTGGTGTGGATGGTTGAATGTTCAAGGTTAATGGGTAGTGCTTGAAGACTTACTTTAGCATGGATGACATGTTGGGAACCATTTGCACCATGCAATTGGGGTAGCTCAAGGCCCAGGTAAGTCGAGATTGAGAATTTAAACGTAGCACTGACCGGGAGGTAACCCGACATTCTAAAAAATTTCCTATTTCAATATTTTATCTATTTGAGTATACCTAGGACTAAAATTGTTTTTTTATTCTTGTGTGTTATAGTGTGAAAGTCTCACTACAAGTCGGGGTATCATATTGAATTTTGTTAATGCAAGTCTTACACTTATTATGGAAAATATCAAATTATTTTATCTCATTCACAGTTATCCAAACCATTCATAGCACGTGCACCCTGAACTCCCCACTCCAGTAGCTCCTGCACGGTTGGCACATAGTTTACCAAATTGTGCACCCTAAACCATTCAACCACTTAAAACTCGAAGTTTCATAAAAACCCGGACCCCCCTCTTTTCCAATCCATGCACCTCCCCTGCTCTACCCGTGCGAGTTCTTCTCTCCTCCTCCTTCTTCTTATTCCTCCATCCAGGTTCTCCTTCCCTCTCTCCCTCCAATTTATTCTCCTCCTCCTATTCCTCCTCCTCCTCCTCCTCCTCCTCTTCTTCTTCTTATTCTTATTTCTCTTTATTTTTCTTTTCTTTTTTCCCTCTATTTCCCTAGGGTTTGGCCAATTTCCCCCTGTTCTTATTTTCCATTCTGTTTCTTCTTCTCTGTTCATGTCTGTCCATTCCCCTTATCTTCTTTGTTTTTCCATTTTTTCTTCATCACCCAAATGTGAACCAATGATTTCCCAATGAACACTTATTTTTAAAACCTTCATTTCCACATTTGGGATTTTCCTTAGGAATATTTACAATTTTTCATTTCAGAAATTTCAATTTCTATCCATAATTTTAGTGACTGTATGCTTTTGTAGTATGTGTTTTATTCTGCAGGTTCCCAATACCCAACCCTAACCTATCATGTCTACCTCTAAGAGAGCCTGGGGATCTAACTTAGGATTCTCCCATGGCCCATAGGTTAAGTTCACTAAGAAAGAGGAACTCATTTTCTACCACACCCTTTTCAACCGTGACATCAGTCCCCATCATGACTTTACCTTAGAAATCATTGCCTCCTTGGGCATTACTGATGAGCTCCAGATGAATATTGCCTTAGGAAATCTCACCCAAGCTTTAGAGGTCCACCATCTAGTTTATAAGGAGATTTTCTTAGAATTTGGGGATACTTTTCATTACCTCAAGTGATACAATGAGGATGAGCATTGATTTACAATCGTATCTACTGATGATGTCACTTTCTGCTTGATAAACCAGCAGCACATCCTCAAGTTGAGTGAGTTTGCCACCTCCATTGGCCTCTATGACAGCGACTACGTATAAAGTGATGTTTATTTTCTGGAACCATTTGAGTGGGACCTGACCCCAACCTAGATTCTCTAGTCCACCATTGCCATGGGGGACCCACACGTACCATAGACTACCAAAGATTCTAGATTCATTAACCCCATACATAGAGTCCTTCATCGGATTATTACCACCTACTTTATAGCCCAGTCGGATAACGAAGGAATGGTGAGCACTTAGGACCTACTAATTTTAAAATCCATGGTGATGGGCATCAACATCAATATCGCCTACCTCTTCACTTAGTATTTGAAGCTAATGCTTGATAATCCAAAGGGAAACGTTTTTGGTGGACCATTTATTACTCTCCTGGAAGATTGGATACACCTTGAGTTGGATGCCGCAAAATTTCTGGAACTACCGGTGGATCCCTTATTTGATACCACTCTTCTCCACTGGATGTGGATGATGGAGCCAGATGATGTCTGATTATGACTACGGGGTGTTCCTGGGGCCGCACCAGCTGCACCTCCACCAGCAGGCCTGGCTGTAGAGAAGCACCCTGCTGAGCCCGTTGTTCCCTACCATTCCAAATCCCAGGGGACCCCTGATTCTCTCATTTCCCCCCTCACCCATCCATGCCCTCACCATTTTAATCACCCTATCCATCCTACCCACCCTTCAAGGAACATCGTATGATGACCCCGACCTCTTCTGGAAGTGGCAGTAGGACCAGTACTCTTTGTTCCACTGGCAGCTTAAGCGGATGTGCATGGAGGTGGAAGGCCTTATCTTGGCCGGTCTTCAGCCTCCCACCATGTATGAAGCTGTGCCCCACCGTCCTCTATCCTACTATATGTCAGGAGATGGTGCCTTAACGGGCGATCCCTCTACCACCTCTACTCCTGCTGATCCCGTGGACCTACCTCCGCTTACCACTGATTCGACCTGGGACGCCACTTCTCAAGCATTCTTTTTCGATCCATCTGCTCCCTGACGGGATTTTGTTGCATGATTTGTTACTTATTTATTTTTCTGTTCCCTTTGCCCTGTCCTGTACCTTCTTTTATGGTGTGATGTTTTGACTGCTTGGTGTGATTCTGTGATGTTCTTTTCTTCCCCTGCAGCTAGTACTACTTTTTCCTACTTCACTTACATGGTTCCTTTGTCTCACCAGCAGTAATTTTCATCTGTTCCATGATAGCCACCTTTCCACTCGTCGCGCTCTCGCACACCACCTAATTTCCCCACTTGACCAACATTCAATAGAGTTTTTCACTTTTTCACTGTTTTCTGTTCTTCATTTTTTCCTCCCTTTTCATGCTTCCTTACCCACGCTTCTCTACTTTATTACCTTCATGGGGGACCATGCTCGGTTTTAAGTGTGGGGGAGGGTTCCCTTAATTGGAACCCCATTTTTATTGATTTCTTGCCCAAGTACTTGGGGTATCATGTTTTCTTAGGTGTGTCTAATGGTTTGTTATAGATACCATGGGTTTATATCATTTAGCTAAAAATGAATTGTGGAAATTATCTCTAAAAATGGATCATATGTCCGGATTATAAAACCTAGTTTGTGATGTGAATAAACCTTGTAATACTTGAAAAGGATAATTTATCCATTCATTTAGAAAAATAGTTTTTTAAAAAATGATTTTTGTGATGGAGTAATTCAAATTGAGGAACCCCTTAAAATGGAAGTCAAATTATGCATAAGGAGAGGTGAGGTTTTGGGAATTTTTGTTGCTGCACTAGTGGCTATTATGTGGTCTTAATTTCATGAACTATTGACTTGATCAAACATTCTCATCATGTGTTTAAATGAGCATATTGGGCCACATTTTATGCTAGTATCTCACCCCACTACAAAGAAGAAAAATATTTTGAGATATGCAAAGGAATGCCCAATAATTTTAATGACCTTTCATCAAGTTGCAAATAATGAAAGTCAGTGAGGGTGTGTGACCTATAAAAGTGATATGACACCAATTGGAGATGAAGAAACCTGGTCTTAACTAATTTTAGTGTATAATGAGATGAAAATAGAGGTAGGAACTTTATCTGAATGAAGAAGGGCAAATTTAGTTTTAAGAAAAATTGATTTATGAATGAATGGTTTAATGTTTGGGATTATGTCTAATTTGTTGGCTAACTTTATAGAATTGGGATTCCATGAAGTATGAAAGATTTGATTTTTAATGGTAATTAGTTTAAAGTTCATATTCATCTAATGAGTATAATCTGTGATATTTCTACCTATCTCTTTGGTAACTCTTTGGACATGACTATCTATTTCTTTGTTTGAGGACAAAAAATCAATTAAGTGTAGTGTAGTTTGATGAACTGCCATGCATAAGATATTTCCACTTGGTTTAATATCTATAAAATGATTTGTGTGGATATTTTTTCCTAAATTTCACAATTTCAATGTACCTTGTTCTTTGTTTTTTGGTCACCAAAGGATAAATCATGGAGTATATGAATTTTGGAGATTCAGAAGGGAATTAGAGGCTTATGGACCCTTTTCCCCTGACTATTCTAGAATGGAGTCACTCGGATCAAGCACTAGACATAAAGGACATATGAATTCATGAATTTCAATGACAGAGGAAACCCGCACGGTTTCCACATGGTTATCCAAATCGTATGCAAACCGTGCAGGAGAAGATAGCATTAATAGTACCCTTCGCATGGTTGGTGAACGACCTTCCCAAACCGTTTGGCCCATCTAGGAAAACTGTGCGACTCACGGATTTGAGACAGTAGAATCCGCACGGTTGGCACGCGGTCTACCAAACCATGCGCCCAAACCATGCGGACCACTACACCCTTCTCCTTTTTGCTTTTTCACTTTTCACCCACTCCTTTACCCAATGTTCCTTTTTATAACTGCTTTTGGACAATTGGTAAAAGGCACTTTCTGACCAAGAAGACTTTGGTGAGTGAGTCGGAATAAGGGGGGATTGGGGAAATAAGAAGAAGTAGGCTGGGAACTAATCTTAGAGGGATAAGGAAGGTTTTTAGGCACTGGTTCTTGTAGTTTTGTAGTACTTCAAATTCTTTTATTTTCTGTTGTAATGAGCTCTCTGACGAATCTTAGTAAGTTTTTTATCCTTTTCATTATGAGTAGCTAAACCCCCCGTGTTGGGGCTGGGGTAAATGTGGGTTCGTTAGAACCAATTTCTCTATTATTGTGTTTTTTAATTGTCTCTCACCTAATTCTCCCAAATTCTATTTCTTATTTTGCTGGAAACCCCATATTAGACTAAGAATGGAGTATCCATGGATCTTTGGGAGAATTACGACAAGGATATCTATGACCATTGGATATACTTTTCATTTCTAGATGGTGGTTCCTAAATTAAGAGTCAGTAGAAATCAATTCCCAGACCAAGGGATTGATTCCTACCGACTTGATCGGAACTCACCGGACCAAGGGAGTTCCGAGACAAATGAAACCTAGAAATTTGGGTTATTATGAACAACACAACACAATAGGGAATAAGGTTTAATTTCCCACAGGAATGTCCTTCCCCGACACATTTTTATTAAAATCCAAAATCCAGTTTTAAGTAATTTTCAGTTTTTAAGTTTAATTCGTAGTGAATTAGAAATGTCCAAGTGATTAGTTATCTTTTGATATCCATAACATGAACCAAAAAATCGTATTTAAATTCAACATCTTCACTTAAATGATTTAAAATCATGAGACATAAAACACCATTATTGCTTCCCTATGGATTGACCCCATACTTTCACACTATACTAGTTAAATGTTAGGGAAATTAATTTGGTGCTGAAAACAATAATTCATGAAAACGATAGAGAAAATTTTGGAGCAATTTCTGGGGACGCGAGTGTCATTTCTGTTAATTGAATTTGGGTCATTGAGTGAAAAAAATTCAAAATTTTCTAAAAAAAGTCTTTTAGTAATCTCATTTTTGTTTTTCATTATTTTTTCCCTTTTATGTTGGGTGTGTTGTTTGTGTTGTGTAGGCCTGTAGGTATATGAGTGGTTAGTTCACTCATTCTCAGATTTTCGTGTCATCAAAGTTACACCCAATAGATCCATAAATTGAAAGAACGTGGTCCAGGCGACATCATGCACTTATGGGTGATCACAACACAAATGACCCATTGGCGCAGTAGGAGGAAGAATCGGGGGCTGTCCAAGGAGTTGGGAATCCATTCATTATTTAAGGAAATCCACCACTGGGTGGCGAGGAAGAGTAGAATCTGAATCAACTGGGGGATTATGTGGAATACCTACCAAGAAACCAATAGAGGCCACCAGCTCAAATTGTACTGGGGTTCGGGCAGCCACAGCCGAGGCAATATATTCTATGGGAGTAGCCTCCCTTTTTTTTCCTTAGAACTAATGGGCTTATTATCCTCAAGAGCAACAAAAATTCATTACCCAAGCACCTAAAGAACTGATGTTGCTACACCGTACTCTTATGGAATATGGATTACCCTCAATTTAGGGAGCGAACACTGGAATAGTAAGACCATAGGTGTAGGCCCAACATTTTGAGATCAAGCTAGTGATAATGCAATTAATTCAAAATACAGTTCAGTTCGGTGGCTTTCCGAGTGAAGACCCCAATGATCACCTCTCTAACTTTTTAGAGATATATAACACTTTCTAGTATCACAGAGTTTCAGAGGATGCAATATGACTTAGGCTGTTTCCCTTCTAATTAAGGGATAAGGAAAAGGACTGGATTTAGGGGCTACCTTAGAGATCTATTCTTACTTGGGAGGCATTGGGCCAAGCCTTTTTATCGAAATACTTCCCTCCCTCGAAGATGATCACCTTAAGGAATGAAATTCATAACTTCCAATAGCATGACTCGTAATCTTTGTATGAGTCTTGGGAACGGTTTAAGGAGATGCTGAGGAAATGCCCACACCACAGGCTGCCATTGTGGATGCAAGTCTAGACTTTTTATGGATGTCTGACAACTAATACAAAGTCTATAGTTGATGCAGCTGCTGGAGGGAAAGTCATGAGGAAGTCCCCTGAAGAGATTTTTGAATTGTTTGAAGACTTCTCAGCCAATATTTTCCAGTGGCATTATGAGCAGAGAAATCCAAAAAAGGGAAATGCATAATATTGATTCCACCAACATGCTTGCAACTCAACTCAATGCCGTCTCAAAGAATATTGACCCTTTGAATTTAAAACATCCATCTCAAGATCAAGATATCAGTCCACCAGTGTGTAGTGATTACGGTGACAACCATGCTATGGGAGAGTACCTAGGGGTAAGTGAAAGAGCCTATACCAGTGAGGTAAATTATCTTTCATAGAACAGAGGAACCAATAACTACCCTCAATACAAAAACTAGGGGTGGAAAGAGAATCAAAATACCAGCTGGGGGCAGCAACAAAAAAATCCTCAGCCCCAACCACAAAGACCATCAAGTTATGGGAAAAAACAATTTCAGGCTCTGTATCTCAGGTAGCAACAAGGCAACCAATTTCTGCAAGGAGCATATCAGTAGAATGGGTATCAAAAACCTCATCCTACTCAACCATTGCGAGAACCACCTCCCCCACAAGTAGCCTAACAAACTTAGCAGGAACCTCCCTCAAGGCTAGAGGAAATGATGTATAAATTTATGAATACTGCTGAAACATGATTTCAAAACTAGGAGGCATCAATTAGAAGCCTTAAGAACCAGATTAGGAAGATTTACAATCAGATTTCTCACAGACAGTCCAGTAAACTACCGGGAAACACTGAGAAAAATCCATAGGAGGTGGATAATGCTATTATTATACGTAGCAGGAAGGAGCTGACGCCTAAGGTAACTATCAGTCAGGGTACTAAACCATTAAAGTAGTCCATATTGTCCTCAGGTGGAGAAGTTGCAGCTGAGGAAACTTCCCCAAAACATGAGCAGGATAAAGAACCAGAAGTCCCACAGGATAAGGGAAAAGAAGTTATTAAAGCATATGAAACTCCCTTGCCATTTCCAACAAGGATGAAACAACGAATGCTAGACCAACAATTTTCCAAGTTCATGGAAGTCTTCCAGAAGCTTTATATCAACATCCCCTTTGCAGAGGCATTAACTCAAATGCCCACCTACACGAAGTTCATAAAATAGGTCCTTTCAAATAAAAGGAAGATGGAAGACTTGGGCACCATTCCACAGACCAAGGAATGCTCGGTGGTGGTCCAATATACTCTCCCTCCTAAGCTCCAAGATCTTGTAAGTTTTACTATCCCATGAACTATCGGACCTTGTGAGTTTGGAAAAGCCCTTTGTGATTTGGGGGTGAGTGTTAATTTAATTACCTTAGGAGAATTCAAGAAGTTAGGGCTTAACGATCTCAAGCCAACCCGAGTGGCACTCCAACTAGCTGATCATTCTATTAAATACCCCAGGGGAATATTGGAGGATGTGTTGGTTAAAGTGGGGAAGTTAATTATACCATAGTATTTCATTATCCTCACATGGAAGAAGTCCAAGAGACATCTTTAATTTTTGGAATACCCTTTCTGGCTATTGAGAAGGTGTTAATTGATGTACACCAAGGTGAGTTGATCTTCCTTGTTGGTGATGAGAAGGTTTCCGACAACGTCCTAAAGGCTGTAATGTCCCGTATTTTTCCATGTATTATTTTAATATTATATGGGAATTATTTCGAGACCAGGCTCTAAGACAGCGTGCAGTTCTGAGGCCCGGTGAGCCCGGAACAAATGTTTGAATTTAATTTAATAATTAAATTATGCGTGTGTGCAATTTTCTTGAAAAAGTGGAATAAATCCTGAAAGGGTACTCAGATCAGAAATCTGAGGGCACCATTGCGTTCAGAGCAGCGATTTTACCTTAGGTGAGGCCTAACTTCGGCCGGCACAGGTCGGTGGTGAAATATGGCTTTTGGGCGTAACCGTAATAAAATATTTAATCAAAATATTTTATTTAAATCCTTATTGCAACGAAATATTTTATTCTTTTAAATAGAGATTTCACAGGGAGGGTTAGGGTTACAATACCCCTAACCCTAATTTCCTCTGGAGGCTCTGGAGAAGACCTCCCGACGCGGTGACGACGTTCTTGACAATTTTCACCAGCAACAAGGACACGAAGACCGGATCATCTCTGGAAAACACAACGAATCTAGGTAGGATGTTGATTTGATTTTCCATTCCCCGTTTTTGATTTCCACGATGAATGCAGAATAATCCACGAATAGATTAGCCCACAGAATGATCGTTCTTGCGGGATGAGATTTTGCGGGGATTTTGGGGATGTGATTCTTGATTTTGTTTTGGTTTTCTTCAACCTTCTAACGGTGAAGGACCAAGATCGACACGAACATCGATCGAGGTTCGTCCCTCTCGATTTGTTGTGTTATTCTTCCCTAATTATCGCTTTCTTTGTGAGCGTTCTTGACATTCTTCATGGGGCGATGGACAATGGATCATTGAGCATCCGTTCTGTGAAGCAACGATCCCAAACTGAAGGATCAACACCGCAACAGTCTTGCGGAGGTGCGACGATGGTTTCGGCAGACGGATCGAAGCAGATCGGAAGAAATCGTTCTTCGGACGATTTCCACTCGGATGGCCGGAATCAGATTTTGGAGCGATTGAAGGGCCAAAACCCACATATTTGGCTTCACGGAGATGATCCAACCCTGTATCTAGAGTTTCAGGATGAACAGACGAGAAAACAAAGATCCGGAGGATCAGCCGAGGCGCGCGGAGGAAGAACAACGATTATGGAAATTTCCCGACTACACGCCGTGTAGTATAGGATACACAGCGTGTGTTCGTCGGAAGGGTTACCCGGCGTGTACTCCAGGAGTACACGGACACGGGAAGGATACACGACCATGGACACGCCGTGTATACCCTCCCCGGCTAGACCCGACCAGATACACAGGGTGCCCCGTGTACTGGTACACGAGCAGGTGACATGGACACGGGTAGAGACCGTGTACGGGAACATGGCTAGCGTACATGGAGCGAGCCCAGGTGCTCTAACACGGTGTGTGTTTTCTTCTACACTCCGTGTAGTTGCTTTCGACTAGCCGAGTGACACGGGCCAGTTATACAGGCAACACTTGGGGTCAAGGAACACGACATGTACCTTTTCTACATGCCGTGTAGTTTGGTTTTGCACGACTTGAATGAAGGACATGGTCCATTTACACGGGCAGTACCCGGGGTCAAGGAACACGGTGTGTAACCATACTACACGCCATGTAACTTTTTCTTCATGGCTTGAGCCACTTGCCTTTTGTGACTTGGACTAGTTCTTAGGGTTCGTACCCTTGGTAATCCCCTGATGGTCCTGGTATCAACTCTTTCATGCAGTATGATCCCTTCAGTGGAACTTCCTGAATAGAGTTATTGGAATCCCCTCTATGATACTTAGAGAGGGATCCACTATTCATTCCTATAACCCTAGGTAGAGTTATTGGTATCGACGTGAGAAACTTTACCCGGGCGCCGATCCTCTGCTTAGCAGATTAGCTCAGACTGAGTTGTCAGAATCACCCCATAACTTGGCTGTGATCCTCATCTGAGCATCTTGTTCCCAAGGTATTGTGGAGTTTGTTCTCTCGGAACGAGTACTTCATGTCTCTCTCTTCAGACCTAGGAGTGTATTCTCCCGATGGTATGCTTAGTGGAATCTTCGAACTGGATCCTAGTGGTGGTTTTCGCGATGGTCATTTGTGTATGAGTATATCTGGATATTCTTGTTATATGTTCCGTAGACATATACTGTGTAGAGATGACTGTACCTTTATTTGTGGTATTCTCCTTTTTTGTATTCTCCTTTGTGGTTTTCAGGGTGTCCAACTGGGTATTGTTATACTAACCCCTGCACGGGCTTTTCCCGCACGTGTCGTGTCTTGTGCAGATGAGCGAGCCTTTGACAGGATTCTAGACGGACCAGGATCGGACGGTGTTCAGTGAGACCAGAAGAGGCCGAGGTGTGTTCCTTCGGTGACGGGTTGCAGTCTCAGTACCTTTTACCCACAGGTTGGACTTGTTGGAGACTTTCTTTTGGTGGGCTTGTACTTTTGGCCTAGGGTTTTACTTTACTGTACTTTACTTCCCTGTCGTACTCTGTTGGTTGGGTTTTAGTGTATGCATGCATCTTTTCCTTTTTGTAGTTTTTACTTTTCAGCTTTGTGGGCTTGGAGATGTGTGTGTGTGTACAGGTTTATAGGCAATGCCTCCCATGCTAGTAGCATGCCTACTCGGTGCTAGTCACCAGCCCCTGGCCTATTGGAGGCGGTCTTGGGGAGTTTCGGCTCGGGCCCCACTAGGATGGGTCGTGATAGAGTGGTATCAGAGGTGGTCGGTTCAACCTTAGGACCGAGAGTCTGTGAGTTGGTTTGGGTCAACAGTGTTAAGTGTTTCGAGTTCGGATCTCAGGCCAGGGACCCTAGTGTTGGTGCGGCGGCCGACATATCCATACACCCGGGCTCTAATAACTTTCTTTTCGACTCGAAACATGAAAACACTAGTTGTATGGGGAAAATAAATGGTACATGCATCATATAGGAATGCGTTGTGGTTTCCATTTCCTTCTTGAGTCAGCTCTCCCAATATACTCACTGACTGTGATACATCTTGTTTCTTAAACAGGATGCCTCCGCGATGCGCACCCGCTAAGATCCAGAAGCTCGATCACGAGGATGACCCCCTCAGTGATGAAGCTTCGATACAGGGACCAGATCCCCCAGTTCTACCACCAGGTGGCTTTCCGGTTATCCCGCCCCCTGTGGAGAAGTGTTTATCCCCTGCTGTTCCAGTGGAGGAGGAGCGCAGGCTAAGCGTACTCCATGAGTTTCAGAGACAGAGACCCCTGAGGTTTCAAGGCGAGCCTGACCCTCAGGCAGCAGAGGACTGGATTGAGGCAGTGACCAGAGTCTTCCATTTGTTCAGGACACTAGCAGACTAGATGGGGATCCTGGTAGTGAGCCTTCTGCAGGGCTCGGCAGGGCGATGGTGGAGTTTAGTCATCCAGACTCACAACGAGGTGACTCTTTCATGGTCTGAGTTTGAGCATCTCTTCAGAGAGGAGTTTTCACCGGTTACCCTGAGAGCATTACGTATACATGAGCTTCTTCAGCTCGAGCAAGGAACTATGTCGGTGGCTGACTATTCGTCGAGGATTACCAACCTCTCGCGATACTCGATGGATATGGTCAGAGATCAGTACTTCAGAGCTCATAATTTTGAGTGGGGCTTGCGCAGAGATATCCGAGCTAGCATCATCTCTATGAGCATTACTACTTATGCTGGGGTGCTCGAGCAGGATTTGGTGGTCGAGAGATTCTTGGCGGAGCAGGGACAGCCGACAGTTGTCACTAGTGGGCGAGCTGGAGCAGAGACTTCGATGGCAGGGAGCCGACGTCAGGGACCTAGGTGTGGGAGACATTTCCAGAGGAGATCCCAAGACAGGGGATCAGCCGTACAAGGTTCACAGGGCGCTTCCAGCCAGCCTCGAGAGAGGCGATGTTACTCATGTGACGGTAGGGGACATCTCTCTCGAGATTGTCCAACCCGTCGTGCTACTGACACGGGAGCAGTGGATGGACCACCGAGACAGAGGAAACGTGTGGAGCAGGCAGATCCGCGAGGCGGCGGACGTGGCAGAGGAACTGGGAGAGCAGCTGGAGGTGGTCAGCGTTTCGACCCTTTACCACCACCACCCCCAGGAGGTCCACCCCAGGCTCAGGGAGCTGGTGGAAAGAGGCATGGACAACTGCAGGCAGTAGAGGCTTATGACCCAGGTACTCCTGGAATGATTAGAGGTACTATCTATTTCTTTTCTACTTTGGTTGTCGTATTGATAGAAATAGGTTCTAGTCATTCCTTTCTAGCTGCTTATCTTTTTCGAGTCCTTGAGATTCCAGTTGATCCATTGACTCAACCCTTACGCTTAGAAACACCAACTGGAGAAGATTCAGAGATCACACACCTTTTCAGGCAGTGTGACCTGACCCTTGGAGGTGAGAGTTTCGGTTGGAACCTCTTGGTGATAGCGTCGAGGCCTTACGATGTCATTCTTGGCATGGATTGGTTATCCACAGTTCATGCCCATATTGATTGTTTTAGGCGAAGGGTGCAGTGTGTCCACAATGATGGAAAGAGGTTCTCTTTTGTCAGTGATAGAGAGACCCAGGCAGCGCAGGATGGACTTGTGCATAGGAGGGAATAGACGATTTCACACCAGTTGGCTAGCCTAGCCCTTGGCGCGGCAGATGTTACGAGTTTATAGTTTCCAGCAGTGGTGGCTGAGTACGAGGATGTCTTTCTGAAGGATGTCCCCAGGCTACCTCCCTGTCTGGAGATAGATTTCTGCATTGAGTTGCAACCTGGGATGACCCCGATATCAGCATCGGATTATCGGATGGATCCTGCAGAGCTTCGTGAGCTGAGGATGTAGCTGGACGACTTGTAGAAGAAGGGCTTTGTGAGACCCAGCGTTTCACCCTGGGCGGCCCCAATGCTGTTTTCCAAGAAGGTGGATAGGAGCTTGAGGCTGTGTGTGGATTATCGGTGCTTAAATCAGGTGACTGTGAAGAACCGGTATCCACTACCAAAGATCGATGACCTCTTCAACTATTTGAGAGGGGCACAATGGTTCTCGAAGGTTGATCTATGATCAGGATATCACCAGTTTCAAGTACGGGAAGAGGATATACTGAAGACAGCTTTCAGATGTTTCTACGGTCACTATGAGTACTTGGTGATGCCCTTCGGCGTGACGAACGCCCCGACAGTGTTCATGGGACTCATGAACCAGATCTTTCATCCTTATCTAGACCAGTTTGTGGTGGTCTTCATCGATGATATCCTTGTCTACTCTGCGTCCGAGGAGGAGCACACAAGACACCTAAGGATGGTTCTGGACACACTCCGAGAGAACCAGTTGTATGAAAAACTCTCGAAGTGTCAGTTCTGGTTATAGGAGGTCCACTTTATGGGACACGTTATCTCAGAAGATGGTGTAAGAATGGACCCAACAAAGGTGGAGGCAGTGATAGCATGTGAGCCACCTCAGAGCGTGATGGAGGTGCGGAGTTTCCTTGGGTTGGTAGGCTACTATCGAAGATTCATCCATGATTTCTCCAGGATTAAAGCACCCATGACAGCTTTGACCCGAAAGGGACAGCCTTTCGTGTGGACTGAGAAATGCCAGCAGGCTTTCCAGTAGTTGAGACAGAGTCTGATGAGTGCCCCGATCATGAGATTACCTGAGCAGGGTGTCGAGTACATAGTGTTCTATGACGCATCAGGAACCGGGCTTGGTTGTGTCTTAATGCAAAGGAAAGTAGTGATTGCCTATGGCTCACGTCAGTTGGTACCACATGAGCAGAAATACACGACCCATGATCTTGAGTTGGCAGCGGTAGTCTTCGCATTAAAGATGTGGCGACACTACCTGATGGGCGAGAGGTTTACCGTCTACTCTGATCACAAAAATCTCAGATATATCTTTTCTCAGAAGGATCTGAATTTGAGATAGAGGCGATGGCTTGAGTTCCTCTAGGATTATGACTTTGAGATCGTTTATACTCATGGGAAGGAGAACATGGTGGCAGATGCTCTCAGTAGGAAATCCAGTTCGCAGTTGCTGGATGAGGTGACAAGACAGTTGGCCTCTTTGCAGTTTTCCTTGTAGGATGGTGATGAGGGAGATTAACTTCAGTCGATGGTTGTTACCCCACCACTCTTACTGCGAGTTAGGGAAGCACAACGCAAGGATGATATCTGTGAGACTATACATGCTCATATAC
Organism: Viscum album; assembly: GCA_963277665.1. Classification (NCBI taxonomy): domain Eukaryota; kingdom Viridiplantae; phylum Streptophyta; class Magnoliopsida; order Santalales; family Viscaceae; genus Viscum; species Viscum album. The sequence continues at coordinate 1,547,515,330 of OY728133.1, forward strand.
CCACAGGTGATGCTGGTGATGGATATTCAAAAGGTGGAGAACACATTGTCCTTTTCAGAGGACGGACAGTAGTACCGGTGACGTTGCGGGAGGTGGTTTTGAGGGAGTTCCATAAATCCCATTTGGCGGTGCATCTAGGTGTGGAAAAGATGTACGAGGACCTCCGACGTCAGTTCTAGTGGCCAGGGATGAAGAAGAGTGTGGCGGAGTTTGTTTCTCAGTGCCTTACTTGTCATCAATTAAAGGATGAGCACCAGGTGCCAGCAGGTTTGACTCAGCCCCTTGAGGTGCCAGAGTGGAAGTGGGATGGGATATCCATGGACTTCGTGACAGGTTTACCACGCACGTCCAGGGGGCACGATGCCATCTGGGTGATCGTTGATCAACTCACCAAGTCAGCCCACTTCCTAGCCATGCGGGAGCAGAGTTCAGTAGAGAGCTTGGGATGCCTCTATGTGTAGGAGATAGTTCAGCTTCATGGAGCACCATCCACGATCGTCTCAGATCGTGATGCTCATTTCACATCCCGGTTGTGGAAGAGATTGCAGGAAGCTTTTGGGACTCAGTTACACTTGAGCACAGCGTTTCATCCCCAGACTAATGGTCAGACAGAGCAGACCATCCAGGTCCTGTAGGATATGCTACGAGCTTGCATACTTGACTTCGGTTGTAGCTGAGAGGATCACCTACCACTGGTGGAATTTTCTTATTACAATAGTTATCATTCCACTATTGGTATGGCACCATTCGAGGCTCTGTACAGGAGACCCTGCAGGTCACCACTTTGCTGGAATGACCCGGGAGAGTCAGCACTCATGGGCCCAGAGATGGTGAGAGCTACTACAGAGAAGGTGCAGGTCATCCAGGAGCGGATGAAGACTGCACAGAGTCGGAAGAAGTCATATGCCAACAGGAGGTGGAGGCCCTTGGAGTACGAGGAGGGAGACCATGTGTTTCTTCGGGTCTCACCTCGACAGGGATTGTGGAGATTTGGCCAAGGCGGCAAGCTATCTCTGAGGTTCGTTGGCTATTTTCAGATTTTGGGTAGAGTTGGTGAGGTGGAGTATCTCTTGGCTCTACCTCCTCAGATGGACTGGGTACACAACATATTCAATGTGTCACAGCTACGGAGGTACATGCATGATCCATCGCATGTAATCTACTAGGGCAAGCTGGACATCGATGATGGAGCGACATTTGCTGAGTACCCAGTGGAGATCGAGGATTGGCAGGAGATGATCCTTCATGGACAAGTTATTCCCTTGGTGCATGTCCGGTGGCAGCACGGGAATCTCCAGGAGAGCATGTGGGAGCAGGAGGCTCAGATTCGCGTGCAGTACCCACACCTTTTTGAGTAGTCCTTGTTTTGGCTTTTCGGGGACGTAAAAGCCCTAAGGTGGGTGTGATGTAATGTCCCAGATTTTTTCATGTATTATTTTAAAATTATATGGGAATTATTTCGAGACCAGGATCTGAGACGGCGTGCAGTTCCGAGGCCCGGTGAGCCCAGAACAAATGTTTGAATTTAATTTAATAATTAAATTATGCGCGCATGCAGTTTTCCTAAAAAAGTGGAATAACTCCTAAACGGGTGCTCAGATTAGAAATCCAAGGGGCACCGTTGCGTTCATAGTAGCAATTTTACCTTAGGCGAGGCCTAACTTTGGCCGGCGCAGGTCAGTGGTGAAATCTGGCTTTTGGGCGTAACCGTAATAAAATATTTAATTAAAATATTTTATTTAAATCCTTGTTGTAAAAAAATATTTTATTATTTTAAATAGAGATTTCATAGGGAGGGTCAGGGTTATAATCCCCCTAACCCTGATTTCCTCTGGAGGCTCTGGAGAAGACCTCTCGATGCGGCGACAACGTTCTTGACGATTTTCACCGGCAATAATGACACGACGACCGGATCATCTCCGGAAAACGCATCGAATCCAGGTTGGATGTCGATTTGATTTCCCATTCCCCGTTTTTGATTTCCACGACGAACGTAGACTAATCCACGAACATATTAGCCTGTGGATCGATCGTTCTTGAGGGATGAGATTTTGCGAGGATTTTGGGGATGTGATTCTTGATTTTATTTTGGTTTTGTTCAACCTTCTAATGGTGATGGACCAAGATCGACACAAACATCGATCGAGGTTTGTCCCTCTCGATTTGTTGTGTTCTTCTTCCCCAATTATCATGTTCTTCATGAGCGTTCTTCGCATTCTTCGCGAGGCGATGAACAACGGATCGTTGCACATCCGTTCTGCGACAAAATGATCCCAAACTGAAGGATCAACACCACATCGGTCTTGCGGAGGTGCGACGATGGTTTCGAAGGACGGATTGAATCGGATCGGAAGAAATCGTTCTTCGGACGATTTCCTCTCGGATGGCCGGAATCAGATTTTGGAGCTGATTGAAGGGCCGGAACCCATGGATTCGGCTTCACAGAGACAAGGCGACCCGATATCTTGAGTTTCGGGATGAACAGACGAGAAAACAATGATCCGGAGGATCAGCTGAGGCACGCGGAGGAAGAACAGCGATTCTGGAAATTTCCCGACTACACGCCATGTAGTATGGGCTACACGACATGTGTTCATCGGAAGGGTTAACCAAAGTGTACTCTGGGAGTACAAAGACACGGGAAGGATACATGGCCACAGACACACCATGTATACCCTCCCCGGCCAGACCCGGCTAGATACACGGGGTGCCCCATGTACTGGTACATGGGCAGAGACCGTGTACGGGCACATGGCCAGCATACATGGAGCGATCCCAGGTGCTCGAAAACAGCATGTGTTTTCTTCTACACGCCGTGTAGTTGCTTTCAACTAGCCGAGTGACATGGGCCGGTTACACGGGCAGCACCCGGGGTCAAGGAACACGGCGTGTACCTTTTCTACACGCCGTGTAGTTTGGTTTTGCATGGCTTGAACGAAGGACACGGTCCGTTTACACGGGCAGTACCTGGGGTCAAGGAACACGGCGTATAACCATAATACACTCCGTGTAACTTTTTCTTCATGGATTGAGCCACTTGCCTTCTGTGACTTGGACTAGTTCTTATGGTTCGTACCCTTGGTAATCCCCTGAAGGTTCTGGTATCAACTCTTTCATGCAGTATGATCCCTTCAGCGGAAATTCCTGAATAGAGTTGTTGGAATCCCCTCTATGAGACTTAGAGCCGGATCCTCTATTCATTCCTGGAACCCTAGGTAGAGTTATTGGTATCGACGTGACCAACTTTACCCGGGTGCCGATCCTGTACTTAGCGGATTAGCTCAGAATGAGTTGTCAGAATCACCCCATGACTTGGCTGCGATCCTCATCTGAGCATCTTGTTCCCAAGGTAATTGTGGAGTGTGTTCTCCTGGAATGAGTACTTTGTGTCCCTCTCTTCATACCTAGGAGTGTGTTCTCCCGATGGTATGCTTAGTGGAATCTTCGAGCTGGATCCTAGTAGCGGTTTTTGTGATGGTCGTTTGTGTATGAGTATATATGGATATTCTTGTTATATATTCCGTAGACATATACTGTGTAGAGATGACTGTACCTTTCTTTGTGGTATTCTCCTTTGTTGTATTTTCCTTTGTGGTTTTCAGGGTGTCCTACTGGGTATTTTTATACTCACCCCTGCACAGGCTTTGCCCGCACGTGTCGTATCTTGTGAAGACGAGCGAGCCTTTGACAGGATTCTAGGCGGACTAGGACCGGACGGTGTTCAGTGAGATCAGACGGGGCCGAGGTGTGTTCCTTCGGTGACGGGTTGCAGTCTCAGTACCTTTTCCCTACAGGTTGGACTTGTTGTAGACTTTTTTTTGGTGGGCTTGTACTTTTAGCCCAGGGTTTTACTTTACTGTACTTTACTTCCCTGTCGTACTCTGTTGGTTGGGTTTTAGTGTATGCATGCATCTTTTCTTTTATGTAGTTTTTACTTTTTTAGATTTGTGGGCTTGGAGATGTGTCTGCGTGTGTACAGGTTTATAGGAAATTCCTCCCATGTTAGTAGCATGCCTACTCAGTGCTAGTCACCAGCCCCTGGCCTATTGGAGGTGGGCTTGGGGAGTTGCGGCTCGGGCCCCACCGGGACAGGTAATGAAAAAGGCGGTGAAACAGGTTTCAATGATGGAGAAAGTGGATTTTTGTGCTTTGAAAACAATGGTTGAGTGCTTAGTCCTAGAGGAAGATGATATGCAGTACTATTCATTCATCAATGATCCCATTCTAGAGGATGACCAGCTTGATGAAAACCCGGAGGAATTAAGCTTTATTATAGGCCAAGGCGGACATTACTAGAAAATGGTGATTATTCCGTATTTATTAGAGCGAGCCAAGGTTGAGCTGATCATACCTTCCATTCTCAAGGATCCCCAGCTCGAGTTGAAACCTCTCCCCTCCTCATTGAAATATTACTATTTGGGAGAGGAACATACATTACATGTGATCCTAAATGCCTCGCTCTTAGGAGATCAAGAGGAGGCTCTTCTGCAAGTCCTCTGAAGGAGGAAACATGCCATTGGCTGGATAGTTGTTGACCTCAAGGGTATAAGCCCCACGGTCTGCACCCACAAGGTACTTATAGAGGAAGGGGAAAAACATCTCACCAACCACAATGAAGACTAACCCCCCCCCCCCATGAAAGAAGTGTTCAAGATGGAGGTGATTAAATTACTCAATGCTGGAATCATATACCCCATCTCCAACAACCCATGGGTGAGTCCTCTTCAGGTGGTACTTAAAAAGGAAGGCATCATGGTAGTGACCAATGAAAAGAATGAGCTCATCCCGACCAGAATAGTTATGGGATGGTGGGTTTGTGTCGATTATAGAAAGTTGAATGATGCAACCAGGAAAGGTCATTTCCCTCTTCCATTCATGGGTCAATTGTTGGAAAGATTAGAGGGGAATGACTTTTACTGTTTCTTAGATGGTTATTCAGGATATAACCAAATCTCTATCACCCTAGAGGATCAAGAAAAGAGTACCTTTACGTGTCCTTATGGAACCTTCGCCTACCGCTGAATTTCATTCGGGATGTGCAATGATCCTTCCACATTTCAGAGGTACATGTTATTCATATTCCATGCTATGGTAGAGTAGATTCTGGAGGTTTTTATGGATTAATTCTCGGTATATGGTAAGTCATTAAATACTTGCTTGATGAATCTGGAGCTGGTTCTTGAGCGATGTGAGCATACCAATCTAGTTCTCAATTGGGAGAAGTTATATTTTATGGTATAACATGGAATCATGTTAGGCCATAGGATCTCAATGAAAGGAATTCAGGTGGATCCAGCTAAAATGGAAGTTATCTCGCAGCTACCCATTCCCACATCAGTCCAACCAATTCAGAGCATTTTGGGGCATGTGGGATTTTATCGAAGATTTGTCTGTAAATTATCCAAGATTGCTCATACCTTAACCAGTATACTGTCTAAGGATGCATTTTTTAGTTTGATGATAAATGTATCACAACCTTCCAAATTTTGAAGGAAAAATTGGTTACCGAACCTGTCATGATCGCTCTGAATTGGGAGGAGAAGTTTGAAATTATGTGAGATGAGAGTGATTATTCTATGGGGCAGTGCTTGGACAACGGTTGGATCGTATTTTCAGACCGATCTATTATGGCTTCTGAGAATTAAATGAAGTGAAACTGAATTACACCACCACAGAGAAGGAAATTCTAGCTGTAGTTTTTTCATTTGATAGATTCTGCTCCTACTTGGTGCTTTCTAATGTTGTGGTCTACACGGACTATGCAACACTAAAGTATTTTCTGAACTAGAAGGATGCCAAACCGTGGAATATCTGTTGGGTGATCCTCCTAAAGGAGTTTGATTTGAAAATTAAAGACGATAAGGGCATCGAGAATGTGGTGGCTGATCATCTCTCCCGGCTGAAAGTACCCCACTTAGAGAGAGAATAAGACCGGTAGATCAATGAAGACTTCCCCAATGAGTTGCTATTTTCCATTGGCATACCACCTGAGTCATGGTTCATAGACCTTGAAAATTACTTAGCCACATGATTTGTCCACCCGTAATTATCATTTCAGCAGAGGAAGCATTTTTTGTCAGAGGTAAAGAGGTATTTCTAGGAAGACCCACCACTCTTCTACTAATGTGCAATGGGGTAATCCTCCGTTGTGTCCTGGATGAGGAGATCCAAAGTATTTTGGAATTATTTCACTCTTCTCTGGTAGGAGTACATCATGGGCCATATCGAACAGTAGCAAAGGTTTTACAATCATGTTTTTTCTGGCCATCCATGCATGAAGACACTCATCATCTTTTCTCCTGCTGTGATTGATGCCAGCATACGAGAAATGTGGGTTGTCATGTTGAGATGCCGCAACACCCGATACTTGATGTTGAAGTTTTTGATGTATGGGGAATCTAATTTATGGGTATGTCTCCCCTATCTTTTGGACACACATACATTTTGGTATGTGTAGATTAATTATTCCAAGTGGGTAGAAGAAGCAGAAACGACTCATAATACAACTAAGGTTGTCATCACTTTTCTAAATAAAAATATTTTCAGTTGGTTTGGGACCCCGTGAGTGTTGATTAGCGACCACGATACACATTTTGACAACACTCTCATGAGAAATATGCTCTTAAAGTATGAGGTAAAGTACATCCAAGGGACACCTTACCACCCTCAATCCAGTGGTCAGGTGGAGGTGTTAAACCGAGAGTTAAAGAAAATATTGGAGAAAATAGTAGGCGCATAAAGAAAGGATTGGTCCAAGAAATTAGATGATACATTATGGGCCTACCAGACAGCTTTCAAAACACCATTGGGTATGTCACCTTTCTGATTGATCTATGGGAAACCCTACCATTTTCTGATGGAGATGGAGCACAAGGATTATTGGGCTAATAAGGCCCTGAATTATGATCTCAAGTTTGCGGAAGAAAAGAGGAAATTCAAGTTTACCGAGCTTGACGAGATAATGCAAGAGGCCTATGAGAATGTGAAACTTTATAAGGAGAAGACAAAGGCAGTCCATGAATGCATGATCTCCCATAAATCCTTCTATCTAGGTGATAAAATAATACTTTTTAATTCTGGTCTGATTTTTTTTCCAGGTAAGTTGAAGTCCTGTTGGTCGGGACCCTTTACGGTGATTACTGTTTTCCGCCATGGAGCGGTGGAAGTGGCTGGCGCAGATAGTCCAACATTCAAGGTTAATGGGTAGTTCTTGATGCCTTACTTTAGCATGGATGACATGGTGGGAACTGTTTCCACCATTCAATTGGGGTAGCTCAAGGCACATGTATGTCGATCTCGAGACTTTAAATGTAGCACTGACTAGGAGGTAAACTGACATTCTGATAAATTTGTTGTTCCAATATTTTATCTGTTTGAGTGTGCCTAAGACTGCATGATAGTGTTATTTCTATTCTTGTGTGTTATAATGTGGAAGTCTCACTACAATTCGGGGTATCATATTGAATTTCGTTAATGCATGTCTTACACTTCATATGGAAAATCTCAAATTATTTTATCTCATTCGAGGGGAGACAAAGATTTTAATTCAAAGGGCGTGTTTATGGTTCAAAAAGGGAAAATTTTCAAAATTTCATCACGTAGAACCTACCACAGGGTTGGTGCACAGTTTTCCAAACTATGTGCAAACCGTGCTCCTTAGACTCCCCCAGACAGAACTAGGCACATGGCTAGCACACGGTTATCCAAACCATTCGTATCCCGTGCACCCCGAACTCCCCCACTCCAGTAGCTTCCGTACGGTTGGCACACAGTTTACCAAACCATGCACCCTAAACTACGAAACCACTTAAAAACCGAAATTTCATAAAACCCCACCCCCCCCCCCTCTCTTACAATCCATGAACCTCCCCTGCTCTGCCCGTGCAAGTTCTCCTCTCCTCCTCATTCTTATTCTTCCTCCATCCAGGTTCTCCTTCCCTCTCTCCCTTCAAGGTATTCTTCTCCTCCTCTTCATCTTATTCTTATTATTATTATTCTTATTATTCTTCTTTCTCTTTCTTTTTATTTTCTTTTTCCCTCTCTTTCCCTAGGGTTTGGCCAATTTCCCCCTGTTCTTATTTTCCATTCTGTTTCTTATTCTCTGTTCGTGGCTGTCCATTCCCCTTCTCATCTTTTGTTTTTCCATTGTTTCTTCATCACCCAAATGTGCGCCAATGATTTCCCAATGAACATATATTTTCAAAAACTTCATTTGCACATTTGGGATTTTCCTTAGGAATATGTACAGTTTTTCATTTCATAAATTTCAATTTCTATCCATACTTGTAGTGACTGTATGATTTTGTTGTATGTGTTTTATTATGTAGGTGCCCAAAACCCAACCCTAACCTATCATGTCTACCTCCAAGAGAGCCCAAGGCTCAAGCTTAGGCTCCGCCCATGGAACATAGGTTAAGTTCACTAATAAATAGGAACTCATGTGCTACCACACCCTTTTGAACCTCGACATCAGTCCCCATCATGAGTTTACCTTAGAAAGCCTTACCTCCTTGGGCATTACTAATAAGCTCTAGATGCATATTGCCTGGGGAAATCTCACCCAAGCTTTAGAGGTCCACCAACTTGTTTATTGAGAGATTGTATTAGAATTTGGGGATAAATTTCATTACTGCAAGAGATACAATGAGGATGAGCAGGGATTTACAATCGAAGCTGTTGATGATGTCACTTTCTGCTTGATATACCAGCAGCACAACCTCAAGCTGAGTGAGTTCGCCACCTACATTGGCCTGTATGACAGCGACTACATGCAGAGTGATGCTTCTTTTATATAACTATTTGAGTGGGACCAGACCCATCCTAGATTTTCTAGTCCATCATTGTGACGAGGCCCCATACATACCATAGACTGCTAAAGCTTCCAGATTCATTAACCCCATCCACCGGGTCCTTCATCGGATTATTGCCACCTACTTTACAACCCGGTCGGATAGTGAAGGAATGATGAGAACTCTGGACCTAATGGTTTTGAACTCCATGGTGATGGGAATCGACATCAATCTTGCTTACCTATTTACCAATTATTTGAAGATAATGTTTTCCAAGACAAAGGGCAATGTTTTTGGTGGACCATTTATTACTCTCCTGGCAGATCGACTGCACCTTGAGTTTGATGCCGCAGAATTTTTGGAACTACCAGTGACACCCTTCTTTGATATCAATATTCTCCATCAGATGTAGATGCTGGAGCCTGATTGTGTCCGATTACGACTGCTGGGTGTTCCCGGGGCTGCACCAGATGCACCTCCACCAGTGGGCCCACCTATAGAGAAGCACCCTACCGAGCCCACTCTTTCCCACCATTCCAAATCCCAGGGGACCCTTGATTATCCCGCTACCTCATCTCACCCATCCATGAACCCATCATTTTACTCACCCTATCCATCCCACCCTTCCTTACAGGGAACACCGTATGCTGACCCCGACCTCTTTTGAAAGTGGCAGCAATACCAGTACTCTATGTTCCAATGGCATCTTGAGTGGACATGAATGGAGATGGAAGGCCTTAGCTTGGCCGATCTTCATCCTCCCACCATATATGAAGCTATGCCCCACCATCCTCCCTCCTACTATATGTTAGGATCCCATGCCTTGATGGGAGAGCCCTCTACCACCTCTACTCCCACTGATCCCAGGGACCTACATCCGCCTACCGCCGATCTGACCTGGGACACCACCACTCGAGCATTCTTTTTCGACTCATCTACTACCTGATGGGATGTCGTTGCATGATTTGTTACTTATTTCTTTTACTGTTCCCTTTTCCTTGTCCTATACCTTCTTTTATGGTGTGATTTTTTAACTGCTTGGTGTGATTGTGTGCTATGTGTTTCTTTCCCTACTGCTAGTACTACTTTTTCCTGCTTCACTTGTATGGTTCCTTTGTCTTGCCAGTGGGAATTTTTATCTATTCCACGCTAGCCACCTTTCTGCTCTTCAGGCTCTCGCACACCACCTGATTTCCCCACTTGACCGACATTCAAGGGAGTTTTTCACTTTTTCAATGTTTTCTATTCTTCATTTTTCCCTCCATTTTCATGCTTCCTTACCCACCCTTCTCTACTTTATTACCTTCACAGGGGACCATGATCAGTTTTAAGTGTGGGGGAGGGTGTCCTTAATTGGAACCCCATTTTGATTGACTGCTTGCCCAAATACTTTGGGAATCATGTTTTCTTAGGTGTGTCTAAAGGGCTATTATATATGCCAAGGGTTTATATCATTAGCTAAAAATGAATTGTGGAAATTATCTCTGAAAATGGCTCATATGTTCGGATTATCAAACCTTGTTTGTGATGAGAATAAACCCTGTAATAATTGAAAAGGAGCATTTATCCATTCATTTAGAAAAACAATTTGTTGAAAAATGGTTTTTTTGATGGAGTAATTTGAATTGAGGAACCCCTTAAAATGGAAGTCAAATTGTGAATAAGGAGAGGTTAGGTTTTGGGAATTTTTGTTGCTGCACTAGTGGCTATTACATGGTCTTAATTTCATGAAATCTTGACTTGCTCAAACATTCTAATCATGTGTTGACAAGAGCATATTGGGCCACATTTTATGCTAGTATCTCACCCCACTACAAAGAAGAAAAATATTTTGAGATATGAAAAGGCATGTCCAATAATTTTGATGACATTTCATCATGTTCCAAATAATGTAAGTCAATAAGGGTGTGCGACATATAAAAGTGATAGCCCGCCAATTGGGGATGACAAAACCTAGGCTTAACTAATCTGAGTGTATAACGAGATGAAAATGAAGGTAGGAACTTTCTTTGAATGAAGAAGTGCAAACTTAGTTTTAAGCAAAATTGATTTATGAATAAATGGTTGACTGTTTTGGATTAAGTCTACTTTGTTGGATAACTTCATAGACTTGGGAAGACATGATGTATGGATGATTTAATTTTTAATAGTAATTAGTTCAATGTTTATATTCATCTAATTAGTATAATCTATGATATTTATTCATATCCCTTTGGTAACTCTTTGGACATGATTGTCTATTCCTTTGTTTGAGGACAAACAATAAATTAAGTGTAAGGGAATTTGATGCACTGCTATGCATAAGGAATTTCCACTTAGTTTAATATCTATAAAATGGGTTTTGTGGATGGTTTTGCCTGAATTTCACAATTTTGATGTACCTTGTTCTTTGTTTATTGGTCACCCAAGGATAAAGCATGGAATCTATGAATTTTGGTGATTCAGAAGGGAATTGGAGGCTTATGGACCCTTTTCCCATGACTATACCGGAATGGAGTCACCTAGATCAAGCAATAGACATAAAGGACAGACGAATTCAAGAATTTCAATGACAGAGGAAACCCGCATGGTTTCTACATGGTTATCCAAACCATGTGAAAACAATATGAGAGAAGATACCATTAACAGTACCCTACACACGATTAGCACATGGCCTTCCCAAACTGTGCGGCCCACCCAGGAAATCTATGTGGCTCAAGGATTTGAGACAGTAGAATCCTCATGGTTGGCGCACGGTCTACCAAACTATGCACCCAAACCGTGCGGACCACTAAAACCTTCCCCTTTTTTTCTTTTTCAATTTTCACCCACTCCTTGACCCGGGGTTCCCTTGTCTACCTGCTTTTGGACAACTGAAGAAAGGCCCTTTCTAACCAAGAAGACTTTGGGGAGTGAGCCGAAACAAGGGGGGATTGGGGAAAGAAGAAGAAGTAGGCTGAGAACTAAGCTTAGAGGGATAAGGAAGGTTTTTAGGCACTGGTTCTTGTAGTTTTTTTATATGTCAGATTCTTTTATTTTCTGTTGCAATGAACTCTCTGTTGAATCTTAGTAAGTTTCTTATCCTTTTCATTATGAGCAGCTAAACCCCCCTGTGTTGGCGCTGGGGAAAATGTGGGTTTGTTAGAACTAATTTCTCTATTATTGTGTTTTTTCATTGTATCTCACCTAATTCTCCAAACTTATGTTTCTTATTTCACTATAAACCCCATATAATACCAATAATGGAGTTTCCGAGGATCTTTGGGAGAATTACGACAAGGATATACATGACCATTGGATATACTTGTCGTTTCTAGAGGGAGGTTCTTAAATTAAGATTTAGTAGAAATCAATTTCCAGACCAAGGGATTGATTCCTATCGACTTGATCAAAACTCACCAGACCAAGGGAGTTCCGACACAAATGAAACACAGAATTGCGGGTTATTATGAAAAACATAACACAATAGGGAATAAGGTTTAATGTCCCACACGAATGTTAAGCCCCGACACATTTTCATTAAAATAAAAAATCCATTTTTTATTAATTTTCAGTTTTCATGTTTAATTCGTAGTGAATTAGAAAAGTCCAAGTAATTAGTTATCTTTTTAGATTCATACCATGAACCAACCTGTCATATTTAAATTCAGAATCTTCACTTAAGTGATTTCAAATCAAGAGACATAAAACGCCAATACTACTTCCCTGTGGATCGACCCCGTACTTGCACACTATACTAGTTACAAGTTAGGGAAATTAATTTGGTGCTGAAAACAATACTTCAATAAAACAACCGACCAATCATTAACCCTTATGTATTATGCTGATAAAACTCTTCACATCTATATTGTTTTTAAGAAAAATCATTTACATATCCTTATAATCTGGTGATGGATCATTCACCCTATAATTTTTATCTAACCATGGGATTATTGTACCATTTTAAAACTGTGTAAATAAGGAATTAATAGGGTTACTTATTGATTAGACACAATTTTATTATTGTATTCATGTAATAGTCTGATAGAAATTTTATTTGAAACATAAAAACTAATCTATTTGGTTATTTTATTGGGTATTATTTGTTATGTCCCACTATGTTTTATTTCCACAATTTGAAAATGAACCATTGTGGATATGAAGAGTTATTTTTAGTACTCAAGTTATCATAGAACCCCTTGTATAAGGGTGCAGGTTGTAAGTGCCTAATAGGGATTAAAAGATAAGTCTGATTCAAGGTTAAGAATAATTTTTGGGTCTCCTTGTTATTTATTTTAGTGTTATTATTCTAATGTACATGGTTTGAAAATTTTAAGATCTTGCATCATTTTTATAACCATATTACTTATATAAGTATCATTTTTATAGCAATATAGTTTTCATATATTTATGGAATTATTTATATTAGAATTCCATATATTATATCATGATGTTATATCTCACAATGTGGTTTATCTGAACCTCACTTATAGTTGGAAGCATTTAGCATATGGGGATATGTTCTTGTGGTCTTGTGGTGCATAGATATTAACATTGTTTATTTGGACCATGAAAATGATGATAAAAATTGGTATCAAAACCTTTTTTTTTTAATTTTTCTTCAATTTTTGACTTGGTAGATGGAGATGGGACTGACCAGAGCATATGTTGGAAGCTGTATTTACACCCAAACAATTTCAAAATAGGATAAAATATTAGTTTCTAGTGATAGTTTCTTCATGTTCACTATTTTTCTTTTCAATAATGAGTTGATTTTTCAAAGTATGATATTCTAGGTGATTTATTTATAGTTATACTCTTAGCTTTGGGTGGAAATAGGGGTGTGTACATGCATCGTCTTTGGTATATATGTTAAAATAATATGTTCATGATTGTATATGATTTGAGAAACAAATTGAGAAAAGAAAAGAGGATTTTTTAATTAAAATGTAAAAAATATCTTATTTTGTGTTTTCCCAATTTTTTTTTCAGACTAATTAATTGAGTTATATGTGTAAAATTTCTCGATATGAATTATTGTAGAAAAATATTATCAATATAAAATTGGATATAACATTGTTCCTAAAGGGGGTATTTAAGTATATCGATACTCAATAATGATTTAAACTCTAGATTGGGGTTTTTTAAATCTTTTTAAGGATACCATATCTGAGTATAACTTTAGATGGATGTTTTGTCATTTGGATTTCCTTAACATATTTTATATGGAATCATCAACATTGTTTTTTTATTTGTGATCTAAGGGGTGTATGGTCTGTATACAATTTGTTAGAGTCTAGTATTGTGGATAGAAAACTTAAGATATTGGTGATTAGAGTACCTGCATAGATCATTGGGATTCCTTTTTAGCTTAAACATAAGATGATTTGTGATATTTGAGTGTTGCTCCAGAAATATGGGTTATGCTAGAAGTGTGGTTTTATTAATGATATAAATCATTGATAGATGTGTCTATGATGGGAATGAAACATGGGTGATATGTGATTGTTAAATTATTCCATAAACAAAGGATTCCCTAGAAGGGTTGTAACACCCCCTGTATTTTAGAAAATAAAACTATGCTCGATAGCATATTCGACCCACCACATACAGCTTAAACGACCCGTGATATATATAACTGTTATAATCTTTCCATTAAAATGATGGGTATGAATATTATTAAATAATTTATGATATATATATATATATATAAATATTTCCTACTTGATATAAATTATTGATAACATTTAGTAAATAAGCAGTCAATTTTTAGTAATGTAATTTTATCCTTCAAAAATATGTTTTCTTTAAAATTGATTTATATTGATTTTCATGAGAAAATATTACAATATTTTTTTTTGAAAATATAGAAAAATTATATGATAAAATGAACTTAATTTTTTTAAATTGGAATATTAAAATTTAATTTGGTTAAAATTTTGGGATATTTCGAAAGATATTGATTTTTCCATGAATAGTAAATATTATAATTATTGTAAAACTTTCATTGATTTTAAATAAATTAATAAATTGAAAAGGTATATTATGTTTTGAATATTATTTAAATTAAAATAATTATTATTAATTCATATTTAACTACTTAATTTACTTTTAATCAACTTCATTTTGGATTTTAGTATAAGTTTGTTTTTTGGATATAAAAGAGAGATTTTTCTGAAAACAATTTTAAAATTTATAATATTTCTCCATTTTAATCAAAAAATATAATATATAATGAGTAATGTTTTAAATTAAATTTATATATTCTAAATCAATAAGTATTAACTAAAATTAAAACAGTAATTATTATTAGTCTTATAGTTAATATAAAATAATCATTTCCTTGAAAAATACACTTCTTGAAAACCAGCTTTTTCGTCGCGTCAACAGGTTTAAATTTAAATTATATTTTTTCACTTATATGAATTGAAATTATAAAAAGGGATTAGATATTTTTAATCATAATAATTTATATTATCTAATAAGTTTAACTTATTTTTTCCAAAAAAATATTGATAATAGTAAAAATTATTTACTACAGTAAATGTGAAAATGAATTTACCTAGGGTTAAACTAATAATATAAGGATTAAAATGAACTAAAAACTTGTATAATATCAATTTTATTTCCATATTTCTACCCTATAATGTATAATTATTTATAATAATATATTTTTGATATTTTTTCATGTGAAAAATATGGGTACACCTTTTTCTTCTCAAATATTACAAGTGTGTCACTCACCTCACTTATAAAAGGCCACCCACCATCCCCTCCTCTTCACAAGTTCAAACCCATTTTTTAGACAATAACATCCCAAATTACTTCCAATAATCCCTCCTATCATCCTATAATCTTTATGTTTTTTAGAAATCAAACCTATGAAGTATTTTGGGGAAAACCTAAGGATGGTACATGAATAATAAGTAATTTTATTTGATGATAATTTTTATTTTATTTATTCCAACACCTCCTTAAATTATTATTAAAACATCATGATATAATAAAATAAGTATATTACACATACTTATATGTTTTTATATTAATTTAATGACCAATAACCATCTCCACTTACATAAAATGGGTTAAGAAATCACCATCCGTGTATACAGTGGACTACCACCTCATGAACCAATGTTATTCATTTTCCAATCACCATCTATTATGGTTGGGTGTGATGGTGGAAATAAATTATATATGTGATATTTATAAAATACTTATACCTATAGAGTCATTATATGATATATACCTTTTTTTACTTTACATTCTACAGGAGATACGATAACGTAGCTTGTGTGTATAAAGAACTACCTCCCCACGAAGTAATGTGATTATTTTTTCACTAACACTTTACATGAAAGATAATAAGGATAAAGTTAATGAATATATGTGATATATATGAAATATTTCTGATATTAAGAACTTATTTACCAAAATTAAAATATAATATATTATTTTCTTTCTTAAATTTTCACTCACTGAAAGATGATAACATCATTCATGTACGTATGGACTACCACCTTCAGAGAGCGATGTGACTCTATCTTTTCATCACCACACTGAATGAATGAAATTTATAAGTAAATTTAAATAAATAAATATGTTTTTATGATATTATAGTAATTATTGAAATATAAAATATTAGTTAACTCATTTCCATAATGATTGTTGAAAAATTAAAATGTTACTCATGTGTATGTATGGTCTACTGTCTCCATGATCGTAACATACTTCATTTCTCAAAACCATTATTCATGTTTTTTCTTAAAAGTATAATTAATGTATAAATATGATAATTATTTAATTATTTTTATTCTATATATTATGTAATTATGCTCAAAGTAATATGACTTAAAAATGAAAAATCAAAACATATACAAAAAAAAGTGATTATTACCTGAAACCTGATTTTAACAAGGAATTATAAATAAATGGTCATAATTAAATCATATATGGTATAATATATATATTTATGGTTATATAATTTATTTATAATAGTATTATATTTATTATATATAAGGATCATATGTGTACGATGGAAGTCGAGACTTAAGGTAATGAATTTTTGTCGTACTTTTTACACCTGTGAGACACATGCCTTATTCTCCACCTATTTATTTTATGTGGTGTATATACTATATATGATTGAATTTTATTATAACTATGATGAAAATTATTATAATTTACATATTTATTTTAGTATCTCTCTTTCAAGGGGTTTACATTTCAAAATTTACCGAAGTGGTAAGGTTTTTCTGTCACAATTTGTCTTATTTGGGAATATACCATATTATGAACCTATATTGTTTTATAAGGTTCATATAAAGACCCTTTGAAATGTTATATCATGAATATAATTATTTTAATTATATTATAATATTAATTTAATGTTTTTATTTTATGGAGTTTATAATTTGAAAGATCTTAAAGTGGTAAGGGATTTTTCTCTCAATTTTCTTTCCTTGAGAAAAATGTTATATTATGCACCTATCTTATTTTATGGAGTGTATATACATACCCTTTGATAATTATTGTCATTAATTTATTTATTAATATGTTATTTTGAGTTTAATTTAAAATTATTCTTTTATGGGTCTTATAATTGAAATATAATATAGTGGTAAATATTTTATGTTACACTCTGAATGTTTATCAATATTTTTTATGATTATGTTTTTGATGATAAAATATTATGATAAATATCTCAAAAAACTATATAATTTTATTCTACTATGTTTATAACATGAGAATAAATGTTTTCCCTTAATTTTTATTTCATTATTTACTCAATATTTCAATTAATATTTCTATGAAAAGCCGTCTTTATTTTTAGCTTCTGTCGAAAACCCATTTTTATCCAAAACCAAGTATTATAAAAAAATACAAAAATATTTTCAAAATTATTGGAATGATTTATAAATAAATTTTTACCCTTTCTTAAAATTTTAAAATATTTTTTTGAAGGAATATTAATATCATTTTCAAAACAATTTTTTATTACTTTTACTAGAAATGTGAAAGGAATCTTTGTTTTTACATGTATGAATGAAAAAAATTTCCCACCATCATGAACATTATTTTCTTTGAGGAATCATTTCAAAATTTTAATTTTTATATTCAAAGGAAAAGGTTTTCAAAATTTTCTATGTTTGAAAAATATTTTTTTTTCAAAATAGAAAGGGTATTTTCCTCAAGAAATGTTTTAAATGATTTTTAAAGCTTCCTTTGTATGTATTAAAGGTTATTTTAAAATAAAAAGATTATTAAAATGTTTCAATTTGTTTTTTCAAAATTAAAATTTTATTTTCATAAAAAATGTATTTAATTATATTTTAATAATATTCCAATTAATCAAAATCACCAACCATTTTTCTTACATATGCTTCAATGAGGATATTTTTTAATAATACCATCCCAATATTTCTCTAGATGGGTTAATATTTTTTCATAGAGATTGTTAGGCAACCCATTTATTTTTCATTGGTTAATCATGTTTAAAAGATATTATTATGGAACATTTTTCTTTTCCATATTTTAAACAAGTTCTGAACAGAATAAAGTTTGTTTTATGAGTTTTATGATAAAATGAAAACTCTATATACCTTATTCATGGTGTGGTTCTTGGAAATTATATAAAAAGAACTAAGAAAGCCTGATATAGATTATATGATGGGTTTAACCCAATATAACTACAATGAATTTAGTAATGAGTATTATATCTAGAGAATTATATTGGATTTTATTTGTATAGTTATTCTAATTTTAATGTTTATGTACGGATTTTATGATGATGATGTTACAAGATACCTACATATCTAATTTATGTTAATAATGGGTTTATAATGTTGTATTTAATCAATATTGATATCAAATGGCTCATGATTACTAATTCTTATGACTATTTAATTTTTAAATCCTTGTTCCATGCTTTCATGATTGATGATTCAAGTATTGATGGGAATGAGTTCCTTTATGATTCACTCATTCACTCAAATTATATCATTATACCCTTATTCACTACTTATGTTCATTGATGACTTTAAATTGTTAATACTGTTGTTTAACCTTACTGTTCCTTTGATATCATCCTTGTTGTGTTTCCTTTTCCCTAGGTTATTAATAATTATGTTGATTGAATTATGTTTATAATTTTTTCATATTGATGATGAATATGACTTAATTTTATAGAAGAAAAGTTAGGTTGAGTAGTAAAATTGATCATTTAATGACATGTGTATTGTTTTAATAAGAGTTTTCCCTAATTCTATTAAAATATATACCTAAATGGTCCTTGAGAATATAATTCATGCAATATTTATTTTTGATATTTTATATTTTGGATAGATAATGCTTGGTCACATTCATTTGTTTCAAATCCAGAAATATAATATATATGATTTTAGCACCAAATCTGGGAGTGCAGGTTCTAAGTTGTTATTTTTAATATAATAGGGAAGTTTATATAACATTTAATATTAGAATTATTTTATGTGAGGTTATCTTAAGAGTTATTTATAATATCATAATTCTATAAAATTAGTGATGATCATAAGTTCAAAGTCTTAGACACCCCTTTCAGGTTTCAAATTACGAGTTCTTAAAGTGATTTATGACATTTAATGGGATTTTTTAGAAGTTTGAAGTATTTTTAATTCTATGGTTTAACATAAAGTATGGATTTAATTTTTTTGGAACAAATATTTAAGGTAATTATAATATTTATGTTTTATATGATCTTTGATTTTGAGAACATATGTTTTTATATATAGATAACTATAGTATTGAAAATTGATTTGGTGACTAAGTGATTTATTTTTTTTAAAAATAATATCTCCAATTGTTTTTCTTGAAATATAAAAGTTATGAGATAAAATTAGAGGTAACAAAATCTTTAATGTTTATGTTATTTAGGAATTATTTGGTTTGAGGTTTGGGAATTTTTATTGAATTTTAGAGATTAATGTATTATTTCATCATATGAAGGTTTATTAATTTTAGGAATTATCTTACCATGTGTTAACCATTTTTTTTAATGTATAATGATATTTGGAATATATTATTATACATTTTATGGTTATATGATACTTTATAAGTTTATTTTTAGTGATTCAGGCATGAAAAATTCATCTTGAATATTCATCATTTAGAGAAAAATATAAGATTGTGGTTGAAGTTGAAAAATGGATGAAATTATACACATCAAGTAAGTATATTTTAAAATTATACTATACTATATAGAAAAGGAATTATAAAAATATATGAAAATTATGTTGAAAAAATCGTGTCTTTTCTATCATTTTTAATGATATCAATGATCTTTTTTCACACCACTTTGGTTTATTGTTTTGTGGTTGTTAACTTATCTTGATCATTTAATGTCTTATAATCAATGATATTTATCACTCCAGATAATTATTTGGGAATTATAATTTTATTCCATGTATAAATATTCACTTCCCACCTATTTTATAATATTTTTAAATGTAGTATGTTTTATTCAAAACTAATTTCGTTCATTCTTTTCTCTCTTATTAAGATTATTTTTTGTTTACCCTTTTTATGATGTGGGTTAAAAAGGTATTTTAAAATATAAAAACTTATATTACCAAGATAAAGTTAAAATTTTGAGGATAAAATTTATAAAATGGGGGAGTATTTTACACCACAAGATTTTAAAAAATGAAACTATTTTCGATAACATATTTGACACACAACAGAGAGCTTAATCGACCTGTAATATATATAATCATTATGACCTAGCTGTGAAATTGGTCTGTACAAATATTATTTAATAATTTATTATATATTTATTTATTTCATAATAATTATAATTTACTGATAAATATTTAGCAAATAATCATTATATTTTTAGAAATGTAATTTTATTATTCAAAAATGTGTTTTCTTCAAAAATGATTTTTAATGCTTTTCATTAAAAAATATTACAAGTTTTTTTAAAATTTTTGAAAATTTATTTGATAAAATTAACTTTATTTTATAAAATATAATCTAAAATTTAATTTTTGTGATTTATTTTTATTTTTTAGAAAATATTTATTTTTTAGTGAATAGTGAAAAATATTATTTTTTGTAAAAATGTTATTTATTTTCAATAAATTAAGAAATTTAAAATTCACATTATGATTTAAATATTATTTCAGGTAACAAAAGTATTATTTATTTATATTTAATCAACTTAAATTATTTTTAATAAAATACATATTGGATTAATATAAGTTTGATTTTGGATTTAAAAACGATATTTTTCTGAAAACTATTTTAAAAGGCATAATGTTTATCCAATTTTATTAATTAATATTATAAAAAATAAGGTTTTTTAAATGAAATTTATAATTATAGATCATTAAATATTTATTTAAATTCAAAAAACAATTATTATTATCTTATATTTAATATAAAATAATCTTTTCTTGGAAAAATATACTTCTTAAAAACTCACTTTCCCATCACGTCTGTAGGTTTAATTTTATATCATTTTTTTTTCAATTTTATAAATTGAATTTGGAAAAATGGATTTCAAATTTTTAATCATAATAATTTATATTATCTAATAAGTTCAAAATAATTTTTTTTACTAAAATTAAAAGTAAAAACATTAAAAATTAATTCACAGTTATGGTAAAAATGGGTTTAACGGGGGTTAAACTAACAAAATAAAGGTTAAAATGACCTAAAAACTTGTCTAAAATATATTTTATGGTCATATTTTAACTATATAATATATAATTATTGTGAATAATTCATTTTGGACCCTTTTTTCATTTAAAAATGTGGGTATACATTTTTATTCTACAAAATTATTAGTGTGCCTCTAACCTCACTTATAAAAGGTCACCCATATCCTCTCTTATTCACACATTAAGAAAATTTTGGTATGTCCAATTACTATCAATATCACTTACAAATTCCCTCCTATCATCCAATAATACTTATTTTTGGCATAAATCCATCCTAGTAATGATTTTGGTAAAAGCCTAAGGATGTTACCCGAGTAAGAGATAACATTCTTCATTGAGCATTTCTTTATTTCTTCCTTAAACTCATTAAATTATTATTAAACCATGATGATATAAAATACAAACTATATTACATATAATGATATATTTTATGTTAAGTTAATTACCTATAAACATCTTCAATTCCAACAAATATTTTATGAAATCATTATTCCAGTGTACGGTGGACTACCACCTCATGAAATGATGTTATTAGTTTTTCTATTACCACATATAATAGTTGGTTATGATGATATATATAAATTATATATGTTATATTTATAAAATAATTATACATATTGAGTCATTATAATATATATACCTTTTTAATTTCCATTCTATAGAGGATATGATAATGTCCCTCATGCATATGGTGATCTACCACCCCACGAAGCGATGCGATTCATTTTTCACTAACGATTTACATAGAAGATAATAAGGATTCAGTTAATGAATATATTTTATATAAATGAAAAAAATATTATATCAATTAAATTTATTAAAATATAATATATAATTTTATTTTTTACCTTTTCACTCAATTGAAAATGATATATAACATCCTTCATGTTTGTGTGGAATACTACCTTCACGAAGCGATGTTACACTCTCTTTTCATTACCACACAACATTAATGGTATGTAAAAGTATATTAAAATAAATTATATTATATTTATTATATTATTATCATTATATAAATATAAAATAATACTTTCTATAATGGTCGTTGAAAAATGGAAATGTTACTCAAGCGTACATACGACCAACCATCTCCATGATCGTAACATACTTCATTTCTCATAAACATATTTCATGATGGGTATTAAAATTATAATTTATATATAAGTATGATAATTATTTGATAAAAATTATTATTTATATTATAAAAACATGTTCAACTTAGGAAGATCAAAAATAACAAATGAAAACATATACGAAAAACAAAACAACTATTACACAGAATGTGATTTAAGAAGGGATTCGTACTAAATGGGTGATCAATGGTCATAAGTAAATAATATGTTGTATAATATATATAATTATAGTTATATAATATATTTATAATAAACTTATATATTTTATATTGGAGGTTTGAATGTGTATGAATGAATTTGATACTTAAGGTACGATATTTTCATCTTTCTTTTTTACTTCTGTGAGACACATGCCATATTCCCCACCTATTTATTTTTGGTGGTGTATATGATGCATATTAATGTATTTTATGATTATTTTAAAAAATATTTATGGTATTTAAATATCCATTTTATGATATCTATTTCATGGGTTTTATGGTTCATAAGTTACCAAAGTGGTAAGGGATTTTTTCCATAACTTTTCTTCTTTGGGACATACGTTATCTTATGAAACTATCTTATTTTATGAGGTGAATATACATCACATTTGGAATTTTATAAAATGAATACAATTATTTTAATGATATTATAAGTTTCATTTAATGTTATACTTTTATAAGGTTTATGATTCGAGAGTTTTCAAAGCAGTAAGGGATTTTTGTCTTAATTTTCCTTCCTTGAGATATATGTTATGATATACACCTATATTATTTTGTGAGGTGGATATACATACCCTTTGATATGAAATATCATGAATATATTTATTCTAATTATATTTTATGTTTCATTTAATGTTATTACTTCATGTGGATTACAATTCAATGTTTCATATGTTGTAAAGATTTTATGTTATAATCTCATCATTTATTAGGATTGTTAATGATTATGTTTTGAATGATAAAATATTATGATCCAAATATTAATAAACTCATGAAATTTATTATCCTTTGGTTATGACATGACAATACTTGTTTTCACTTCATTTTCCTCTCTTTATGTACTCAATATTTCAAAATATTGTTTTTTATAAAAAATAATCTTTATTTTATTCTTCGGTCGAAAATATTTTTTCTTCCAAAAATATGTTTTCTAAAATTATTTTAAAAATTATTTTTAATATTATTAAAATGATTTATTAATTTAATTTTTAACCATGTTTTACTTTTTACAAACTATTTTAAAGGATTATTCATGTAATTTTCCAAACAATGATCATTTATCTTTTACCAAAAATATGAAAAGAATTTTTGTTTTAACATGTATGACATGAAAATAATTTTTCACCATCATGGACATTATTTTATTTAAAGATTCCTTTATAATTTTTCAAGTTTATTTTAATAGAAAATCATTTTTAAAAAAAGTTGTGTTTTAAAATGTTTTTTTAAAATGTGAAGGATATTTTCCTTAATAAAAATTTCAAATGGTTTTTAAATAATCCTCTATTTGTTTTTAATATTATTTAAAAATAAAATGATTTTCAAAATTGAAAGTTTATTTTCCTCAAAGTGTCTTTAATGGACTTTTAATGGTATTCCCATTCACCAAAGTTAGAAACCCTTATTGTTGTTTATTATTTAATGAGAATATTTTATAATGATACCATCCTCATTATTTCTCTAGATGGATTAAGATGGTTTGAAGGATATTATTATGGAACAGATTTATTTTCCATGGTTTAGTCAAGTTTCAAAGAGATGGCCAGGGAACCTGTTTATTTTTCCTAGGTTAATTAAGTTATGAAAATAATAAATGTTGTTTGATGAGTTTTATGATAAAATGAAAGCTCTATATTCATTATTCATTTTATATATTCTTTCCATAGGTTTATAATGTTTCATTTGATCAATATTAATATCACATGGATTGTGATTATTGATTCTTATGAATTTTTCATTTTTTAAAATCCTTATTCCATGATTTAATTATTTATGATTTGAGCATTGATGGGTATGAGTTATTTTATGATACTTTCATGCACTTTGATTATTTCATCATAACCTTATGCAATTGTTATGATAATTGATAAATTTCAATTTATAATGCTTATTTTTACCCTTACTGAGTATTTGAGATTACACTTATTTTGTTTCATTTCCCCCAGGTTCACAAGAATGATGTTGAATGAATTGTGTTTAGAATTATTTCATACTAACTATGATGATGACTTAATGTGAATTAATAAATGTTGGGTTTTTTTGGGATAAATTATCATTTAAATACATGCGAATTGTTTATGTAATTGTTTTTTAATAATTCTTTAAACCACTAAACCTAAAAGGACCTTGAAAATGTAAGTGATCTAATATTTGTTTTGATATTTTATGTTTTGGATGGTGTAAATTAGGTCACCTTCAGCGGTTTCAAATCTAGAAATGTGATGTTTATGATTTCTACAATAGATTTGAGAATGTTGGTTCAAGGCTGTTATAAGTGTATTGATAATGAAAAAACTATTGGTTCTTGATGTTAGAGTTTTGATCAATAATAATGGAAATAATTGTGTCTGATTAAATTTTTGAGGCTATTATTGATGGTATTAGTCTCATAGTGGTTTGTGTTGAGTGGTTTTTAAGGGTTGTATTATGGTTCATACTCATCCATATATAGGATTTTATAGAGAATAGGGGTCTTCATGTGTTATTTTGAAAGTGTTTTTTTAAACTATCTTAACTTGGAAAAAAAGAGATTGGGTTCTCACATTTCATACATGGTAGGTGTGTTTATATGTCCTATTTATATGTCCTATAATGAACCAATCCAGTTCACTCCTTAATTTCACACCCGATATAGTCTGTGGAGAGTCTTGAAGTGTGTTTATAATCCATGCTAGTAGGAAAATAGTGCATGGACATCAAGGAAACAATCTTAGGAATGGTTTTTCCTAATATTAAAACTAAAAATAAATATCCAATCAGATTATAACCTAGAAAAAATAAAATAAAAACTCATAAAATATAATATCACATAAAATGAGAAATATATATGTGTTCATGGTCACATAAAAAAAGATAAAATAGCGGTATATGAAAAATAAGTCAACACATACACATCCCAAAATTAAACCCAAAACTAAAATTCTACCATGAATCTACATGTGACAAATAATGACTCACCACACACCACAATCACATCCTGAGAAACCTGATAACACTTGAAGATACCATTTCATGATCCCCTAAAATAAAATCATAGAATATGTATATACCCATTGTATATATAGGATGTGATAAAAATTAAGCTTGAAGGATTTCACTAAAGATATGTTTTAATGATTTTAATAGGTCATTTGATTCAATCGAGTTTTAACTATAAGTGAAAAATAATTCTTTTATACATTTATGCATAAATGAAGAAATAAATTACATTAAATTTATTATTATTTTAATTATACCTTATCCAGAATTTATTTCAAATGAAAATAGATACTTAAAAAAAGTATCTTTAAAGATCACACATGCCAAATAGGAAGATCCTTTTTTCATATGAAGTGTAATTTTTAAAACTTTTCAAAAACCCATTAGAAAACCCACTCACACAGTCTAAATTAAAACATTAATTGAAATGCACCATTTTATATACAAAATAAATAATAAAAAGGTAAAGGTTACACAAATTTCAATTAAGAAATAATATTAAAAAATTGGTCAAGGGAATCCCCACACCAACCCACAAATAAAAGAATATGTTTTATGGGATCTACCTTAGGTCCTACTGTGATATTGTCCAAGAAATTACCAAATATAAGACAAATACTTGAATATGTTTCATACTTAACATAATAAACCTAATTATCTTACACCTATCTTGAAATTGAGGGAACTTCCAAATATCACTGGTATACTACATAACTAGGGGAACACTAGTAGCATGTGACTATCTAGTCTAAAAAAATTCTATGCTTCAAACATAACTAGCTGGGTTCCCATGGAAAAACAGAGTGAGTGTTAGTAAACAAATAATAAGTACATCCATAATAAACAATACAAAATTAATCAAATCACTTATAAATATCTCATAATAAACTACCCTTTTATACACCACCCAGTCACGACATACATCAACCACCACCCATAAGAAGGAAAAAAATCATAAGTGGTACAAAGAGGGTTTACACACCCACTCATTAAAAACCTTTTGAATTCTCCAAACATTACTTCTTGAAAACTAAATTAGGGTGACAAGTCCTTTTAACAATTAAAAAATAATTTATATAACATTTCTTATAATAGTACATTTAAAATCACTTTTGAATCTAATTTTGTAATCAACCCCTCTTTTTTATCAACATCCTCTTTAAAGTTCAGTCATCAGTTTTTATTTATCCTATGACACAAATGAGATAAATACTCATTAAAAATAAATATTTAACTTAAAAATAACCTTTTAAACCTTTTAAGACACTTGGGATTATAAAATTATTTAAAATGATAGAAATTAACATTAAATACTCTTCTTGTATGTATAATTACACTTTGAAAAAAACATGAGCTCATTGAAACTGTTACATATAAATATATTTTAAAAAATAAAACATTTGAAATAGTCAATCACACAATGAAATTCCTTAAAAAGGATGTTCATAAAAACACATACATCATTCTGAGTGTAAAACCATCAGAAAAATCCATAATTTATCACATTTGATTAAGAAAACATAAAAATCATAGAGGTAATCCCTATGAACCTTAAATAAAAACATTCCCTCATTAGAACCACCCCCAAACCCTAATATCATCATAGAATCCCTTAGGGTTCTCAAAAGGTAGTGAAGTTGAGATAAAATAAGATTAAGATGAAGGAATACATGAGAAAAGGAAGAACATTGGTGATTAACTTGAATAAAATTCTTGGTATCAGATCGTAGATGCTCAAAAAAGTGGAAAATAGAGCGAGATATCTTCTCATAAAATCCCTGGAATAGTTGAATGAAGTAGGGAAAAAATAAGGGTTAAATAATTTTAATTTAATAATGGTTACATTAGGAAATTCATACTTTTAAGATACTTGGTAGTTTTAACTTTTACCACATGGTTTGGAAAACTATGTTCCAACCATAAAGAATGAATTGTTTGAAATTGTAGAACACCACATAGGGGTCTCACATGGTTTCTCTTAACCATGCACAAACCATGAACTAGGAATATCTCATGTAAGTTATCCCACAAAAATTACACTAATACCTGCATGGTTTTCTCTAAACAATGTGGATACCCATGCACCCTAACCATGCATGTTCAGAAATGAACTGTAAAGACCCATAAATACGGGTAACTCTATTGTTTTCACTAAATTTTTCAGAGTCGATAGTGTTCCCAAGGGAACCTATGTAAGGGTTGAACATACAAATTATTCTAACTATGCATAGGCCATAAAAAATTGTTCAATAGAACATAAAATACATAAAAACAAAACATGATGATATAAACATTTGAATTTTGAAATAAACCAAAATTTATAAATTAAATAAAAAATAGTAAAAAATGGTATTAAAATCTCCTCACTATGGTAATTTATACCTATATAAAATCATCTATATTAAAAAAATGAATGTAAAGAAAATCTAACTTCAAGTCACCTTGATAGGTGGGTGCATTGTGAAAAGAACTAGGAAGACCCTAAATATAAATTACCACTAATCACAACCAATTCCTCTAGAACCACAAATCAAGTGCACAAAATACCTGATTCATTTACAAGATCAACTCATCCACAAAAAACCCCAATAACTACAATTATGATGAAGATAGGAAACAAATACATGGGAAGGGTTTACCCACTAATTATAATTCATCTTAAATGGTGAAATTTGAAAAAAAAAACACTCACACTTCAAGACAAAACACCAAAAAAATATTTCCTCCAAAAAGATCAGAATCCTAAAAATATCGAACAATTAAAAATGCAATAATGAACCATCTATGAATCCCAAAATAAAAAACATCCTAAAAAAACTCATCCCAAAAAACATGAGTTTTAAACTATGAGTGGTAATAATAATAGAAATTACACAAGTTCATCCATCCAAAGCACAAACCAATGATGATTGCAATAAGAAAAACCTGCAACCTCAGGTTCTAAATACACTATCAATCTGATCAGTCATATTTAACTTAGCACAGGCCTAAGGTTTACCCATTTTCCATTCATAAAGAACTAAAACTCAACAAGGATAAACCACAAACACACCCATACCTCAAGAAAAGTAGCCCAAACCAATAATGAATGTACCAAACCAAAATTACCCTCAACCACATAATGCAATTTGAAAAAATATAATAAACTAAAACTCCCAAGTAAATTGTTGAATATTATATAAAAAACTATTAACATACATGATATAACATATAAAAAACTTCTATTACATACTAGTGAATCCCCAAAAGCATAAAAATCTCAATAACTACTAAAAAACCTAAAAAACCATCACTAAATGACCAAAATCAGGCATAATATATTATATTACAATAAATAAATTTAAAAAACATCATAAGATATCCCAAGTGGTCACATGAATGACAAATCCTTGTAACTTTTGAACAATAAGACTTGAAAAGACCTGGTAGTCCATAATAGCAACGCAAACTATGTATCTTCATTCTCAGATACTACAAACCCTACTCAATAAGCCCTTCCAAATTGGATCAATCATCCCCTATATCACATTGAAAAACAATCTTAACCAAAACCAACAAAAAATGGGGTCTCATTCACCACATTCTACCCTTTATTCCCATCTTACACTGACATGGACTTCACCCTTGAAGCCTTGGGAGTTTCTAAAAAAACTAAGGCTTTATTAATTACTTATTACTACTCCATTTCCTCAAAAGGATCATGATCATAATGAAAAGATAGTGTTTAATAGTTTAGAAAGAAATGGATGGGTTTGGAGTGTAGGATAGACCTTATATTCACCACTCAATATTGATTCTAGGTAGAGTCAATCAGTAGGAAAACCATGATTAAACAATTAAGGTAATAACCCAATAGATTATCTCAATGAACAGACACCCTAATATTCATTGAAGACTCTATGGGGGGAATAAAATGAAATATAATAAATAAAAATCCATCAATTAACATTATAAATTTGAATAAAAATTAAAAATAAAGTATATTTTTGAAACAAAATAGACATTACAAATACAACCAACAATTGAAAACATTACCCAAAAGGAAAAAAATCAATGGAAACCCAAAAGACTCATTTTTATCACCCAAAATAGTTTTAAAATCATAAAATAAACCATTAATAGTGTAATAAAATAACAAGTAATTCACATTAATCAAAACTGAATCCAATTACATCAAATACTAGTTAAAAACTCCCTTAATTACCATCATATTAATGGTAAAACCCATTTAGGTCAATCTATAGAGAAAATGGATCCAAATAACCCATATAAGAAAGATAAAGGCAAGTGTATGGTTTGTCCTTATGGGTTCAAAAACCATGCACCAACCATGAGATAGTCTCTATAGAGATTTCATATCCCTAGTGGATGATCGCTCCATAGCTCTCTATACCATGTGGCATAAATGTGAAACTCAAGTTTAATCACTATTTCCACTCTTAGACCTCAATTTGACCCCTGATATCATATCTACAAACAATAGGGACTTAAATATCAAAAAGACAAAATATAACTGAAAATAAAGACCCAAATTTCTACATCACATGGTAACTTAGGTTTCTTCATTAAAGGTAGATACTAGGCACCCATCTATGATCTACCTCTTGAGCCCTGATAAAAATTGCACAATATTTTATACCACACTATCCAAAAATAACATATTTAATTTTCTAACAATCTATTATCCCCTTTAAGAACAGAAGATTTGATATAATTTTTTCATGAACCAACCAGGGTCACCCTTGAACTAAGCACCAAAGTCAGTGTGCAGAATGCACTAAACAATGTTCCAGATATAAACAATTAGGAAGATAATTCCTTAGCATCAAAGAAAAAATATAGGTAATGGTTTCACTAAACAATAAAACTAGAAATATAAATTCAATTAGAGTATCCTGTAATAAAAATAAAATAAAATCTTGTAATACATGGTAAATAGTAAACTACAAATTGGATAAAATAATAATATCAAATAAATAAACAAAATAGATTAAAGAGATATCCTAACTAAAGAATGTAATACATACACAGCCTAAAAAAACCAAAATGATATAAATCATCTCCATGTGACCCAAACTCACTCAATATATTACATAATCATGACTTGAGAAACCTGATCATTCCAGTAGATTCCAAAGCCTAAGAACCTGAAGGAAAATTATAGAAGCTATATATACCCTTTGGTATTTATAGGGTGTGAGAAAAATGATCTCATTATGATTTAACCAAAGAGTTTGTGAAATTAATTTTAAATACATTTTTAACTACTATCAAAAAATAAGTTTTTCATTAGCTTACACATAATAGAAGAAAGAAAAAAAATACACTTCTATATATTATTTATAAAACTCGATCCAAAATTTATTTTAATTGAATAAAATCACTTTGAAAAAAAATATTAAAAAATAACACATTATATATAGAATAAAGTCATTTTCATTTTAAATTTCTTTTTTAAAAATATTCCAAAAATCCTTTAAAAAACCCATAATCACTGCATAAATGAAAAGGTTAGTTGAAAGTCACCATGTCATTAATAAGAAAAATAAGTGAAATCCACAGGTTCCTCACATGTTAATCAATTGGGGTTTCTAAAAAAATAAATCATATGAATTTACTACACCAATCCACCAATCAATGAATATGATTTATGGGTTATATCATAATTATTAATATGAGACAGTCCAAAAACATTACAAATCATGGTTCAACTTCCACCCTATATTGCATCCTTAACACAATCCACCCTACCAGCATTCACCTTGTATGAAATCACATGCGTTACCCTATAAACCTAGAAAACATCATATCTAAGGGGAAACTATTACAAATATATTATCTAGTATAATATAAATCTAGAATTCATACTTATGGTTTTGGGCATAGTTTAGGAGCGTGTTGGGAATGGACAACTTGGATTTTTTTGTAATCAATGAATATTTTTAGATGAACATTATGGATATTATCATAAATAATGAAATTAATTTAAGGTATATTTGATAAAAGAACATTAGAATAAAAAACTTGGATCATCACACAATGATTTAAAATGAATTTGAGTAGTTAATGAATTAGGTTTCTTGGAATTATTTCTACATTGATGCATATAAAAATTCCTACATATTGTACCATCATTTTATGACAGAAATAAAGTATAGATTAGCTCCTGTATTGGTCCATACATTCATCAAAAAACTCCGAGAAACGCTATAAGAACCTAGAATTGATATCATGTAATATCATAATGCTTAAATCATTCGTCCTTAATCATCCTAAGAATACCTTCCAAAAAGAAAACTTGTTCTATATAAAATAAAATGTGGTTGTGGAAGAGGATTTATATCTATTCATGAGAGTTTTATTGGATAGAATATCTCTTGGGATTGAGAGGATTTTCTGGATGTCATTGTATTCAAAAAAATAAATGGCTAGTTTTAGGGTTATAAATAATATAATTGTGTTTTGTTGAACTCAACTGTTTTGATAATCTAAAATAGGATTAGATATGTTCTGATAATCCCAAATCATGGTTATCTATATAATAATTATGTTTCATAATTATGTCTTCATGTTCTATAGTTAGTATGGATGTAAAAATAATCATATAATATCATGGAATATATTAATCAATGTTTATTTATTTTTAACAATGATGACGTATGATATTAATTCAATCTAGAACTAATATTCATAGAACAATTAATTTGTAAGCATTTAAGTTCTTAAGTCATCGATAGTTATAATTCTGACTGATATATATTATCTCACCGATACAAGGTCACTGATACAGACTAGCTCACTAATACAAGTTCAATGTTAGGCAAGTCCACCGATAGAAAAAGTCCACTGATACAAGATACCGATAGAGCGGAGCTACTGATATAATGGAGCTACCGATAGAGGAAGCTACTGATAGAGAGAGTTACCGCTAACGTTGATAACAGCCACTGATAGCGAGGAAGATCTACCGACAGAAGTTCACCATTACATAGAGTTACCGAAAGATGTAGCTACCGATACAAGGAGCTACTGCTACACATGGAGATACTAATACATGAGCTACTGATACAAGAGCTACCATTACAAGTCTAACGATAGAGAGCTACTAATGGAAGATGACTGTTAACCAGTCACTATTACTCAAACTCTATAATTTTTTTAATATTATTAATATAATACTAATGGTTATATTTTCTTAATTCAATGCAATTTCTATTAATTAATGTGGGTTATTGGCATCAAGGAACCGTACCTTCTACCTATAAAAGGTAATCATTCCCATTGCCAGAGCTCAAGGAATAAAAGGAATATTGAGCTACTGAAGAATATAGAGATATACATAAAAAAAACATAAGATACATATGAGATACATACAAGAAGATACACATGTTCATGTAGAGAAGAACAAACGAAGAACTCGAAGAACACTCATACACATCAAGAACAGAAGTTCAAAGAGGAGGTTCAAGTTCTACAAGGAATACTCTCACATTCAAGCTGAACACCTGTACTGGAAGTGAAGGAACAAAACCACGACACTCTGTTTTCTAGAAAACTTCCAAGGATGGACTCAAAGCTTCATTTGATTCAATAAAAAGGAGTCCAGAGTTGCATTGACATCACACAAGAGCATTCTAAACTCATCTTTATATTACTACTCTTTTGTGATCATTTTTATTATATTACGAGTAGTGTGTGTGCTTCTGTCTGTTTATACACATAATGACTCCTAAGATGAACTGGAGGATACTGAAATCCTCACACCAAACTCTTTAAACCTTTGTGTATCCCATGTAGAACTATGGTAGAGGTCTGAGGACCTGGACAACCTGTGTTCTATTGTTGTTTCTTTCCCACGAAGAACTATAGTAGAGGTCTGAGGACCTGGACAGTTTGAGTACTGTTGTAAACCCCGATCCAGGGTGTGGATCAAAGTTATATATAAACTGTTTGAGAGGACTAAGTCTCATCTTGAGACTAAACCTCTTGGTTAAAACTGATTTGCTTCTTATTTTAGTTTAAACTATTTTCAATATTCCGCTGAAAATTACTTTGAAATTCAAATCTATTTTAAAGTAAATATGATAGTTGAACTAGAAAGTGTTTGTAATTATTTATAGCCAGTAAGTTAGTTTCAAAAACTAACTTAATCATCAGATTAAGTTAACTGAGAAATAATCAATCTTTTAGAAACTAAGTGAATACTTACAATCTTTATAAATTCACTACAGTTTCAATTGTTTTATGAATTGGGGGATTTCAATATAAATATTTTAAACATAAATTTTTAATAAGAACTCAATTCACCCCCCTCTTGAGTATTCCTCTGGGACAACATTTGGTATTAGAGAAAGTAGATAAAAGTTTTTCAAAACACTCTATTTGTGAAAATTTTCACCTGTGATTTTAGTTGTATCTTAAAGATCTCAATTTTTTTTAATTATCAATTTTTATATCTTTATATATCTTTTTAAAACATAGTTATTATGGATAACAGATTATAAGGCATAGCTACTAACATGCCACCCTTCTTTAATAGTGCCAACTATGCCCAATGAAAAATAAAAATGAAAATCCATTTAGAAAGTATGGGATTTGACATCTAGACTAATATAGAGACTCAATATAAGATTCCATAAACTGTTAGAAATTCTTGGGATAAACCTACGAAAGCTACTTAAAATAATAACTTTAAAGCAATGAATGCCCTATATTGTGCTTTAGGATATGAAGAATTTAATCAAATATCTTCTTGTAGGACTACTTATGAAAATTGGGATACTTTGACTATTTCTCATGAGGGAACAACCAATGTTAAGGAAATGAGACTAAATACATACACTATTAAGGAGATGATTGGATAATTGATGATGTATGAAGAAGAGCTAAAAGCGAATAAAGAGGAAAATGTTGAACCCAAGAAGAAGTCAGTGGCATTTAAGTCTACTGACTCAAAGACCCAGGACAAAGAGAAGGTTCATATAACTAAAGAAATATCAACTAGTGAAAATTCTGACTCAGACAGTGATGAAGAGATGGCTCAAATAGCCAGGATATTCAAGAAATTCGGTAGAAATAAGAAATTTTTTAGAAAATCTGATTATAAGGGTAAGTATGATCGACGGGGAAATTGGATGAGACTAGAGGAAAACTGATAAGGATGATGGAATAGTTTTCTATGAGAGAAAAAGGAAAAGGGCATGTCTAAGATGACTGTCCAAAAATGAAATTTAAGAAAAATTATGACTGTAAGGATAAGAAATACAAGAAATCCATGAAAGCTACATATAGTGCTTCTTAAAATAGCTCAAGTGGATCTGAAGCTTTTGATTCTGAAGAAAAGAATCATGCCAACATGTCATGACCCGTCCTCGGGGCCCGTGCCGTGGCTACCCCAAGCCTGCCTTCCATAGGCCAGGGGCTGATGACTAGCACCTAAGTTGTAAATCCCGATAACTGGGAAGTCATTTTCTTTATAAAAACACAAACACATCCAACCAGAGTACAAGCGGAAGTAATACACTAAGTACAAAAGAAAGTGCTGAAAAGTAGATGGGCCAGAATACAAACCCAACTGAGAAGTATAGCTACAACTGAACGAAAATAGAAAAGACAAAAAGATGGAAGATAGAAGCAGTTCTTGGGTCGTCCACCTCGGATCCTACCTGAAGGGTAGGTACAGATAGCCACCTCAATGTTATCGCCTGCCAACCACCTCCCAGTACCATCTTGTCGTGAAGTCCACCTCCGGGTACTGACTCGTCATGAGGTCCACCTCCGGGTACCGTCTAGTCCTCGTACACTCGATCTCTATCAGTGTTGTCCGTCGTCTGCATCCAACACAATGAGGTGCGGGCATAGCCCATGCAGGGGTGAGTATAACGATACTCAGTAGGGATCTCGAGACCCTCAAGGTCTCATGTCACGACCCGTCCTCGGGGCCCATGCTGTGACTACCCCAAGCTCGCCTTCCATAGGCCAAGGGCTGGCGACTAGCACTAAAGGTAGAAATCCCAATAAAAAGGGAAGGCATTTCCTTTATAAGGTAAAAAACACCACAAAGTACGCAAGATGAAGTAAACACTAAGTAAACTGAGAACAAAAGTATGTGCTGGAAAGTAAATGGGCCAGAATACAAACCCAACTGAAAGTAAAGTACAACTAAAAATAAAATACAATAGCAGAAAAGTAAAGAAGAAGCTCCGAGACGTCCTCTTGAATTCCCACCTGAAGGGTGGGTACAGATAGTCTCCACAGCTCCTCGGCTCTAGTCATCTGATCCGTGTACATCTTGTCTAGTGATCCACCTCTAGGTACCTTCCAGATCCACGAGCCTCCGCCTAGATCAGCGTTGTCCGTCGTCTGCATCCAACACAACGTAGTGCGGGCATAGCCCGTGCAGGGGTGAGTATACGATACTCAGTAGGGACCCCAAGACCCCTGAAGGTATCCCTGATTCCACAAAGGATAAACCACAAAGGAAAGATACAAACACGAAGTATCAACCAACTCTATTTAGGTATATGCCCATACATATACCTAAGTAATCAATTCCAGTTCTGCTCCAACTCATGAGCCCAAGTTCAACCCAGTCCATACAGGAAAGTACAACCCAAACCACACAGGAAAGCCCAACGCAATCCACACAGGATAGCAAGTCAATCATATCAAAGATAATGATTGGAAGTCAAGACTCAGCTCACACAGGTATATTATTCATGAAGAGGGGTGGAGATGATTGATGTGGCCTCTGAATCATCTCCTCTGTCAAACCCACGTAGGATCCAAGTACAGATGTCATCGCTTCTGAACCCACGTAGGATCCAAGTACAGTAATCGTCACTGCCGAACCCACGTAGGATCCATGTACAGCCGTCATCGCTACCGAACCCACGGAGGATCCAAGTACAGTCGTCCTTGCTTCCGAACCCACGTAGGATCCAAGTACAGTCATCATCGTCATCATAGTCGCAGCTAGCTCTAGTGTTCCCGCACACCACACACTCGATTCCGGGAGGGTCCGCTCCACAAGCCAAGGGGTTGATACATCAACTATCACAAAGTCCAGAATTGATGTATCACAATGTTCCATCTCGTCAATAAGAACTCAACGCAATAGACGACACGTCAATCAGACGCCCGGTATGAGAGATATTGGCTTTTCCGTCACAGGGGTCCGGTTGGTTTTTAAGATAAAACCAACCCGAATGTACTCCAGCTACATCCAAACCTCGATTGGAGTAAGCCAAAATAACCATCTCACTAATAAGAAACCAACAAAGTCGACGACATGTCAATCGGATGTCCGGAGCTCAAGTTATAAGCGTTTCCGCTCTGAGGCCCGGTTGGTTTCGTGTTCGAACCTACCCAGCCATACCCAAGGTTATTCGAAACCTTGAGTGTAATATACTGAAACGCCCGCCTCGATCCAAGGATCCCAACGCAACTGACGGTGTATAGATCGGAGGTCCGTATCCCATGTTATGGGCGTTTAAACGGATCTATCCGAAAAAATAGGGGGTTTGGGCCCGGTCCGACCCAGCCCAATACCCCCTGGGTAGGCCCGAACGGGGTCGACCCGACCCAGGTCCGGGTCCGGACCATTGGGGAATGGCCCGGCCCAGCCCAATGCTGGTGGCCCGGCCCGACGCTGGCGGTCCTTCCCGGCGCGGCGGCCTGGCCTGCGGCCCAGCTCGGAAGTCGGTCGTGAGGTGCGAAGGGGGGGGGGGCTTTGTTTTGAAACGGAGGCCCCCATCTGGTGGGGTTCTCCCTAGGTAGCTGGATGGGGGTTTCAACCCCCGGTATTTCCAAAAACGGTCAGCCATAATAGCCGGCCGGTGTGGCTGCCGCGGGACCCGCCGGTCCCGCCTCCTGGTGTGCTGGCGGCCGGCCGAGCCCGACCGCCTCCACTGAAACCACCGCAGACAGCCGCAGCCGTGACCACTTGGTGCTCCGGCGCGGTGCGATGGCGCATCGCCCCTCTGTCGTGGCTCTCTCCTGGCCGCGGCCTCCTTCGGCCTCGCTAGCGCGGCGCGATGGTGCCGTGCTCCACCGCCGCGGCCCGCTCAAACCACAGTCTTCATCATTCCCGCACGGTGCAACGACATTGTTCCGTCTTCGCCTCAAACACCATTGTTATTAAACAAGAGACGGGGAGGATAATCGGCCATGTTTGTGCGGTCTGATTTCCTTCCATTACGTTGGTAACAATTGGCAAAATTAAACGAGATACGTCAACGTTAAATCCTAGCCAACATTAATTCACCAATAATGAATTTTACCCCTACCTCAACAATGATGATGAAAGTCAGCATTGCGGTTGACATCGTCATGTGGTGAGGTTTCAATGACGGCGTAAGCATGCGTCCAAGGATGGAACGATGTCGCACACTAGCTGCGGAGAGATGAAGGAACGACACGTTGACTCTCCTTGCGGTGACGACGTTCTTCGTCGAAGGGTGTTGTTCTTCACGGGAGGATGAAGCTCTTCAAAAAGAATAACTCAAGAGATCTCTCCCCTTTTCTTCACATAATCAAAATCCAACCCAAAATAAAATAAGGATTTGCGTTATTTTATTTACTCATGCCAACATTTCAAAACTTCAAAAAAATTCAAAACACCTAATTCAATTAATTAAAGGGGTTCAATTAATTAAATAAAAGTGTTTTGGCACTCAATTAATGTGAGAAGATAAGAAGTCAACATTAAGAGGGGTTAGATGAGTTAAATGAATTTGAAGGGGTGGGGCTTGTGTGGGCCCCACCTCATAAATATCATAACAAGAGGAGTTAGGATCTAGTGGGTCCCACCCCAACTCCCATACTTAGGATAAAACCACTTAGAAAAGAGAAATAAAATTATAACACAATTTTATTTCTCTTTACACTTAATCCACGTTTTTTTAACAACTCCTCCCGAGAAAATGAAACTCCAGTAAAGGTATTCTTAAGAAATTACCGGTGTTGCGGTTTCATCGGTGCCCTCAGATTTCGATTTCGAGCACCGGTTCAAAAGTTAGAAAAAACCACTGGTTCATTCACTGAACGTACCGGAGCTAAACTTCAGAAATTGATTCTGGGCACACCGGGCCTCAGAATCAGGCACCGTCAGAAACCGCGTACTCGTAAAATCCCAAATAATTTATGAAAAAATTTTCCTTGAAATTTACAGGTCTTTACATTACTGTCACCCCAGGTATTTACATCCCCGTAAAGATACATCACAAACTAGGGAAACAAATGAGGGTACTGTGCACGCATATGAGCCTCCCACTCCCAAGTGCTCTCCTGGAGGTTATCGTGCTGCCACCTGATGCGCACTAGAGGAATCTAACATCCACGTAGGAGCCTCTCCTGTCGATCCTCGATCTCCACCAGGACCTCCGCAAAAGTCGCCCCGTTATCGATGTCCATCTCCCTATGATCACTGATATGTGTCGGGTCGTGAACATATCTCCTCAGCTGAGATACTTGGAAGACGTCGTGCACCCAGTGCAACTAAGATGGAAGAGCCCGGTGATACGCCACCTCGCCTATCCTGCTGAGAACTTGGAATGGTCTGATGAAGCACGTAGATAACTTGCTGCCCTGACCAAATCTTCGTAATCCACGCCATGGTGAGACCCGTAAGAAAACATGGTCGCCATCCTCGAACTCTTGTGGTCTCCACCTCCTGTCAGTATAAGACTTCTGTCGGCTTTGATCTATCCTCATCCACTCCTGGATAACCTGTACCTTCTCCATCATGGCCTGGACTATCTCTGGTCCTACGAGTGCTGACTCCCCAGGGTCAGTCCAGCACTAAGGTGATCTTCAAGGTCAGTCGTACAATGCCTCGTATGGTGCCATCCTGATGGTGGAGTGGTATCTATTGTTGTACGCAAACTCCACCAAGGGTAGGTGATCCTCCCATCTATGGAAAAAGTCGATGACACATGCATGGAGCATGTCCTCGAGAGTCTGAATGGTCTTGTCCGTCTGACCATCCGTCCGTGGGTGAAAGATGGTGCTCAGGCGCAGCTGCGTCCCAAATGCCTCCTGCAACCCCATCCAAAGTTGTGAAGTAAAGCGAGATTCTCAATCGGAGATGATAGATGTTGGTACACTATGAAGTTGTACGATCTCCTGAACGTAGAGGCGTCTCAAGATCTCTACTGATCCCTGCTATCTGATAGGTAGAAAGTGGGCCGACTTGGGGAGTCGGTCTACAATCACCCAAATGGATTCGTGTCCTCTGGAAGTACATGGAAGCCCAGTCATGAAATCCATAGATATCCCATCCCACTTCCACTCTGGGACCTCCAAGGGCTGTACCAAGCCTCCTGGTACCTGGTGCTCCACCTTCACCTACTGATAGGTGTGGCATCGAGAAACGAACTCTGCCACTGCCTTCTTTATACCCCGCCACTAGTGCTATTGTCTGAGATCCTGGTACATATTCACTACTCCTGGATGTACCTCAAAAGGGGAAGTATAAAACTCCCTTATCCCATCCTCTTGTAAAGCAGCTGGTACCATGGTATGTCCTCTAAAAAGGGCGATGTTCTCTCCTCCTAAAGAGAATCCATCAGGTGCCTGTCCTGAGGATATCTGTGCACGTCGCGTCTCACAACCAACCTCCCCATGCTGTGCCTCTCTGACCCACTAAAGAAGTGGTGGAGTGACTGTGAGCGACTGAAGAAAGGATGCCCCATCTCTATCCAAAAAGGAAATCTATAATGCAGTTAACTGCTCTATCACCTCTCCATGTAGCTGAATGCCCGTCCTCCTGTTGAGAGAATCAGCTACTACGTTCCCCTTTCTAAGAGTATAGACTATCTCAAATTCATAGTCCTAGAGGAACTCGAGCCATCACCGCTGTCTCAGGTTTAGGTACTTCTACGACAAGATGTACCTGGGACTCTAGTGGTCAAAATAGATTGTAAAGCGCTCGCCCATCAGATAGTGCCGCCATATCTTCAGGGAGAAGACCACTGCTGCTAACTCCAGGTCATGGGTAGCGTAGTTCTGCTTGTGCTGCCTCAACTGTCGTGATTCATAGGCGATCACTGCCCGATACTGCATCAGGACACACCCAAGTCCGGTCCCTGATGCATTGCAGTAAACTACGTACCCTACTCCCTCCTCCGGTAGCCTCAAGATGGGTGCACTGGTCAATCTCTGTCTCAGCTCCTGGAAGCTCTGCTGATATCTATCTGACCATACGAAAGGTTTCCCTTTCTTTTTCAAATCTTTAAGCGGTGCTGCAACTCTGGAGAAGTCTGGCACAAATCTCCGATAGTACCCAGCCAGACCTAGGAAACTTCGTACCTCCGTCACACTCTCGGGTGGCTCCCAAGTTAGAACTTTCTTGATCTTCGCAGGATCCACTACAAATCCTGCCTCAGAGATGACGTGCCCCAAGAAGTGGACCTCACGTATCCAAAAATGACACTTCGAGAGCTTACCATAAAGATGGTGCTCTCGGAGTGTGTCCAGTACAACCCGCAAGTGGTAGGCGTGCTCCTCCTTAGTAGTCGAGTAAATCAATATGTCGTCGATAAAGACTACGACAAATCAATCGAGGTAAGGATGGAAGATTCTTCTCATGAGACTCATGAACACTACTAGAGCGTTGGTTATGCCGAAAGGCATAAAGAAGAACTCATAGTGGCCACACTGACACCTGAAAGCTGTCTTCTACACATACTCGTCTCGAACTCTGAGTTGATGATAGCTTGACCTGAGGTCTATCTTCGAGAACCACCATGCTCCCTTGAGCTGATCGAAGAGGTCGTCAATCCTCAGAAGTGGATACTTTTTCTTCAAAGTCACATGGTTCAGGCGACGGTAATCGACACATTTTCACAAGCTCCTGTCCTCCTTCTTGGCGAACAAAATTGGGGAAGCCCAGGGTGAAACACTGGGTCGAATGAATCCCTTGCCCTGCAAGTCCTCCAGTTGTAACCGTAGCTCACGAAGCTCGGCAGGAGCCATCTGATATGATGGAGTAGATATCGGTGATGTCCCAGGGTATAGGTCGATGTAGAAGTCTACCTCTCTACGAGGAGGTAGTTCTGGAATGTCATCAGGAAAAACGTTCGCATACTGATCCACCACAACAGGAAAACTTAGACTATGCACGTCAACTGCTCCTAGGATGAGACTATCCAACTGATGAGTGATCAGCTTTCCTCTCCTCTGCGTGAGTCCATCCTGCACTGTAAAGGATCCCTTCGCACCGATGAAGGTGAATCTGCTCCCATCGGTGCAGACACACCAAACCTTGCGCCTAATATAGTCGATCTGATCATGGAACGTAGATAACCAATCCATGCCCAAGATGACATCATAAAGCCTCGATGCCGCTACAAGAAGATCCCAGCCAAAGTTCTTGCCTCCTAGAGTAAGCTCACACTGCCAGAACCAGTGCGTAATCGTCGAGTATGCTCTCGTAGGAGTCTCTAGCCATAAGGATCGAGCTAACGGCTCCGTCAGAATCTCCGAGCTCCGAATAAGGGCAGCGAAAATGAAAGAATGACTCACTCCTGTGTCTATAAGAACTAAATAAAGTGTAGAGTAGACACAAATAGTACCTCGAATCAAATCTAGTGCACCGTGGTTATAGGCCTCCACTGTCTGAAGTTGAGCCTGCCTCTGTCCGCCAGCTCCCTGTGGTCGGGGTGGACCTCCTGGTGGTGGTGGTGGTGGTGGTAGAGCCTCAAAGCATCGCCCACCACCCGCAACTTGGACAACTCCTCTGCCTTGTCCGCCTACTCCCTGTGGACTACCACGGTCGAACCTCTGCCTCTTTCTGGGTGGTCCCTCAACCGTCTGCTGCTCCTCTGCATGGCGGGTCGGCTAGTCCCAAGCCATGTGGCCCTGTCCGCCGCATGCATAGCACTCTCTGCCTCTCGTATGACTAGCTCTGATACGTGTGACCCACACCTCCGAGCCAGTATCATGAGGTCTCCCACCTGATGGTCTGGTCCTCTTAGACCCCTGTGACATCCGTCGACTGCCAGCTGCAGAAGACTCCGCTACGTGCCGCCCTGTGGTAGGTCTCGCTGCTGGTGTAGGCTCAGCAAGAAAGCTCTCTACAAGAAGGACTCGCTCTAGTACTCCTTCCTATGTCGGAATACTGAGGGAGATCATCAAATGCGTGATCTCATGCCTCAGTCCCTGCTTGAAGGACCGGGCCCGGAAGAAAGGGTCCCGTACCATGTCTGTGGAGTAGCGTGAGAGATCGGTAAACCTCACTGAGTACTGGGCTACAGTCATGCTTCCCTGCCGCAGTTGTAGAAACTCCTGAATGTGCACCGCACTGAGGCTGGCTGGAAAAAACTCCAAGCAGAAAAGGCTCTCGAAGTTCGACCAAAGGAGAGACACCTCGTCGTGCACCTGGAGCATCAGGCTCCACCATCTACCTGCTGCTACGTGCATCAGACTCGCCGCAAGTATCACCATGAGGTCATCTGGTGTTCCTACTAATTTGAAGACTCGGACAAAAGCCTACAGCCAGTCCTTGGCTACCTGAGGGTCTGTCGCCCCGCGGAACCTGGGCAGTCTCTGATGCTGAAACTCGTGCAGTGCACTCAGGCGACATGCACTCTCAACTGCTAGGGCTGTTGGCATCGGTGGCTTGTCGGGTAGAGGTACCACCAGTGCCTCCACTGTAATGGGGCCCCACATCGAGGCCTTATCACTCGGTGGGATATCGTCTCGCACAAAGCTCGGAACCTTAGCTGGCTACCGTCGTGGGGCCATCCTGAAAACAAACAAGTGTTCCACGGTTAATACAGTATACCTGGTGAGCTGACACAAAGTAATCACAAAGAAATTTTTTTAAACACACATGCAATAAATGTTTTTGTGCATTGAGTCAGAAATCAGAAGTCAGGGTCCTGGTGTATGGATACGTCGGCCGCCGCACCAACACTGGACTCCCTAGACTGATAACCACACTCAATACCCTTAACACTATTGCTTCACATAGAAGAAAGATCAGAGTCCTGAGTTCTGAGGTAGAACCGAACTCCTATGATACCAATTTGTCACGAACCGTCCTCGGGGCCCATGCCGTGACTACCCCAAGCCCGCCTTCCATAGGCCAGGTACTGGTGACTAGCACCAAAGGCGTAAATCTTGATGAAAAGGGAAGGAATTTCCTTTATAAGGTAAACAAACAGCACAGAGTACGCAACCTAAAATAAACACTAAGTAAAATAAGTACAAAAGTAAGTGCTGGAAAGTAAATGGGCCAAATTACAAACCCAACTGAAAGTAAAGTACGACTAAAAAGAACGTACAACCACAGAAAAGTAAATCAGCAGCTCCAAGTCGTCCTCTGGAATTCCCACCTGAAGGGTGGGTACAGATAGTCTCCACAGCTCCTCGGCTCCAGCCATCCGCTCCATGTATGTCCCGTCCAGTGATCCACCTCCAGGTACCATCCAGCTCCACGAGCCTCCACCTGGATCAACGCTGTCCGTCATTTGTATCCAACACAACGTAGTGCGGACATAGCCCGTGCAAGGGTGAGTATACGATACTTAGTAGGGACCCCGAGACCCCCGAAGGTCTCCCAGATTCCACAAAGTATAAACCACAATGTAAATATACAAACACAAAGTATCAACCAACTCTACTTAGGTATATGCCCATACATATATCTAAGTCATCAATTCCAATTCTGCTCCAACTCACGAGCCCAAGTTCAACCCAGTCCACACAGGAAAGTACAACCCAATCCACACAGGAAAGCACAACCCAATCCACACAGGGTAACAAGTAAATCATATCAAAGATAATGATTGGAAGTCAAGGCTCAGCTCACATAGTTATACTATTCATGAAGAGGGGTGGAGATGATTGATGTAGCCTCTGAATCATCTCCTCTGCCGAACCCATGTAAGATCCAAGTACAGAATTCGTCGCTGCCGAACCCACGTAGGATCCAAGTACAACAACCGTCGTTATCGAACCCATGTAGGATTCAAGTACAACCGTCATCGCTGCCGAACCCA
Organism: Viscum album; assembly: GCA_963277665.1. Classification (NCBI taxonomy): domain Eukaryota; kingdom Viridiplantae; phylum Streptophyta; class Magnoliopsida; order Santalales; family Viscaceae; genus Viscum; species Viscum album. The sequence continues at coordinate 1,547,560,091 of OY728133.1, forward strand.
CAAAGGATCCAAGTGCAGTCATTCTCGCTGTCGTACCCACGTAGGATCCAAGTACAGTCGTCATCGTCATCGTAGTCGCAACCAGCTCTAGGGTTCCTGCACACAACACGCTCGATTCCAGGAGGGTCCGCTCCATGAGCAAAGAGGTCGATACATCAACTATCAAAGAGTCCAGAATTGATGTATCACAAAGTTCTGTCTCGTCAATAGGAACTCATCGCAACAGATGGCACGTCAATCGGACACCCGGACTGAGAGATATTGGCTTTTCCGTCCCAGGGGCCCGGTTGGTTTTTAAGAAAAACCAACCCTACCATACTCCATCTATGTCCAAACCTCGAGTAGATTAAGCCAAAAGAACCGTATCACTAAAAGGAAACTAACAAAGTTGACGGCACGTCAATCGGACATCCGGAGCTCAAGTTATAAGCGTTTCCACTCCGAGGGCCCGGTTGGTTTCGTGTTCGAACCAACTTGGACATACCCAAGGTGCTCCGAAACCTTGAGTGTAATATACTGAAACGACCGTCTAAATCCAAGGATCCCAACGCAACTGATAATGAATCGATCGGAGGTCCGTATCCAAAGTTATGGGCTTTTAAATGGATCTGTCCGAAAAAATATGGGGTTTGGGCCCGGTCCGACCCGGCCCAATACCCCCTAGGTCGGCCCGAACCAGGTTGACCCGACCCGGGTCCGGGTCTGGCCCGTTTGGGCGTGGCCCGGCGCGGCCGGCACGGCCCGGCCCGACACAGGCGGCCCGACCCGGCGCGTCGTCGTAGTCGCAACCGACTTTAGGGTTCCTGCACACAGCACACTCGATTCCGGGAGGGTCCACTCCATGAGCCAAGGGGTCGACACATAAACTATCATGAAGTCCCACGAAGAAGTATCTCAAAGGACGGCCTCGTCAAAGGGGTCTCAACGCAATAGATGACGCGTCTATCGGACGCCGGGTATGTGAGTTATTAGCCTTTTAGTCCCGGGGGCCCAGTTGGTTTTGTGTACGAAACAACCTGAACATATCTCAAATGTACCCCAAAATCTCATGGGGTATACTCAAAGGAACTGTTTTACAACTTGATTACCAACGCCGCAGACGGTTCGTCAAACGAACGTCCGGTCTGAGAGTTATTAGTTTTTCCGTTCCAGGGGCCCAGTTGATTTATAAGCTAAACCAACCTGAATGTACTCCAACTACGTCCAAACCTCAATAGGATTATAAAAAAAGAACCATCTCATCAAGAGGAATCCAACGTAGTTAACGACACGTCAATCGGACGTCCGGAGCTCAAGTTACAAGCATTTCCGCTCCGAGGTCCCGGTTGGTTTTGGGTTTGAACCAACCTGGCCATACCCAAACTTTTCCAAAACCATTAGTGTAATATACCAAAACGACCGTCGTGATCCAAGTATCCCTACGCAACTGACGGTGAATCGATCTGTGGTCTATAGACCATGATATAGGCATTTGAATTAACCTGGTCTGAAAATAGGGGGTTTTTGCCTGGTCCAACCCGGCCCAGCACCCCCTGGGTCGGCCCGATAGGGCGCGGCCCGACCCGGTTGGCACGGCCCGGCCCAACTGGGCGTGGCCTGGCCCGGCGCTGGCAGCCCAGCCCAGCGGCCGGTTGTGGCTCGGCCAAGCTGCCGAGCATTGCGCCGTGGAGCGGGGGGGCACTGCCCCGCGCCGTTGATTGACACCGGCAGTGCGCTGGGGCGCCACTGCCTCCTGTCGCCAGCGCCGTCGTGCCGGCGAGGCACGCTGGAAACATCTTCAGCGGACCACCAGACGCGCTCTGGTGGTCCGTTTTTTCCACCGTCTGTGCCAATAGTTCTCCCGGGACCCATTCCTTACTACGATGGCTTCCAAACGTCGTTTCGGTCCCGTACATTGTCACCCGTAAATCCGCGCACGGTCAAACAAACTGTGTAGGGTCCGGGCTTGTTCATTAACTCGTGCCCTCTGCGTTAGGCATTATCAAATGGAAATAAATCAAACACATGCTTTCAACAATGATAAGGGTATAATTTATTCAAGAATAAATTATACTAACATCATATAAATAAATGCTCATGCTTGTGAGATAAAACCACTCAAATGAGAAATAAAAAAAATTCCCCTACCTTGATAATTGATGTCGCATGTTGGGACTCGTGGAAAATGGCGTCACGAGGAAAGAATTCATAGGCGACGTCGGAGTGCGTCTGATGCGGTGTCTCCTCACTTGTCGTGGAGAAGAGAAAAGATGACACATCGATCGTTCTTCGCGGAACTGGTGTTCTTCGTCGAAGAAGATGTCGTTCTTCGTGGAGAGGTAAGTCCTCTTCTTTTTCACAAGAATTCTCTCCCAATCTTCTTTATCACAACGGAAGCCCTCCCCCAAAATAAAATAATAAGCTACCCTCATTATTTTATTAACACAATCCATTTCAAATTTCAAAACTCAAAACACTTAATTAATTAATTGAGTAGGTTCAATTAATTAATTAGTGTATGTTGGCAAGAGTTAAGAGAGGGAAGGTCCTCATAAGAGTTTGGAGAGACAAAGAGGGGTTTTGAGAGTTACAAATTAATGAGGGGGAAAAAGGTTATGAGAGTTATGGAAAGTTGTAAGGTTGGGGCTCGTGTGGGCCCCACCTCACTAATATCCTCACATTGGTAGTTAGGTTCTTGTGGGTCCCACCCCAACTCCCCCATGTAGGATATAACCACCTTAGTTATAGAATCAAATTGTTCCACAATTTTATTCATTTCTTATTTAAACCACAAAATCTAACTTCTCCTCCCGCACAAATGCAACTGCGGTAAAGGTCCCCTTAAGCAATTATCGGCATTGTGAGTTCGTTGGTGCCCTCATATTTCAATTCCAATCACCGGTTCAAAATATAGAAAAACCTGCTCATTCGTTCACTGAACGTACCTGAGATAAACTTCAGAAATTGATTATGGGCACACCGGGCCTCAGAATCAAGTGCCGTCAGAAGCCACAGACTCATAAAATTCCAAAGAAATTATGAAAAAAATTACTTGAAATTTATGGGTCTTTACATTACTCCCACCTCAGGGATTTACGTCCCCGTAAAACTTCAACACACACTAGGGAAAACAAAAGCGGTACTGAGCATGCATCTGATCCTTTCGCTCCCATGTGCTCTCCTGGAAGTTCTTGTGCTGCCAGTGAAAGCGCACCTGAGAATCTACCGTCCACGTAGGACATGCTCCTGTCGATCCTCGATCCCCACTAGAACCTATGTGATTGTTGCCCTGTCATCGATGTCCAGCTCCCTGTGGTCGATAATGTGTTAAGGGTCGTTCACGTATCTCCTCAACTGAGATATGTGGAAGACGTCATGAACCTAGTGCAACTGTGGTGGAAAGTTCAAGCGATAAACCACCTCGCCTACTCTGCTAAGGACCTAGAAGGGTCCGATGAACCTTAGAGTTAACTTTCCACCTCGGCCACATCTCCGTAGACCTTGTCGAGGTGAGACCATAAGAAAACATGGTCACCATCCTTGAACTCCAGTGGTCCTGTCTCCTATCAACATAGGATTTATGCATTCTCTGTGAAGTCTTCATCCACTTCTAGATGATCTGCACCTTCTTCGATAGCCTCAAGATGAGCGCACTAGTCAACCTCTGCCTCAGCTCCTGAAAATTTCTGCTAGCATCTCTCTGACCACACTAAGGGTTTTCCCTTCTTCATTAATGCTAAAAGCGGTGCAAAAATTCTGGAGAAGTCTGGCTAAAATATAATTTTGGACATATGTTGAGTGATCGAATGCACCCTCTTATGCATGATTTTGTCCTGTGCTGCCTGGGGTTTCCTTTTCACTGACCAAGGAAAACCCACCCTAACGTTGTAGGTAAACCACATCCTTTTTTACTAATACAGTCAATTTGTGTATGAACTGTAGTTGCCCAATCCATACCCAAACTAATGTCGTAAGGCATCGACGCTGCCACCAAGAGGTTCCAACCGAAACTCTTGCCTCAAGGGTCAGATCACAGCATCGACGTAAGCATGATTATCGAGTCTCCTCCCAAAGGTATCTCTAGATGTGAGGGTCAAGTTAACAGCTTAACTGGAAACTCTAGGTCTGGGACAAGATTCTTGGGAGGAAGGGATGATTCGTATCAATGTCTGTTATTACGGAAGCTAGTAGTAGACACAGACTGTAACTCGAATCATTCCTACAGCCCTTAGGTCACACTCCTTGACCACATTCAGCTACTCTCTTCCCCTTCTCTCTAGCTCCCTGAGTCTAGCGGGGACTACAAAGGTGGGTGGTTGTAACATGTCGAAAAGTACACCACCACATGCTGCTCTCCCAGATCTGCTTTCACATCTACTATTCTGCAGATTCATCTGTCCTTAACACTTCCTCTTCTTGAAAAATTTTACATGCCCAAGTCTCTAAGACTGGCGCCAGTTTCCTGCTTTCCCACTGCTAACCTTCACTGGTTGTATCCACTCATCCAAAGAATTATCAACCACAAAGGTTCTCTCTAGAACCCTAACATAAGTAGGAATGCATAGAGGAAAAGTGCTGGCACAGATGTCCTTAAACACACCACACCCAGAAGTCTGATCTCTAAAGCACTGATCGTATTGTATTCATCGATTACCAGGAATGGTCGGTATTCCCCAATGAATACTCAGCTACTGATATGTCGTCCTGCCGAAGATGTATAAGCTTTAGAAAACACTCAGCTACCTCCTCAAGCCAGTCCTTTGCCGCCTGTGTGTCGGGCTCGCCTCGGAACCTAAGGGGTATCTGATGCTGAAACATGTGTAAGACACTGAACCTATATGTGTCATCTACAGGTACCGCTGGTTGTAACTACTGACCAATAGGTAGTGATATATCTTACACACTACCCGAAGGTACTATCTCAGGCATCGGTCCACATACCGAAGCCTCATCACTTTACGGACCAACCTCATGGTCACTCACTGGAAAACACTAGTAGATAAGTCCACCATCCACTCTACTGGTGTCTCAACTAGGAGAAAAACTTTAACAATCGCCTCCATCCAGTCCTCTGCTGCCTGGGAATCCGTCTCACCTCGTAACTTCAGAGGCCTCTACTGCTGGAACATGTGCAACGCGTTCTATCAGCGTGCACCGTTCACTAGTATGGCTGGTGGCATCTAATGGCCAACGAGTGGTGGTGATGCTGGTACACCAGCTAAAGGTTCCAACATAGAAAAAGGGCCCCACATAGAAGCCTCGTCACTCGGTGGGCCGTCATTGTGTACTATCTCGAAACTCCAACTGACAGTCTGCGTGGAGGCATCCTGAACGGATGCGACATGGTCAAACGATTTATACCTGGTGAGCTGACACAAAGTAATCACAAAGAAAACTTTTGAAACACACATGAAATCAATGCTTTCATGTACTGAGTCAGAAATCAGAAGTCAGGGTCCTGGTGTATGGATACGTCGGCCGCCGCACCAACACTGGACTCCTTGGACTGATAACCACACTCAATACTCTAAACATTATTTCTTCACAGAGATGAAATTATTAGAGTCCTGAGTTCTATAGTAGAACCGACTCCTCTGATACCAATTTTTCATGAACTATCCTCGGGGCCCGTGCTGTGACTACCCCAAGCCAGCCTTCTATAGGCCAGGGGCTGGCGACTAGCACCAAAGGCATAAATCCCGATAACTGGGAAGACATTTCCTTTATAAAAACACAAACACATCCAACCAGAGTACAAGTAGAAGTAATACACTAAGTACAAAAGAAAGTGTTGAAAAGTAGATCGGCCCGAATACAAACCCAACTGAGAAGTACAACTACAACTGAACGAAAGTACAACAGAAAAGAAAAACAGTTGGAAGATAGAAGTAACTCCTGGGTCGTCCACCTCGAATCCTACCTGATGGGTAGGTACAGATAGCCACCTCAACGCTCTCGCTCGCCAACCTCATCCGAGTACTGTCTCATCATGAAGTCCACCTCCGGGTACTGAATCATCGTGAGGTCCACCTACGGGTACCATCCAGTCCTCATACACTTGGTCTCTGTTAGTGCTGTCTGTCATCTGCATCCAACACAACGAGGTGCAGGCATAGCTCGTGCAGGGGTGAGTATAACTATACTCAGTAGGGACCCCAAGACCCTCAAGGTATAACTAAATCCAACAAGGATATCCACAAAGAAAAGATACAAACACGAAGTATCAACCAACTCTACTTGGGTATATACCCCATACATATACCTAAGTCATCAATTCCAGTTTCGGCTCCAACTCACGATCCCAAGTACAACCCAGTCCACACGGGAAATAACAACCAAGTCCACATAGGAAAATCACAAGTCAATCACATCGATGATAATGATTGAAAGTCAAGACTCAGCTCACATAGGTATACTAATAATGAAGAGGGGTGGAGATGATTAGATGTAGCCTCTGAATCATCTCCTCTACCTAACCCACGTAGGATCCTAGTACAGAAGTCGTTGCTGCCAAACCTACGTAGGATCCAAGTACAGTAACCATCCCTGCCGAACCTACGTAGGATCCAAGTACAGTCATCATCGCTGCCGAACCCACAGAGGATCCAAGTACAGTCGTCCTTGGTGCCAAACCCACAGAGGATCCAAGTACAATTGTCCTCACTGTCGAACCCACGGAGGATACAAGTACAGTCGTCCTCACTGCCAAACCCACGTAGGATCCAAGTACAGTCTTCATCGCTGCCAAACCCACATAGGATCCAAGTATAGTCATCCTCACTGCCGAACCCACGTAGGATCCAAGTACAGTCGTCATCACTCCCGAACCCACGGAGGATCCAAGTACATTTGTCATCACTGCTGAACCCACGTAGGATCCAAGTATAGTCTTCATCGCTGCCGAACCCACATAGGATCCAAGTACAGTCATCATCGTCATCGTAGTTGCATCCAGCTCTAGGGTTACCGCACACAGCACGCTCGATTTCAAGAGGGTCCGATCCACGAGCCAAGGGGTCGATACATCAACAATCACGAAGTCCCACGAATAAGAATCTCAAAGGACCGCCTCGTCAAAGGTATATCAACGCAATAGACGACGTGTCTATCGGACGCCCAGTCTATGAGTTATTAGCCTTTTAGTCCCAGGGCCCCGATTGGTTTCGTGTACGAACCAACCCGACCGTATCTCAACTATACCCCAAACTCTCATGGGGTATACTCAAAGGAACCGTTTTACAACGTGTTTACCAATTCCGCTGACAGTTTATCAAACGAACGTCTGGTCTGAGAGTTATTACCTTTTCTGTTCTAGGGGCCTGGTTAGTTTATAATCTAAACCAACCCGAACATACTCCAACTACGTCCAAACCTTAGGAGGTTTATGAAAAAATAACCATATCATCAAGAGGAATCCAAAGTAGTCGACAACACGTCAATCGGACGTCCGGACCTCAAGTTACAAGCGTTTCTGCTCCGAGGGCCCGGTTGGTTTCAGGTTCGAACCAACCCGGTCATACCGAAACTTCACCGAAACCTTGAGTGTAATATACCGAAACGACCTTCTAGATTCAAGGATACCTAAAAAACTGATGGTGCATCGATCAGATGTCCATACCCCAAGATATATGCATTTGAATGAACCTGGTCTGAAAATAGGGGGTTTGGGCCCGGTCCGACCCGGACCAACACCCCTGGGTCGGCCGGAACCAGGGCGACCCAGCTCGAGTCCGGGTCCGGCCCGATAGGGCGCTGCTCGACCCGGATGGAACGACCCGACTCAGCTGGCCACGACCCGGCCCGGCGCTGGTGGCCCGACCCGGTGCTGGCGGCCCGGCCCAGCGGCCGGTTGCGGCTCGGCCAAGCGGTCGAGCGTTGCGCCACAGAGCGGGGGGGGGGGGGGGGGAGGCGCTTCCCCTCGCCATTTATTGACGTCGAGGGCGCGCTGGGGCGCCACTGCCTCCAGGCGGCTGGCCGCCGCCGGCAGCATCTTCCGCGGACCACCGGACGCACTCCGGTGGTCCGTTTTGCCCACCGTCTGTGCCAACGGCTCTCCCGGGACCTGTTCTTCACTACGACGGATTCCAAACACTGTTTCGGTCCCATACATCGTCGCCCGTCAATCCACGCACAACCAATCAAACTACGGAGGGTCCAGGATTGTTCGTTAGCCCGTGCCCTCCGCGTTAGGCGTTATCAAATGGCAATAAATCAAACACATGCTTTCAACAATGATAAGGGTATAATTTATTCAAGAATAAATTATACTAACATCATATAAATAAAATCTCATGCTCATGAGATAAAACCACTCAAATGAAAAATAAACAAAATTCCCTTACCTTGATAATTGATGTCGCACGTCGGGCGTCACGGAAAACGGTGTTGCGAGGACATAATTCGTAGGCGACGTCGGAGTGCGTCTGATGCGGCGTTTCCTCACTTGTCATGGAGAAGTGAAAAGATGGAACGTCGATTGTTCTTCCTGTAACCGGCGTTCTTAGTCGAAGAAGATGATGTTCTTCATCGAGAGGGAAGTCCTATTCTTTTTCACAAGAATTCTCTCCCAATCTTCCTTAGCACAATAGAATCCCTCCCCCAAAATAAAATAATAAGATACCCTCATTATTTTATTAACAAAATACAATTCCAATTTCAAAACTCAAAACACTTAATTAATTAATTGAGTAGGTTCAATTAATTAATTAGTGTATGTTGGCAAGAGTTAAGAGAGGCAAGGTCCTCATAAGTGTTGGGAGAGTTAAAAAGGTGTTTTTGAGAGTTACAAATTAATGAGGGGGGAAAAGGTTATGAGAGTTATGGAAAGTTTTAAGGTTGGGGAATGTGTGGGACCCAACTCACTAATATCTTCACATGGGTAGTTAGGTGCTTGTGGGTCCCACCCCAACTCCCCCATGTAGGATATAACCATCTTAGTTATAGAATAAAATTGTTCCACAATTTTATTCATATCTTATTTAAACCACAAAATCTAACTTCTCCTCCTGCACAAACGCAACTGAGGTAAATGTCGCCTTAAGAAATTATCGGCATTGCGAGTTCATCGGTGCCCTCAGATTTAAATTCCGAGCACTGGTTCAATAGATAGAAAAAACCGCTCGTTCGTTCACTGAACTTACCCAAGCTAAACTTCAGAAATTGATTATGTAACAGCCTGAGATTTTATGAAAAATATTCTTTTTTATTTCACTAATGTCTTGTGTTGTACACTACACCAAAAGGAGCTTGCACAACACGCATCCTTGACTTGACTTGCATTACACGCAATCGCAACCTTCCTCGATAGTGTGTGTAGTACGCAATAACGAGTTTCACTAAACAACGATATGCTATTAAAATGTTATTAAAACTAGCCGTTATGAATAGTAATAACCATTTTTTGAAATTTTGTAAATTTTATTTTTCAAAATGGATTTCATTTTTGGATTCGGAGTATCGAATTTAGCCTAAGGTGAAATTTTGGTACATTTCGGATAACTTTCATATTCTGATGAATAGTGAAAATTACTAAATTTTAATTAAAAACAACTTTTTTAATCAAAATTATTAATAGTGATAAATTATTAATTTGAGTGGTTTTAAAGTATATTTAGAATATATTTTTACAATTTAATACAATTTTGGTCATTGGATGTAATTTCACATTTAAACTAGACATAAACAAGTGTCAATCTTTTGATAGATATTGTTTCTTAAAAACACGCTATTTGTTTTAACAGCGGGATTTAATTACAAAATTAATTAATGCAACTTTTATGTTATGAATTTGGTAAAATAGACTTCATTTTTGAATTCGGAATATGAAATATAGCTTGGGATGAAATTTTGGCATTGTTCTGAAAAACATCAATTTTTGATGAATAGTGAAACTACTAAGTGGTAGGTTAAAAACTGAATTTTGCATAAAACTTAATTTTACCGCTTCTGTGAATGGAATTTCGAAAATCCGAGAGACACGGTTAATATCAAGGACTAAAATGTGGTTCAATGACATAAAAATAATTTTTTGGTGAATAGTAACTTTTTACTATTTTTACCGCGGTTAATAGTAAATAGGGTAACTAAGGGTAAATATGATATTACTATTACCCTAACACATGTCCTAATTCTATTGGACAAGTGTAATTCGACCAAAAACAAACTTAGGAATAAAATATGACCATTTAGGCCCACTTGGATTAGATTAGGACATTTATTATTAATTTATTTAAAGAAAGGTTAAAATAGTTAAAATCAAAGTTTAATAAGTAAATCATTTTTAATATGGGGTTATACATAAGATAAATTCGACTATAAATATTCATTAGAAAGCTAAAAAGCTTTCCTACATAATGGTATTTTATTTGTAAATTTTAGACATCAAATAATTTAATTAATATATGACACAAAGATGATGCTCTAATTATCTTATTTATGAAATATTGACATAATTGATGTTATAAACACCAAAATAAATGTAATTTGAGAATTTTTATGAATTCCACTAATTTTATAAGTTACTATGATATATTAATGTTTATTTAATCAACTTGGTTCGAAAATTTAATTCTGTTATGACTTTCAAAAAAATCATATATCAAATAGTGTCAAAATTGACACAAAATAGTTTTTAAATCAAATATTATATTATTAATTGTTATTTTATTCCTAAAAATCTAAGGTTCGGCCAAATGACTTAGATAAGGATATATATATTAATAATAAACAATTTGGGGTTCGTTTGGCATGTTATAGTAAGTTTATTAACCATATAGTGAAAGAAAACAAAAAGACACGATAAAAGTTAAATTATTTAACTTAGAGTTAAATCTAATTGATAAGGTTAAAATAATACCCTAAACTTGTCTAAATCCTATTGGTTGATAGGCTTTCGACCCATCCCCACTTTAGCTTCGAAATAATACCCTTTGGAACCATTATAAACCGATTTTTACTTTAATATAAAATAATATTTTGAGATATTCCTAAGGTGCCCCTCTCCTCCCCTATAAAAGGACACCTCCTCCCCCTCCTCCTCACACCAATTTGAGCACTCAAGCTCGGCCAACCCCTGCCAATTTCTCCTCTCCACTTCCCTAGCAACATCCTAGAGGTTCTGGTCTTCCTCAAAGACCAATTTTAGTGCCCTAAGAGGAGGTCTCAAAGAGGCACTTCAAAGAAGAGGTAATTACCGTTACCAATTCTTTCATCTTTATTTCTTCTTCCACTTCTTCTTAGGTTGTTTCATTATGAAGTAATAACATCAGTATCACTCATATACTGATATGTTATTATAAGTATGAAACAACCCTATTTCACCATCTATCCATCCTACGGAAAAAGAAATCACCGCGCGTGCGTACGTACGGAATACCGTCTCCACGCCGTGGTGTAATCAATTTTCCACCACCACCTTACATGGATGGGTATAATGGTGTAAAGAATAACTATACATAGTTATTACAACATCATATTGATTCTGATATATTGTATAATCCACTCCAATTCAATTTAATATTTATAGAAATGATATCATCGCTCGTGCGTACGTACGGACTACCGTCTCCACGACGCGATGAGATTCATTCTCCATGTTAACCATTTAAGAATGATTATAAAGTATATATAAGAAATAATAATGAAATATATTACATTATAAAGCTACTGGATTTATGTATATATATACATATGTATGTAATCTACTTACTTCCATTTCAAGACAATAAGGAAAGGAAAACAGCGTTCATACGTACGTACGGACTACCGTCTCCATGAACGGTGTTTTTCATTTTATTTATCTACCTATTATATATATATATATACTGAATATATATGATATATAAATCATATTTTATATTCTGGAAGTAAGTAAATCATGATATAAGTAATAATGATGTCAAGAACAACAAGTCAAAACACCTACGATAAATGAAACGATTTTACCCAAAACGCTTCTTTAACATGGAATTTACAAAAGAACGGGTAATATAATGTCATAAGTGAACCATATATGATATCATAACAATGAATATGATTCTGTAATAAGTCAATAACATGATTTAAATCATTATACAGGAGGTTCGGACACTTACAAAGCAAGTCGGACCTAAGGTAAGGGAAATATCACAATCTCATTTTTATCCGAGATTGTTTATTCGTAAGTATTTACTGGGGTGTATTTTATCATCCACATCCATGTTCCCTCAATATGTAATATTATTTCCATCCACTTGCAATAGTTTAAATCCAATTTTACCCTTAGGTGAGTTTTTAGTAAAGAATATGAAAGGAATCTTTTGTCGTTTTTCCGTACGAGGTACTTTTTGACTTTTCCGACAAAAGTACGAAGAATGTTTTTTTTTAACTTATACGGCATGAATGGATTTTTAAAACATTATTTCCAAGAAGCTTCCTTTACAAGTTTCAAGTTTATTTTTAATCAACTTCTTTTATTTTAAAGTCTTATGACATGTTATGAAAGGAAAATGTTTTTTGAAGAAGAAAGGATATTTTCCTCAAGAATGGAGTTCAAGTGTTTTATCAAAATTATTTTCCATCTAAGATAATAAAGGGTTCTGTTTTTATCCCTATTATTAAATTGATTTGATCATGTTGTGATGGAATTATTTTTATGAATTCCTTTATCTTATATGAATTGATTTATGATGTCATGATGTTTCGAGAATCCCATTTTTGTTACATGTGTTATGCGATGATGTATGTTTTATGATTATGTGGCACACATAAGAAAGGATTCATTATAAGATGGGTGGGACCTATATCTCCCTCCAATGCATTGGGTAAAGATTTTATATCTCATGAGATAGACATGGCTGGAATGGTAGGTTATACCGGTTCAGTGAAACAGGACTGAAACGAGGATTACTCGATTCAGAAAGGGACTTTGTCCACTAAGATAGTCTTGGCAATGAGTCTTGACTAACAAGAAATGATTCTCTATGATTATGTGTGTATGCCACAAAGTTCCATGTTTTATGTTATGATTATTGTGATTACATTTCACTGCCATGATTTATCCCATGTTATGAAATTATGCTCTCTTTTGCAGGTTATGATTTCCAAAATGTTATGTTCTTATGAATATGATGTGATTGATATTTCTTTTGTTTACCCTTACTGAGCATTTGAGCTCACCCTTTTATGTTTTCTTTTCCCCAGGATATAAAGAATGGTTTTAGGTAAAAAAAATGGAAGATCTTTACGGGAGATATTGAAGATCTTTCACCAGGATTAGAAGATTATGTTCCGAGTTTCCAAAGACACTAAACTATTACGATCCTTTAGTGTGTGTTTTTGTTATGTACTAAGTATTCCGCAAATGTAATGTAATGTCCATGTACGTCAGGATACGGGTCTCTACAGTTGGTATCAGAGGAAAGGTTTAGTCAACCTTTGGAAACTAGGATGCGAAAACGTTAGTGAGATCCCTAGAGATATTTCTAAGGTATGTCTAGGGATGTCCCTAGGGATAAGTATACGTATAGGTTATAGTAATAGAATTACGCTAACGATCATAGAATTAAACCTAAGATGTTGGATATTGAAGGTACTCCCCCTTTATTATGTTGTTTTCCCTAGCATGATTTTTTCCTCTCACGCTATTCTTTTTGGGTTTTAGAAAATGGCTGGAAACAAGGTGATTCGCGATAATGGAGGAAATGATGGACAATGGAATGATATTATTTATGAGCAACCAAATGAAATGGGATTTGGAAGTCCAAACATCATTATTATGCCGAATCAGCAATCTCATAATATGATCAATAAAGTAAAATTTGGTAAGTTTCCTGACTCGGCTAATAAGAGAAAGATGGAGTTTCATGATGATCATAGAGGAAAGAAAGTTCAATTTCCCCTATGTAAATCATGTGGGAAGAGGCATCAAGGAGAATGTTTCAAAGGAACTGGAAGATGCTTTGGGTGTGGAAAAGAAGGACACAAAGCCAGTAAGTGCAAAGGAAAAGGTTCAGTTAATACCAGGGATGAGGATAATGGTATTGCTACGACATCAAAAATGGTTAAGTGTTTTAAATGTGGAATGTATGGGCATTATGCAAACAAATTCCCTAAGGGAAAGACTCATGAAGAGAATCAGTATGGTCATATGGGAAGTATTTATGTGGATGATGATGAAGAGACTACCAATGGTATGTGAGATGAAAGAATTGTTGAAGCTCGGTCAATGGTTTAAGAATGTAGTGGAATGATTATATGTTTATCATGTGTAATGTTGTATAAGTAATCTCGTGGTACTATGGAATAAAGAGACATGTAAGGATTGTAACATTGTTGTCTGATTAATGTTACCAGTATCCATGAAAGGTTATTCAGATATTTTTGGAATGAAGATGATATGCGCATAATGAAGGGATAAGGGGAAAATGAAATGTTTGACAGTATTCATGAGCTCATTATTGATATAAGGACTAAGTGATATCATGGATTGAGTATATAGAATTTTGAGGATTTTGGTATGTGGAAAGTGTTAACTTTTAACTGCATTCATGTTTTCACTAAGGTATTCAAGAGAATACATGATTAAGGACTTTGAATGTTTAGAATGTGACCAACAAAACATATCTTATGATATGTGGGGATCAACGACAGTATTAAATCTCTGGTAATCGTTGTCACTATATTATGAGAGTGGACTGCAGTATTATGGATAAGCCTAAATATTGAAATGGATTATGTTGGACATAAGTGAGTATTCTTTAAGGATCGAAGTTTTCTCGATATTATTGATGGGATGTTATAGTAATATAGTTTTAGAAAAAAGGACAACCTGCAGGACGGGCGACAGCCCATCGCTTCGGACAAGGCTGTAGGAATCGAACCCACAACCGAAGTGCGACTGGCCTTTATCGCCTACCACTGACCTACAGGAAGTCCCTGTTTAGTAGAAACTAGTTTTATTATATTAAGCAGTATGATATATGAAGTATAAGTCCATTTTAGGAACCATATGTGATTAATCTCACTATAGAATGACTTATGTATATTTAATAACTTTTGCTTACCTTTTGTTTGAGACAGATGGAATGACCCGTCATTCTATCACATGATCTGCTAACACTTCACGAATAACAAATTCAACTTCATTTATTTAAGAGATGAAGTGGAAATTGTTCAAGGCACGAATAATAGTGATATTGTATCAAAATAAAGTAAGTATTTATTCTAATTCAAATTTTCAACTTTAGGGAAATGATCTTGAAAACCAAAAATGTTGTCCTAGTGATCTTATACCTGATGAATCAGATGGTACCTTAGATCGTCACAAATTTATGGATTTGTGATTACTGGCTTTTCCATAGCCATGTTCTCTACCACTCTCCATCAGAACATGATGGTTAGAATTCTCTTCCATATCCATATTTTCACCTATGTGGAAACCCAGTGATTAGTTTATTTGGGTAATCGTTACATTTCATACTTTAGTTTTTAAAGCCAAGTTTTGGTATTCCTTTTTACGATGTGGGCTTCTATTAAAGAAAATTTCTAATAGTAAACCATTTATAACCCCGACGAATTTCGAGGGCGAAATTCATTTTAAGGGGGGTAGAATGTAACAGCCTGAGATTTTATGAAAAATATTCTTTTTTATTTCACTAATGTCTTGTGTTGTACACTACACCAAAAGGAGCTTGCACAACACGCATCCTTGACTTGCCTTGCATTACACGCAATCGCAACCTTCCTCGATAGTGTGTGTAGTACGCAATAACGAGTTTCACTAAACAACGATATGCTATTAAAATGTTATTAAAACTAGCCGTTATGAATAGTAATAACCATTTTTTGAAATTTTGTAAATTTTATTTTTCAAAATGGATTTCATTTTTGGATTCGGAGTATCGAATTTAGCCTAAGGTGAAATTTTGGTACATTTCGGATAACTTTCATATTCTGATGAATAGTGAAAATTACTAAATTTTAATTAAAAACAACTTTTTTAATCAAAATTATTAATAGTGATAAATTATTAATTTGAGTGGTTTTAAAGTATATTTAGAATATATTTTTACAATTTAATACAATTTTGGTCATTGGATGTAATTTCACATTTAAACTAGACATAAACAAGTGTCAATCTTTTGATAGATATTATTTCTTAAAAACACGCTATTTGTTTTAACAGCGGGATTTAATTACAAAATTAATTAATGCAACTTTTATGTTATGAATTTGGTAAAATAGACTTCATTTTTGAATTCGGAATATGAAATATAGCTTGGGATGAAATTTTGGCATTGTTCTGAAAAACATCAATTTTTGATGAATAGTGAAACTACTAAGTGGTAGGTTAAAAACTGAATTTTGCATAAAACTTAATTTTACCGCTTCTGTGAATGGAATTTCGAAAATCCGAGAGACACGGTTAATATCAAGGACTAAAATGTGGTTCAATGACATAAAAATAATTTTTTGGTGAATAGTAACTTTTTACTATTTTTACCGCGGTTAATAGTAAATAGGGTAACTAAGGGTAAATATGATATTACTATTACCCTAACACATGTCCTAATTCTATTGGACAAGTGTAATTCGACCAAAAACAAACTTAGGAATAAAATATGACCATTTAGGCCCACTTGGATTAGATTAGGACATTTATTATTAATTTATTTAAAGAAAGGTTAAAATAGTTAAAATCAAAGTTTAATAAGTAAATCATTTTTAATATGGGGTTATACATAAGATAAATTCGACTATAAATATTCATTAGAAAGCTAAAAAGATTTCCTACATAATGGTAGTTTATTTGTAAATTTTAGACATCAAATAATTTAATTAATATATGACACAAAGATGATGCTGTAATTATCTTATTTATGAAATATTGACATAATTGATGTTATAAACACCAAAATAAATGTAATTTGAGAATTTTTATGAATTCCACTAATTTTATAAGTTACTATGATATATTAATGTTTATTTAATCAACTTGGTTCGAAAATTTAATTCTGTTATGACTTTCAAAAAAATCATATATCAAATAGTGTCAAAATTGACACAAAATAGTTTTTAAATCAAATATTATATTATTAATTGTTATTTTATTCCTAAAAATCTAAGGTTCGGCCAAATGACTTAGATAAGGATATATATATTAATAATAAACAATTTGGGGTTCGTTTGGCATGTTATAGTAAGTTTATTAACCATATAGTGAAAGAAAACAAAAAGACACGATAAAAGTTAAATTATTTAACTTAGAGTTAAATCTAATTGATAAGGTTAAAATAATACCCTAAACTTGTCTAAATCCTATTGGTTGATAGGATTTCGACCCATCCCCACTTTAGCTTCGAAATAATACCCTTTGGAACCATTATAAACCGATTTTTACTTTAATATAAAATAATATTTTGAGATATTCCTAAGGTGCCCCTCTCCTCCCCTATAAAAGGACACCTCCTCCCCCTCCTCCTCACACCAATTTGAGCACTCAAGCTCGGCCAACCCCTGCCAATTTCTCCTCTCCACTTCCCTAGCAACATCCTAGAGGTTCTGGTCTTCCTCAAAGACCAATTTTAGTGCCCTAAGAGGAGGTCTCAAAGAGGCACTTCAAAGAAGAGGTAATTACCGTTACCAATTCTTTCATCTTTATTTCTTCTTCCACTTCTTCTTAGGTTGTTTCATTATGAAGTAATAACATCAGTATCACTCATATACTGATATGTTATTATAAGTATGAAACAACCCTATTTCACCATCTATCCATCCTACGGAAAAAGAAATCACCGCGCGTGCGTACGTACGGAATACCGTCTCCACGCCGTGGTGTAATCAATTTTCCACCACCACCTTACATGGATGGGTATAATGGTGTAAAGAATAACTATACATAGTTATTACAACATCATATTGATTCTGATATATTGTATAATCCACTCCAATTCAATTTAATATTTATAGAAATGATATCATCGCTCGTGCGTACGTACGGACTACCGTCTCCACGACGCGATGAGATTCATTCTCCATGTTAACCATTTAAGAATGATTATAAAGTATATATAAGAAATAATAATGAAATATATTACATTATAAAGCTACTGGATTTATGTATATATATACATATGTATGTAATCTACTTACTTCCATTTCAAGACAATAAGGAAAGGAAAACAGCGTTCATACGTACGTACGGACTACCGTCTCCATGAACGGTGTTTTTCATTTTATTTATCTACCTATTATATATATATATATACTGAATATATATGATATATAAATCATATTTTATATTCTGGAAGTAAGTAAATCATGATATAAGTAATAATGATGTCAAGAACAACAAGTCAAAACACCTACGATAAATGAAACGATTTTACCCAAAACGCTTCTTTAACATGGAATTTACAAAAGAACGGGTAATATAATGTCATAAGTGAACCATATATGATATCATAACAATGAATATGATTCTGTAATAAGTCAATAACATGATTTAAATCATTATACAGGAGGTTCGGACACTTACAAAGCAAGTCGGACCTAAGGTAAGGGAAATATCACAATCTCATTTTTATCCGAGATTGTTTATTCGTAAGTATTTACTGGGGTGTATTTTATCATCCACATCCATGTTCCCTCAATATGTAATATTATTTACATCCACTTGCAATAGTTTAAATCCAATTTTACCCTTAGGTGAGTTTTTAGTAAAGAATATGAAAGGAATCTTTTGTCGTTTTTCCGTACGAGGTACTTTTTGACTTTTCCGACAAAAGTACGAAGAATGTTTTTTTTAACTTATACGGCATGAATGGATTTTTAAAACATTATTTCCAAGAAGCTTCCTTTACAAGTTTCAAGTTTATTTTTAATCAACTTCTTTTATTTTAAAGTCGTATGACATGTTATGAAAGGAAAAATGTTTTTTGAAGAAGAAAGGATATTTTCCTCAAGAATGGAGTTCAAGTGTTTTATCAAAATTATTTTCCATCTAAGATAATAAAGGGTTCTGTTTTTATCCCTATTATTAAATTGATTTGATCATGTTGTGATGGAATTATTTTTATGAATTCCTTTATCTTATATGAATTGATTTATGATATCATGATGTTTCGAGAATCCCATTTTTGTTACATGTGTTATGCGATGATGTATGTTTTATGATTATGTGGCACACATAAGAAAGGATTCATTATAAGATGGGTGGGACCTATATCTCCCTCCAATGCATTGGG
Source organism: Viscum album (assembly GCA_963277665.1). Lineage (NCBI taxonomy): Eukaryota > Viridiplantae > Streptophyta > Magnoliopsida > Santalales > Viscaceae > Viscum > Viscum album. The sequence goes on from OY728133.1 coordinate 1,547,579,293, forward strand.
TAAAGATTTTATATCTCATGAGATAGACATGGCTGGAATGGTAGGTTATACCGGTTCAGTGAAACAGGACTGAAACGAGGATTACTCGATTCAGAAAGGGACTTTGTCCACTAAGATAGTCTTGGCAATGAGTCTTGACTAACAAGAAATGATTCTCTATGATTATGTGTGTATGCCACAAAGTTCCATGTTTTATGTTATGATTATTGTGATTACATTTCACTGCCATGATTTATCCCATGTTATGAAATTATGCTCTCTTTTGCAGGTTATGATTTCCAAAATGTTATGTTATTATGAATATGATGTGATTGATATTTCTTTTGTTTACCCTTACTGAGCATTTGAGCTCACCCTTTTATGTTTTCTTTTCCCCAGGATATAAAGAATGGTTTTAGGTAAAAAAAATGGAAGATCTTTACGGGAGATATTGAAGATCTTTCACCAGGATTAGAAGATTATGTTCCGAGTTTCCAAAGACACTAAACTATTACGATCCTTTAGTGTGTGTTTTTGTTATGTACTAAGTATTCCGCAAATGTAATGTAATGTCCATGTACGTCAGGATACGGGTCTCTACAGATTATGGGCACACCGGGCCTCGGAATCAAGTGCTATCAGAAGCCACAAACTCATAAAATTATAAAGAAATTAAGAAAAAAATTTACTTTAAATTTCTAAGTCTTTACACAACATGTGTTTCATGAATGAAACATCCAAGGTAACAATTAATTCCCCTATGTACAATGATTCTTATTCTGGGAATGAAAGTGATTCAAATAATGATGATAATATGTCTAAAGATGAATTATTGGAATAATGTAATATGTTAGAACATACTTGTAATGAGTAGAAAGATAAGTAAAAATCATTAAAGAAGCAGTATGCCTTAACTAGTATTGTTAGTTCTGATCTTAGTATTGAAAAGGAAAATAATGCTCAACGGTTAAAGGAGAATACTGAACTTAAAGTGTCTAATTAGAAACTTTGAAAATACTTATAGAAATTTACAAATAGAAAAACCACTCTCACTCAAATGCCGGGAAAACAAGTTGCACCAAAGTATACTACTGGTATAGGTTACCATCCTCGACAGAGAAAGATTGATAAAAGTAAATTTATTCCAAAATCTGGACAGTATGCTGCTAGTTCAATTTTTGGCAATTATTACACTACATCTAGCTATTCAAATTCTTATAGACCAAACAAAGTTTATTTATCAAAATATTTTGAATATATTAATTATAGGAAACCCATTAGAAAAATATGGGTGCCTAAAGTTTTAATTTCTAACCTTTCTAGACTTAGGAAAATCTGGGTACCAAAATTATCTTCTATCTAAATCTGTGTTATAGGAAACTTGCTTGAAAAGTTTCTGTAGGAAGATATGGTACTTGGATAGTGGATGTTTAAGGCATATGAGAGGAGAATACTCATTCTTTAAGAGCTCAATAAAAGTTGATGAAGGACATGTAACCTTTGGGGATAACTCAAAAGGAAAAATCATCGGCTTAGGCCAGATTGGTAACACTGATTCAATTTTAATTTCTAAAGTACTATTTTTTGATGGATTAAAATACAATCTGTTAAGTATTTCTCAGTTTTGTGATGATATATTCAATTTAAAATTTTAAAATGATTCATGTAATGTGTTTAATTCTAAAAATGTTTTGGTATTTACAACATTAATAAATGAAAATGTATATGTTGTAGATTTTAATTCTTTATCTAAACAAAATGTAACTTGTTTAAATGATTTTCATACAGAATCATGGATATGGATTAGAATATTAGGACACTGTAATGTTCATTCACTCACGAAACTGACTAGGAAAGTTTTAGTTAGAGACCTGCCCGAACTAGAATTCCCAACAGATAAAGTTTGTAATCCTTGTGAAAAGGGAAAACAACATAAAGTTTCTTTCAAATAAAATAAAGAAGTTTCAACTTCTCAACCTCTTGAGTTGGTTCATATGGATTTATTTGGACTATCTAGAGTTTCTAGCTTAAATGGGAAGCTCTATGTCTATGTCCTTGTAGATGACTTTTCAAGATATACTTGGGTATACTTTCTAGATCATAAAAGTGAAGCTTGTTCTTATTTCATTAAATACTCCATGTTTGTAGAAAACCTATGTAGACTTAAGAGTAAGACCCAGAGAAGTGACCATGGTCGTGAGTTTGAAAATTATGAGTTTGAAACTTATTGCTCACATAATGGCTATAGTAACAATTTCTCTTCCCCCAGAACACCACAACAGAATGGTGTAGTAGAAAGAAGAAATAGAACACTTCAAGAAATTTCAAGAACTATTCTTAATGAATATGATCTACCTATTTACTTTTGGGCTGAAGCTATCAATTAAACTTGTTATATTATAGATAGAGTCTTGATTATACCAATTCTCAATAGGACCCCTTATGAGATATGGAATAATAGAAAGACTAAGGTTAATTACATTAGAGTTTTTTGTTGCAAAGTCTTCATCCTAAATACTAAAGATAATATTGATAAGTTTTCATCCAAAAGTGATGAAGGAATCTTTCTAGGTTATTCTATATCTCGAAAATATTATAGAGTATTTAATAAGAGGAAAAAATTTGTGGAAGAATCTGTACACATAAAATTTGACGAAACTGATCCACCTAAACCTAAGACCCCTCTTGAAAATATTGAAGAAGATATGTCAATTCAAAACCTTAATGACAAAAACAGTGGACCTATTGTTAAGACAACCAGTTCTGAAAATTTTCCCGAACCGGTTTCTGTTGAACCTGAACCTGTAAATAAACCTGAAATTTCTATCCCAACCTTTACTAGACCAACTAGGACCCTAAAAAACAATCCTTTATATACTGTAGTATGAGATTTAGATAGAGGAAATTAGAATAGGGATTCTATAATAAATCAGGTTGAACATCAAGATTTTTATTCACATTTAGAACCTAAAAATATCAATGATGTCATCAATGATGAATTTTGGGTAATGGATATGCAAGAAAAATTAAATAAATTTGAAAGAAACAAAGTCTGGGAATTAGTAGATAGACCTAAGAACACTTTGACCATAGGCACTAAATGAGTGTTTAGAAACAAAGTTGATGAATATGGAAATATCATTAGAAACAAAGCAAGACTGGTTGCACAAGGATATAATCAAGAAGAAGGAATAGACTATGAGGAAACGTTTTCACCTGTAGCTAGGTTAGAAGCTATTATTATTCTACTTTCTTATGTTACTCATCTGAATTTCAAGTTATATCAAATAGATGTTAAAAGTGCTTTTCAAAATGGATTTATAATTGATGATGTTTTTGTTGAACAACTACCTGGATTTAATAATCCTTATTTTCCAAACCGAGTTTTTAAACTTTCTAAAGCTTTATATGGTTTAAAATAAGATCCATGATCTTGGTATGTTGGACTTAGTAATTTTCTTATTTCAAAAGGTTTTATTAAAGGGATTTCTGATCCAAATATTTTTATCAAAAGGATTTCCAAAGATGTTTTGATAGTACAAATCTATGTTGATGAAATTATTTTCTGATCTTCTAAAAATGATTTGTGTATTGATTTTTCAATGAGTATGCAAAGTGAATTTGAAATGATTTTAATGGGATAACTCAAATATTTTCTTGGATTTCATGTTTTTCAAAATAATGATGGGATATTTTTAAATCAAATAAAATATACAAAGGATCTTATAAAATGTTTTGGTCTGGATAGTAATAAGGGATGTGATACACCTATGAGTACCACATGTAAATTGGATATTGATGAAGTTGGGAAACCAGTAGATCAAACAAATTATAGAGGTATGAGTGGGAGTTTACTTTACCTTACTATTAGTCGACCAGATATCATGTTTAGTGTGTGCATGTGTGCAAGATTTCAAGATAATCCAAAATAATCACACTTACTTGATGTTAAAAGGATTTTCAAATATCTTAAACATAATAATAATTTAATATTATTTTATCCAAAAGGAAAATATTTTGATTTAATAAGTTATTCAGATGCTGACTTTCCAGGTTGCAAGTTAGATAGGAAGAGCACTTATGGAACATGTCATATTCTAGGTATGTCCTTGGTATCATGGTGTAGTAAAAATCTGAATTCTGTTGCAATATATACTATTGAAGTAGAGTATATAGCTGCTGGTAGTTGCTATGAAAAAATTTTGTGGATGAAACACACTCTATTGGAATATGGATATCAATTTAGACATGTATCTATAAATTGTGATAACACCAGTGCAATCAAAATTTCCACGAATCCTGTGTCTCACTCTATGATGAAGCACATTGATGTAAGACATCACTTTTTGAGATATTATTATCAAAAAGGTGATATAAATCTTGAATTCATTGGAACTGAACAACAGTTGGCTGATATATTTACCAAACCTTTTAATTTAGAGAGGTTAAATTACATCAAACATGAATTAGGAATGATAAATTTTTTGTAACAGTTTAAGGATACCTCACTGGTATGGACCTCACCGTTATACCTCATTGGTATGGACCTCACAATTATACCTCACTGGTATAGTCCTCACCATTATACCTCACTCGTATGGACCTCACCATTATACCTCACTGGTATGGACCTCACCATTAGAACCTCACTGTTAGTGGACCTCACTATTAGGAATCCTCACTGGTATATGTTACCACTAGTTTGCGCTGTTTTAAACTTCGTGTTTTTTTCCCGTCATAATCTGTATCATTTGTATTATATTTATTATGTTTTATTTATTTATTTTTTGATTCCTAAATGATAAAACATTAGTCTTAACCTCATTTCAATCCACCTTGAACCCTTTACCTTCAAACCTGAGCTCCCAAACCTTCGTTTCTCTCGAACCCTAAGCCTCGCGATTCACAGAATGACACAAGTGAAGAGACCAACAGTCAGTGAAGAGGGCGATGAGATGAATTCCAAGAGACTCAAAGGATATTCTAGTGGTGGCGGTGAAGTAAAGAAACTTATAAACCCACATCTCATAAAAAGGTAAATATTAGTTGATGAAGATCTTTACACGGAATGGTTGATGACCAGTAATTCATTAATTCCAAGAGTGCTTAAAAATCAGGAATAGGTTGAGTTCTTCTCAAACAAAAATGGAACATATTATCCTAAATTGGTTAAAGATTTCTATGAGTTTCTCAGATTTTAAAAACTGGATAATGAGAATTGGCTCTTCTCATTTGTTAATGGAAAGGAAGTTTCATTCTCCACAGTGGAATGTGATGATTGTCTGAGGGTACCCCATCATAATATCTTCAATTTTTATTCAAAGTATGTACCCCCTGATAGTGATGTTTTTGAGTATGAAACTGCTTTGGAAGAGATAACTGGATATGGAACACCAAGAATAGTAGTTTCTACAGAAATAGATGGAGAAAACCGGTTGTTGTTCAAATTCATCTAGAATGTGTTAAGTCCAAGAAGAGGAGATTTTTCAAACCTCAGATTCCAAGATATATTCTTGTTTTATCTACTAAGGATTGGGGTCAAAGTAAATCTTTTTAGGCTTTTGATGATTAAAATGGAATATATGACTAGATCTAAATAAAAAACAAATGCCTTGTTCTTTTCCAAGTTGATATTTTTAATGCTTAAAGTAAAGGGAATAGATGGGTCTCATGATAATACTGTACTTTTGAAGGAAAACTACTTTATCACCAAAACTATTTACAAATACATGATTATTAACTAGAACCCGTGGAGAAGAGAATGGGTTAGTGATGATGAGAATTTTTATGATAAATTTAACCCTATTGACCATCCTTTCAGACCAAAGGATGTGAGGGATCCAGGTCTAGGACCTGATGAGGAGGAACCTCAATACAGTGATGGTGATGCTGAGGAGGATACCTCTATAGAAGATGGAGGGGATCCTGATTTTCCCCCAAGCCCAGCTTCTAAAAAGGTATCATATGGAAAAGCAAGTCCACCTATGACCTAACCTAGAAAGGAAGCAGTTCATGGAGAAAGTGTTGAAGGAATATTTGTAAATAAAGAAGACCTGCCTTGATCAGATCATAAGGAGACTACTCCAGATTCCAGTAGTAGTGATGATGAATAAGGAAAAGTATCTGAAAATGGAAGTACCTGTTTGAGTCTCAGTTATCTAATTGAGAGCTTTATTATGCCTATTGAGGAGGTTCTTGAAGTGGACATACCAGTACCTATTGATAATATACCCCATACTGTGCCACCTGGTTTAGATATAAATATGGTTGTATATGAATATTCTGAAGAGGAATTATACAATGAGGCTGCTTCTGCTACTGCAGATATGGTGATGGAAGCTCAGGTTGAGGGGGACCAACCTTTAAGGATAGGATCAGTTTATGTGACCTATGAAGTGGAAGATTGGTCTGTGGATCGAGGATTTGTTGTATTGGGACTAGACTATACTGATTCTGATAATGAGACAACCATTATAAGGCATCCTGTGTCTTATCATATTTTCTCCGAAGAAGTTACTTCTCGACCAGTAGCTCCTCTAGCTCTGCCTGAAGACATTGTGAGAAAAGGAGATCTTGAGGCACTAAAATCTTAATTGAATATCTATTTTGTTGAATAGATAAGTAAGATGAAAAGTTCTTTGGTATCTTCTATGTGAAGTGTTTTGTCAAGTGTTGTGATAGAAGTGATGGATGAAGTAAAAGAATGTAAAAATCAAGTTAAAAGTTTATTAGAGGCTGTTGACTCTCTATGGAGATCTGTTGCTTCATTTGATACCTTCATGAGTTCTAAGTCTCAATTTGACACTGACATAAACTATATTCGAGGTGTAGTGAAATAGCTTATGGATGTGTTTGAAGATTTTAAGAATACCATGAAAACACATGTCAGTACTCAGGATTTTGTTGTGAAAAATTTGATAAGCAATTTGACTCAATCTTTCAAAGAAATAGTAGCTTTTACTGTAGCACCTCTTGGTGCATTTAAAGTATCAGTTGATGTGGGACAATTTAGATCTATTTTGAAAGAAGAACTTGGTCAAGTTCATGCAAGTAGATCATCTGATTCTCAGGTGATTACTACCACTAGGGATATCATAAAAATCGTCCAAGACTATATGAGAGATGCTATTGTAGCCCAGAAGGACATCAAAGACAAAATTGATTACTAATTTCAGAGAGTGTACACCAAGAATCAGCTAACCAATCATTTCAAGCTGCTGTTAGAGAATCTGAAACTGCCCCCAGTTTCTCAATCTTTTAAAGAACATGTTATTAAGCTCTGGGAGTTGACTCCTTATTTGGAAAAATTTATGGAGAAAAAGGATGATTTCATCTCTACCATGGAGAGAGGGGGAGGTATCATTTTGGATTTTAGGAATCTCTTACTTCCATTCCTGCATGTGGAAAGTAAACCAATCATCGTTCGACCTGCCTTACCTACTACTGGTTCTACTGGTTCCAAACCTCAAATGACTCCTGCTCAGGCAATCAGAAGCTTGACTCCTATGATCACATAGAGGAGTACTAATTACATACCTAAAAGTGTTTCAGTAGCTGAACCAACTTTAATAATTATTGGATTACCTAGTCCTGCATCTCAACCTACCCAACCTCATTCATCTGATCCTAAAAGGAAATCCAAAGTGGATATCTAGAAGGTTGATTGACTGAGGCTAGATTTTTTGATAGGAATCATTGTAATTCTTGTATTTCGTTTGTACTATCTCATGTAACTTTTTCATGTGAAATGAAACTGTCTGTTTTCTATCTTCTTCTTTTATGTTCTGAACCATTGTTTTTCTCTTTTTGCTAACCATAAAGGGGAAGAAAAATTATAATATGGGGAGAACTTATAATTTTGGGAGAAATTACACTAAGAGGGAGAAAATTATACTATGCATCTTTTGGGGAAAATAAATATTCTATTTATTTTTACTCTTATGTTTGTCTACAGTTTAACTCCGATACATTTGAGGAGCTCTGATACATTTGAAAGTTATGATCTGAACACATGGAGAAATTCCATTAGATGTATTTTACTCTGATTCATTAAAGTTTTTTCTGGATTATAATTCTATAATTTGTGATTATAAAAAAGGGGGAGATTGTTGAACTCACCTATTTTTATAATCTCAAATAGGATTATATATGTTCTGATAATCCCAAATCATGTTTATCTCTATAATAATTATGTTTCATAATTATGCTTTCATGTTCTAGAGTTAGTATGGATGTCAAAATAATCATATAATATCATGGGATATATTAATCAATGTTTATTTATGTTTAAAAATGATGAAGTATGATATCAATTCAATCTAGAACTAATATGCATAGAACATTTACTTTGAAATCATTTATGTTCTTAAGTAACAGATAGTTATAATTCTTACTGATATAGATTAGCTCACCAATACAAGGACACTGATACAGACTATCTCACTGATACAAGTTCACTATTAGACAAGTCCACCAATAGAAAAAGTACACTGATACAAGATACTGATAGAGTGGAGCTACCAATAGAATGGAGCTACCGATAGAGGAATCTAATGATAGAGAGAGCTACAACTACCAATGATAACAGCCACTACTAGCGAGAAAGAGCTACAGATAGAAATTTACCGTTACAAAGAGTTATCGAAAAATGGAGTTACCGATACAAGGAGCTACTAGTGTACATGGAGCTACTAATACATGAGATAATGCTACAAGAGCTACCGTTACAAGTCTACCGACAGAGAGCTACTGTTGGAAGATAACTATTAACCATTCACTATTACTTAGACTCTATACTTTTTTAATATTATTAATATAATGCTAACGGTCATATTTTCTTAATTCAATGAAACTAATATTAATTAATGTGGGTTGTTGTAATGTTAGGGAACCGTACCTCGTACCTGTAAAAGGTAATCATTCCCATTGTTGGAGCTCAAGGAATAAAAGGAATATAGAGGTAATGGAGAATATAGAGATATACATAAGGAAGAACTGAAGATACAGACGAGACACATACAAGAAGATACACATGTACATGCAGATAAGAACACATGAAGAACTCGAAGAACACTCATACACATCAAGAACAAAAGTTGAAAGCGGAGGTTCAAGTGCTATAAGGAATACTCTCACATTTAAGTTAAACACCAGTACTGGAAGTGAAGGAACAGAACCACGATAATCTATTTTCTAGACAACTTCCAGAGAAGGACTCAAATCTTCATCTGCTTCAATCCAATGGAGTCCAGAGCTGCATTGACATCACACAAGAGAAATCTAAACTCATCTCCATATTACTGCTCTGTTGTGATCATTTTTATTACATTACAATCAATGTGCATGCTTATGTCTGTTTGGACACACACTAACTCCTAAGATGAATTGGAGGATACTGATATACTCACACCATACTATTTATAGCTTTGTGTTTCCCATGTAGAACTGTGGTAGAGGTTTGAGGACCAGGACTGCCTATGTGCTATTGTTGTTGCTTTCCCACAAAGAACTATAGTAGAGGAATGAGGACTTGAATAGTCTAAGTACTATTGTAAACCCCGATCCAGGGTGTGGATAAAAGTAAAAATAAACTATTTTATAGGACTAAGTCTTAGCTTAAGACTGAACCATTTTGTTAAAACTGTTGTGCATCTTATTTTAGTTTAAATTATTTTCAATATTCTGCTGTAAATTAAATTGAAATTCAAATCTGTTTTAAAGTAACTCTGATAGTTGATCTAGCAAGTGTTTGTAATTATTTCTAGCTAGTAAGTTAGTTTCAAAAGATTACTTAATCTTTAAATTAAGTTAACTGAGAAATAATCAATTTTTGAGAAACTAAGTGAACACTTACAATCTTTATAAATTCACTACAGTTTAATTTGTTTTATGAATTGGGGGATTTCAGTATAAATCTTTTAAACAGAAAATTTTAATAGGAACTCAATTCACCCCACTCTTGAGTATTCCTCTAGAACAACTTTTGGTATCAGAGCAAGTAGATAAAAGTTTTTCAAAACACTCTTTTTGTGAAAAGTTTTCAACTGTGATTTTTGTTGTATCTTAAAGATCTCAAAATTTCTGTTAATTCTCAATTTTTATATATTTTTATATCTTTTTAAAACTTAGTTATTATGGATAAAAAATTAGAAGGCGTAGCTACCAACATGTCACCCTTCTTTAATGGTGCCAACTATGCCCAATGGAAAATAAAAATTAAAATCCATTTAGAAATTATGGGATTTGACATCTAGACTGCTATAGAGAATCAATATAAGATTCCAGAAACTGTTATAACTACATGGGATGAACCTACGAAAGATGATTACAATAATAATTGTAAAGAAATGAATGACCTATATTGTTCTTTAGGAGATGAATAATTTAATCAAATAATTGCTTGTAAGACTGATTATGAATTTTGGGATACATTCGTTGTTTCTCATGAGGTAACAACCAATGTTAAGGAAATGAGACTAAATACATACACTATTAAGCATGATAATTTTAAAATGAAATTTGATGAATCTATTTCTGATATGTATCTCAGGTTTAATGAGATAGTTAATATAATGAGATCACTGGGAAAAGCTGTTCTAGAAAAAGAGAAAATCATGAGGATACTAAGATTCCTACTAGGCAGATGGAGAGGAACCTCTATCTCTATAGGAGAATCATGCGACATTGGAAAGCTACCTATTAAGGAGATGATTGGAAAATTGATGATGTATGAAGAAGAGATAAAAGTGAATAAAGAGGAAGATGTTTAACTGAAGAAGAAGTCAGTGGAATTTAATTATACTTCCTTAAAGACCAATTACAAAGAGAAGGTTCAGATAACTGAAGAAAGCTCAACTAGTGAAAATTCTGACTCAGATAGTGATGAAGAGATGGCTCAGATAGCCAGGAGATTCAAGAAATTCTATAGAAAGAAGTAATTCTTTAGAAACAATGACTATAATGGTAAGTATGATCGATGAGGAAATTGGAATAAAGATTGAAGGAAAACTGATAAAGATGATGGAATAGTTTACTATGAGTGCAAAAGAAAAGGGCATGACAAAGCTGACCATCCAAAACTAAAATTTAAGAAAAAGTATGACTATAAGGATAAGAAATAAAAGAAAGCCGTGAAAGATACATGGAGTTCTTCTAAAGACATCTCAAGTGGATTTTAAGGTTCTGATTATGAAGAAAAGAATCATGCCAACATGTGTTTCACGAATAAAACATCTAAGGTAACACTTAATTCCCCTATGCACAATGATTATTATTCTAGGAATGAAATTGATTCAAATAATGATAATAATATGTCTAAAACTGAATTATTTGAATATTGTAATATGTTATAAGATACTTGTGATGAGATAAATGATATTTACAAATCATTAAAGAAGAAGTATGCCTTGACTAGTATTGTTAGTTCTGATCTTAGTGTAGAAAATAAAAAGAATTCTCAACTGTTAAAGGAGAATACTGAACTTAAATTTTCTAATGAGAAACTTATAAAAGACTTAGAGAAGTTTACAAATGGAAAAAACACTCTCACTCAAATGCTTAGAAAACAAGTTACGCCAAAGTATACTACTGGTATAGGTTTCCAGCCTGGACAGAGAAGGATTGTTAAAAGTAAATTTATTCAAAAATCTGGACAGTATCCTGCTAGTTCAAGTTCTTGAAATTCTTATGCTTCATCTACCTATTCGAATTATTATACACCAAAAAAGTTTATTTATCAAAATCTTTTGAATCTGTTAATTATAGTAAACCCATTAGACTAATATGGGTGCCTAAAGTTTTACTTACTAACCTTTCTAGACCTAAGAAAATATGGGTACCAAAATTATCTTCTGTCTAAATCTATTTTGTAGGAAACTTGCTTGAAAAGTTCATGTAGGAAGATATGGTGCTTGGACAATGGATTTTCAAGGCATATGACAGGAGACTACTCATGCTTTAAGAGATTAATCAAAGTTGATGGAGGAAATGCCACCTTTAGGGATAACTCAAAAGAAAAAATCATCGGATTTGGCCAGATTGGTAACACTGATTAAATTTTAATTTCTAAAGTATTATTTGTTGATAGATTAAAATACAATCTGTTAAGTATTTCTCAGTTTTGTAATGATGGATTCAATGTATAATTTGAAAATTATTCATGTAATGTTTTTAATTCTAAAAATGTATTGGTATTTACTACATTAATAAATGAAAATGTATATGCTGTAGATTTGAATTATTTATCTAAACAAAATTTTACTTGTTTAAATTATTTTCATAAAGAATCTTGGATATGGAAAAGAATATTAGGACACTTCAATGTTCATTCACTCATGAAACTGACTAGGAATTCTTTAGTTAGAGACTTGCCCAAACTAGAATTCCCAATAGATAAAGTTTGTAATCCTTATTAAAAGAAAAAACAACATAAAGTTTCTTTCAAATCAAAGAAAGAAGTTTAAACTTATCAACCTCTCGAGTTGGTTCATATGGATTTATTTGGACCATCTAGAGTTTCTAGATTAAATGGGAAGCACTATGTCTATGTCCTTGTAGATGAATTTTCTAGATATACCTGGGTATACTTTCTAGCTCACAAAAGTGAATCTTATTCTTATTTCATTAAATACTCCAAGTCTATAGAAAAACTAAGTGGATTTAAGATTAAGACCCTGAGACGTGACCATGGTTTTGAGTTTGAAAATTATGAGTTTGAAACTTATTGATCACATAATGGCTATAGTCACAATTTCTCTACCCCCAAAACACCTCAATAGAATGGTGTAGTAGAAAGAATAAATAGAACACTTCAAGAAATTACAAGAACTATGCATAATGAATATAATCTACCTGTTTATTTTTGGGCTGAAGATGTCAATACAGCTTGTTATATTATAAATAGAGTCTTTATTAGACCTATTCTCAAAAGTACCTGTTATGAGCTATGGGATAATAGGAATCCTAAGGTTAATTACTTTATAGTTTTGGTTTCAAAGTCTTCATCATCAATACAAAAGATTATTTTGATAAGTTTTCATCCAAAAGTGATGAAGGAATATTTATAGGTTATTCTATATCTAGAAAATATTATAGAGTATTTAATAAGAAGACCAAATGTGTGGAAGAATCTCTACACATAAAATTTGATGAAATTGATCCACATGAACCTAAGACCCCTCTTGAAAATCTTGAAGAAGATATGTCAATTATAAACCTTAGTGACAAAAATAGTGAACCTGTTGTTAAGACAACCAGTTCTGGAAATTTTCCAGAACATATTTTTGTTGAACCTGAACCTGTAAATGAACCTGAAATTTCTAGCCCTAGCTTTACTAGACCAACTAGGCCCCCAAAAAACCATACTTTAGATATCGTAGTAGGATATTTAGATAGAGGAACTCAGACTAGGGCTTCTATAAGAAATCAGGTTGAACATCAAGCTTTTCTTTAATAGTCAGAACCTAAAAATATCAATGATGACATCAATGATGAATTTTGGGTAATGGCTATACAAGAAGAATTAAATAAATTTGAAAGAAACAAAGTCTGGGAATTAGTAGACAGACCTTAGGACACTTTGACCAACGGCACTAAATGGGTGTTTAGAAACAAAGTTGATGAATCTGGAAATATCATTAGAAACAAAGCAAGACTGGTTGCACAAGGATATAGTCAAGAAGAAGAAATAGACTATGAGGAATCCTTTGCACCTGTAGCTAGGTTAAAAGCTATTAGGATTCTACTTGCTTATGCTGATCATCTCAATTTCAAGTTAAATCAAATGTATATTAAAAGTGCTTTTCTAACTGGTTTTATTTTTGAAGATGTTTTTTTGAACAACCACCTGGATTTACTAATCCTCTTTTTCCAAATCGAGTTTTTAAAATTTATAAATATTTATATAGTTTAAAACTATATCCACGATCTTGGTATGATAGACTTAGTAATTTTCTTATTTCAAAATGTTTTATTAAAGGGATTGTTGATCAAACTCTTTTTATCAAAAGTATTTCCAAAGATGTTTTAATAGTACAAATCTATGTTGATGATATTATTTTTAGATCTTCTAAAAATTCTTTGTGTATTGTTTTTTCAAAGAGTATGAAAAGTGAATTTGAAATGAGTTTAATGGGAGAACTCAAATATTTTCTTGGATTTCAAGTTTTTCAAAATAATTATGGTATCTGTTTAAATCAAATAAAATATACAAAGGATCATATAAAATGTTTTGGTCTGGATAGTAATAAGCGATGTGATACACCTATGAGTACCAAATGTAAATTGGATATTGATGAAGCTAGGAAACTAGTAGATCAAACAAATTACAGAGGTATGATTGGGAGTTTACTTTACCTTTCTACCAGTCAACCATATATCATGTTTAGTGTGTGCATGTGGGCAAGATTTCAAGCTAATCCAAAAGAATAACCCCTACTTGCAGTTAAAAATATTTTCAAATTTCTTAATCATACTACTAATTTAGGATTATTTTATCCAAAAGGAAAATATTTTGATTTAATAAGTTATTCAAATTCTAAATTTGCTAGTTGCAAGTTAGATAGGAAGATCACTTTTGGAACATGTCATATTCTAGGTAAGTACTTGGTATCATGGTGTAGTAAAAAGAAGAATTTTGTTGCATTGTCTACTGCTGAAGTAGAGTACATAGCTGCTGGTAGTTTCTATGCACAAATTCTATGGATGAAACACACTCTATTGGACTACGAATATCAATTTAGACATGTATCTATAAATTGTGATAACACTAGTGTAATCAACATTTCCAAGAATCCTGTGTCTCACTCTAGGACTAAGCACATTAATGTAAGACATCACTTTTTGAGAGATCATTATCAAAAAGGTGATATAACTCATGAATTCATTGGAACTGAACATCAGTTGGCTGATATATTTACCAAGCCTTTAAATTCATAGAGTATAAATTACATCAAACATGAATTAATAATGATAAATTTTTCGTAACAGTTTAAGGATACCTCACTGGTATGGACCTAACCGTTATACCTCACTCGTATGGACCTCACCATTATACCTCCCTGGTATGGACCTCACCGTTATACCTCACTGGTATGGACCTCACTGTTATACCTCACTGGTATGGACCTCACCATTAGAACCTCTCTGTTAGTGGACCTCACCGTTAGGAATCCTCACCGGTATATGTTACCACTAGTTTCAACTGTTTTAAACTTCGTGTTTTTTTGGCTGCTGAAATCTGTATCATTTTTATTATATTTATTATGTTTTATTTATTTATTTATTGATTCCTAAATGATTAAACATTAGTCTTAACCTCATTTGAATCCACCTCAAACCCTTTACCTTCAAACCCTAGCTCCCAAACCTTCATTTCTCTCGAATCCTAAGCCTCATGATTCGTAAGATGGAACGAGTGAGGAGACCGATAGTCAGTGAAGAGGGTGATGAGACGAATGCCAAGATACTCAAAGGAGAGTCTAGTGGTGGCAGTGAAGTAAGGAAAAATATAAACCTACATCTCATAAAAAGGGAAATAGTATTTGAGAAAGAGATATGCATGGAATGGTTGATGACCATTAATTCGTTAATTCAAAGAGTGCTTAAAAAAGAGGAATGGGTTGAGTGCTTCTCAAACAATAATGGACCATATTATCCTAAATTGGTTAAATATTTCTTTGAGTTTATCAAATTTGAAAAACTGGATAATGAGAATTGTGTCTTCTCATTTTTTAATGGAAAGAAAGTTTCATTCTCCTCAGTGGAATGAGCTGATTGTCTGAGGGTACCATATGAAGGTATCTTTGATTTTTATTCAAAGTCTGTACCCCCTTCTAGTGATGTTTTTGAGTATGAAAATGCTTTGGAAGAGCTAACTGGAGATGGAACACCAAGAAAAGTAGTTTGTACAGAAATGGATGGAGAAAACTAGTTACTGTTCAAATTCATCTAGCATATGTTATGTCCAAGAAGAGGAGATTTTTCAAACCACAGATTCCAAGATATATTCTTGTTGTATCTGCTAAGGCATGATGTTAAAGTAAATCTGTGTAGGATTCTGATGATTCAAATGGAATATATTACTAGGCTGAAATAAAAAACAAATGCCTTGTTCTTTGCTAAGTTGATATCTTTAATGCTTAAAGTAAAGGGAATAGCTGGGTCTCAAGATGAGACTGTAGTTGTGAAGGATAACTACTGTATCACCAAAACCGTTTGCAAATACATGAAGATTAACTAGAACCCATGGAGAAGAGAATGGGTTAGTGTTGATGAGAATTTTTATGATAGATTTAACCCTGTTGACCATCCTTTCAGACCAAAGGATGTGAGGGATCGAGGTCTAGGACCCGATGAGGAGGAACCTCAATATAGTGATGATGATTCTGAGGAGGATACCTATATATAAGATGGAGGGGATCCTACTTTTCCTCTAAGACCAGCTGCTAAAAATGTATCATATGGAAAAGCAAGTCCACCTGTGACCCTACTTAGAAAGGAAGAAGTTCTAGGAGAAAGTGTTGAATAAATCTCTATAAATAAGGAAGACCTACCTAGATCAGATCATAAGAAGACTGCTCCAAATTCTAGTAGTAGTGATGATTAAAAAGAAAATGTATATGAAAATGGAAGTACCTATTTGAGTCTCAGTCCTCTGATTGAGAGCTATATTATGCCTGTTGAGGAGGTTCTTGAAGTTGACAGACTAGTACCTATTGCTAATATACCCCAGCCTATTCCACCTGATTTGGATATAAATATGGTTGTAGATGACTTTTTTGAATAGGAAGTATCCAATGAGGCTGCTGATGCTGCTGCTGCTGCTACAAATATAGTGATGGAAGCTCAGGTTGAGGGGGAGAAACCTGTAAGGATAGGATCAGTTTCTATGACCTATGAGGTGGAAGATTGGTCTGTGGATCCAGGATTTGTTGTATTGGGATTCGACTATCCGGATTATGATGATGAGACACCCATTAGAAGGCATCCTGTGTCTTATGATATTTTCTTAGAAGAAGTTACTTCTCAACCAGTAGCTCCTCCAGCTCTTCCTGAAGACATTGTGAGAATAGGAGATCTTAAGGCACTAAAATCTGAATTGAAAATCTATTCTGTTGAAGATCTAAGTAAGATGGAAAGTTCTTTGGTATCTTCTCTATGAAGTGTTTTGTCAAGTGCTGTGATAGAAGTGATGGATGGAGTAAAAGAATGTCAAAATCAAGTTAAAAGTTTATCAGAGGCTGTTGACTCTCTAAGGAGATCTGTTACTTCATTTGATACCTTAAAGAGTTCTAAATCTCAAGTTGATACTGAGATCAACTACATTCATGGTGTAGTGAAACCGTTTGTGGATGTGTTTTAAGATTTTAAGAAGACCATAAAAATGCATGTCAGTACTCAGGATTTTGTTGTGAAAAAATTTGATAAGTAATTTGACTAAGTCTTTCAAAGAAACAATAGATTTTTCTATAGCACCTCTTGAGGCATCCAAAGTATCAATTGATGTGGAACAGTGTAGATCTATGATGAATAAAGAACTTGGTCAAGTTCGTGCAAGTAGCTCATCTGATTCTCAGGTGATTACTACCACCAGGTATATCAGAAAAATTGTCCAAGATTATATGAGAGATGCTACTATTTCTCAGAAGGACATCAAAGACAAAATTGATTATTAATTTCAGAGAGTGTACACCAAGAATCAGCTAACCAATAATTTGAAGGTTATGTTAGAGAATATGAAACTACCCCTAGTTACTCAAGCCTTCATAGAACAAGTTAGTTAGCTCAGGGAGTTGACCCCTGCTTTGGAAAAATTTATGGAGAACAAGGATGATTTCAACTCTTCCATAGAGAGGGGGGGAGGTATCATTATGGATTTCAGGAATCTCTTACTGCCATTCCTACATGTGGACAGTAAACCTATCATCGTGTCTCCTGCATTACCTACCACTGGTTCTGCTGGTTCGACACCTCAAATGACTCCTTCTCAGGAAATCCGAAGCCTGAATCCTATGATCACACCAAGGAGTACTCATTACAAACCTAGAAGTGTTTCAATAGCTGAACCACCTTTGATAATTACTGGAGTACCTAATCCTGAATCTCAACATACCCAACCTCAGTCCTCTAATCCTAAAGGGAAATCCCAAGTGGATATCTCGGAGGTTGATTGAATGAGGCTAGATATTTTTATAAGAATATTTGTACTTCTTGTATTTATTTTTTACTATTTCATGTAACTTTGTCATGTGAAATTAAACTGTCTATTTTCTCTCTTCTTATTTTATGCTTTGCACCATTGTTTTTCTCGTTTTTCTAATTATAAAGTGGGAGAAAAATTATAATATGGGGAGAAATTAAAATTTTGGGAGAAATTACACTAAGGGGAAAAAATTATAATATGTGTCTTTTGTGGAAAATAAATATTCTATTTCTTTTTACTCTTATGTTTGTGCATAGTTTAACTATGATACATTTTAGGAGCTCTGATACATTTGAGAGTTATGATCTGAACACACTGAGAAATTCCATTAGATGTATTTTACTCTGATTCATTAAAGTTTATTATGGATTATAATGCCCTAATTTGTGATTATCAAAAAGGGGGATATTGTTGAACTCTCCTGTTTTGATAATCTCAAATAGGATTAGATATGTTCTGATAATCCCAAATCTTGCTTATCTATATAATAATTATGTTTCATAACTATTCCTTCATGTTCTAGAGTTAGTATGGATGTCAAAATAATCATATAATATCATGGAATATATTAATCAATGTTTATTTATGTTTAAAAATGATGAAGTATGATATGAATTCAATTTGGAACTAATATGCATAGAATAGTTACTTTCTAAGAATTTAAGTTCTTAAGTAACTAATAGTTATAATTCTGTCTAATATGGATTAACTCACTGATTCAAGGTCTCTGATACAGTATAGCTCACTGATACAAGTTCACTGTTAGACAAGTCCGCCGATAGACAAAGTCCACTGATACAAGCTACTGATAGAGTGGAGCTACCGATATAATGGAGCTACCGATAGAGGAATCTACTGATAGAGAGAGCTACCACTAGCGATGATAACAACCACTGATAGTGAGGAAGAGTTACCTACCAAAGTTCACCCTTAAAAAGAGTTACCGACAGATGGAGCTACCGATACAAGGAGCTACCGCTACACATAGACCTACTAATACATGAGATACTGTTACAAGAGCTACCGTTACAAGTCTACTGACATAGAGCTACTGATGGAAGATGACTGTTAACCAGTCACTGTTACTCAAACTCTATACTTTGATAATATTATTAATATAATTCTAATAGTCATATTTTCTTAATTCAATGCAAGTGCTATTAATTAATGTGGATTGTTGGCATGTCAGGGATGTTACACCCCGACCCCTCTAGGATGGAGCCAGTGCATTACCTGTGATATTAACATGGTTAGAAGGAATGCAAATCCTGAAGGAATGATCAGTTTAGTATTCTTGAAGAAACTAGATTCATAGATGTTTCTCATATTACATTGGAAAGTTTTAAAAAATACAATAAATAACGAAAACTAAAACTGAAACCACTTGAACTCAATAAATGTCCTTCTCCTCATCACCTTCTAAGAGTAAACAATGAAAGGGGTGAGTTCAAATGCTTAGTAAGGGTTAAAAATAGTGGAAGCATGAGTACAATAATAATTGAATCATAACCAACCATACATAATCAATATGGTATAAGGAATAAATGAAAAACTAATTCCATTAATAAACTGATAATTAAACTGCATCCATAGATTTTGTCATAGAGAAAACCTAATGGATAATAATAATAACTGGTAATGAATAAAGATAATGATTATTAATTTTACATCATGTATCTGGAACATGAAACCATAATACCATAAAAATAGTTTAGTTCTATGGGTAGAAACCCGTCTTATTTTTGGAAACAAACTCAAAGGGTTTTTCACCAACTGATTTGTCTCATGAGACCTACCGATGCATCGAGGGGCTGTAGCAGGACCCACCTACCACTTCATGTCCAAATAATTCTTTATACATTGATTCAATACAATATCAATATGCCTTTTCAATATCTATATATCGTATAGTATACAGAATCATCAATATTTCCTTAATTAAAATAACTTTCCAAAATAAACACCATATGTAAAATGGTATACGTTTTAGACAAAAACATATCCATGAAATGAGATTATGGATATTTATTATCAATATAATTTCAAATGAAAAGTGATCTCAAATGGGTAGTAGGTACACCACATAAGGATTATTAGGTGCACAATACAAGGTTAGTCACAACAAAATAGTATTTGAGACAAAGACTCTCATCACAATGTAGTCGGTCGAATCATATGACCAGAACTTAATAAACCTCAAACAAATCATTGAATAACATTAATATAAATATAATCATGTTATTATATATAAAATGTCAGTACACATATACCACATACAAGAGATAAGTGGCGAATAATTAAAATTTTACAGAAATGAAAGTGATATGAGAAACCCCTTACAAACATTTCGGCATGGTAACGAGTGTTATTACGAGGGATTAATGAGAGGTAAAAGTTCATATAATTATTTATATGTCACAATGATAGTACATGGGAGGTGCAAAAACATACCCCATCAATAGGAATTAAAAATAAAAGGGCCCAACATAGGGGAGATTCTTGAACAAAAGTGAGAGAGAGGATCCCTTACAAAGATTGTGTCATTAGAGTGGCGATAAATCAATGAAATATTTATGTGTGAAAAATATAAATCCACAAAATATAAGTGTATATATATTATAAAACAATAATAGGTCATTCACACATATTATTGGAACAGTGTAACCAATGAAATAGATGTTTAACTCAAAGAATGAAAATTGAGTTAAGAAATCCCTTACCTTATGCTTGAAGATGTTTTTGACTTGTTATTAAATGAATAAATAAACAAATTAGTCTTCTTAATTCATAAATAAATAACCTATAATATATGTAAATGATTTATTATAACCCTTTTCAGTTCATTAAAACCCTTTTTTATTTGTTATAATGTTCAATTTCATTGTTCGGGCTTGTTTGATTACTTGTTTTTAAAAGATCGGTTCACTTATATTCAAGTTCGGATAAATAGGAAACATGGAAGTGGTTTTCCAGAAATGAAGTTATATGAAATTAGTGAACTTACAGTAGATTAAATGGTTTTAAATTTAATTGGTTACTTAGAGTGAGGTCGAATTATTAATTATATATAACCTTAGTGACAACTATTTTGGTTAAACGATGAGCTTGATTACAACGAACATGTTTTTCTTTATAAATTAATACCATTTTTAAAAAAGGATTACAAAAATAAAAATAAGATATATTACATATATAATAATAAGTTTCAACCATAACAAAAATGTTTTCATGACCATAATTAATGATTATAATAGAAATTGATAAACTGTTGTCGTTGAATGCGCTAAATTAGCACATCTCAAACAGTGCTTTCATTTCCTTCAAATAAATGGTTGGGAAAAGAGAGAAGGTAATGAAATATACCATTAGCATGAAAACATTTCCGTACATGTATTTTACGGGATTTTTCAAACCATTATGGTGAAGAAAGAAACAAAAAGAAAAGAACTTAAAAGAATTGAAGGAATTGGAAAGAGGAATTTACCTCTTGAGACTTCCTCCTTTGAGAATTTCTTAAGGGGAGAGGTTTGGGTATTTTGAAGAGGCTAGGGGCTTTTTGACGTGGAGGAGGATATTGGGGAGATACTTGGACAGAACTTTGAGGAGCTTCAAGGCTTAGAGGAGTGAAGAGAAGAGGGAGTGGTGAGGGGTTTTTATAGTGGAGGAGAGGGGTAAATTTTTAATATTTAATTCATTATTTTATTATTTCCCTCAAGACAACCAATAGTGTTGTTTCATGTGACCCATAATAGTAATAAGTGCATTCGAGTTTGAACAAAGTGGCCTTACATCACTTATGATGTCATAAATAGTGTATTTAACTGATAATTTTCATATACGTTATTTTATCATATTTCACTATTCATAAAAAATTCTAGAATTCCAGAGAAATCCCAAAAATTTACCCCAACCATTTTTCGATGTGTAGAATTGAAAAATGAACTCCAATTTTCAAAATTAATTTTCTAAATATTATTAACTTATTTTTTAAATAAAGTCACAGTTAATTCGAAGAATAACAATCTTAAAGGTGAAATTAGTTTTATTTCTCATTGAAAAACTAATTAAAATCTCATTATCTTATTGCCTTAAGAAAATAAAATAATATCACTATTTACTATTCATAAGGGTAATATTACTATTCATATTAATATTCATAAGGGTATGTTACTATTCACCAAAAATCAAGTTTGTTCTATCAAACTCCAAATGACTTACTGATCACAACTCTAGATAACCTTTTTTCGAAATTCAAAACATAGAAGTGGAAATTTTTTGTTTAATGGATAGCTTATATGTTTCTCCTATAATGTTTTGATTCAAAAAATACATAGTGCTTCATGCAATATAGGTTATGAATAAAATGTATTTGATAGAAGCATACCATAAAATGTTTGGGGTGTAACATTATTCCATCCTTCGAAGAATTGAATCATCACAATTCATTTCATAACCACAAAAGAAATCCCTCTGATGTTCTTACCACATCTTCCATCGTAGAGGATCCTCAGGTGAGTTCAGTGGAAAACCCAAATTGATGCTCAAATCCTCTAGTTCTCTGACCCATACACACCTCTGATAGAAGGGGTTAAACTCTTGCTTCAAACACTCAGTATTCTAGAGGGAGGCTCTAATGGTAGAAAGTTTGGAAATGTCCGAATGGACCAACACACAAAGAACTCACCGAACTATGTCTTGACTGAGAACATCTAAGTCATAGAATTTGTTGTAGCGGCTAAAACTGAGGAGTTGGTACATATAGGCCACACAAAGGTTTCCCTCTAAATTAGCCTTTTGAAAACATAACCTGGCCGTGTAGTTCTAGCCTAGGGTGAAACATAGAAAAATCCCTTCGTGGTATTTTCCTCTTCACCTATACTCGGCCAATTGTGATGTGGCTATGCGGTAGAAAATAGAAGCATTCCCTTGACAGGTGCGGAGAATTTCTGGAATGTTTGTCACATCATATAGTTGTTAAACATTTTTCGTAGGTTTATGAGAGGTAGGTACTCCTCTTCAAAGGTTTTTATCATAATAATCTCCAGTACCTCCACTAGAAGAGATAACATATGTGTTTGTCCTTCCATATGAAATTTTATTATGAAAGTTCACTTAGTGATACTCATTCAAAAGTATAACCGATGAAAGGATAACAAAAAGAAGAGACAACAAGTTATATTCATATATAACCACTGGTTCAAATAGTAAAACAAGGCTAATAGTTTCCCATTCCCCCAATACACGAATCCCCAAAACTAGTTCAAAGATTTCAATCTCCTATAACCATATGCAACACTAGACACATGTCACTCATGAAGTCCCTTTACTGGGAATACCACCGATTCTAGGGTGATGATGACCTCAGGTGGATTCCTAAGGTGGTATTCAGCTGCTCGATTTCCTTATCCCAGACACACTACAGATATCCAGGGTCGAATCTATTCCTAAAGCACTCAGGATTCTATAGAGAGGCACAAGAAGTGTGGTGGTCAGAAATTTTAGTGTGGAATAAATCCCTATAATTCCCACGCACCATGTCATTCTTGAAGAAATTAATGTTGTAAAGTTCTCCATACATACTAAACCTCCAGACCTGGAATAGGTAGGCTACTCGATGGTCACCATCCAAAGTAGCTTCTAAAAATTTACCCACAGCTTGGTAGTTATCAGCCAAAGTGAAACATAGAAAAAGAGCTTCATGATACTTCCCTCTTTTCCTATATGCAGAAAATTGTGCATATGCAATACAGTAATAGACCAGATTGCTTCCTTGGTAAAGATGGACAATATTTGGACGATTAGATACCCGATGGAGAAGTTTACCAGTCAGAGGTAAGTTGGCATAGGGCTGGTCCTCTTCAGAGCATGTCTTGACAATTATAGTCTCTAACTACTCGGTAGGTAGTGATAAAATATTGGTTGGTTGACTCATATCTTCTATATAAAAAGTTTTAGTAAATCAACTTTCAGTATGGAAAATCCATTTTTGAACAAAGTTATTGTTTTTTATAAAAACATATCAAAACAGAGAATACAACATCATTCATTTAGACATGATTTATAAAAATCAAGAAATTAGGCAATCTCTTGCTCCCTTTCACAAAATAGTAGTATGGACTTCCTGATGTCCTCTAAGATGAATCCTCATATATTCCACTGATATTGGGGATTTCCCCAATTTTTAGACAAATAGATCCCCAAAGCGATTCCAAATTCCTCTATCTCCTTGGCCCAGATGCAACGTGTGCAACTAGGGTCAACCGCATGTGGACATCTAGAATTTAGATTGAGAGAAGCATGTCGGGTATCAAGTTGAGGGACATCTGTATGTACTTGATGCTGATAATACAAACCGGTAGTCTTGTTCTCAAGGGATTCAAAGTCCACAACTTGACCATGGAGTCTGTAGGTCAAAATCTGACATAGATATGCTACTCGGAGGTCTCCCCTTATGCATCCTCCTCAAAGTCCACAAGAGAAAAGAAATTATCAGCTAGGGTAAAACATTTAAAGATAACCTCGATGTATTTCCCTTATCATACATAGAGCAGGAATTTTGCGCTCATCATGAGGTAATAGATGAAACCTATTCCATGGTTAATTTGGAGTACTCGATAAGAGTTAGATACTTGGTAGAGGGTTTTTCATGATAAACAAATATTTTCAAAAGTATCGTAGTTTTCTACACATTATTTTCCAACTATGGTCTGTAATACTTCTGTTGGAAGAGAAAAAAGACAGGTACCTTATTTTTCCATCTGAAAATTAAGAAAACCTCACTCTTAATATTGTTTAAGTAAGTTTTTTTGATTTTTCAGTTCTGGTTTCCAGAGCTATCCAAACCAAATCCTTTGAAAAAAATTTACATTAAACTCCCTCATAATGGATTGTAAGGAAAATGTGAATTATCCTAAGCATATTCCCTAGGAGTGTCATAACCAAGAGTGTAATAGGGCCCATTGTCGTGTACCAGTTCCCATTCGAGTCTAGCTCAAAGCGGTGTTTTCAGGTTTTACCCCTAGATATATCTATGCCAGAGCTGACTCTACCTGCTTGTATCCAGACAGGGATTCATTGCTTGAAAGATCCACAAAATCTATTCCTTACCAAAATACCAGGATGTTCTTGTATGTTTATCCTCAAAGGCTTATCTTAGGGATTCTTCCTTAATCTACGTTTTCTAAATCTATTTCCCAAGTTTCCTACTAAACTTCCTCTAATACCAACTGTAACACCCGACCCCTTTAGGCTGGAGCCAGTGCATTACTTGTGATATTGGCATGGTTAGAAGGAATGAAAATCCCTAAGGAATGACCAGTTTAGTAGTATTGAAGAAACGAGATGCATATATGTTTCTCAAATTACATTGGAAATGTTTACATAATACAATACAAAACAAAAACTAAAACTAAAACCACTTGAACTCAATAAATTTCATTCTCCTCATCACCTCTTGAGGTTAAACAGTGAAAGGGGTGAGATCAAACACTCAGTAAGGGTTACAAATAGCGGAAGCATGAGTACCATAATAAGTTAATCATAATCAATCTGACATAATCAATATGTCATAGTGAATAAATGAAAAACTAATGCCATTAATAAATTGAGAATGAAACTGCATCCATATATTTTTTCATAGAGAAAACCTCATGGATAATAATAATAACTGGTAATGAATAAATAGAATACCTATTAATTGGACGTCATGTATCTAGAACATGAAACCATAATACCGTAAAAACAGTTTAGTTCTATGGGTAGAAACCCGTCTGATTTTTGGAAACAAACTCAAAGTGTTTGTCGCCAACTGATTTGTCTAATGAGACCTACCGATGCATCGAGGGGCTATAGAGGGCCCCACCCAACACTTCATGTCCAAATCATTCCTTATACATTGATTCAATATAAGATCAATATGACTTTTCAATATCTGTATAGAGTAGAGTATATGGATTCATCAATATTTCCATAATTAAAAAAACATTCTGAAATAAACACCATATATAAAATGGTATACAGTTTATACAACAACATATCCATGATATGAGATTATGGATATTTATTATAAATATAATTTAAAATGAAAAGTGATCTCAAATGGGAAGTAGGTACACCACATAAGGACTATTAGGTTCACAATACAAGGTTAGTCATAATAAAATAGTAGCTGAGACAAAGACTCTTATCACAATGTAATTAGTCGAATCATATGACCAGAACATAATAGACCTCAAATGAATCATTGAATAAAATTAATATAAATATAATCATGTTATTATATATCAAATGTAAGTACAAATATACCACATACAAGAGATAAGTGGTGAATAATGAATATCTCACAGAAATGAAAGTGAGATGAGAAACCCCTTACAAACATCTCGGCATGGTAACGAGTGTTCTTGCGAGGGATTAATGAGAGGTAAAAGGTTATAAAATTATTTATATGCCACAAGGAAAGTATGGGGGAGGTGTGGAAAAATACCCCTTCATTAGGAATTAAAAATAAAAGGGCACAACATAGGGGAGATTCTTGAACCAAAGTGAGAGAGAGGATCCCTTACAAATATTGTGTCATTAGAGTGCCGATAAATCAATGAAATATATATGTGTGAAAAATATAAATCCACAAAATATAAGTGTATATACATTATAAAACAATCATAGTTCATTCAAACATATTCTTGGAACAATGTAACCAATTAAATAGATGTTTAACTCAAATAATGAAAATTGAGTTAAGCAATCCCTTACCTTATGCTTGAAGGTGTTCTTGACTTGTTATTAAATACCTGAATAAACAAATTAGGCTTATTAATTAATAATTACAGAACCTATAATATATTTAAATGATTTATTATAACCATTTTCATTTCATTCAAACCATTTTTTATTAGTTATAATGTTCAATTTATTTGTTCGGGCTTGTTTGATCACTTGTTTTTAAAAGATCGGTTCACTTATATTCAAGTTCAGATAAATGTGAAAGATGGAAGTGGTTTTCCAAAAATGAAGTTATATTATATTAGATAACTTCCAGTAGATTAAATGGTTATAAATTTAATTGGTTACTTAGACTGAGGTTGAATTATCACTTATATATAACCTTAGTGACAATAGTTTTGGTTAAACGGTGAGTTTGATTACAATGAACATGTTTTTCTTTATAACTTAATACCATTTGTACAAAAGGATTACAGAACTAAAAATAGGAAATATTACATATATAATAATCTGGTTCAACCACAATAAAAATGGTTTCATGACCATAATTAAAGATTATAATAGAAATTGATAAACTGTTGTCATTGAATGCGCTAAATTACCACATCTCAAACGGTGCATTCAATTATTTCAAATAAATGTCCGAGAAAAGAGAGAATGTAATGAAATATACCATTATCATGAAAACATTCCATTACATGTATGTTACTGGATTTTTCATACCATTATGGTGAAGAAAGAAACAAAACGGAAAGAACTTACAAGAATTGAAGGAATTGGAAAGAGGAATTTACCTCTTGAGACTTCCTCCTTTGAGAACCTCTTAAGGGGAGAGGTTTTGGTATTTTGAAGAGGCTAGAAGATTTTGGACGTGGGGGAGGATCTTGGGGAGATACTTGGGCAGAAATTTTTGGAGATTCAAGGCTTAGAGGAGTGAAGAGAAGATGGAGTGGTGAGGGTTTTTTATAGTGGAGGAGAGGGGTAAATTTTGAATATTTAATTCATTATTTTATTATTTCCCTCAAGACAACCAATAGTGTTGTTTCATGTGACCCATAATAGTAATAAGTTCATGTGAGTTAGAACCAAGGGGAATTACATCACTTATGATGTCATAAATAGTGTATTTAACTAAGAATTTGCATATACAATATTTTATCGTTTTCACTATTCATAAAAAATTCTAGAATTTCAGAAAAATCCCAAAAATTTACCCTAACCATTTTTCGATGTTTAGAATTCAAAAATGAACTCCATTTTTCAAAATTAATTTTCTAAATATTATTAATTTAATTTTTAAATAAAGTCACAATTAATTTGGAAAATAACAATCTTAAAGGTGCAATTAGTTTTATTTCTCATTGAAAAACTAATTAAGATCTCATTATCTTATTTCCTTAATAAAATAAAATAATATCATTATTTAAAATTCATAATGGTCATATTTCTATTCATAAGGGTATGTTACTATTCACCAAAAATCAAGTGTGTTCTATCAGACTCCAAATGACTTACTGATCACAACTCTAGATGGCCATTTTTTGAAATTCAAAACATAGAAGTGGAAATTTTTTGTTTAATGGATAGCTTATAAGTTTCTACTATAATGTTTTGATTCAAAAAAGACATAGTGCTTCATGCAATATAGGTTATGAATAGAATTTATTTGATAGAAGCATACCATAAAATGTTTGGGGTGTTACAAGGTAACTGTACCTCATACCTGTAAAAGGTAATCATTCCCATTGCCAAAGCTCAAGGAATAAAAGGAATATTGAGCTACTGGAGAATATAGATATATATATAAGGAAGAAAATAAGATACAGATGAGACACATAAAAGAATATACACACGTACATGAAGAGAAGAACACACGAAAAACTCGAAGAACACTCATACACATCAAGAACATAAGTTCCAAGAGGAGGTTCAAGTGATACAAGGAACACTCTCACATTCAAGATGAACACATGTACTGGAAGTGAAGTAACAGAACCACGACAACCCGTTTTCAAGACAACTTCCTGAGAAGGACTCAAAGGTTCATCTACTTTAATCCAAAGGAGTCCAGAGCTTCATTGACATCACACAAGAGCATTTAAAACTCATCTCTATATTACTAGTATTCTATGATCATTTTTATTACATTACAAGCAGTGTGTGTGCTTTTGTCTATTTGTACACACATTGACTCTTAAGCTGAACTAGAGGATACTGAAATACTCACACTAAACTCTTTATACCTTTTTGTATCCCACGTAGAACTGTGGTAGAGGTTTGAGGACCTGGACAACCTGTGTGCTGTTGTTGTTGCTTTCCCATAAAGAACTATGGTAGAGGTATGAGGACCTGGATAGTCTGAGTACTGTTGTAAACCCAGATAAAGGGTTTGGATCAAAGTTATATATAAAATGTTTGAGAGGACTAAGTCTCAGCTTAAGACTGAACCTCTTGGTTAAAATGGTTGTGCATCTTATTTTAGTTTAAACTATTTTCAACATTCCACTGCAAATTACTTTGAAATTCAAATCTATTTTAAAGTAACTCTGATAGTTAAACTATTAAGTGTTTGTAATTATTGCTAGCCAGTAAGTTAGTTTCAAAAGCTAACTTAATCTTCAGATTAAGTTAACTGAGAAATAATCAATCTTTGAGAAACTAAGTGAACACTTACAATCTTTATAAATTCAATACAGTTTAACTTGTTTTATGAATTGGGGGATTTCAATATAAATATTTTAAATAGAAATTTTTAAGAGGAACTCAATTAACCCCCCCCCCCCTCTTGAGTATTCCTCTAGGAAAACATGTTTAAATAGTGAAATGGTTTGAAAAAAATATTATTTAATAAGGAAACTTATTATTTTTCTTAATCCCCAGAGAACCCCATATCCAAATAATAATAATAATATTATTATTATACATAACGTGCTTAAAATTTATTGATTAATTAAAATTTACTTTTGAATAATTTTTTTTAAATTTATTCAAATAATATATAATATGTTATTTATCCTTAGAAATTATAAACATAGACTTTCATTCCTCTAGAATGATTATAAATACTTTAATAATGTCTATATATTTAATAAATTATTATCATTGTGTTATTCACAAAGAAATAAAAAAAATTATATTTAATAAAAATAAAATAAAATTTAATTAAATATTCCACTCACAAATAATCCCTTGAATAACTACTGACTGAATATACGTGACTAAGAAAACATTAATAAATTTTAAACCATTTATGAGAATAGTATGTTTTTATATTTTAAAAAATAATAATTTTTAATTGTGGTTTTTGATACACATAGTGTGTGGTCCTCTAGGCCTCTTTTTAAGTGGAATTATATAGAGACTTCCATAGTCGAAGGATCGAGTTTAGAAATACACTAATGCACCCAAAAAGTAAAATTTTAATGTCAAAATGGAATGTAAACTCATAAAAATGATTACTGTGTAATATAATCCATTTATCATAATATATCTAACTAAGAAGGTTAAATGTTATTGTCATCAACTTATTTAATTACTGTCTATTCATTTGACATTATAAAAATGAACCTTCCCATAGAATACCATGTCCATGTATTTATTTAGGATGTTCTATTCTCATAAAAGGGACTAAGATATAAACATATGTTATATAATAGATGTCACACATCCTTTATTATATTGTTCATTAATGAAATATCACTCATGACACACCCAACATATCCTACCTCACTATGAACACATGTCTTCATTATTTTAATAAATACATCAATGTAAACTACTAATGATACCTATTAATAATAAATTTAATACCTAAGGATCAATTCACACATCCATACATTGGAACATACAACAAAACATATAAATTTTTATTTCATATTAGTGGGTCTTATTACCATAATCTCCTACACTAGAAATTACCAAGGTCATGCACCATTAGAATGTTCTTGAAATTCATATGAGTCTCTACCCTTGATACCCTATATCATTTTTCCACATAAAATGATACCATCTAGATATAAAACATATATTTAACAATAATATCATGGAACTTCTAGGTTATTATCTTGGTAGTTAAATGTTATGAAATTTTAGTGTGATAATTATGCTTATGAAATTATCACATAATGAATCACATAAAATAATAGTAATGATGTGATAAAAAGTTCATTAATGGTCATAAAAATGAATACTGGTAATCATAAAGTACAAATAATTTGGTTTTAAGGTATAAACTTCAATAATATATCACTTTCACTAGAACCAACTACTTATAACCTTTAGTCTAATAGCTCTCACATGATGATTATTATTCTAATGAGATAAGGCTTTAGCCAATAGTACTATCATTGTCTCTTCTAGGGAAACCTTTGTCATTATAACTTGAACCCTATGATAAAAACCCTTCCAGAGGTGATACTTCTAAAGTATTTAGTTTTTTCCCTTGGTGTAACCATATCTCATTTACGAGATCTACCACTACAGTATTATAACAATATAATTTGATAGGATCTTTATTTTTAGGCACCAAATAATAATTTTATAAAAATTTATGTTTTCAAATAGTATCTCAGGATACTTAAGATGACACTATATACTCATAATCAGTTATAGATTTAGTGAGAACTACTTTATTTAACATCTTATAGATCAAAGATCCTCTGTTGAGATTAGAGACATATCCTAACTATGACTTTAGATCATTATGTTCTATTTATAATCTAGTATCATCATAACCCCTAATGATTATCTCCTCATTTTTTCCATACACTAGAATCATTTCCTTATTTATTTTCAAATACTCAAGGATAAAAATAACAGCAAAATAATACTATTCATATAGATAATATTGATATATACCAACCATGCTCAAGGATTATGAGAAATCAATCCTAGTACATAACTTGGCATATATGATTGATCCTATCGCAAAATCATATTGGAAATTACTCACTATCTTTCTCTTTATCTTCTTAAATCCTAGGACCCATTTTCTTGGAAAGATGTATACCATGAGACACTTGAACCAATACTATCTTGAAGTGTTCCCTATCAAATTCCATTAGTATATGGTCAATGTATATACCATGGAATAGTCCAAACAAACTATTAAATGTAAAAATAATCATATTTATCCCAATAATTTAGGATGATTAGCTTATTTCCACCATAGAGATGTACTTATTTAACCCATCCTTAACTGACTATAAGATTCATATGTCATTTCTAATAAGTAATATTTTATTGAAATATAACTATTATAATGACTCCACTCTCATTAGATTGTTTGTAAACACTTGGCTAATATTCATTAATAATGAAACTAAATTATTTCAAAAAATCATCAAATAAAAATTTCTATGTCCTAGATAATTTATTTAATCCATAATTAGTTCTATGAAACATTAACATATTTTTAGAATTACTCAGAATCACAAAATCTTCTAGTTGTGTCAAATAGACATCTTCTTAGAGGATCCTATTAAGGAATGTTTATTTGACTTCAATATGGAAAACCTTATTATCCTAGAATTCTTTAATAGTAAGTATAATTCTAATTTATTTAAAAATGAAAATTGGAGAAAATATTTCATCATAATCAATGCCCTGAACTTTTAAAACCCTTTACCCACTAATAATTTCTTAAATGTATCCACTATACCTTCATGTCATATTTCCCAGTGAATACCCATTTTCATCCAATGAGTTTTAAATAAATTGGAAGATCAAACAGAACACAAACTCAATTTAGATACATTGAATCCATCTTATAATCAATGGATTCTTTTCATATTAATCTTCTAATATCACTACTTTCTCCTTGTATGAAATAATATCACCATTATCAAACAAAAATGAGTAAAAATAATTGGTGACTAGAAATCAGTATCTCTATGATTCTATAAAATCTCTGGTGCTTCTATACAGTTCCTCTGTTTTAACAACAACATTTAGGGGGACCTATGGAATCAATTTTTTTTACCAACTATTATATATATTGAGCATAAAGTTTATCAAAGTCAATATAAATTCCATTATAATTCCTTATGACGTGATCCCTCTTAAGAAAAATGGATTAACTTGTGTTGATTTACTTCTTTTTAGAGGCATTGAATAAATATTACCCCTTATTTCCTTAAGATGTCATATAAATAGACACTTCATACCTAGAGGTTCTAGTGTGTTTCTTGAGTGTGCCTTGTTAAACACCTTTTATCCTCATGCATGAGTATGTGAAAAATGGGTTTCATTACACTCCATAACTATAAGGGAATTTGGTTTTCCACTTTTATTTTTATTTTGTTTTGTATGTAGTCTACACTTTTTAACACATATCCCCAAAGTATAATGGATGATCTGTGTGACTTGTCATTAACCTCATAAATTATAGTAGGTTACAGTTCCTACTTTCACTAACACTATTCCACTATTGTATATATGATGGTCTGAGTTGAGTTAGAATCTAAAACCTCCATAGAAAGATGATAAACTCTTGGTTAAGATATTCACCACCTTGATTTGATTGAATATTTTTTTATCATATTACCATAATAATACTCCACTTCATTTTTTAGTTATTGAATATATTAAAGGACCTATAATTATATCTCATCAAATTTAACTTTCCATATCTACTCAAGTCATTAGTAAAAGTTATTTAGTAAGAATATCCACCACTAGTTTCTTCTAAAAAGGGTCTGCACACATCAGTGTTTAATGATATGGGAATATGTTTATCCCATTCACCCGATTCATCTAATGGTGGTTTGGTCATTTTTTCTTGTAATCAAGAATTAAATATTTTAGGTGGAAATTTATCAAAATAGTCTAAATAAATATCTTGATAGAGCATTATCAGATTCTTCTCGTTTACTTGACTAAAATTTGATTCCACAATTGGGTGTTTTATGAGTCATGATATCATGATTTTTAATCTATTTCTAATACTTTTATCATAATTTAACACATATAGACTGTTATTTAGTTTTTATACACCATAATTAATACTTATATTATAAAAGATTCATTATTAATTTTCAAGTATGAAAATAAATCTATCCATGCCAAGGTAAAAAATAGAGATGTTGTTCTTAGTAACACTTGGAATAAAATAATAGTTATTAAAAACAAAAATCATTCTAGTTGGGAATAGAAGGTAGTAGTATCCTATTGGAAAATTATTTTTTCATTCTCCTTTGGATGTTCAAGGATCCACCTTTCCTACAAATGTTTTTAGGAATATCCTTGGTTCCTACATTTGGATATAGATATGAGCACTACATGCTATGTATAATATTAAATGTGTAGATATAGACTGATTAGAATTGATAACAAACACACATTTTTCTTCACCTTTATTCACGGTGCAGTTCATGTTCCAATGGATTAACTTCCCACATGTAAAACATAATGAATTATGTTTCTTTTACTACCTACAAATCACTTTATTTTTGGATGGATGATTCTTGGTATCCCTAATATTTTAATGGGTATTTTAAACCATTACCTTGTTAATTATTTTATTGTTCAGCATAAAGACTGTAGGTTTTTCATTCCCCATTTCCTTATCAACTTGATAAATGAGGGTATTTTTTTAAATATTCACTTAACTATTTACCATCTTTTAATTCACAATGAATCTACATAAGGATTGGGAAGTGAGTAAATGTAAAGACCCATAAAATTCAAGGAATTGTTTTTTCTTAATTTTCTTTGGGATTTTACATGAACACAGTTTCTGACGGCACTTGATTCTAAGGCCCGGTGTGCCCGGAATTCCTATCCGAAGTTTAGCTCGTGTACGTTCAGTGAACGAACGAGCGGGAATTTCTAACTTTTGAACCAGTGCTCAGAATCGAATTATGAGGGCACCAATGGATCCATAGCGCCGGTAATTGCTTAGGAACGCCATTTTCGAAGTTGCGTTTACATGAGAGACTTTGTTAATTTATGTGGAAGGTAAAATAAAAATTATGCAACAATTTTTATTTTTACTTTAAGTGGATTGAGATTTGGGTGGAAGTTGGGGAAAACCACCCAACTTCCATTTGTAGGTTATGAAGGTGGTGGGGCCCACACGAACCTCACCCCTTAACCTTTCCTAACCTCCCATAACCCTTCATAAATTATGACAACTTGTGTAATTTAATTTTGTGGTTTAATTCAAACTTTTGAATTTCAAACCTTATGTTGTGTTAATAAAATAAGTTAGTGTCTTATTTTATTTTTGGTTGTAGTCTTGTTGCCTTGAGAGCTTTGGGAGAAAAAGCTAAGGGAGTCTTGAGTTTCTTCATCCTCTTCGTCGAAGAACACGAAGAACGCGAAGAACGTGAAGAACGTCGGATTCCTTGGAGGTTGACGTCTCTTTCACGACGTCTCCTTCTGCGACGCCTCTTCCCGCGACGGATATTCCGCGACGAATCCTCATTCGACGAACCTCCGTTGAAGCTACGCTCGAGGTAGGGGTTATTTTATTTATTTTGTTCGTGATTACTACTTTGACGTTCTTCGTGGAATATGACCGATTTCTATCAATTAACGAGAGGGGGCCGGACCGCACAAACATGGCTGACCCTCCTCCTTTATCCATGTTGGTTTATTTTGTGGTTGAAACAGGAATGGCACGGTGCCGTCACACCGCGCGGAATCGTGCGGCAAGGAATGCGCGGCGCCGTCACGCCGCGCCGTGAAATTGAACAAGGACGCGACGCCGTCACGCCGCATCAGAGAAAACCGAAGACACCGCGGCCGGAGCGGGGCCGTGGTGGAGGGGTGCAGCACCGTCGTGCCGCGCCGGACGAACCAAGACCGTGGCCGGTTCCGGGCCGCGACGGAGCATGGTGACCGACGGCCGGTTCCGGGCCGCCGGTGTCAGAGCAGGAGGGACCGGCCGTCGCCGGTCCCGTGGCGGCGGATGCCGGCCGTCCAAGAGGGCTTTCCGTCCAAGGGAAAGCCGGGGGTTTCGAACCCCCGACGGCTAGCTCAATGGCCCCCCTTAATTGGGGGCCACGATTACAAGCCAGGGGGCAGGCGCCCCCCTCTTCAAACGGCTCGGCCGTTTGGCCGAGCGCCTGGCCCGCGCGCCCAGGCTGGGCCGGGCCGCGCCGACCGGGCCCGGCCGCGCCCAAGCAGGCAGGACCCAGACCTGGTTCGGGTTGACCCGGTTCGGGTTGACCCGGTTCGGGATGACCCTGGGGGTATCGAGCCGGGTCGGACCGGGCCCGAACCCCTTAATACCGAATCATTTCCAGTCGGATGCCCATAACTTGTGCTACGAGCCTCCGATCGATGCACCGTCAGTTGAGATGCGATCCTTGGATCGAGATGGTCGTTTTGGTATATTGAACTCATGGTTTCGGAAGACTTTGGGTTCGGCTGAGTTGGTTCGTACAAGAAACCAACCGGGCCCTCGGAGCGGAAATGCTCATAACTTGAGCTCCAGATACCGATTGACGTGCCGTCGACTTTGTTGGATTCCTCTTAGTGAGACAGATCTTTTGGATTACTCGACCCGAGGTTTGGATGTAGGTGGATTATGGTCGGGTTGATTTTGACTTAAAAACCAATCGGGCCCCCAGGACGAAAAAGCCAATAACTTTCAGACCGGGCGTCCGATTGACGCGCCGTCTGCGACGTTGAGTTCCTGTTGACAATACAGAACTTTTGGGTACATCAACTATGGACTATGTGTTATTTGAGGTATCATCCACTCGACTCGTGGAGAGGACCCTCCTGAACGAGCTTGACGTGTGCAGGAACCCTAGTGCTGGCTGCGTTTGTGACTGTGACGACGACGACAGTGCAGAGATCCTCAATGGATTCGACGGCGACGACTACAACACTTAGCGATCCTATGTGGATTAGTGCTACCGATCCTGTGTGGTTCCGATCCTGTGTGGGTCAGCGCTCAGCGGTTCTGTGTGAGCCAACGCATACAGATCCTGTGTGGGTCTGATCCTGTGTGGGTTTTTGCGGGGGTTAGTTACCTATCGATCCTTTGGGGGTCAGATCCTATGTGTGTCACGACCCGCCCTCGGGGCCCGTGCCGTGACTACCCCAAGCCCGCCTTCCATAGGCCAGGGGCTGACGACTAGCACCAAGGCATAAATCCCAACAAAAAGGGAATACATTGCCTTTGAAAAGTAAACAAGCACCACAGAGTAAGCAAGCGGAAAAGTAAAAACTGTACAAGCAGTGCTGAAATAAAAAGGGGACGGATATACAAGCCCAACAGTAAAGTACAACTGAAAGGAAAAACAGCAACTGAAAGGGAAAACTGTAGCGTCGAGCCGTCCTCTGGAAATCCCACCTGAAGGGTGGGTACAGATAGCCTCCATTGCTCCTCGGGTCCACCTGACCGCTTCGAGTACGTCCCGCCCAGTGGTCCACCTCCAGGTACCGTCCTGCTCCACACGCCTCCACCACGATCAGCGTTGTCCGTCGTCTGCAACCAACACAACGTAGTGCGGGCAAAGCCCGTGCAGGGGTGAGTATAAGCTACTCAGTAGGGACCCCGAGACCCCCGAAGGTCTCCCGAAATCCACAAAGGATAACCCACAAAGGAAGGATACAATCACGAAGTAACATCTGACACAGCTTAGGTATATGCCCATACATATACCTAAGTCATCAATTCCCGTTCGGCTCCAACGTCCGAGCCCAAGCACAACCCAGTCCACACAGGAAAGCAAACGTACACCCACACAGGATAGATCAACACAATCCACAAAGGAGAGTAAACAGTAAATCCACACAGGATAGCTCAACACAATCCACAAAGGAGAGTAACGCAAGATTCAGCTCACACAGGTATACTTCTTCGGATGACGATAAATATGATCACTGATCCATCTAAGTCGTTGGACCCATGAAGGATCGATAGGTAACTAACCCCCGCAATGACCCACACAGGATCGGGCCCACGCAGGACCTGTAGGCGCTGGCTCACACAGAACCGCTGAGCGCGGACCCACACAGGATCGGACCCACACAGGATCGGGCCCACACAGGACCGGGCCCACACAGGACCTGTAGCATTGATCCACGAAGGATCGGTGAGTGCAGTAGTCGTCGTAGTCCACTGAGGATCTCTGCACAGTCGTCACCGCAGTCCACTGAGGATCTCTGCAAGGTCGTCGTCGGAGTCCACGGAGGATCTCTGCACAGTCGTCGCTGCAGTCCACTGAGGATCTCTGCACGGTCGTCGCTGTCGAAGTAGCAGTCGCAGCCATCCTAGGGTTCCCGTACACAGCAAGCTCGTTCGGGAGGGTCCGCTCCACGAGCCGAGAGGCTGATACATCAACTGACACAAAGTCTGAAGTTGATGTATCCAAAAGTTCCGTATCGACAACATGAACTCAACGTCGCAGACGGCGCATCAATCGAACACCCGGTCTGAGAGTTATTGGCTTTTTCGTCCCAGGGGCCCGGTTGGTTTTTAAGGAAAAACCAACCCGACCGTACTCCACCTGCGTCCAAACCTCGGGCGGAGTATGCCAAAAGATCCGTCTCACTTAGAGGAATTCAACGAAACAGACGGCGCGTCAATCGGACGCCCGGTCTGTTAGTTATTGGCCTTTCCGTCTCACACCCACCCTGGGAAACTTCCCAGGAGGTCACCCATCCTGATCACTGCTCTAGGCCAAGCACGCTTAACTACGGAGTTTTAACTACGTAGGCTCCCAAAAAGGAAGGTGCACCTTGAGTATAGTATACCGAAATGACCGTCTCGATCCAAGGATCGCGTTGCCGCTGACGGCACGTCGTTCGGAGGCCCGTAGCTCAAGTTACGGGCGTTTGAACGAAAACCGTCCGAAGACGGGGGTCCGGGCCCGGGCTGACCCGGCCCGACCCCCCCGGGAGTCGGCCGCACCGGGTCGACCTGAACCGGGTCAACCCGACCCGGTCCGGTCCGGCCAGGGCGCGGCCCGGCCGGTCGGACCGGCCTGGCCCGGTTCGGCCGAGCGGCCGAACGGCCAAGGCGCCGCAGGGCACCGCCCCCGCTGCCTGGTGGTGCCGCGGCCCCCCGCGTGGGGCCGCGCTGAGTCGGGACGCGGCTTCAGCCGTGTCCGAGGGCACTGGACCCGCGCGGCCGCGGGTGCCGCCGCCGCCGCGCTGAGTCGCGGCGGCCTGTCCGGCGGTGCGCCGGGGCGCCGCCACTCCCGGCTGCTGGCGCCGCCGCGCCGGCGACCCGCGCCGCCGGCGAGTTCCGCGGGCCACCAGGATCGCTCCGGTGGTCCGATTTTGTTCCCGCCTGCGCCGCTGCTCCTCCCGGGACTCGTTCTTCACTGCGGAATCATCAAACATCCGTTGTGGCACGTTCCGTCATCGCCCGTCAATTTCGCACAAAATGAAGAACGACGGAGGGTCGTCGGGCCGTGTTCGTTTGTCCCGCACCCTCCGCGTTAGAGATAAACAAATGGGAGAAATTTAAGTTCAACACATGAACGCATATCCGAAACAATTTTTAATGAAATAAAATTGTTTCATTAATGGGTTCCTCATTTGAACGGAAAAAACAATTTTAATAAATTTTAAAATTGTTCACAAAGCCAGTTCATTACTTTTTAAAGAAACAATTACGGGAATATAAAAAGAAAAGGGGTAATTCCCAAAATAAATCCCTACCTCGTCGATCGTCGCGCGCGGGCGTTCTTCGCGGAAAAGCTCATCACGGAAGAGAGGGATCGTCGCGTCGTCGCGGGGAGGCATCGCGTCATCACGGAATCCGGTGTTGAGTCGGCAAACTCAACGCACCATGAAACAACAAATTTAATTTAATTAATTAAATCTGTGTTTTTGGTTAAGAACCACGAAGGAGATAAAAAGGAAGGTCCGAGACTCTTACCTCAAGCAGCCGATCGAAGATCCGTCGCGGAGGAAGAGACGTCGCAGAAGAACGTTGTCGGCGATGCAGATCAAGGCGTCGCGTCGTCGATTTCTGGGTTCAGCGTTCTTCGCGTTCTTCGCGTTCTTCGCGTTCTTCGCGAAGGAGGAAGAAGGAACAAGGATCCTGTCTCAACAAGTAATCCCCCATAAGGTTTTGGTTGGTCTTATTTTATTAATATGCCAACACACGAAAACAGGTTAAGAAACGATTGAATTAATTCGTTGAATTAATTCAACGAAAGAAACAGCCCATTTAATTCATGAAATAAACTGCCCAATTAAATGGTCTGTTAAGATTTTAAGAAACGCGTCAGTTGACTTTCATTAAGACGGGTTTTCTCGGGTGCGTTTCTTAGCGGAAAGAAACGGCGGGGCTCGTGCGGGCCCCACCTCACAACTATCCAACCAAGGGGGTAGGATATTTCTGGATAGCATCATATCTGGTTCAACTCAGTTCAAGCCGTCAATAAGTGGCTTCAAGTGGCTTCCAAGTGGCTTAAGTGAAATAAAATAAAGTTGTCGCAAAATTTATTTTATTTCTTAACTTTAAGACCGAAATTTAAAAACCACACCCGAGCAAACGCAACTACGGAAGAGGCGTTTCTAAGAGAATACCGGCACTGTGATTTCATCGGTGCCCTCAGAATTCGATTCCGGGCACCGGTTCAAAAGTTAGAAAAACCCGCTCGTCCGTTCACTGAACGTACCCGAGCCAAACTTCGTAAAATGATTCCGGGCACACCGGGCCTCGGAATCAGGTGCCGTCAGAAACTGCGCTCTTGTAAAATTCCAAAGAAAATTAAGAAAAAAATTTCCTTGAAATTTACGGGTCTTTACATTACTCCCACCTCAGGACTTTACGTCCCCGTAAAGATACATCATAAACTAGGGAAACAAATGTGGGTACTGAGCACACATCTGAGACTCTCGCTCCCAAGTGCTCTCCTAGAGGTTCCCGTGCTGCCATCTGATGCGCAAAAGAGGAATCAATCGCCCACGTAGGACCCGCTCCTGTCGATCCTCTATCTCCACTGGGACCTCCGCAAAAGTCGCCCCATCATCCACGTCTAGCTCCCCATAGTCAATGATGTGCGTCGGGTCGTGCACGTATCTCCTCAGCTGGGATACGTGGAAGACGTCGTGCACCCGGTGCAACTGAGGTGGCAGAGCCAGGCGATAAGCCACCTCGCCAATCCTGCTGAGGACCTGAAAAGGCCCGATGAAGCGTGGAGACAACTTGACGCCCCGACCAAATCTCCGCAACCCACGTCGAGGTGAGACACGCAAGAAGACGTGGTCGCCATCCTAGAACTCTAGTGGTCTCTGCCTCCTGTCAGCATATGACTTCTGCCGGCTCTGTGCTGTCCTCATCCGCTCCTGGATGACCTGGACCTTCTCTGTCGTGGCCCGAACCATCTCTGGTCCCACAAGTGCTGACTCCCCAGGGTCTGTCCAGCACAAAGGAGATCTGCAAGGCCTGCCGTACAACGCCTCATAGGGTGCCATCCCGATGGTGGAGTGGTAGCTGTTGTTGTATGCGAACTCCACCAAGGGTAGGTGGTCCTCCCAGATGCGACCAAAGTCGACGACACATGCACAGAGCATGTCCTCGAGAGTCTGAATGGTCCTCTCCGTCTGACCATCCGTCTGTGGGTGAAAGGCGGTGCTCAGAAGTAGTCGCGTCCCGAACGCCTCCTGCAACCCCTTCCAAAGCCGGGAAGTAAAGCGAGCGTCTTGATCGGAGACGATAGTCGATGGCACACCGTGAAGCCGTACAATCTCCTGAACGTAGAGACGTCCCAAGCTGTCCACTGAGCCCTGCTCTCGGATGGGTAAGAAGTGTGCCGACTTGGTGAGTCGGTCAACAATCACCCAAATGGAGTCGTGACCTCTGGAAGTGCGTGGAAGTCCAGTCACGAAGTCCATAGATATCCCGTCCCACTTCCACTCCGGGACCTCCAAGGGCTCTACCAAGCCTGCTGGTACCTGATGCTATGCCTTCACCTGCTGGCAGGTGAGGCACCGTGAAACGAACTCTGCCACAACCTTCTTCATGCCCGGCCACCAGTGATGACGTCTGAGATCCTGGTACATCTTCGCCACTCCAGGATGTACCGCCAAAGGAGAAGTGTGGAACTCTCTCAGAACCTCCTCTCGTAA
This sequence comes from Viscum album, assembly GCA_963277665.1. Lineage (NCBI taxonomy): Eukaryota > Viridiplantae > Streptophyta > Magnoliopsida > Santalales > Viscaceae > Viscum > Viscum album. The sequence continues at coordinate 1,547,621,240 of OY728133.1, forward strand.
AGAAACTGGTACCAAGGTACGTCCTCTGAAAAGGACATCATGCTCTACTCCAAGGGAGAAACCATCAGGTGCCTGTCCCGAGGATATCTGTGCATGTCGTGTCTCACAGTCAGCGTCCCCACGCTGTGCCTCTCTGACCCGCTGTAGAAGTGGAGGAGAGAATGTGAGAGACTGAAGGAAGGCTGATCCGTCTCTATCCACGAAGGATATCTGCAAGGCGGCTATCTGCTCTGTCGCCTCCTCAAGCAACTGGATGCCCATCCTCCTGCTGAGGGCATCGGCTACCACGTTCCCCTTTCCAGGAGTATAGACTATCTCAAAGTCATAGTCCTGGAGGAACTCGAGCCATCTCCACTGTCTCAGGTTCAGGTCCTTCTGAGAGAAGATGTACCTGAGACTCTGGTGGTCAGAAAAGACTGTGAAGTGCTCTCCCATCAGATAGTGCCGCCATGTCTTCAGGGCGAAGACCACTACTGCCAACTCCATGTCATGGTTAGCGTAGTTCTTCTCATGCGGCCTCAACTGACGTGCTCCATAGACAATCACGGCCCACTCCTGCATCAGGACACACCCGAGTCCGGTCCCTAATGCATCGCAGTAGACTACGTATCCAACTCCCTCCTCAGGCAACCTCAAGATAGGTGCGCTGGTCAACCTCTGCCTCAGCTCCTGGAAGCTCTGCTGACATCTGTCTGACCACACGAAGGGTTTCCCCTTATTCGTCAACGCTGAGAGTGGGGCCGCAACTCTGGAGAAGTATGGCACAAATCTCCGATAGTATCCGGCTAGGCCCAAGAAACTCCGCACCTCTGTCACGCTCTTGGGTGGCTCCCAAGCTAGCACTGCCTCGATCTTCGCGGGATCCACTACAACTCCTGCCTCAGAAATGAAGTGCCCCAAGATGTGGACCTCACGTAACCAGAACTGACACTTCGAGAGCTTTCCATAAAGCTGGTGCTCTCGGAGTGTGTCTAGTACAACACGCAAGTGGTAGGCGTGCTCCTCCTCCGTGGTCGAGTACACCAAGATGTCGTCGATGAAGACTACGACAAATCGATCGAGGTATGGCTAGATGATCCTGTTCATGAGGCTCATGAACACTGATGGAGCGTTGGTCATGCCGAAAGGCATAACCAATAACTAATAGTGGCCATACCGACATCTGAAGGCCGTCTTCTGCACATCCTCGTCTCAAACTCTGAGCTGATGATAGCCTGACCTGAGGTCTATCTTCGAGAACCACCGTGCTCCCTTGAGCTGATCGAAGAGGTCATCAAACCTGGGTAGCGGATACTTGTTCCTCACTGTCACCTGGTTCAGGCGACGATAATCGACACACAGTCGCAAGCTCCCGTCCGCCTTCTTGGCGAACAATATCAGGGAGGCCCAGGGTGAAACACTGGGTCGGATGAACCCCTTGCCCTGCAAGTCCTCCAACTGTACCCGTAGCTCTCGAAGCTCAGCGGGGGCCATCCGATATGCTGGAGTGTATATCGGGGCTGTCCCGGGGTACAGGTCAATATAAAATTCTACCTCTCTGTGAGGAGGTAGTCCTGGAACATCGTCGGGAAAGACGTCCGCGTACTGATCCACCACTGCAGGAAAACTGGGACTCTGCACGTCGACTGCTCCCAGGATGAGGCTAGCCAACTGATGAGTGATGGGCTGACCTCTCCTCTGTGTGAGTCCATCCTATGCTGCTAAGGCTCCCTTCTCGCCGGTGAAGGTGAACCTGCTCCCGTCAGTGCGCACACATCGCACCTTGCGCCTAATGCAGTCAATCTGAGCATGGACCATAGATAACCAATCCATGCCCAAGATGACGTCGTAAGGCCTCGACGCCGCTACAAGAAGATCCCAGCTGAAGCTCTCGCCTCCTAAAGTAAGCTCACACTGCTGGCACCAGTGCGTAATCGTCGAGTCTGCTCCCGTAGGAGTCTCTAGCCATAAGGATCGAGCCAACGGTTCCATCGGAATCTCCGAGCTCCGAACAAGGGCAGTGGCTATGAAAGAGTTACTCGCTCCTGTGTCTATCAGAACAGCAACAAGGGTGGAATAGACACAGATCGTACCTCGAATCATCTCTGGCATGCCGTGGTCGTAGGCCTCAGCTGCCTAGAGCTGCGCCTGTCTCTGCCCGCCAGCTCCCTGTGGTCGGGGCGGGCCTCCTGGTGGTGGTGGTGGCAGAGCCTCAAAGCGTCGCCCACCACCTGCTGCTCGGCCAGCTCCTCTGCCTCGTCCACCTCCTCCCTGCGGACCACCACGGTCGACCCTCTGCCTCTGCCTGGGTGGTCCCTCCACTGTCTGCTGCCCCTCGGTACGACGGGTCGGGCAGTCACGAGCCATGTGGCCCTACCCGCCACACTCGTAGCACTGTCTGCCTCTCGGAAGGCTGGCTCCGCGCTGTGTGCCCCGCACCGCTAAGCCAGTGTCCCAGGGTCGTCTGCAGGAAGGCCTGGTCTGCTTGGGACGCTGAGTCATCCGTCGGCTACCTGCTGCCGAAGACTCCGCTATCTTCCGCCCTGCGGCAGGTCTCGTTGTGGACTCATCCAGGAATCTCTCGATCAGAAGGGCTCGCTCTAGCACTCCTGCCTGGGTCGGGATGCTGAGGGAGATCAGCGATTCCCTGATCTCTTGTCTCAATCCCTGCTCGAAGGTCCGGGCCCGGAAGAAGGGGTCCCGTACCATGTCTTTCGAGTAGCGAGATAGGTCGGTGAACCTCGCCGCGTACTGGGCGACCGTCAAGCTGCCCTGCCGCAGCTGAAGAAGCTCATGGATGCGCACCGCACGGAGGGTGGCCGGGACAAACTCTGAGCGGAAGAGGCTCTCGAAGTTCGTCCAGATGAGGGAGGCCTCATCGTGTACCTGGAGCATCAGGCTCCACCATCGCCCTACTGCTGCGTGCAGTAGGCTTGCCGTGAGGATCACCATGAGGTCTGCTGGTGTCCTCACTAGCCTGAAAACTCGGACGACCGCCTCCAGCCAGTCCTCGGCTGCCTGGGGGTCCGACTCCCCACAAAACCTGGGTGGTCGCTGGCCTTGGAACTCGTGCAGAGCTCCGAGGCATCGTGCGTCGTCAGCTGCCAGTGCTGGAAGCATCGGGGGCTCGGCGGGTAAAGGTACCACCGGTGCCTCTGCTGTCAACGGGCCCTGTACCGAGGCCTCGTCGCTCGGTGGGCTGTCGTCGCGCTCTACTCTAGGAACCCTAGCTGGCTGCTGTCGTCGTGCCATCCTGAAAAGGAAACAAGTGTGCCACGGTCAGAACAATATACCTGGTGAGCTGACATAAGTAATCACGAAGAAAACTTGAAACACACATGCAATCAATGTTTTCGTGCATTAAGTCGGAAATCAGAAGTCAGGGTCCTGGTGTATGGATACGTTGGCCGCCGCACCAACACTGGACTCCCTGGACTGATAACCACACTCAATACGCTAAACACTATTGCTTCACATAGAAGAAAGATCAGAGTTTGCGGTAGAACCGACCACCTCTGATACCAATTGTCACGACCCGCCCTCGGGGCCCGTGCCGTGACTACCCCAAGCCCGCCTTCCATAGGCCAGGGGCTGGCGACTAGCACCAAGGAGTAAATCCCAACAAAAAGGGAAGACATTGCCTTTGAAAAGTAAACAAGCACCACAGAGTAAGCAAGCGGAAAAGTAAAAACTGTACAAGCTGTGCTGAAAGAAAAAGGGGACGGAAATACAAGCCCAACAGTAAAGTACAACTGAAAGGAAAAACAACAACTGAAAGGGAAAACTGTAGCGTCGATCCGTCCTCTAGAAATCCCACCTGAAGGGTGGGTACAGATAGCCTCCACTTCTCCTCGGGTCCACCTGACCGCTCCGAGTACGTCCCGCCCAGTGGTCCACCTCCAGGTACCGTCCTGCTCCACACGCCTCCACCACGATCAGCGCTTTCCGTCGTCTGCAACCAACACAACGTAGTGCGGGCAAAGCCCGTGCAGGGGTGAGTATAAGCTACTCAGTAGGGACCCCGAGACCCCCGAAGGTCTCCCGAAATCCACAAAGGATAATCCACAAAGGAAGGATACAATCACGAAGTAACATCTGACACAGCTTAGGTATATGCCCATACATATACCTAAGTCATCAATTCCCGTTCGGCTCCAACGTCCGAGCCCAAGCACAACCCAGTCCACATAGGAAAGCAAACGTACACCCACACAGGATAGCTCAACACAATCCACAAAGGAGAGTAAACAGTAAATCCACACAGGATAGCTCAACACAATCCACGAAGGAGAGTAACGCAAGATTCAGCTCACACAGGTATACTTCTTCAGATGACGATAAAGACGATCACTGATCCATCTAAGTCGTCGGACCCATGAAGGATCGATAGGTAACTAACCCCCGCAATGACCCACACAGGATCGGGCCCACACAGGACCTGTAGGCGCTGGCTCACACAGAACCGCTGAGCGCGGACCCACACAGGATCGGCCCCACACAGGATCGGGCCCACACAGGACCGGGCCCACACAGGACCTGTATCATTGATCCACGAAGGATCGCTGAGTGCAGTAGTCATCGCAGTCCACTGAGGATCTCTGCACAGTCGTCGCCGCAGTCCACTGAGGATCTCTGCAAGGTCGTCGTCGGAGTCCACGGAGGATCTCTGCACAGTCGTCGCTGCAGTCCACTGAGGATCTCTGCACGGTCGTCGCTGTCGAAGTAGCAGTCGCAGCCAGCCTAGGGTTCCCGCACACAGCAAGCTCATTCGGGAGGGTCCGCTCCATGAGCCGAGAGGCTGATACATCAACTAACACAAAGTCCGAAGTTGATGTATCCAAAAGTTCCGTATCGACAACAGGAACTCAACGTCGCAGACGGCGCGTCAATCGGACGCCCGGTCTGAGAGTTATTGGCTTTTTTGTCCCAGGGGCCCGGTTGGTTTTTAAGGCAAAACCAACCCGACCGTACTCCACCTGCGTCCAAACCTCGGGCGGAGTATGCCAAAAGATCTGTCTCACTTAGAGGAATTCAACGAAACAGACGGCGCGTCAATCGGACGCCCGGTCTGTTAGTTATTGGCTTTTTCCGTCTCACACCCACCTTGGAAAACTTCCCAGGAGGTCACCCATCCTGATCACTGCTCTAGGCCAAGCACGCTTAACTATGGAGTTTTAACTACATAGGCTCCCGAAAAGGAAGGTGCACCTTGAGTATAGTATAACGAAATGACCGTCTCGATCCAAGGATCGCGTTGCCGCTGACGGCACGTCGTTCGGAGACCCGTAGCTCAAGTTACGGGCGTTTGAACAAAAACCGTCCGAAGACGGGGGTCCGGGCTCGGGCCGACCCGGCCCGACCCCCCGGGAGTCGGCCAAACCGGGTCGACCCGAACCGGGTCAACCCGACCCGGTCCAGTCCGGCCAGGGCGCGGCCCGGCCGGTCGGACCGGCCTGGCCCGGTTCTGCCGAGCGGCCGAACGGCCAAGGCGCCGCGGGGCACCGCCCCCATGGCCTGGTGGTGCCGCGGCCCCTCGCATGGGGCTGCGCTGAGTCGGGACGCGGCTTCAGCCGCGTCCGAGGGCACCGGACCCGCGCGGCCGCGGGTGCCGCCGCCGCCGCGCTGAGTCGCGGCGGCCTGTCCGGCGGTGCGCCGGGGCGCCGCCGCTCCCGGCAGCTGGTGTCGCCGTGCCGGCGACCCGCGCCGCCGGCGAGTTCCGCGGGCCACCGGGATCGCTCCGGTGGTCCGATTTTGTTCCCGCTTGCGCCGCTGCTCCTCCCGGGACTCGTCCTTCACTGCGGAATCATCAAACATCCGTTGCGGCACGTTCCGTCGTCGCCCGTCAATTCCGCACAAAATGAAGAACGACGGAGGGTCGTCGGGCCGTGTTCGTTTGTCCCGCACCCTCCGCGTTAGAGATAAACAAATGGGAGAAATTTAAGTTCAACACATGAACGCATATCCGAAACAATTTTTAATGAAATAAAATTGTTTCATTAACGGGTTCCTCATTTGAACGGAAAAAACAATTTTAATAAATTTTAAAATTGTTCACAAAGCCAGTTCTTTACTTTTTAAAGAAACAATTACGGGAATAAAAAAAGAAAAGGGGTAATTCCCAAAATAAATCCCTACCTCGTCGATCGTCGCGTGCGGGCGTTCTTCGCGGAAAAGCTCGTCACGAAAGAGAGGGATCGTCGCGTCGTCGCGGGGAGGCGTCGCGTCATCGCGGAATCCGGTGTTGAGTCGGCGAACTCAACGCACCACGAAACAACAGATTTAATTTAATTAATTAAATCAGTGTTTTTGGTTAAGAACCACGAAGGAGATAAAAAGGAAGGTCCGAGACTCTTACCTCAAGCAGCCGATCGAAGATTCGTCGCAGAGGAAGAGACGTCGCAGAAGAACATTGTCGGCGATGCGGATCAAGGCGTCGCGTCGTCGATTTCCGGGTTCGGCGTTCTTCACGTTCTTCGCGTTCTTCGCGTTCTTCGCATTCTTCGCGTTCTTCGCGTTCTTCGCGTTCTTCGCGAAGGAGGAAGAAGGAACAAGGATCTTGTCTCAACAAGTAATCCCCCAAAAGGTTTTGGTTGGTCTTATTTTATTAATATGCCAACACACAAAAACAGGTTAAGAAACGATTGAATTAATTCGTTGAATTAATTCAACGAAAGAAACAGCCCATTTAATTCACGAAATAAACCGCCCAATTAAATGGTCTGTTAAGATTTTAAGAAACACGTCAGTTGACTTTCATTAAGACGGGTTTTCGCGGGTGCGTTTCTTAGCGGAAAGAAACGGCGGGGCTCGTGCGGGCCCCACCTCACAAATATCCAACCAAGGGGGTAGGATATTTCTGGATAGCATCCTATCCGGTTCAACTCAGTTCAAGCCGTCAATAAGTGGCTTCAAGTGGCTTAAGTGAAATAAAATAAAGTTGTCGCAAAATTTATTTTATTTCTTAACTTTAAGCCCGAAATTTAAAAACCACACCCGAGCAAATGCAACTCCGGAAGAGGCATTTCTAAGCGAATACCGGCGCTGCAATTTCATCGGTGCCCTCATAATTCGATTACGGACACCGGTTAAAAAGTTAGAAAAACCCGCTCGTCCGTTCCCTGAACGTACCCGAGCCAAACTTCGGAAAATGATTCCGGGCACATCGGGCCTCAGAATCAGGTGCCGTCAGAAACTACGCTCTTGTAAAATTCCAAAGAAAATTAAGAAAAAAATTTCCTTGAAATTTACGGGTCTTTACAATGTGGGTCATTGCGGGGGTTAGTACCTATCGATCCTTTGTGGGTCCGATGGCTTAGATGAATCTGTGGATATATCTGATCATCTCTATCGTCATACAAAGAAGTATACCTATGTGAGGTGAATCTTGTTTTTCTTTCTTAAGTGGATTGTGTTGTGCTATCCTATGTGGATTTACGTTTTTCTTTCTTGTGTGGATTGGGTTGTACTTGGGCTCAGATTTTGGAGCCGAACGTGAATTGATGACTTAGGTATATGTATGGGAATATACCTAAGAAGTGTCAGATGTTACTTCATGATTGCGTCTTTCCTTTGTGGATTTTCCTTTGTGGATTTTGGGAGACCTTCGGGGGTCTCAGGGTCCCTAATGAGTAGCTTATACTCACCCCTGCACGGGCTATGCCCGCACTACGTTGTGTTGGTTGCAGACGACAGAAATTTCTGATCGTGGTTGAGGCTTGTGAAGCAAGATGGTACCTGGAGGTGGACCACTGGACGGGACATACTCAGAGCAGTCAGCTGGACCTGAGGAGCAGAGGAGGATATCTGTACTCACACTTCAGGTGGGATTTCCAGTGGATATCTCGGCGTTGCGGCTTTACTTTTCAGTTGTTGTTTTCCCTTCTAGTTGTACTTTACTTTCAGTTTGGGTTTGTATACTGGCCCACTTACTTTTTCGCACTTACTATTGTACCAGCTTTTACTTAGTGTTTACTTCTATTGCTTGCTTGCTCTGTGGTGTTTGTTTACTTTACAAAGGCAATGCCTTCCCTTTTTATCGGGAATTTACGCCTTGGTGCTAATCGCCAGCCCCTGGCCTATGGAAGGCGGGCTTGGGGTAGTCATGGCACGGTCCCCGAGGACAGGTCGTGACAAATTGGTATCAAAGGAGTTCGGTTCTACCACAGAACTTGAGACTCTGATCTTTTTCTATGTGAAGAAATAATGTTAATCATATTGGGTGTGGTTATCAGTCCAGGGAGTCTAGTGTTGGTGCGGCGGCCGACGTATCCGTACACCAGGACCCTGACTTCTGATTTCCTACTTAATGCACGAAAACATTGATTTCATGTGTGTTTCTAGTTTTCTTTGTGATTACTTTGTGTTAGCTCACTAGGTATACTGTTCTGACCGTGGTGCACCTGTTTCCTTTTCAGGATGGCCCCACGACGGCAGCCAGTTAGGGTTCTGAGAGTTGAGCGTGACGACAGCCCACCGAGAGACGAGGACTCAGTGCATGGCCCTTTGACAGTAGAGGCATCGGTGGTACCTCTACCCGCCGATCCACCAATGATTCCAGCCCCAACCGCTGACAATGCACGTCGCCTTAGTGCACTGCATGAGTTCCAGCGCCATCGACCGCCCAGGTTCCATGGGGAGACAGACCCCCAGGCAGCTGAGGACTGGCTGGAGGCAGTGGTACGGGTTTTCAGGTTAGTGAGGACACCATCAGACCTCATGGTGATCCTTACAGTAAGCCTACTGCACGTAGCAAGAGGCAGATGGTGGGGCTTGATGCTCCAGGTGCACGATGAGGAATCTCTCCTCTGGACGGACTTTGAGAGTCTCTTCCGCTCGGAGTTCATCCTAGCCACCCTCCGGGAGGTGCGCATCTAGGAGCTTCTTCAGTTGCGGCAGGGCAGCTTGACGGTCGCCCAGTACTCGGCGAGATTTACCAATATCTCACACTACTCGACAGACATGGTACGAGAACCATTCTTCTGGGCTCGGAACTTTGAGTAGGGATTGAGGCCCGAGATCAGGGCATCGTTGATCTCCCTCAGCATTCCGACTCAGGCAGGAGTACTGGAGCGAGCCCTTTGGATCGAGAGCTTTCTTGCTGAGCCTTCTTCCGTAGCGAGACCTACCGCGGGGCGGCACATAGAAGAGTCTTCTGCAGTAGGCAGTCGACGGATGACTCATGGATCTAGGCAGACCAGACCCTCAGGCAGAAGACCTCAGGACACATGCTCAGTAGTGCGGGGCACACAGCGCGGAGCCAGTCTTTCGAGAGGCAGGCAGTGCTACTCATGCGGTGGGCAGGGCCACATGGCTCGTGACTGGCCGACCCGCCGTGCCGAGGAGCAGAAGACGGTTGAGGGAAAACCCAGGCAGAGGTAGAGGGTCGACCGTGGTGGTCCGCAGGAAGCAGGCGAACGAGGCCGAGGAGCTGGAAGAGCAGCAGGTGGTGGGCGACGCTTTGATGCTCTACCACCACCACCACCAGGAGGTCCACCCCGGCCACAGGGAGCTGGTGCGTAGAGACAGGAACAGCTCCAGTCAGCGGAGGCCTATGACCACGTTGCATCCGAGATGATTCGAGGTACAATCTGTGTCTATTCCACCCTTGCTGCAGTACTTATAGACACAGGAGCGAGTCATTCTTTCATAGCCGCTGCCCTTGTTCGGAGCTCTGAGATTCCGACAGAGCCGTTGGCTCGATCCTTACGGCTAGAGACTCCTACGGGAGCAGACTCGACGATTACGCACTGGTACCAGCAGTGTGAGCTTACTCTAGGAGGCGAGAGCTTCGGTTGAGATCTTCTTGTAGCGGCGTCGAGGCCTTACGACGTCATCTTGGGCATGGATTGGTTGTCTATAGTCCATGCATAGATTGAATGTATTAGGCGCAAGGTGCGATGTGTACACACCGACGGGAGCAGGTTCACCTTCACCGGCGAGAAGGGAGCCTTTGCAGCACAGGATGGACTCTCACAGAGGAGAGGACATCCCATCACTCAGCAGTTGGCTAGCCTCATCCTAGGAGCAGTTGACATGTGAAGTCCTAGTTTTCCTGGAGTGGTGGATCAGTATGCAGACGTCTTTCCCGACGACGTTCCAGGGCTACCTTCTCTTAGAGAGGTAGACTTTTATATTGAACTGTACCCCAGGACAACCCCGATATCGACTCCAGCATATCAGATGGCCCCCAAAGAGCTTCAAGAGCTACGGGTATAGTAGGAGGACTTGTAGGGAAAGGGGTTCATCCGACCCAGTGTTTCACCCTGGGCTTCCCCGATTTTGTTTGCCAAGAAGATGGACGAGAGCTTGCGACTTTGTGTTGACTATCATCGCCTGAACCACGTGACAGTGAGGAACAAGTATCCGCTACTGAGGATTGATGATCTCTTCGATCAACTCAAGGGAGCACAGTGGTTCTCGAAGATAGACCTCAGGTCGGGCTATCATCAGCTCAGAGTTCGGGATGAGGACGTGCATAAGACGACCTTCAGGTGTCAGTATGGCCACTATGAGTTCTTGGTTATGCCATTTGGCGTAACCAATGCTTCAGAAGTGTTCATGGCCCTCATGAACAGGATCTTTCATCCATACCTCGATCAATTTGCCGTGGTCTTCATCGACGACATTTTGATATACTCGAGGACTGAGGAGGAGCACGCCTTCCACTTGCGGGTTGTACTAGACACACTCTGAGAGCACCAGATTTATGGTAAGCTCTCAAAGTGCCAGTTATGGATACGTGAGGTCCACTTCTTGGGACATGTCATCTCTGAGGTGGGAGTTGTAGTGGATCCTACGAAGATCGAGGCAGTGCTAGCTTGGGAACCCCCCAGGAGCATGACGGAGGTTCGGAGTTTCTTGGGACTAGCTGGATACTATCAGAGATTTGTGCCAGACTTATCCAGAGTTGCGGCACCACTCTCAGCTCTTACGAAGAAGGGGAAACCCTTTGTGTGGTCAGACAGATGCCAGTAGAGCTTCCAGGCGCTAAGACAGATATTGACCAGCGCACCTATCTTGAGTTTGCCTGAGGAGGGAGTAGGGTACGTAGTCTACTGCGCTGCATCAGGGACCAGACTCGGATGTGTCCTGATGCAGGATCGGGTAGTGATCTCCTATGGATCACGTCAATTGAGGCCGCATGAGCAGAACTACGCTACCCATGACCTGGAGTTAGTAACAGTGGTCTTCGCTCTGAAGACATGGCGACACTACCTAATGGGTGAGCGCTTTACAGTCTTTTCTGACCATCAGAGTCTCTGGTATATCTTCTCTCAGAAGGACCTGAATCTGAGACAATGACGATGGCTCGAGTTCCTCCAGGACTATGACTTTGAGACAGTCTATACTCCTGGGAAGGGGAACGTGGTAGCCGATGCTCTTAGCAGGAGGACGGGCATTCAGCTACTTGAGGAGGCAACAGAGCAGCAAGCCTCTTTGAAGATATCCTTCATGGATAGAGATGGAGTAGCCTTACTTCAGTCTCTCACATTCACCCCTCCACTACTGCTACGGGTCAGAGAGGCACAGCGTGGGGACGCTGACTGTGAGACGCGACATGCACAGATATCCTCAGGACAGGCACCTGATAGTTTCTCCTTTGGAGTAGAGCATGCCATCCTTTTCAGAAGACGTACCTTGGTACCAGTTTCTTTATGGTAGGAGGTGCTGAGAGAGTTTCACACTTCACCCTTGGCGGTACATCCTAGAGTGGCGAAGATGTACCAGGATCTCAGACGACAACACTGGTGGTCGGGCATGAAGAAGGCTGTGGCGGAGTTCGTTTCTCGATGCCTCACCTGCCAGCAGGTGAAGGCATAGCATCAGGTACCAGCAGGCTTGGTACAACCCTTGGAGTTCCCAGAGTGGAAGTGAGATGGGATATCTATGGATTTCGTGACTGGACTTCCACGCACTTCCAGAGGTCACGACTCCATTTGGGTGATTATCGACCGACTCACCCAGTCGGCTCACTTCTTACCCATCAGAGAGCAGGGCTCAGTGGAGAGCTTGGGACATCTCTACGTTCAGGAGATTGTATGGCTTCACGGTGTGACATCATCTATCATCTCCGATCGAGATGCTTGCTTTACTTCCCAGCTTTGGAAGGGGTTGCAGGAGGCGTTCGGGACGCAGGTACGTCTGAGTACTGCCTTTCACCCTCAGACAGATGGTCAGATGGAGAGGACCATTTAGACTCTCTAGGACATGCTCCGCGCATGTGTCCTCGACTTTGGTCGCGGTTGGGAGGATCACATACCCTTGGGGTATTTTGCGTACAACAACAGTTACCACTCCACCATCAGGATGGCACCATACGAGGCGTTGTACGACCAACCTTGCAGATCTCTTTTGTGCTGGACAGACCCTGGGGAGTCAGCACTTGTGGGACTAGAGATGGTCCAGGACATGACAGAGAAGGTCCAGGTCATCCAGGAGCAGATGAGGACAACTCAGAGCTGGTAGAAGTCTTATGCTGACAGGAGGCAGAGGCCACTAGAGTTCGAGGATGGCGACCACGTCTTCTTGGGTGTCCCACCTCGACGTGGATTACGAAGATTTTTCCGAGGGGAGAAGTTATCTCCACGCTTCATCGGACCATTCTAGGTCCTCAGCAGGATTGGCGAGGTGGCATATCGCCTAGATCTACCACCTCAGTTGCACCGGGTGCACGACGTCTTCCACGTATCTTAGCTGAGGAGAAACGTGCCCGACCCGACGAATATCATTGACCATGGGGAGCTAGACGTTGATGATGGGGAGAATTTTACATAGGTCCCAGTGGAGATCGAGGATCAACAGGAGAGGGTCATACATGGACGGTCGATTCATTTAGTGTGCATCAGATGGCAGCACGAGAATCTCCAGGAGAGCACTTGGGAGCAGGAGGCTCAGATGCGTGCTCAGTACCCACATTTGTTTCCCTAGTTTTCGATGTATCTTTACGGGGACGTAAATCCATGAGGTGGGAGTAATATAAAGACCCGTAAAATTCAAGGATTTTTTTTCTTAATTTTCTTTGGGATTTTACATGAACACAGTTTCTGACGGAACTTGATTCTGAGGCCTGGTGTGCCCGGAATTCCTATCTGAAGTTTAGCTCGGGTACGTTCAGTGAACGAACGAGCGGGAATTTCTAACTTTTGAACTAGTGCTCAAAATCGAATTCCGAGGGAACCAATGGATCCGTAGCGCCGATAATTTCTTAGGAATTCCATTTCCGGAGTTGTGTTTACACGATAGAAGTTGTTAATTTATGTGGAAGGTAAAATAAAAATTATGCAACAATTTTTATTTTTACTTTAAGTGGATTGAGCTTTGGGTGGAAGTTGGGGAAAACCACCCAACTTCCATTTGTAGGTTATGAAGGTGGTGGGGCCCACACGAACCCTACCCCTTCACCTTCCCTAACGTCCCATAACCCTTCATAAATTATGACAACTTGTGTAATTTAATTTTTTGGTTAAATTCAAACTTTTGAATTTCAAACCTTATGTTGTGTTAATAAAACAAGTTAGTGTCTTATTTTATTTTTGGTTGGAGTATTGTTGCCTTGAGAGTTTTGGGAGAAAAAGCTAACGGAGTCTTTATTTTCTTCATCCTCTTCATCGAAGAACATGAAGAACGCGAAGAACGTGAAGAACGCCGGATTCCTCGGAGGTCAACGTCTCCTTCCCGACGTCTCCTTCCACGACACCTCTTCCCGCGATGGATATTCCGCGACGAATCCTCGTTCGACGAACCTCCGTTCAAGCTACGCTCGAGGTAGGGGTTATTTTATTTATTTTGTTCGTTATTACTACTTTGACGTTCTTTGTGGAATATGACCAATTGCTATCGATTAACGAGAGGGGGCTGGACCGCACAAACACAACCGACCCTCCTCCTTTATCCATGTTGGTTTCTTTTGTGTTTGAAACGGGAATGGCGCGGTGCCGTCGCACCGCGCGGAATCGTGCGGCAAGGAATGCACGGCGCCGTCGCGCTGCGCCGTGAAATTGAACAAGGACGCGACGACGTCACGCCGTGTCGGAGAAAACCAAAGACACCATGACTAGAGCGGGGCCGCGACGGAGGGGCGTGGCGCCATCGCACCGCGCCGGACGAACCAAGACCGCGGCCGGTTCCGGGCCGCGGTGGAGCAGGGTGACCGGCGGCCGGTTCCGGGCCGCCGGTGTTGGAGCAGGGGGGACCGGCCGTCGCCGGTCCCGTGGCGGCGGAAGCCGGCCGGCCAAGTGGGCCGGCCGGACAAGGGAAGGCCAGGGGTTTTGAACCCCCGATGGCCAGCTCAACGACCCCCCTTAATTGGGGGCCCCGGTTACAAGCCAGGGGGACAGGAGCCCCCCCCCCTCTTCAAACGGCTCGACCATTTGGCCGAGCGCCTAGCCAGCGCGCCCAGGCCGGGCCGCGCCCAAGCGGGCCGGACCCGGACCCAGTTCGGGTCGACCCGGTTCAGGCCGACCCTGGGGGTATCGGGCCGGGTCGGACCAGGCCCGAACCCCTTAATACCGAATCTTTTCCAGTAGGACGCCCATAACTTGTGCTATGGGCCTCCAATAGATGCACCGTCAGTTGAAATGTGATCCTTGGATCGAGACAGTTGTTTTGGTATATCGCACTCAAGGTTTCAGAATACTTTGGGTTTGGCTGAGTTGGTTCGTACACGAGACCAACCGGGCCCTCGGAGCGGAAACGCTCATAACTTGAGCTCCGGACGCCCGATTGACTTGCTGTCGACTTTGTTGGATTCCTCTTAGTGAGACGGATCTTTTAGATTACTCCGGCCAAGGTTTGGACGTAGGTGGAGTACGGTCGGGTTGGTTTTGACTTAAAAACCAATCAGGCCCCTGGGACGAAAAAGCCAATAACTTTCAGACCGAGCGTCCGATTGACGTGCCGTCTGTGACGTTGAGTTCCTATTGATGATACAGAACTTTTGGATACATCAACTCTAGAATATGTGTTAGTTGATGTATCAGCCTCTCGGCTCGTGGAGCGGACCCTCTCGAACAAGCTTGCTGTGTGCGGGAACCCTAGTGCTGACTGCGTTTGCGACTGTGATGACGACGACTGTGCAGAGATCCTCAGTGGATTCGATGGTGACGACTACAACACTCAGTGATCCTATGTGGATCAGTGCTATCGATCCTATGTGGGTCCGATCCTGTGTGGGTCAGCGCTCAGTGGTTCTGTGTGAGCCAGTGCCTACAGATCATGTGTGGGTCCGATCCTGTGTGGGTCTTTGCGGGGTTTAGTTACCTATCGATCCTTTATGGGCCAGATCCTATGTGGTTCATTGCGGGGGTTAGTACCTATCGATCGTTTATGGATCCGACATCTTAGATGAATCAGTGGATATATCTGATCATCTCTATCGTCATACGAAGAAGTATACCTGTGTGAGCTGAATCCTGTTTTGATTTCCTTAGTGGATTGTGTTGTGCTATCCTGTGTGGATTTAAGTTTTTCTTTCCTATGTGGACTAGGTTGTACTTGGGCTCGGATGTTGGAGCTGAATGAGAATTGATGACTTAGGTATATGTATGGGCATATACCTAAGCAGTGTCGGATGTTACTTCGTGATTGCATCTTTCCATTGTGGATTTTCCTTTGTGTATTTTGGGAGACCTTCGGGGGTCTCAGGGTCCCTACTGAGTAGCTTATACTCACCCCTGCACGGGCTATGCCCGCACTACGTTGTGTTGGTTGCAGACGACATACATCGCTGATCGTGGTTGAGGCTTGCGGAGCAGGACGATACCTAGAGGTGGACCACTGGACGGGACGTACTCGGAGCGGTCAGCTAGTCCCAAGGAGCAGAGGAGGCTATCTGTACTCACCCTTTAGGTGGGATTTCCAGTGGACAGCTCGACGTTGCGTCTTTCCTTTTCAGTTGCTATTTTCCCTTCCAGTTGTACTTTACTTTCAGTTTGGGTTTTTATATTGACCCACTTACTTTTCCGCACTTACTGTTGTACCGACTTTTACTTAGTGTTTACTTCTACTTCTTTCTTGCTCTGTGGTGTTTGTTTACTTTACAAAGGCAATGCCTTCCCTTTTTATCAGGAATTTATGCCTTGGTGCTAGTCGCCAGCCCCTGGCCTATGGAAGGCGGGCTTGGGGTAGTCACGGCACGGGCCTCAAGGACGGGTCGTGGCAGTAAAGGATGAGATATATATTTGATTAAACATTAGGGATCTTAAAGCCCAATATTTTTATACAATTTATGTCTCTAATCATCTTGAACATATGAGGCACAATTGACATCGACTGTTCAATCACGAGTATGAATAGTTCATTGGAGATATAATATCTCCCTTATATCTCCTTCGCTTGATAAAGATCATGAAGGTGAGACATGATTTTATATGCATCAATATCATCATATTGCTTTTGAATATCATTGAACAAGGATGATAACAAGAAATGTTAGTCATATTTGGTATTATCCATATGTTGAATGTAAATAGATAGTTATTCCTCACTATCATTTTTTCTAGGTGCTTTAGTAATGGGGTGTTCAAGCATATATAATTTCCTTTCATTGTTTAGAATAATAAACAAGAACCAATACCATAATTGTAAATTAGTATTAGGTAAAAGGTTATCTATATCTTGTATGGATCACTATGATATAGTCAAATTCATGTGGGTTACCATTTCTATAATTATATGGATAAAAAATTTAGTACATTATCTATTTTATAAAATTTAGATAATAAATATTATCTTTGTTGAGCTCCTTATATTTTATAAAAACTCAATATCCCTCACCATTGGTTTTAGAGTATCTCATATCATTGAAATTATAGTGTAAAGGACCCATATTACCATTCTAAAAACATAGAATTGGGATTGAAAAGTTTTCGAAGAATTTTAGTTAGGCATAATATACCAACTAAATTATATCACAACTCCTTAATCTTTTGAGAGGAATCCCCAATATTAAAATCATAAGTAAGTATTTCCTATATTATTTACTCATATTTACACCATTTAATTCATATCCAGTTAACCCTTGATGTTAACTAATTTTATGACAACCAAAATCTCAAGCTAAATATACCTAATAATTGAAATCACCCCAACTATGGAAGGTCAATTACTTTGAACTATGATTAAATTTTTAATTAAGTAGTGGAATGTTATAGAAACATAATATATGTTGTTGAGGGAATTTTGTCCCTATGAATAAAATTATCAATATTATATTTATTATATACTTGTTAATATTAGTTGGATTAAATTAAGTAATTAACCATGACTTAGATAAATTTTATACATAATGAAATTTATTTTATTTTTATCATGAATGATTGTTAATTCATTAATGTATGTGATCATAAAAGAATATCCATAATGAATTTAGCTATATAATTTAATAGAAATAAAATTATTAAAAGTTTAATGATCATGATCCCTTATTAATCGATAACTTATGTAGTGGATGATAAACTAACCCTCAACCTAGGGGACAAAACTGGGAACCATAACATGGTTCATGTTGTATTTTTCTACCTATCCTCCCATGTATCTCATGGATTAGTTTTTCATCATATCCAAAATTGAAATGACTCCCTTTAACTTATAGCTCTATTAATTATATAATATTTACTCACATATAGTTTAAGGGAATCGAAACATTGGTTTAAGGGGTTTACATAAATGGAAATTGTGGGCACACTGGCCCTTACATAATTAGAGGAGGGATAATGCATAGGAAATCAATTGAATTTAATAATAATAATATATTTAAAGGAAACTAATCATATAAAAAAGTTATGTTATAAGTTCAACATATAAATAGTGAAACCAAGACTTGAATAAATATTAATTTACAAATTTTACCATGCTTTTATAACTAATATATATTGAGGGTAGATATTTATAGTTCCTTCTGATAATTAGAAACATAAATTAATTATTTTAAACATACAAACATAATATTTATTTAAAAATTAACATATCACTTATAACTCCCATATATATTATAAAAATGTATATCATACCCTAGGTAAAATAAAAAAGGAAAATGGTGAGATGGAAAGTCTAGAAGGGGAACTGAAATAATGCTTAAAATGAGAGTTAATATGAGTAACATAATAACATAAAGAGAATTATCATAATCATGAAAACATGGCGTAAGGAAATGAAAGCATAAGATCATAGAATCATGAAATATATAAAAAAAATATGTTATGAAATCATAAAAATAATTCATGGTTTACTCCCATTAATATCATCATAAAGTGTACCAAGTCTCATAGTTTATTGGTTTCTCTCCCCATTCACATAAACCTAGAGGACAAAATATTATAGTGAATTAGGTTCACTCCTTATTCCCATAAATAACATATTCTGAGATATAAACCTTTAAAAAATGAATTGTCGGGATATATAATTCTTAGTAGAAACTTCAAATAGATTAAAATAATATATATTTACATAACATGAAGAAAATAAACTATAAAAAATCATAAGCACGATCAATCCCATGTGAAAGAAGTGAGTTTAATAATTCTGATTTCTAACATAACTGAATAATGAATCAAAAGGATTCACAAAAGAAGAAGAAATTATATAATTTTAGACATTAATATTAAAAAAATTGACATTTTGTTTATCATGAATTTCCAATATAGAAAATTCTTGAGAATTACTGGAGAATAAAGTATAAAAAAGTATCACTTGGGTGGGGTTTTATGAAAAAACTAGAAAGTATTTTAAAATGGAAAGGGAATTTTGTTTTTCGTAAAACAATAATTGTACTAATATTGTTATATATAAAATAATTAAGGATTTTATAATATACTAATGGTTTTAAAAAAACATGGCGGTGATTGTTGACATGAGATAATAAATATGAAAGTTATCATAAACCGAGTTTACTTAAAAGTGTTAATTTTAAAGGAAAATAAAAACCTGAATAACCCATGAAATGAAAATTATATTTTAATATTTTATATGTAAAGAAAATATATAGAAAAATATAATAAGTGAATATGAAAAATATTACATAGATGGTAGAAAAGTAAATGGAATGTGTAACTAAAATGTAATGAAGGTTGTATGGAAGATCCCTTACCTCATGTTCAAAAGAGATTTGTAATTTCACTTACCAATATAGATAATTAAATTAGGTTCATTAAATATATACCCAATAAACTTATTTATCTATTTTTAATTTATTTGTTAAATTTATTATCATTTGTTAATTTTTTTTAATATTGTTTACACTTATATTGATAACTTGGGGTTATTTGGTTAATTTCATTATAAAAATTTAATTTTGCTTACTATAGTCAAATTTGTAGTAAAATAACTTCATGAACACAAAATATTTTTTGGTTAATGTTCCTTTTTATTAAATTTTTAAAATTATAATACGATTTCAATTTTTATCCTAGAAATGATCCAAATTAAGAGAGTTACCTTGAAAAGTCAATTTAAGGCGGTTAAAGTTACTATAAATATTTTTTATTACTCATATTTTTTCATATATTATCAATATATAATATTAATAGTTTCAAAATTACTATTTTTAAATACTAAATATAGTTTTAATGTTATCCCTATTAGTTGGTCATGGAAAACAAAACATGTCATTTATGGAGGCGGAAGTCCGCACACACGCATGACATTGTTTTCATTTTTCACAATGATTTTGAAGGAAATTATAAAATAGAAATTCCATTAATATAATAACACTTTATCATTATAAGAATTTTTTTAACATCTTATCTATATATATATATATAGAGGTTATTTTAGGGGTTTATAAGAAGAAAAGACCTAGAGATGTGGGGTTGAGAGTATTACCTCTATTTTGGATAGTGTCCCTTGGGTAACTCCTTAAGACTCAATAACATGTTATTTTGGTGATACAAAGGCTTAAAAAAATATTTAGGGTGTTTAGTACATACTATGATAGTTTTTAGGTTGATCAAAATCTTTGGAATGGGTGGATAAATGGGAATTAGGTGGAATCCTTTTATAAGAGATGAAAAGGAAACTTGTGAAAGCACATTATTTATCAGTAATACCACTCCATTATTCCAAGAAAAAGTATCCATAAATGATCAATAATATTGTGGGAAAATAAATAACGCCTATTTCTGGTAAAAAAACCAATAACATACCTTTTTAGACATGTTTTAACCACTTTCACTATGTTCAAAAACTTTTATACTAATTGACCCCTACCAGGGTAACTCCACTTTCACCCTTGAAAACTAATTTTAATGGAAAATGATAAAAATTAACTTATTTAATAATTTTAATAAGAATATTTTAAATATGTAAATAATTTTTAAAATTAAATTTTGATGGTTTATAGAAATTAATTTTAGTATTAGCATACATGATAAGTGAAAACTAATTCTTAGATGGTTTTCATTTTACGATTAAAATTTAAGTGCGGGATAAGATTATCAATGTTTTTTATTTCTAATAAATAAATCGGCATATTATAAAAAATTATGTTTTGTGTGGATTTAAATTAAAGTCAAATTTTTTTACCAAAATAACGTTTAATTTAATTAAAAGACCAAAAATAAATTTTTATTAGAATTAAAATATTACTTTTAATTTATATTGTTAGACATAAGTTTTATAAATTTTAAAAAATATTTTTAAAATGAATAAAATTATTACCTGAATTAGTAATGGATCAATAAAATTCTAATTCTCTAATGTATATCAATAAAATTCAGTGTTTAAGAAAAAATGTAGCTTTCATAAAAAAAATCTATTTTTTTAGAAAAATCCTAAAAATTATTCATAAATTAATTTTCACATGAATAATAAAAAAAGAGAGTTATTTTATTATATTTAAATTATTTTATGGAGTAAAAATTAGTTTTTTATATATATTTTTTAAAATTCTTTTTAAAGCATGAAGTATACTATATTTTTATTTTACCATAAGTTAAATTTTTATCTAAAAAGAAATATTATAAAAATATTATGGTCTTATTTAATGATATTTTTTTATTATCATCTATTTTACTTTATATGAAAGAGGTATATATTTTGAAAAGATGTATATATATATATACAAGATCATTACATCCCCCCAATTAATTGCTTCCTGAAAACATTAAAACTCATATAATGGGTGTAGTTTCCCTAGGAAGATCATAATTATCCATAAAATAGTATTTGATCATGATTCAACATAGGATATGGCCCATTTTTAAAAATTATTAGATCACTCCTTATAAAATTCTAATCAGTGAAGAATAAATAACTCTGTAAGGCATAACATTCCCCAAACTTTGAAGATGTTTCATGCACCATTGATATAATAGTTATACCACAATTGTTTTTATTAATATATCAATTCCTAATACGTAAAATCTTACATGACATAATAAATTGACAAATATAGTGTGAAAAAATCACTCCCAACATCAACATAAGTTTTTGTATAAGATTTCCTTGGTCCCATGATCTAAGAGGTGGTTGGTGTTAGTTTTCAACATTAACCCCTAGACCACTGAAGTGGGTAGTATAGTTTAAAATTACATACATATAAATCATTGAATCACTAATGGATCTTTAAGAAGAACATTATATTCTTTTATTGTGTCCTTATTTCTCCCTTTATACCTTATTACTTGATTCCCACCTTAACTATAACTAAATCATTTTCTACTCCCCTTGAGGCAATTCCCTTGGTGCTTATTTTTATATTGCTGACATGTATG
The DNA here is from genome assembly GCA_963277665.1 of Viscum album. Taxonomy (NCBI): domain Eukaryota; kingdom Viridiplantae; phylum Streptophyta; class Magnoliopsida; order Santalales; family Viscaceae; genus Viscum; species Viscum album. Next base: position 1,547,642,926 of record OY728133.1, read on the forward strand.
AATTTGAATATTATTTCCCTCGTCATCTTCATTAACTAAGTTCTAATGAGACTCCATCCTTCTCTTCTTTGGTGGGTTTGGGATTACAACTATGCTCTCATGGTTAATCATATTTAGGGATATTTGGTTTAGAATAATCACAAGATTTCTTATTCAGGTTCGCATTCTAATGGGTGGATATGTTTAGGTAATCATCACATTTTCGCTCACACCCAAGGTTAACTCATCTTCTTCTAGTTCCATCCATCACTAAAACCAAAATGGTTAACACCAGTGATGGAAATTTAACAACGTAGTGGTTTTATCATAATTAATAATATAAAATGGATTCATCATTAAAACCCTTTTCCATTTTACATCAAAAAGTTATACCATAATTACTTTAGTTAAAACAATATTAGTCATAGTTTAATCTAGATTACTTTATTTTGGGTTCTCTCATACTTATCATCCTTTTCCTACAATGTATCTTGGAAATCAATTCTCCAAAGTGGTTCATAAAGATAATTTGATTAACCAAATAATATCCCACTTGAGTGGAAAAATTGGTGTGTAGTTTAGAATTGTTATCATGCTCTAGTTGATGATTGAAAAAATACCCTACATTCCCTTTTTTGGTTTATTAACCCTAGGTACATCTATTCCAAATCCTGCATCAACTTGTATTATCCAAATAGAGGTGAAATTTCTAGGAAAATCACATAATAAAAAATTAACCAAAATTTGAGGATGATATACTATACTTAAGGTAATCCTTTAGAATTATCATAAGTGTTTAAATTTTAATAATTTAAATGAATTTTAATGACTTTATAAATTCAAAAATTTAAAATTTAAAGTTTCTATTTTTGAGGACATAAGAGAGTTTGAAGAAATTTAAAAATGATTTCAGAGGAATATCCATCTATTTGTAGTTATTCGTGATATATTTTATATAAACCTCTATAAATCACTAATACTCCTTATATAGTTTTCATATTTACCCTTTATTTTCTTTATATTTTCCTTTACCCTCATTTTTATTACAATTATAATTCCATTATGTTTCTATTTCTATTTATTCACTATGTCAGACCCCACAATTCATATAAGGGATGGTCTAACAATTCATTGACCTTTTCTCAATTACATTTATATTCATATTAATTAATTATAATATTCCATAAAAAGAAAAAAAGTAATTATAAAAATTAGTCAAACCCTCTTATGATACCAACTATAGTGACCAATCCTAAACACATATTAAATCATTAATTTTAACATAATTTTCCAAAATTTACAATCCAAGGAATGAGATGTCTAGTGTCTTAGGATTATTATAAAAATAAATACATTATTTTAAACATAAATACACCACCTTTATTTAAAAATTCACATAGTGCTCCTAACTCTCATAGATCTTCTAAAATTGTATAAGATACCCTAGGGAAAATACAAAAGGAAAAGTGTGATATATAAAGTCCAGTAATGTGATAGAAATAAAGCATAACATGATAGTCAAGAGGCATAAAATTTTACATAAATAAAATGATCATAATATTGAAAACATAGAATAATAGAATAAAAGAATAAGATCACAGAATCCTAAAATATATGGCAACAACATAAGGCATGAAATCATAAAAATAAGTGAAGGGTCACTCCCAACAATATAATAATAAAGTGGATAAAATCTCATCCCCATAAATATAGTGAATGAAGTCCCATTGAGTATTAATTTAACTACCTTATCCAAAACGTAACATATCATGAGGTATAAATATTTATCCTATGCATTAGAGTTTTATATAATTCAGAAACCACATATAATATAAATTAAAATAATATATATTTGTGATACCTGAATTTAAAAATCATATATAAATATTAAAAGTGATCAAACACATGAGAAAAAAGTGGGTTTCATAATTTTAATTTACGACATAAATAGAGGCTAAATTATAAGGATTTCCATGATAATAAGTAATTGAATCATTTTGAACTTTCATAATTGAAAAAGTGAATTTTTTATTAAATATATTGTTTCAATTTAAAATAATCATGAGAATGGTCTTGAGATGAAATAATAAAAAATAACCACCTGGGGTGAGTTTTGTAATAAACTAAATGATATTTTAAAGAAGTATGGAAAATAATATTTTATATAGAAATATAATTTAAAAAAAGTGTAATATATAAAATAATGAGGTTTTTAGATGATCATAATAGTTTAAATAAAGTATGGTGGTGATTCTTGGCATGAAATAAGAAATAGGAATGTTCCTTTAGTCGAGTTTACTTAAAAATTGGAATTTCAAGGGGAACTAAAAACATGAATAAACAATATAATTAAATGGATATTTATATAGCTATATATGTTAAGGTAAATATAATAAAAGATATAATATGTTATAAGGGATAATATTGTGTAAAAATGTGGAAAATAAAGATAACATGTAACCGAAAAATAACGAAGGTGGTATAGAAGATCCCTTATGCCATGTTTGAAAGTGCATTGCCCATGTAGTGAACATAAAGAATAATTAAATTAAACTCATAAAATATATATCCAAGAAATTATTCATCTATATTTAATTTTATATTCTACATTTATAATATTTTGTTATTTATTTTTAATATAGTTTTTTCATACGTTGATTACTCAGTATTTCTTGGTTAATTTCATCGTATCATTTTGATTTTTTGACCATGATCAAAGGTATTATAAAATAAATTCATGATCTCCAAAATTTTGTATTTTTATGACCTTTATTACTCCTTTAATTCAATACTTACACATTTTCAATGGTTATCCCAAAAAATATCCAAATTAATAATGATTACTTGAAAATATTTTTATTGCGGTTAAAGTTACTATAATCGTTTATTATTTTTATTACATATATATATTCATATATTATCATTAAATAATTTTAATAGTTTAAAAATATCATTTTTACATAATAAATACGTTTTTAAGTACTCTATGTTAGGTGGCCATGAAAAAAACTTGTCATTCATCAAGGTGGTAGTCCATGCACAAGCATGGTGATATTTTCGTATTTCTCAATGATTTTGGAGGAAAATATAATATGAATATTACATTAGTATAATAACAATTCATAATAGTAAAAATTATGGTATTATCATATTATCCTAGATAGAGGTTATTTGAGGGGTGTAGAAGAAGAAAAGAATAAGAGAAGTTGAGTTGAGAGTATTACATCCCCCTTGGAAGTTCTCCCCTGGGTAACTCCTTAAGGATCCTTAGCAAGGAATTTTGTTGATACTAAGGCTTCAAAAACATAGAGAGAGTATTGACGAGAGATGATTGTTGAGTTTTTGTTGATAGGAAATAGTGAAATGGGTGGAGATATGGGGAGGAGGTGGTCTCTTTTTGTAAGTGATGAAAAAGGAAGTTTTGTAAAAACTTAGTATTTATCAACAATATCACTCCATTATTTAGGGAAAAAAGAATCCAAAATAAAAAAAATGGTGTGGGGGAAAGATATAAGGCTGATTTTTCCTCATTTTTATAATGAAACGCCTATTTTCGACACATGATATCCAATTTCATTATATTAAACCACGTGCATCCTAATTTACGCTTACTGCAATAACTCCCCTTTCACCATTGGAAACTAATTTTAATGGAAAAAATTAAAATTTAACATACATAATAAGTTAAAAAATAAATAATTTAAATATTAAATTTTTTAATAATTTTTTTTTCAGTTATACAAATTAATTTTAGTACTATCGCACATGATGTGAAAAAACAGTTTCTTAGAAGAAGTTAATTTTTGGATCGAAATTTATGTGTGAGATAATATTATCAGTTTTTTTATTTCTAGGATATAAAATAGTTTATTATAAGACAATTAAATTTTATGTTTATTTTATGTCAATTATAAACTAAATTTTACCAAAATAATTTTTAATTTAAATTAAATAACAAAAGTAATTCTTTTATTAGAATTAAAATAAAAATTTTGTTTAATAAGGTCAAATGTAGGTATTATAAATTTATAAAAATATTTTAAATATATAAAACTAATCCATGAACATATATTTGGTCAATCAAATTCAATGTCTCACTTATGTACTGATAAAAGTCACTGTTTTGGAAAAAATGTATTTTCTCTTCTAAAAATAAAATTTTCAAAATAAAATTAAAAAATAATTTTTAGATCATTTACACATGATAAAAGAAAAAATGAAATTAAATTTATTATATTCAAATTATTTTAGTGATAAAAATTATTTTTAGATATAAGTTCTTAAAACTCAATATAAACATTTTTTTGGAAATACATTTTAAAGCATGAATATATTTATATTATTACTGTATAACAAGATAGTTTTCTATCCTAAAGGTAATATTATAAACATATTATTTTCCAAATTAATGATAAAGTGATTTTAGTTCTTTTCATCAATATTACCATATAGGAAACATTTATATATTTAGAATAATAATTTCTATTTTAAAATTCAAGGTCACTGCCATCATGTTCATCCAAATAAATGTAATGAATTACACATTAAATAAACTTTCATTATTTCCCAATATTTCTTAATTAAGTTAAATCATGCTCAAATAAATTATTTATTTTAATTAATTAATTAATTAATTAGTATAAATTCCCATCCAAGCATTCTTGATATTCTCATTCATCATTATTTTATCCAAAATAAATAATTTAATTATAAGTATATGCATATATAATATGTAACTTGGAGGCAACATGATGAGTACTGATCTGAACTACCTAGAATTTATTGTGGTTCTATACTGTTTACTCATACGGGATGAAGCATACAAATATTGTCATGTAATTTCATGGCATTTAATATAAAATAAATGAAATACAGACACATGGTATTTACATTGGGTGTTATGATTTTAATGCATGCAGAGTAATCAATGTATTACAAATTATACATGTTATACTATTATGAATATTGCATATAAATAAATTAGAATTTTATTACATATAAAACCCATCACATGGAATTTATGATTCAATTAAATGACACATAGAACACATGTTGATATGGTTTAAATTGTATAATAAATTAATTTTAAATTCTACATAAATAAGTAATATAAATGAAATGTACTATCTTTCAATAGGTATTGTATAGTTATTCACCATCTATATATTCCACACATCTAGGGACTAGTCATGTTCCCCTACAATAAAAATTAATGGAGTACACAATGTTTACTCATGGAACACGTCATGTGGTCTTAGATTTTCATGGTTACCAATGAAACCCACCTTATAATAGACACAATGATCATATTTAACAAATGGATTACACATCATGTATGAATGTTACATGTCATGTAGTCTGACTAACTGTGTGGATTTATTTACTAGTTAACATAAATTTTATATTAATTACACATCATGTGAAATAATTTCACAGTGCTCCCAATTAAATCATGAGTCATCCTAGTGAGTTAAAAATAGGTACACAATGTATACCTATAGTCTATATACTGTGTATTCTTGTCCTATCCATCCAATAATTTTCACCCCTGGATGATTTCTTTGAATATTCATCATTCATAATTAATCCATCTTTTATTATAATTATAAGAATTTAGAAGAAGAATAGTAGTTATCACATCTCAGATTTATTGAATGGTGAAAGTGGAATTAAAAAATAAAGATAATTAGGTAAATCAATAAATGATCTTTAAATTATTATAAATTATTATGTGATTGTAATGATACCACTTGATGGTTCCAGACGAAACTGAAGTGATTGTTGGGTTTGGCCAACTCAGCCTTTGGTAACAATCAATGCTTATTCTGAGATGTACATGATGTTGGACATAATGAACAATAAAATTTATTCAAGGATTATTTAATGAAATAAGGATAGAACCAAAAAAATCATTACAAGATTATTTGTAATTAGTTTATGTTGTCAAGTAATTAGCTTTTGATGAATTATTTCTTAATAGATAAATTATACAACATCACTACATCTTACTGTAATTGAATCATATGAATTTTTTGACCTCCTTGTTTTCGTGATCAAAAAATATTTATTATAATGATCATAATTAATTTCATGTTTTCTATATGAATATCATATTCTAAGATAGGTGGTGAAATTGAATAAGGACAATAAACCAAAGAGACTGACACCACCAACTTCATACACCGTCATACATTACTCACTGTCAGTATCGAAATCTTGCTAAGTCCGAGACACCATTAGAAGACACACCATTAGGATGCCAAGTTGTTAGATAAGATTTTGACTAAGTATGAGATACCTTAAAATAAGGCACCACCAATATCTTACTGCCAAAATATAATTTTTCCTATGTCTAAGACACTATCAAACCAGACACTGCTAGTTGAGACACTTATAGTGAAGAGAAATTTAAGCTAAGTCTAAGATACCGTAAGTGTCATGCAACCAGAACAACATACCTCCAAACTTTAACACACCACCAGACTAATCCCCCACAACTATTTTTATTACCTTACTTATTTTGAATTATTATTAACGTCTATATTATTGAAGTTAATTACACTTATTATTTTAATGATTATTTCTTAAACATCCAATAGATTGCATTGAAGAGGATGTAAGGTATGCTGTATGAGGAAGCAGAATATCCAAATGCATGTGGACATTATACTTTCTTATGCTGATAAAAAAGAACAATCTCTCATGACATGAAGAAGAACAACCATGTGAAGAAAACGGTTAGAAAGACGAGAGCTCTAACTTACTAAACACAATGAGAGTTGAAGAACTGAACTTCTACATACCGTGAACATTCAACTGAGGAAGAAAAATCACATTCAGAACCACCGCTTTTCTCCAATCAAGAACAAACGTTTTTTATACTGTTTTCTTCAGAAGTTTTTCAAGAAGGCATAACTCAAGCTTAAATGAAAATAACTTCAATAGTCACAAACTGTATTGAAACATACTGATCATTTCTAAAATCAACATTATTAGATTTCTCTATTCTATTTATTTATTTTTATTACATTTTGAGTAATGTGTGCTATACTATATTTTATATACACACACCATCCCCTGTACTGAATAGGAAGATACCTAGATATATTGTTTTCTTTTCCTACACCTTTAATCCCAAGGATAAGAGTAGTAGAGGTCCTTGTGTGGCCTGTTTATTTTTACTCTAACTTATAACTGTTTAAGAGGTCATGTGTGACCTAGAAAGTTTTTTAACTATTCTAAAACCTGATCTAGGTTATAGTACATCTTGTTTATTTTATATAAAATACTTGGTGGTAGGTGATCACTAAGTGGAGAGGTCTAAGTATCCACTTGAGACTAAACCTATTTTATTTAAAATTTCCTTTTTGTTTTTTAATTTTGTTTAACTTTATTTCCACTTTAAAAATGAAAAAAATTACAATAAAAAATATATATACTTTGATAGTTTATCTTAATTTGTGTTCAGATAGTATTTTGATCAAGGAGATTGATTTCAAAGGATCAAATAATATTGTATATTATTCATCCAACACCTAATCAATAATTAGAGAAATATTTAAAACGGTTAATATCTATATCATACTACTTTTTTAAATAAACTAGGATGTATTTAAATATTTGGTGGATTTCAAAATAATCAATTTTAAATAGAATATTTTTTAGGTGCTCAATTCACCCCCCTCTTGAGATACTCACTCTGACCAATATTTGATATCAAAGGATTTATTTCATTGATATTGATGTTTTCAAATTATTTTCAAATGTGATTGTAGTTTACTTTTAAATATCTTAGATATTTCTATTTCTAAATCAAGTTCTTTACATTGGATAATCATCAAGAAGGTTCTACTACTAACAGACCACAATTTTTTAATGGTAAAATTTTTTCCCAATGGAAAATTAAGATTAAAATTCATGTATAAAGAATGTGTTTTCATATTTTTTCTGCAATTGGAGATGAATATTTTATTCCTGATACCGCTATAATTACTTGGGATGATTCTACTAAGATTTAAGATAATAATAATTATAAAGCAATGAATTATTTATACTGTTCATTAAGAGATGAATATTTCAATAGAATATATTATGTAAATTTTTTTTTGATATTAGGGATACTTTGTCTATTTCCCATGAGGGAAATTATAATATTAAAGAGATGCAGATTAATATGTATACCATTAAATATAATAACATTAAAATAAATCTTCTTGAACCTATATATGACATTTCTCTTAGGTTCAATGATATTTTCAACACTATGACCTTATGTGGAAAACTAGTATCTAATATAGATCAAATTATAAGATTACTGAGATGCTTACCTAAAATATGAAGAGGCACATCAGTTTCAATTAGATATTAATGTGATATAATTAAACAACCTATCAAAGATTTTACTAGAAAACTTATGATGTATAAAGAGGAATGAATTTTAAATCATGGAGAATATGAAGATCCTAAAATAATGTCTGTATAATTCTAGACTACTACCTCAAGACAACAAAAATAAAAATAAATGGAACATGCTCAAGCTATAGATTCAAGTGATAGTGTATCTTATTCTGAAATTGATGAGAAGATGGATCACCTAGCCATAAGATTTAAGAAGTTATATAGGAAGAAGAAGTTATTCTGCAAATAAAACTATAGTGGAATGTATGACAATAGAAATTGTAAGAAATAATGGTATAAGGATGATGATTCAAAAGATGTTATCTTTTATGAATGTAAAAGGAAAATAAAAATAAAATATGACTATCTATTTATTAATTACTAAAAGAAATATGAGGATAATTACGGAAGATACAAAATGGACATCAAGGAATCCTAGAGTGCTTAAGAAGATATCACCAGTGATTCATGTACATTACATGAGGAGGAACCTAATAGTGAAAACACATTCATTATGACCAAAGACAATGAGGTAACAACTTTATCTACTATTTATAATATTATAACTGTACATAATTTTGATTATTCTGATGATGAACAACATAATGATGAAAATATTTTAGTGAATAATTATTAAAATACTTCAATTTTCTATAGGATACCTTTAGTGAGTTAAAGTATAAGTATAAAAGTCTTAAAAGACAAAATACTTTATCTATAAATAGAAAATCTAAACAGTCGATAGAAAAATAGAAAAATTCTTAACTACTCAAGGAAAATATTGAGCATAAATTGTCTAATGAGAAATTAAATAAATATATTTAAATGTTTAAAAATGATAAAGAGACACTCACACAATTTTTGGGGAATAATGTTACACCAAAATATGTTAGTGGAATTGGATATCATCCTAGACAAAGGAAAATGAAAAAAAACTTTTGTTCATAAATACAGGCTTTAAAGTTCTATTGCCAGTCATTTTTCAAAAGGACTTAACAAAGTATTTATTTAAAATAATATCTAATATTTTTATAGGAAACCCATGAGTCAATTGTATGTTCCAAAATTTATTATTTATAACATATCAGGACCCAAATAAGTCTGGGTAACAAAATTATTCATTGCATAAAATTTATTTTGTAAGAAAAATGATTGATGAAATATAGTAAAAGTCTATGGTACTTGGAAAATGGTTGTTAAAGGAATATGACAAGATTATATTTATGATTAAAGATCTTCATAAAGGTTGATGGTGTCCATTCCACCTTTGGTTATAATTTTAAGGGAAAGATCATTGGCCTAGGAAAGATTGGTTAGAAAAATTTAGCTTGCATTTCTCTAGTTTTATATATTGATGGTTTAAAATATAATATTACTAGAATTTCTTAGTTTTGTGATGATGGTTTTCATGTTATGTTTAAGAATTATTATTTTAATGTTTTTGATTATATTTTTTTAGTTTTTATTAACTCGAGGAATGATAACATTTATCCTATTGATTTAAACTCTTTATATTCTAAAAAATGTTTCTTTATTAAGCTAATTTCACTGATAATCTTAAAATTTTCATAGGAGACTAGGACATTACAACATTCAATTAGTTAGGAAGCTAACAATGAAAGGGTTAGTTAGGAATTTTCCTAAGCTTGGGTTCCCAATTCATAAAGTATGTAACCCATGTCAAAAATTGAAACAACACAATGTTTCTTTTAAATTAAATAAAGAAGTTTCAAATTATCAACCCCTTGAATGGGTTCACGTGGATTTGTTTAGATCATATAGAGTTTAAAGTATAAATGGGAGAAACTATTTTTATGTTGTACTAGAAGACTTTTCTAGATATACTTGGGTTTATTTTATTATTCACAAAAGTGAAGCCTGCTCTTATTTCACCAAGTATTATAAGTATTTAGAAAATCCTAGTGGAATTCATATTAAAAACTTAAGGAGTGATCATGGCCATGAGTTTGAAAATAAATATTTTGAATATTTTTACTCACAAAATGGATACACTAAAAACTTCTCTACACCTAGGACACCCTAGAAGAACGGAGTTGTATAAAGGAGTAACCAAACTTCATAAGAGATAGCTCAGATCACATTGATTGAGTATGAACTACCTATCTATTTTTGGGAAGAAGCTATCAATACAGCCTTCTACATCGTCAATAGAGTTTTTATTAGGATTATATGTAAGAGAACTCTTTATGAGCTGTGGAATAATTTAAAACCTTAGTTTAATTACATTTGAGTTTTTGGTTGAAATTTATTTATTATTAATACCAATGAAAATATTTAATAGTTTTCCTCTAAAAGTAATAAAGGAATTTTCTTTAGTTATTAAATATTTGGAAAATCCTATAGAGTGTTTAATAGGAAGACCAAAACTATTGAAGAACCAGTTCATGTTAAATTTGATGAGACTAATACACACGGGCCTAAGAAATCCTTATAAATCCTTGAGGATGATTTTACTTATTTGAACGTAAACTTTAAATCTGTAGACTCTACTATAAAACAATAAGAAATATGATCCAATTCTAAAGAATTTCTAGAACTTCCATAACTAGAACCTAAAAATTCATAAGTGATCGGTCTCTATTTCTGTAGAGTTTTTATAAATATAAAATACCACCCTTTAGATGTTGTTGTAGGTGGTCTAGATAGAAGAACATAGATGTTAGATTCTTTAAGAAATTGAACATAAATAATTATTATATCATCTTAAAGCTAAATAAATCAATGGATCTATTAATGATGGATTCTATGTAATAGATATACATGAATAATTAAATCAGTTTGAAAGAAAAAACTTTTGGGAAGTTGTAGATGGACCCAAGGGAACCATGACTGTTATCAATAAATGGGTGTTTAGTAATAATTTTGATGAGTCAGGAACTATAGTTAGAAACATAGATATACTTATTACATAAGTATATAGTAAAAAAGAATGAATATACTATGGGGAAACCTTTACATATGTAGTCAGACTTAAGTCCATAAGAATCCTACTTTCTTATGAAACACATTTAGAAATCAATCTTTATAAAATGGATTTCAAGACTGTATTCTTAAACGGTTTTATAGATGATGATTTTTTGGTAGAACAACACCATAGTTTTTAAAATCCTCATTTTATAAATCAAGTTTTTAAATTAACTAAAGATTTATATGGTTTAAAACATGTTCCTATATATTAGTATGATAGGAACAATAATTTTATTATTTCTAAAGGAGTTTCAAAAGTTATAGTTGACCCTACCCTTTTTGTAAAATTAATTTCAAAAGATGTATTATTATTAAAAATCTATATCGATGATTTTATTTTTGTATCTTCAAGAAATTTTTTATGTACTGATTTTTCAAAAAAGATGAAAAATGAGTTTTAAATGAGTTTAATGGGTGAACTCAAATTATTTATAGTATTTCAGATTTTCCAAAACAGGGAAGGAATTATTTTAAATGAGAGTAAATGTACAAAATAAGTTTAAAATGTTTTAACTTGGATAACACTAAGATTAGTGATGCCCCTTTGAGTACCACTTGCAAATTAGATCTTGATGAAGTTAGGAAACCAGTTCATCAAATCATTTATAGTGGTTTGATTGGAAGTCTTCTCTACTTGACCGGTAGCTGATCATACATTATATTTAGTGTATGTATGTGAGATTGTTTTTCAAGAAAACCCATAAGGGTCATACCTTGTTTTTGTTAAAAGAATTTTTAAATACCTCATGTATACAACCAATTTAGGAATGTTCTACCCTAGAGGAAAATAATTTGATTTAGTAAGTTATTATGATGATTATTTGGGGGATGTAGGTTAGATAGAAATGGAAACTATAGAACATGTCACTTCTTAGGTAAGTATCTAGTTTCATGGTGTAGTAAGAAAAAAAATTCTATATCATTTTCTACTACTGAAGCTGAGTACATAGATGTAGGTAGTTTTTGTGCACAAATTCTTTAGATGAAACACACTTTACTAGAATATGAATATTTATTATGACATATACCTATAAACTGTGATAATACAAGTGCAATAAGTATTTCCAATAATTATTTTTCTCATTCTAGGACAAAGCGTATTGATATAACACATCACTTTTTGAGAGACAATTTTCAAAAAGATGATACCAATCTTGAATTTATTAGCCCAAAATATCATTTATTTTATATATTCAGTAACCCTTTGAATTCTAAGATAATGAACTATATAAAACATGACTTAGGAATAATTAATTTTTGATAAGTTCAATATTGTAGTTTACATACCGTCTTAGTTGACATACCATTGTGATTGACACACTATTGAGTTAACACAATTTTTTTGATTGACACACCATTGAGTAAACATACCATTGTGGTGAAAAATCATTATAGTGAAACACTATTGTATTTGATACACCATTGTGGTGACACACCATTTTGGTGACACACAATTTTAGTGATACACCATTGTAGTGTCACACCATTGTGGATCAAAAACCCTTATGGATGATACATCATTGTCTTGTCATACCGTCATATTTACACACCATTGGTTTTATGAATTTGCGATTTTTTTAAATTCTCAATATTTTAGACCACTGGTTTAATTTTTCTAGTTTATGTTATTTTCATTACCCGATTCTTGTTTTCTACTGAGTATTAAATTTTGATTTCTCAGTATCATTTTGATTTTAATTTAATAATACCTAAATCCCAGATGATATTAAAAATGGTATTATGTCTATTCCCAACATACCCTAAGCCCATAATGATACCCCCATATATTTATCTCTCTAGGATAGTGCAACCATTATCCTCTCGCATTTCAAACCATCTCCTTACTCTCGATTGAGCTTGCCAAGATAAGTCTGCATGTCGAGAATGAAGTGTGCTTTAGTATCTAATCCAAACAAGTAAAGCACTTATAAGAAGAAGAAGAAGAAATAAATGAGTGTACCTAATCCAATTTCTCTAGTTAATCTTGAGAATTCCAATATAGTTATATTACCTGGAAGAGAAGTTTAATCGAAGTGGATATTGTCTAGTAAGTTTCTAGTACACAAAGTATTCCATAATCAAGGATGGTTAGAGTGGTTTTCCTCTAACAAGAGACCCTTCTACCCTAATAGAGTCTATGAATTATATCACCATGTAGAGTTTTCTTTTGATAATTATAGTGATGATTGGATTAGAATTCATGTGGAAAAACAAGTAATAGGTTTTTCATAGAAGAAATGAGTTAAGTGTTTAGATGTACCTCATGAAGGAATATATGATGATTATCAAGCAATAATTCTTGAACATAGTGAGTAGTTTTTATATGAAGAGGTTTTGTTAAATATTACAAGAGTTGGAACTACTATATGTCATGTTGCCTCAGAGTTTTATTGAGAATGTATGATTTTATTTTATTTTTTTCAACACATGCTATGCCCAAGAAAGGTAGATTTCACAATTTTAAGGTTCAAATATGTTTATCTTATATATATTTTAAAGGAAGGAAATAAGATAAATTTGTATAGATATATCATGGTGAATATGTGTGGGATGACAAAACCATCGTCCACATCTAACTCCTTGATTTACCCCAAGTTTATTCCATTTTCAAGTCCTAGGGCCAAATAGCTGAGAATGGAGAGTCTATTACAGATTGTGGTGGTTTCTTTATTTTGAGAGATACATTTTCAATGATAAAGATTATATAGACACCTAGAAAAGATAGAGGGTTTTTTTATTCTGAAAAGTTATATGTGAAGTATTATTCAGTTGATCACCCAACTAGACCAAGGGATGAAGTTGATCTTGGAATGGATCTTGATAAAATAGTTGAATAATCTAATGAGGATGAAGAAAATGTTATTTCCAAAGAATCAGAAATGGAACCTTATTTTGATGAAGGTATTGATCTTGAATTGTCTCCAAAAGCTTCACCCATTACATAAGAATTTCCTAGATCTCCTAGGAGACTTCCAAAAAGAGAAATATTAGTAAAAAATGATGAATAATAGGATTACATTTCTAGAGATTAGTATTATAAGAGTTCCAAATACATTTAATTAGATGATGATGATGATAATGATGAGTAAGAAATGGAAGAAGAAGATGAAAATGGTAATGGAAGTGAAAGGGATGCAGATGTTGGAAGTGATAGTAAGGATGAATATGACCCTAATAGTCATAGTGGAAGAATTAAGAGGAATGAAGTGGAGATGCCTATAGAGATTTAGGATTCACTTATTTTGGGGGGGATCCCCATATATGGAAATATTTCATGATTTTATATCAATTGATGAAGTTGTGTCTATTTCTATTTCCACTGGTTAAATAGTTTCAAATTCAGTTGTGATGGAACAGTTGAGTTTGATTAATGCTGTAGAAAAGCATGCATCTGAGCAAGAGATGATGGAGATGCCTTCTTCTGATAAAAGTAGTGATGTTCAGTTGGATTTTTTGGATACTGATGATCCACAAGTTGATAGAAATACAGAATTAGAACATATTTTTATGGACAAAAGGGTGTTTTTCAGATGTTAGTGTAACATCCTATTGTTAAATAGAAAGAAGGTGAGCCTGGTGAACCTTTCAATGTTGAATACATTTTATATGCACAGATTTCAGATGATCATAGGAGTCATGAAGTGTTAGTTGAAAATACTATTGTAGTACCTTCTTCCACTGAATATATATCAGTTGTCTTACCAGATCAATGGGTTGGCCCTATGGAAGAATAATGGGGAAATTATTCTATTGATCAAAGGATTCCACCAAATCATGATGGTCTTAAAGTTCAAGATGGAGGATATCTAAAGAAATCTATGATATATCAAGTATACATTGAAGGTTGGTAAAAAAGGCTTGGTTCCACAAGACCTCCAACACCTAAACCATTTACTCCATCCACTCTTATTATTATAGTGGAGGTAGTAACTTAGATGACTTGAAATATTTTGGTGAAAAGATATTTTTTATTTTCATTAGTGTTTGATGAATCAATCCTCTCTTCTGAACAGACATTGTGAAAAAAATATTCCAAATATCTCTTTGAGTTATTGATCCATTATATCCAAACAAAGATGATGTATCACATATATGAAGTTGAGATTAATAATAAAATAATTAGAAGTGAATTAGAATCTATCAAGGATATGCATGAAGATTTGAAATCAAACTTTATTGCCTCTATAGATGGTATCCTGAAAATTCTTGAGGATACATCTTCAGATTCATCTACACCTTCTGCTCCAGCAGTGGTTGTTGGTCTATTCAGAAGAGTTATTATAGAGGAAGTTTTATTTTCCTCCAGTGGCCTGATTATTGGAGAACCAATTTTCACTTTATAAATTATTAGGAAGTTTCAACAAAGTATATAGCATGACCACATGATGATCATATCATATTATAATGATATGGAAGATTCCAAAGAAACCATTACCAAGGATATCAAGTACTATCTCTCTGGAATTTACAAAAAGCATGCTATGGAAGTGAAATTCATGTTATTAATTTAAAATTTGTGAATGGATTTAGTTTTACAAGAATTTAAATATAAATAAAGATAGATAAATGAAATGAATCCTATGTTGAGATGATTTATGGAAGATAAAGGTGACTTCTTTAGTGAAATGAGGAGATATGGACAAATCATTTTGGATTTTATAAATATGATGAAGTCATTTTTTCATGTTCATGTTCATGATATAATGGTTTAAGAAGATATTCCTATTAAATTGGAGGAATCTCTCAGAAAGGGTGTGATCCAGGATCCTCATGCTATTCTACCTACTTAGTTTCAGCCTTTCCCATGTATCTTATGCCAGCTATGAGACAACTCTTTCCTATCATCATGCTAGATCGAAGACCTCCCAAATCACTAACTATACTTCCCAATTGTGTACCCAATACCTTTCCTCAAGGTCCCTCAAAATTTGGTGATCATTCTGGATCCAATCAGGAGAAATCCAAGACCAAAGGAAAATCACCAATTGACCCTACTGTTCAGTCTTGACTTGTTGGATTAGACTGTGTATTCAATGGGATTTTTAATAACTTTTTGGATTTAAACTTTATTAATTACCATTTATTTTCTTCATTTATTCCTACTTATCTGATATTTCTATTTTATTGCAGCATTTACTACTTTTATTATGCTAATATTTACCTTTTTAACAATCCCAAATGGAGGATAATTCTTATAACATATTTTTTCTAGTTTGTTTTGGATAAAATTATGGAATATATGAATTATTATAGTGTTATTTATATGTAATATTTAATTATATATGTTTTTAATATTTCTCTATTTGATAAATGTTACTTACCTTTGATACTTACTATTTTTTTATTATTTTTGTTTGATACCATCTGCACTTACTAGGAATGATATGTTTTGATTTATACTACATTAGATATCATGTTTAAACATTTTTAATTAAATTGACTTCATTATTTGAGATCATCAAAGGGTAGGGGGATTATTTACCTCCTTTTTTTATTGATAACAAAATCATGATTATAATGATCTTAATTAATTTTATATTTTCTCTAAAAATATCATTTTTTGAGATAGGTAAAGAAATTAAAATAGGAATAGGTACCATTGATACTAACACCACCATCTTGAGACACTATTGAATATGACTCACTGTCAGATGACACCCTATTAGGATGTCATTCCGCCAGATAGAATTTTGGATAAGTTTGAGATACCTCCAGATGAGGCACCACCAGTATCATACTGCCAACACAAATATTTTTTCTAAGTCTAAGGAACTATTTGACTAAACACCACTAGTTGATACACTACCATTGAAGCAAAATTTTGTCTAATTATAACAAACCCCCAGTGTCATTTCTCCGGAACTACATACCACTAGACTTTAACACATTTCTAGACTAAGCCACAACAACAATTTTCTTACCATAATTATTTTGAATCAATAAGAAATCCAATATTATGAAAGATAATTCCATTTATTATTTTAATTATTTTTTCATAAATGTATAAAATAATGCATTAAAGAGGATGTCAGACATGTTGTACGAGGAACAATAATATCCAGATGCATGTGGACATTCTACATACTAATGTTGATAAAAAGGAAGACTATCTCATGAGATAAATAATAAGAGACATGTGAAGAAAACTATTAGAAAGCTGATAGCTCAAACTTATTGACCACACCTAGAGCTAGATATCTAAACTGCTACATTATGTGAAAATTTTACTGAGGAAGAAAAAGCACATTCACCGCCACAATTTTTCTCTAGTCAAGAACATGAGCCTGTGACACTCGGTTTTTAAGAGGTTTTTCAAGAGAGATCAACTCAAGATTCACTGTAAATATATTTAAGAGTCACAAACATAATTGCACCAGATTTAGAATTTATAAACTCTACAATCTTATATTTCTATATTCTATTTATTTTTTTAATTACATTTTGAGTAGTGTGTGCTATACTCTATTTTATATATACACACTATCTCTTGTATTGAACTAGAGGATACCTTTATATCTTATTATCTTTTCTTAAACCAATACTCCCATTGATAAGAGTGGTATAGGTACTTGTGTGGACCATTTATTTTTACTCCCATGTATAACTGTAGAAGAGGTTGTGTGTGACTTGGATAGTTTGTTAACTATTGTAAAACCTAATCCAGGTTGTGGATCATATTTTTTATTTTATATAAACTGCTTGGTGGTAGGTGATCACTAAGTGGAGATGAATAATTATTTACTTGATATTGAACCTATTGTATTAAAAATTTCTATTGTGTTCTTTTATTTTGTTTTTCCTTATTTCAAATTTAAACTAATTTTTTTTAATAATAATAAAATATTTATTTTGATAGTTTATCTTAATTTTTGTTCATATGACATTTTGATCAAGTAAATTGATTTCAAAGGACCAAATAATATTTTTTTATTATTCATTCGAGACTTAATAAAGCTTTAGATAAATCTTTATAATGGTTAAGATCTATATTATACAACTTATTTTGATAAATTAAGATATATTTAATTATTTGGGGGATTTGAAAATAATCCATTTTAAATCAAAAATTTTATTTGGTACTTAATTCACCCCCCTCTTGAGATACTCAATTCGACGAATATAATCAAGTGTCTATTTCCTCCAGTGGTGATCCACACATGCACTAAAAACTACCAGGTGATGTTTTAGGAATCTCAAAGTGCTATAATGAATGATCCTAATGCTTGCGACATTAATGTTTGATATCCATGAGAATCACTTCAAAGAAGGACTCTTCTTGTTCTATCTAGAATTGAGAGGGGTGGTGGCAGAGGATTGATCTTCATTCTTAAGAGTGTTTTTGAAGAGGAGATCTATAGGGATGAAGAGTATTCTATATATTTCTTTGTGCACAAAAAAGTAAATCGCTGGTGTTTGGGTTAGAAATATTATAATTTGGTAAAATAGTTTTAGGGTTAGAAAAAAATAATTACACATGGGTCCTTATTATTTATATTAATAACTGGAAAACCCCACGTCTAAATAATATTATTTTTTTGACATGTGAAAAATTCATGAGTTAATTAATTATTACTTTTTGAATAAATCATTTAAAATTTATTCAAATAATATTTAATATATTATTTATCCCCAGGATTTTAAACTCGATATTACATTCTCCAAAAATACTTATTGGACCTTGAATAATTTATATATATTTAATAAATAAATATCACTACATAATTAGTTAATAAAAATATAAAATAAATATTATATTTACTAAATAAAAAATACATATTTATTGAATATTATATACACAAATATTCCCTTGAATAACTAGTGACTTAATATATGTGATCAATAAAACATTAATAATTATTAAACTAGATTAAAAAATAATATTTATTCAACATGAATAATAATTATAATATTTAACTGGGGTTTTGGATACACTTAGTATGTGACACTTGAGGCCTATTTTCTAAATGAAATTAGGTGTAACTGACCAAATTTCAAGGTTAACTACTATAAAACACCAAGGAATACATAGGTAAAGAAGATAATTACATAATTAAATAAAACCTCAGATTAATTATTACTATGTAATATAATATCTTTATCATGATATCTCTAATCAGGGAGGTTGCGTGCTGGTGTCATCAATCCATGTGCTTGATATCTCTTTCATTGGAATTATAGAAATGATCCTACACATAGAACAGCAAGTCCATGGATTTATTCAGGTTATTCAATTCCTATCAAAGGGCTTGATATATATACTTTAATTAAAGAAATTATATGTTAAAACTTTTCCTGCATCATTCATTAATACAATATCATTTGAGACACACCCAACATATCCTATTCCACTACAAACATATTTCATCACAGTTTTCATCAATACAAGAAAGTATGTGACTAATGATATCCATTAATAATAATTTTTAAGTCTAAGGATCAATATACATGCATTCATATAAGAATATCCAATGAAACATATGAATACGGATTTCCTACTAGAGGGTCGGTGCTCTCATGATCTCCTATACTAGAAATTACCAAGGGTGTGCACTATGAGAATGTGACTAAGCCCTATGAGTATCCATGATTGATATCCTGTATCATTTTTATCCCCTAAAATTTATATCATCCAGCTATAGAAAATATATTTAAGAACATTTTCATGGAACTGTTAGGTTCTCATCATAGTGGGGAACTGTTATGACCTTTAATGGAAATAAACACTCTTATGAAGTTATCACATAATATGTCATGATGAAGAATAATAATGATGTCATAAAAAGTTTATTAGTATTCATAAAAAATATTAATTTTAATCATAAATTAAATAGACTTTTGTTTTAGGTAACCAACTAAAATACCCACATAGCTACCTGGGTTCCCAAGATCAAAACAAAGTGATGTTGAGAAAACAAGTAATAAGTACAAAACTCATAAACCATAAATAATAATTCACACTCACCTCCACCTTCCCCATAAGAAACAACCCCTTTTACCCAACAAATAGTAACTATATGTACAACACCCAATAATGATAATGTGTCAAATGACTAAATGATATGACTCAGGTCAACTAGGTGAACCATTATTTTTAGGATCCCACCTGAATAGAAATGCACAGTTAAGTGTGCTTGTCTTAGAGTAGTGATCGGGATGGTTGACCTTCTAGGAAGTTTTGTAGGGTGTGTATGAGTGAGGAAAAAGTACACATAGAGAACATGTGTTGGACTGTAGGGATAGTCATTAGTTAGATGACCTGGTCAGGGTGTCTTTACTATCATCATGACCCATTTGTTACATTTTTATCAGAGAAGGAACCCAAACATAAGTGTGGAGGCACTAATTGTGTTGAGATGTATGGTATACAATGTGGTTGTTGTGCTCTAAAGGGGTGTGAATGTAACATCCCCCGAATGGTAAAGGATTAAATGACTAAATGATATTACTTATTTCAACAAGGTGTGTCTTTCTTTTAGGAGCCTACCATATTAAAACTCCTAATTTAAGCATCCTTGGACTAGAGTAGTGACAAGGATAAGTGAACTTATATAAATTTTTCTAGGGTGTGCACAAGTGAGGAAAAATCACATTGGAAAGAACATGTGTTGGCCTGTGGGGACAATGAACACAATGATAAAGGGTTATATAACTAAATGATATGGGTTATGTCAATAAAGTGTGCCTTTCATTTCAGGATCCTAACTTATTATAACTCCAAATTTAAGTATTCTTGGTCTGGCATAATGATCATGATGGGTGAAATTAAGGAATGTTTCCTAGGGCGTGTACGAGTGAGGAAAACCACAGCGGAAAGAACCGGTGTTGGCCTGTGGGGAAAAAGCACAATAAAGATGTTGTGTTCTAAAGTGAGATGAATGTAACACACCAGAATGATAAAGGGTTAAATTAATAAATTACATGACTAATGTAAACAAGGTGTGCCTTTCTTTTTTGGAGCCCAACTTATTATAACTAAAATTTTAAGCATTCTTAGTCTGGACTAATGATAAGGATGAGTGAACTTATATAAAGTTTCCTAGGGTGTGTGCATGTTTGGAAAAAGCACACTAGAAAGAACATGTGTCGGCCTGTGGGGACTATCATTAGTATGGTGACCTATTTGGAAATGTGGGTGGGACCCAGGGAGGGGACCATGTGTCTGTGGAACAACTAGTGGTACTTGGCGGGACAAAACCTGATTTCCATGTTAAAGGTAGGGTGTTTATGCTTTCATTAGGGAACAAATGTTATAATATGTGTCAAGAACCACCCAAAAGAATGGAAAAATAACAAGGTTTACAAAGAGGGTTCACACATAAACAAATTAAAATTATATTGAAATTTCCAAATGGTCCTTCTTGAAAACCAACTTAGAGTGCCGGACCATTTTATAAATTTAAAAAATAGTTTATAATTTTTTTAAAAAAAATTTACATTTAAAATGAATTTTGAAACAAATTTATGAAGTAACCCCTCTTCTTATAAACAACCTCTTGAAAACTCAATTTTTTTTTTATTTATCCCATAACCAACAAGGTTTAGAAGACTTAACAAATCAATATTTCCTTTAAAACAAAAATTTAAACATTTAAGACACTTGGAATTAAAACATTATTTAAAAAATAAAAAGTTCTATTAAAAAATCTTATGCCAAATGTGATTCCACTATGACATAATGAAGTGAAATCAAGAGAAAATTCCAACCCAACAACCCCTAATATTTTAGTAAATAAGTGAAATCGATAGAAAATGTGAGTAAGGGAAGGAGAAAGGGAAAAAGAATACGAGGAATATAGGGGATTAACTTGATGAAAAATAGTTGGAATCAGATCCTAGAGACTAAAAAATAAAGCAGGAAGGGAGGGAGATATCTCCTCATGTACACCATGTCCTAATAAAGTGATGTGGGGAGAGAAAAGGGGAAACCTTTTAATTGGGGCTAGGTTACATCAAAAAATTATACTTTTAAGAGACTAGGAAGTTTTTACAGTTACTATATGATTTAGAAAACCATGATCCAACCATGTAGAATATCCCTATTAGAACTATACAATTCTCTCTTAGTTTCTTATAAATCATTTAAAAATCATGTTCCAAGAAACTCATATATAAGAGTTCCCCACATGAATTATACTAAGGCTTGAACAATTTGATCCAAACCATATGATACCCATTCATCTTAACCCTTCATTTTCTCAAATAAAATGCAAGGACCACTATGTAAAGGTACACCCATGGTTTAAACTAAACCAGGCTATATAGACTATGTGAACAAGGAGAACTAGGTAAGGGTTGGGAACATAGTTTATTCTATCTATGAATAGGCCATTCACAAGAAGTTAAATAGAACAAAAACTCAAACAAAATAAAATATGAATCCAAAAACATTCTAAATTTAAAATAACCCAAAATTAATTAACTAAATAAATAAATAGCAACTCATAGTGCTATAACTCCCCACTATGTTACTTTATTACCCTGTAAAGTCATCCATATCAAAGAAAAAAATCTGATGAAAACATAACTCAAACTCACCTTGAGTTGTGGGTGGGTAGGGAACAAACTAGAAAGGTCCTAAAAAGGAAATAAAACAGATCAAAACCAATTCCTCCATATCCACAAATCACTCCAAAATATACTTAAATTTTCTCTAAGTAAAAATCATCTTCAAATAGAACTATGATCACTTATTGTATGAATACATGAGAAAATAGAGACCTATCACGGGTCTCTCCACTACATAGAATTCATCTAAAATGATTAAATTCTTATTAAACACACACTTCATAATAAAAATACACCAAAATACCCATTTACATAAATTTCATAAGAATTCTCAAAATAAATCAAAATAAAACATCTATAAAATAACCAACTCTAAATCCCATAAAAAATAATCAAACATAAAAAAACTTCATCCTAAAAAACATTTTTCTTAAACCATGGGTGGTGACAATAATAACAAGTACACTAGGGACTCCAGACTAAGCACTGACCTAAAACATACCAATAAGAAAAACTCACAACCCTAGGTTCTCATTCCACTAATAACATGATATATCCTAGTTTTATAGGTATATACCCATGTGTCTCCCATGTTCTATCCATTTAAAATCTAACAATGATGAAGATAAAATAAAAACACACCCAAACCTCAAGAGAAATAACAGATCTCAAAAAGGAATATATGAAACCAACAATCACCTAAAAGACATAAATTAATTCCAAAAACCTCTTGAATAATAGAAACACCATGGAAAGAGGAAAATATCACAAGAAAAATTTATAACATCCATGAGACAACATCAACAAAACCACCATTACATAATGGAAAACCCCCAATAATCACTACACCTATAAAGAAAACCTAAAAACAACGATCACTGAAATTCCAAAATCACCCATAAGACATCTTATTATGATACATCAACTTAAAAAACCTAAAAATGATACCTAAGATAATAAATTTAAGACACAATTCTAGAACTTTCAAATATGATGAATTTAAATGACCTATTCCTCTACATTAGATGTTTCCTCCACCTACTCTGTGATGACTAGAACTTCTAAACCAACCCTTCTATCTAAGCTTCATAACTATACTAAAACCTATTGAAAAGAGAAAAATTATCCCCAAAATAAAAAAAACTAAGTTTTAATTATCTATATTCTACGTTTCTTTCTTATCTTCCACAGACACAACCATCACCCTTTTAGCCTCAATAGTTTTGAGAGAACTGATGGATTTATAATTATCTATAACTACTTTATTTACTCTAAAGGACCTTGATTACCCTGGAAATAAGGAATTATATGATTTACAAAGAATTATATGGGGTCCAAGTGTAGGAAGGATCCCAGCTATACCACTCAATATTGAGTATGGGTAGAGTGATCAAGTGGGAAACCATTCCTAAATGATGAGGGGAATCACCCTATAGATCAACCCAATAGAAAGACTTACTACTATTATTTTAAGAGTCTCTCGAATCCATACACAAAATAATAAGAAATAATACTCAATCAAACAATAGTATAAAAATTTATCAAATTATAAAAAAATCAATCAAAACACCCTTTACAAACACCACAACCATTTGAGAATTTTTATAAAAGCCAAAAAATCAAATGAAAATCAATAAATTCCTTTTTCTACACCAAACTAGTTTCTTGAATAGAAAACTAAATTTTAAAGTCAGATACAAACAATAATTCATATATAATAATCTAAATTTAATGAAATGACATTAATTCCATAGTAAAACTCCCTTAATTCCACTCACATTAAGGGTAAACACCTTTGGGGTCAATCCAGATAGAAAAATGAATAAAAAAAATCTAGGGTAAAAAAAGGTTGTGAAAGGTTTGGCCACATGGGTTTGATAACCATGTACCAACTATGAAATAGGCTCTATGGATCTTCCAAACCCCTACTACATGAGCTCCATATAGATTTTGAAACCATATAGGGTAACCATTTAACTATGGTTATATCACAATTTTCACCCTTTGATATCAATGTGACCCCAAAAATAATGGATACACACAATAGTTAACTAAATATCATAAAACACAACTAGAAAATAACTAAAAATGTAGTCTCATATATCGATATCCCATGGTAACTAATGTTTCATCATGATAGGTGGTGATTAGAAACCCATACCTAATATACCTCTTAATCCATAATGATTATCTTGATATTATTTTTACCATGAAACCCCCAAATAATGTAAGGGATTTTCAAGTAACATAGGATCCCTATAAATAACCCATGCTCGGAGACCATTTCATCACAACCCAACCTGGGTCACCCTAGAACCAATCACCTGATCTTGTCTATGGAAAGGATAGTATGGAATTATTAGTCACCAAGGGTTGGAAAAATATACTTGGGCATCATAGAAACACTCTTGGGAATAGCTTCACCCAATAATTGAACAAAAAAAATTATATGAGAGTCTAAGGTACTTAAATTTTTTAAAAAATTGTAAAATAATAAATAAAATAACTAATAAAAAAATAAATTTCATCACATAAATAAAAAATAGAAAAAATAGAGGTCCAGGACAAATAATCCAATACAAAAAAATTCTCAAACAAAACCCAAAACCAAAATGCTACAAGGCATGTCCATGGGACCCAAAGTCACTCACCACATCCCACTATCGTGACTCAAGTAACCAAATATTTATTCAATAGATTCAAAACTAATAACCTAAATTAAAACCATATAAGAATCATGTACCTGTTGGTATATACATGGTTTAAAAAAATTTATGTAGTATGATTTCACCAAAGGGTTTTTTAAATTCATTGAAAAATTTATTTTATTCCATCTAGTTTTAACTCTAATCAAATAATTGTATATAAAATATTTTTTCATAATGGAATAAAGAAAAAATATCACATCTATAAATATATATATATACATTATCCCACTATTATATTAAATTAAAATAATGAATTTGAAAAATACATTAAAAAAACACACTATACAGGATAACCACTTTTAATTTGAAAAAAACTTTTTATAACGTTTTTTAAATACTTTATAGAAAGAAACCACACAACATAAATGAAATTTAAATACAAAGGAACAATTTCACCAATAAAAAATAGGTTAAATCCATCATTTTCACATATTCCAAACAAAAGGATATATATAAAGAATAAAGTCCAAGGAATCCCCTAAACATACCAACCAACTAAATAATAAGTGTCATGGGATCTATACTAGGTCCTAATATGATAGTATTAGGCTTTTACATACACATACTATCTTTCATCTGATGTTTCACTCTTTACACAAATCCATATGTCTATCCTATGTCTAGCTAGAAATTATGGGAAATCCTCTCAATACTAAACATACCTCACCACTAGGGGGACACTATTAGTGTGTGATAATATAGTGTATCATAAATCTATAATTTTCACAAAGACACTTGGGTTTCGATGACCAAAACATAGATAGGGAGAGAAAATGAGAAATCAATAAAACCATAATAATTAATAAATAATAAATCACCATGACCACTAGATTCTTTGAAAGAAAAAACCCATTTTATTCACCAAAAAATCACTACATACAACAAACACCAGCCATAAGATAAGAAAAAAGCATAGGGGGCATAAATAGAGTTCACACACCCCCATATTTAAACCCTTTAAATGTAACAAACATTTTTTATTTAAAACCAAACCAGAGAACTAATTTAATTTATAAATTAAAAAATAGTTTGTAAAAAAAAATCATAAAAACTTTAATTTACAACTACTTTTGATACTAATTTTCTAATCGAAACCTTAATTTTAAATATCCATTTGAAATCTCAAACATCAATTTTTATTTATCCAATAACCTAAACAAGAAAAAAAGTCTTAAAATCGTTATTTTATTTAAAAAAAATTAAAAAAATTAAGACATTTTTCATTCAAACATTATTTATAAAGTAAGAATGTACCATTAAATCCCTATATGCCAAGTGTTATTCCACATAGAAATATTTTTGAACTCATTGATATAATCATATATAAATATAATTTAGAAAATATGACATTTTAAATCATAAATCACATAATAATATGACATAAAAATGAAGTTCACAAAAACACCTACGTCAATCTTTGTGGAAATTCATCATTACAAGCCACAATACATCACCTATGATGGTGAACACTCAAATAAGTAAAGATAAGAACACTAAAACCCTTAAATAATAAGAGAAAAATTAAAAACACCCCAAAAACCAAATCTAGTACCAATGAACCCTAGGGTTCCTAAAAGGTTGTGTAACCCAAAGAAAATAAGAGGAAGATAAAGGAAGGATGAATAAGAATAAGAACAGAGGGTCTTACCTTAATGTAGGTGATTGGAATCATGGATTGGGCGAGAAAAAATAGACGTGGAAGGAAATGATATCTCCCCTTATATGGGATATATACTAATAGGATAAATTATGGAATAAAAAAGGAAAAAACTTTAATTTATTCAAGTTTACTTAATGAAATTCACCCATTTAATGGACTGGGTTGTTCACATGGTTGCTGCACAAATTTATAATCCATGTTTCATCAATATAGAACATCTCTGTTAAAAACTGTAAGACACCTCACATGGATGCTGCATGATTTCTTATAATTGTGCAAAAACTGTGCACCAGGAAACTATTGTGTAAGGGTACCATATATGGTTTCATATACGACTATCATGGATTTATCCAAAATGTGTTATACACATTCACCCTATAAATTCATGTTCAAAAATGAATTTAAAAACCCCTATGTTAGGGTTCTAAAAATGTTTTCACTAAACCGTCCCACTTAGACCATGTGACCAATAAAACATTCCTAAGGTTTGGCCACAAATTTTATTCTAACCATCCCAAGCTGTATGCCAACTATTAAATATAATAACAACTATAAAAATGTAAATATGAATCTTAAAACATATAAAATTTAAAATAATTCAATCTTAATTTGTTAAATAAATAAAATAGATACATTGGGAGTTACATATTTAGAGATCCACCTTGATGTATTGAGTGAAGGTTTAAATTGTTCATGATTATCTATGGATTTCTATGATACATTCCAATCAATATAGATTTAGAAAAATTTTTAGTATTCCAACTACATTTGTGATCCATGAGATTACCAGGGGGAAAGTTCATGATGA
The DNA here is from genome assembly GCA_963277665.1 of Viscum album. Taxonomy (NCBI): domain Eukaryota; kingdom Viridiplantae; phylum Streptophyta; class Magnoliopsida; order Santalales; family Viscaceae; genus Viscum; species Viscum album. The sequence continues at coordinate 1,547,670,971 of OY728133.1, forward strand.
AAATTTGTGATGAATTGTGAGTATTCATGTGATTCCTATTTAATTGGGGAGTTAGGTTGAAGTAGGAAGTTTTTTTCAGTCCCATGATAACATAATGGGATTTGAGACCTAGATATGTTCATATATGTTATAATATGGTTTTGGACTTCTCAGATCTTAGAATTCATAAAAACACATCTTGGGATTCTAGTGGGTTGTAATGAGTGTCCACCCTTTAGATGGGATTGTGTTTCAGATGACCCCATATATAGAGGTTAAAGAACTTGTTTCAATTTTAAAATTTCTATAACTACTAGAAAATATCCTTATACCCACAGTTTCATGGAACTATGGGAAGTCGAGGCATAATTATTTCCTTGAGCTATACCTATGGTTTTGGAAACTGTGGGTATAGGTCATATGCACTGTTTCATTAACCTATACCCTTAGTTTGTAATACTATGGGTATAGATTTGAAAAAATATGCAGGCATGAGATTCGATCCCTGGATCACCCCTTTACTCTTATGGTTCCTTACCAATACCCAATTTATATTATTGGTATATAAATATATATTAAATTATATTTATTTATATAAACTATGTCTATAGGTGGAAAACCTTGGGAATAGTAGTTCTGGTGAATTTATTTTTGTGTCCCACAAATATTTTCCCCCGCCATAATGCAGGAATGATATACCCAGGTTTTTTGAAAATGGTGGGTATAGGTACTCAAAAAACAACCATATACCCATGGGTTTACAAAAAATGTGGTATATGTCTTGAAAAAAACCTATACACACAAATTTCTAAAATCGTGGGTATATGGCCATTTTCCAGTTGTGTATGGGAGTGATCCCTTGTGTGGATATGACATAAATGTGATCAGTAAGATATACTCTAGGAATGGTGAGGAATGGTTTGAAACGTGAGAACTAATGGTCTTGGGTATAACCAGTGTGAGATATTTGATCTTTGTAGTGTGCTTATAAAATGGAATAATCAATCAAGGAATTCTTAGTAAATTCAAAAGGCCGACTCATGCAAGTGATAAGCTAATTTTTTTGAGAATGTGAAATGTTGTGTGGTCAATATTGGTTTAAAATAAATATTGATGTGATAATGGGTTTGGTATAATTATGATGAATTTTAAGGATGCTTAATCCATGATGAGTAGTGCACTAGTGAGAGAATGAAACTACAATGGGATTATGAGAGTCCATAATGGGCCAGAATACTAATGTTGCACAACATTGAGTGGGTCCCTAACCATGAGATACATGAATCAGACTAAATTCTAGGTACGATAGATTATATAATGGAATCCTATAGAACCATGATATCATATACCATAGGGATATGTTAATGTGATGGGTATATTTGGTTATAATTTTTATAACTCAAGACTATACACATTGATTTGATGATTGAATAAATGAGAATTGGTTCACATTGATCAAATATATGGGAAATCCAATAGATGGGATAACACCAAAGTTGGATCAAGTGTGTTGATATAATATACATAGATATTTAGTTAATATCAGTTCTTATGAATATGGTGAACTTAGAATGGTAGGGGATAATTTTTTACTTTATAGATTTTATGCATGTGTCCAGGTTATGTCTTATGAGGTGGAAATACCATGGTGTGGGAATCCTTTTCTGGAGATTATTCAGAGTCAATAAAACTTTTTACTGATAATAATGAGTTTAGAAATTATGACCTAGTAGGATTACCAGGTGTGAGTTTAGAAAATAGACTGATGTGATATCCAGATATAGTAATTATAGTTCTTCAGTGATATTTAATGAGATATGAAACTAAGAATGGAATTTGGAGTTAGATTACCATAAAACATAGGACTATAGGTTCAAGTATTTAGTGTTTTGGGGATACTTTAGTGGCACATAAAGTTAGTGATCATTATTTATAAACTAGTTAATTAAATTGAGAGATTATGAAATCGGTGGATGGGTACTAAATGGATATCCTATGGAATGATAAATCTCATTTATTTGGTGAAACTATTCAGTGCTGTAATGTGTGGGTGTTTTATTTTTTAGTGGAATTTAGTGTAGTGGGGGTAATAGCTAGTTCTTTGTGTGTGTGATCAAGTATAATGAATTGAATATTCATTAGTCCAAATAGAGGATTCAACATTAGAGTTTTAACATTAGTTTTTGAAAAATTTATCTTAAAAATGATATGGGAAAATTTTAACATCAGTTTTATAAAAAATGTTAAAAGGTATTATGAATTACCTTTAATGTCATTTTTAAATAAAATTAACATCAAGGGGAATTATTTTTTTTTAATTTCATATTTTATAAAAAAATTGTAAAAAGTAAAAAAATTACCTTTAAATGTTGGTTTTCAATAAAACTAATGTTAGAAGTGTTTTAAAACATCATCAAAATCCTGAAACCCTTATTTTTTGTTTCATTTGAAATCCTCTTTCTCTCAAACTTTGACATCACTGGATAACCCTCTATGATACTTTATCATCTCTTTTAGTCAATTTTCATCATCTTTTCGCATTTTTTCCTTAAATATTTCATCCTTTATCCCTCTTTTACCATCCTTCATATTATTAAATTTAGGGAAACCCTATTGATCTTTTCCATTAATTATAGTTTAAGTTTTTTTGTTGGTAATTTCTTCCACTCCATTTCTTCAAATGTTTTTTTTCAATCTTGCAACCTCCTCCCTATTTTTACATACTTTGAGTGACTTTATCCAAATTTAGGATCTATTTTTTATTATCAACATCCAATTTTTTAAATTTATTTTTTAAATTTTATAAAAAAATTATTTATTGATTAGTAATAAATTTGATCCATCAATTCATTTTCTTGTAGACATTTTATTATCAATTACAATTTTTTAAATATTTTTTTAATGTTATACATTTTTTATGATTATAAATTATCTTTCACTGTAATCTTTATATAACTTTTTGTACTTCTAATTGTTTGAATTTATAAATTTGTTAACATTATAGATTTTTTGTGGTTGATATATTTTTTCTTCAATTTTTTTATTTAAAATTTTCTATTATCATTATAATTAATTTTCATTATGTTTTTTCACTGTAACTTTGTCATTTTTAAATATTTTTTAATTACAATTTATTTGTTAAAAATTTATGCATGTTTAAATTTTTTATTTTTATATATTCTTAATCATTTTTATTTAAATTTTTCAATGATATATTTTGATTGTTATCTATAATTGTTTGTTATGGTAAAATAGATATCATTAAATAATTTTGAGTATATCTTTTTTTCTTACAACTTATATGTTTATATATATATGAATATATATTTAAATGTTTATACATTTTAATATATTCACCTTTTATATTGTGATATTAGGTAATTAATGGATTTTAATTTGAAAAATTTATGATGAACCATTTATGAAAATGAAAAAGGAGTTCATGATTTATTATAATTTTCTAAACCAAATCTTTAAAACCAATATCTATTTTTCCGTGTGGGAAGTGTTTTAATATGAGAATGTTAAATTCAAATGAAATCTAGGATCACCTAAACTTCTATGGTTTTAGACATAATTATACACATTGGATATATCATGGTGAAATAATAGAAAACTAAAAATCTAATGTTAATGAGGATATTCAGCATTAGATAGAGTATTGTATTGATGAATTAATTCAAGATGTATGCATTGACAACATAAAAAAATTGTTAAATGACTGTAAATATATTCTAAGAAACAAATATTCTTAGTTTTCACTAAATTTACATTATTATCAGCAGTTCTGAGATTAGTTAAGTTGAAATCAAGAAATGGGAGGAGTGATAAAATTTCTCTAAACTAATTGAACAGTTAAAAGAGACACTTCTATAAGGAAACATGCTTTCAAATTCCAAGTATGATGCAAATAAAATAGCATGTATGATGTTATTTGGGTATAAAAAGATACATGATGTACATAATGATTGTTTGTTTTATTGGAGTGAATGTGAATGTTTATCAAAATTTCTAAAATATTGTCCATCATGATATAATATGGGTGAAAAACTCAAATTTGATTCATTATTAGGTATTTGTATCAAATGTCTTACCAAATAAATTTGGTATCTTTTAATAATTCCCCATTTGAAATGGAAATTTTCAAATTCAAATGATGTAGAAAGTTTAATATAGAATAAAGATGAGAGTATATATAATTTAAACTTACATCACCGTATTGATTCACTATAATGGGAGAGATTAGATAAAAAAATCATGATTTTGGAAGTGAATATGGAAATCTCAGAAAGGGACTGTATACAAATGGTAAAAATTCATATCAGTTCCTTAGTAGCAAACATAGTTTATGGCCTATAGTTTTGGTATTTTAAAACTTTTCCCCACATATATGTATGAAGAAAAAATATGTTATGATGATATTTATGATTTCAAGACAAAAAAAGTTCAGAAATGATATTGATGTGTATCTTTCACTAGTGATTGATGATTTCTAACTTATATGTGAGACATATGTTATAATTTTTTATTCATAAAAGAAAGAGTATTTTCTTTATTATTCTATGATATTGTTCACTATAAAAAACTTTCTTTTATATGGAAACTTATCTGGATATAGTGTTAATAGACATAAAACAAGTATAATTTGTGAATAAGAGACTTATATACTATCAATATAATAGTGGAAGAAAGACATTGTACATGGAACATCAAACAGTTTTGATAATTAATCATCATTATCATATATTGAAAAAATAATTTAATGGTTTATAGAAATATAATGTCCCCCGCAACAATTATCAACTGAATAATATTATGAAAAGGTGAAAATTATTTATTTTCCATTTGTAATGAATTGATGTTATGGATATAAAAAATATATCTAGAAGTAACAATTTATAATATTCAAACAACCTTATTTGATATTTTTATAGATAAAATATAACATTGGCATTATGCATGTTGATAAAAACATATGTGGCAGTTTTATTGAAACATTCCTAGACATTAAAATAAATAAATAAATGTGAATAATTTGGTGTGTTTGAAGGATTTGAAATTAATAGGTATAAAATATCATGACTTTCATGTATTGATGAAAGAACTACTAATAGTTTCACTACATGGTATATTAATAAAATCAATAATAAATACTATCATCAGGTTATGTGATTTTTTAAATCCATTTGTAGTGAAGTTGCTGATACAAATTTCTAAGATGTATTAGAGAATGAATCTTCCTTCATAAATTTTTAACTAGAAATGTATTTCCTACCAATTTTTTTATATAATGGTTTATCTGGTGATTCATTTAGTGCATGAGATAAGAATAGGTGGTCTTGTCTATTTACAATGGATGAATCCTTTTGAAATATATACGAAATTATTAAAATGATTTATTCAAATTAATCATTGATAATAGGCCTATATTATTTAAAAATTTATATAATAAGTGGTGATTGAGTTCTATATTTATAAGTTGTAAGAATTATATAATAGTGGTCTCCATATATCTAAATATTATACAATTGATATTGAATGTATACAGAATCATGGATTAAAGGTAATGTTAATTCCACATGATGAAGTGATGCAACAACATTTATACATTTTGAACAACATAGATGTGGTTCATCCATACATATCATCACATGTTTCCGGATTAAAGGTATTATATCTGAAAATAAATGATAAATGGTTGATGATTAAGAATAAAAAGACATTTCTTTAATGTTTTAAAGATAAAGTCAACAAATAATTAACTATATAATAGACTTAAAAATGATTTATAGGGGGAAAATCTCTTAATTTTATCACATTTTATGGTTTTGAAAATAATGGTTACACATTTTAAACAACAAATTAGGATGAAAAGGGAACTGTTCAAAATAGTGGGGTCGTAGTCATTGTTGAAGTAATGTATTTTTTGAGTACAAAATATTACAACCCAAAATCCTTATTAATGAAATATTGTGGAGTTCTTAAGGATATATTAAAATTTATTATACTAAATTTCATATAACAATGTTTATGTGTAACTGGGTTGATAATAACAGTGGTGTGAAATATGATGATTATATACTTACAAATTTTTTTTGAAAAGATTTAGTTTCAAAGAGGATTTATTTATCATGTTTATACATGAAAAGAAAATATTTTATGTTATTGAACCATAAAATGATCATTGGTCCATCATTTTTCAAGGAAAATAATTTATTTGGGTGATGAGAATAATGTTAATTTTATGGATTTATGTGAGGTTTCTTCATCTATTATAAGATTTTTCGATGATAAAAATGACTATAATCCAGATATAGTTCATCTTGTATGATATTATCATGCGGAAGGGATATGGGAAAACACTAAATTACTCTCCTTATAATCCACCTAAATATATATATTTTATTTCTTTTTAAAATTTACATGCGTAAAAACTTATTTTTTTTAATTTGGATGTTTAATTAATATATATTGATTATTTATATGATTTTTGCATTAAATTATATATTTAAATGTCACAGGTCAATTTTTTTTGATTGAGAAACCATATTTACATCATTGTGTTTTGATTAAATTTATGCATAAAAACACTTTTTTGTAACTGTAATATTTGAATTTATAAAATTTGATTATTTCTAGAATTTTAGGATTAATGCTTATATTCAATAGTTTATGTTTCATATTTTTTTTGTTAAGAATCATGAGATAATTATTTTTTTTGAAACTTAAAAATGTATGATGCTATTTTTTTACTTATATATTTTTTGTATTCATTATTTTTAAATATTCAGTTTTCTAATAATATGGAAGTAAACAAAATATCATTAGATTCATCTATTTAAATGATAGACACATAGGTAGAGGAACATTTACTGAGGTATGTATATATTTTTCTCAATTTTTTAAATATTAAATGATAAAATTATTTAATGAAATTAAAATTTTAACTTTTAAAGAAATATTTTTAGGACTACTAGTGTGCCTCTTATGGTTGTATATTATTCTTCTTCTTTAGAGAACATGATTCCAAGAGTTGGTAAAAATTGTATTACATGTTTTTTTGAAACTTTCACATACTCAGGGGGAGAAGATGATACATATTAATTTTAACGATGATAATAACCCACCCATCCCAAAGAAAATTTAGTTTAAGATTTATATCTACTTGAAAAGTCATTGACATATTAACATTTTATAATTTCATTATATATTCATTAACAAGATGATGAAAGAAAAGATATGGGAGTTTGTAATGTTAAAATATCTCAATTGATTTATTTTTATCTCATTCATTTAATATTATATATTTTATATGACTAATATTTAATTTATTCAATTAAAAATGACATTTGACTTTCAGGAATCAAAATAAATTAAGAAAATATGTCTAAAATTTGCAGTGGATTGAAGGAGATATTTTAAAACAAAATTGATTAATAAAATATGTCTTTGGTAAGTTATAGAATGAAAACCCATGAATCAAGTATTATTTTTTAGATATATATATGTGTAATAAAATTTTCACCAGTGACATAGTGAATCATTTATGGTATGATAATTATTTTATATTGTAAAATTTCTTGAATATTACCAGATTTCTTATTTGTTTTTTTTACGTAACATGCCTACAAGAAATCTCACAAAGAGAACCATTTGTAAAATGTACACCCTCATAATTTATCATGTAAATGGTATCATTTACTAGAGGATAAAATGGTTATAATAAGTTTTTATGCCTTAAGAGCTTAATCAAGTAGTGGTTCATAAGAGGTCAAGATTTTTCCTCCATCTCCCCCAATCACCATAAAAAATAGGAAATAATGATAATGAAAAAGATGAAAAGTTTCTTAAAAATCAATCTAAAGAAGTAGATGAAAGAATTCAATTAAATAATATTTTTTAATTTCCTTGATTTTTTTAAAATTAATATCAATAATATTAAATTTCCATTTTTCATTTTAGGATGAACTTCAGGAGAAAGTGATGTTGTTGAATTTTATCTACGATTTTAAGATGGAGATTCTAGCTACAAATTTTGGAAATCAAAAATCTAGTTTATGAAGCGGGTATCAAAATTAGGAAAACATGTTCCCATAAAAGTATGAAATAAAGGGACACGAAAATAGATTCCTTAAAATATGAGATGAAATACATAAAAAAATAAATTGAAGATCAAATTAAATCATCTGTGTGGGATATATATGAAAAAATGATGGGTAAATCATAGCATTCATGACATGCCTAATAAAATCCTCCACCTCCTCATTCTTACCTAACCTTATACTATGATTTTTATATTAGGGATCCCCATTTCATGTTGTAGCATATGGAGTCATACATATATTTTTTGGTTCTTTACGTCACTGAACAATGTAGTTTGGTTAGTTAATAGTATCATTACATGATATTATTGATCCAAAAATCTCTAATTTCATTTCATAAAGAGGAGGTTTCCAAAGTTAGATACTATATGGGCCATTTTTTAAATCTATCCACATAGCCTTACTCTTCATCTAACATATGATATATAATTTGTTGTTAAAAAATTATTTACTTTTGATTTAAAATTATATATAATTTTTTTCTTATTCTAAATTTATATAGGAGTATCTAAAATCAAGATAATTATTAAAAATGAAAACAATTTTTTAGGAACCAATAAATTTAGATACTTTTGAGATTTCTTATAGGCTAAATAGAATATCCTAGATTTATTATTTCTTGGATAATATTTATGAGTTTTTGATAACTTCTTATATATCTGGAAGAGAAGTTTCATTGAGAACACTAAATAATGATATCATGTATCTTGTTATTTTTTAAGATTTTGTTGTACCTCTTTTAGATTTTTTTCTATGTAAGTAAATTAATGTTTTAATTTTTATTTTTTAAAATAAATATAAATTCAAGAGACTGGATTTATTACTTATTTAAATAGTTATAAACACATTCTTTTCATTCAAAATGAGATGACCATTGTCAATGTTTTCATAGATCCCGAATTTATTTAAATTCCTACCCAATATCTATATGATAATGCTATTGTTACATATATATGTGAAAAATTATAAAATATGGATTGGGTGCTAGTTTTTTCCACTCCTTAATTGGTAAGAAGACTATGATAATTATGAAAAAATATTCATTATAATTTCATTAATTATAAAAATTTTATATTTTAGTGGTCATTGGATGTTATATGTACTTTTCCGGCATAAATGAACCTTATATTGCCTTTTCTCTTTATTAGGAAATGTTAAAAAAATAGGAAATTGTTAAGCAAGTAAGTTTTATTCTTTTTTATAAGTTCTTTATTCCATATAATTAATATTTTTAGATGTTTTTTAAGATGATATAGGAAAATATAGGTTATGGAGAAAGTTTAAAGATGGCCACTTTTTGATATAGGAGCCAAATAAAATCAAATATGTGAAATTAATGCTAAATATATTTTATATTATATAATATTTTTTCTTTTATATATATATTGCTTTATAATTTCATGTAAATGTTTAATAATTGTAGTGTCATCTTCAAAAAGGGTTGAATGTGGTTAGTATGTTTTAAGATTCGTTTTTTGATATAATTAATATAGGGGTGATGAATGAATTTGATAAGGTTAGTTATATTAATTATTTTATGGTTTTTATCAAAATATTCTACTTTTTAATCATATAAAATTCATTGTTATTATTATTTTCATTGACGATGATTCATATACAATTAAAAACCTTAACTATTTTTAATGTTTTTTTTTCAAACTAATTTTAAAAATGGTTTATTTGTAAATTATAAAAAAATATGTTAATTAAAGTTTAAAAATTGAGTATTTAGATAGTCATTTATAACATTATGTTGGTAATTTTTTTTGTAATTGGAAAAAATTTCAGATGTTTTTAGTATATATAATTTAATATATTTATTAAGAAAATAGATATTTTTTACATCAGTTATTTTAAATATACATGGAATGATAGGTATAGGGCCTTTGAAGTCAGATTTTTCCTAAAAACCAATGTTGAAAGATAATTTCCACATCGATTTTATCAAAAAACTAATCTGTAAAGTACTATGGGAAGTTTTCCATGTTAGTTTTATTATACAACCGATGTAAAAATAAATATTGTTTTGTATCCACATCAGTTAAACAATAAAACCAACATGTAAGGTTGTTTTATTGTCAATTTTATTAAAAAATGGATGTCCAAACCTCATTTAAATTATCTTTTAGCTGAATTTTTTATCTCACTTTTCTAAAATATTATGTCAAAAATTTTATTTTTAACATCTCTTGCATCAATGTTGATTAAAAACTAACATTAAAAATATATAAAAAAGATTTTAGAAATTTTTTTCCCCTAGTGATTGAGTACATAACTTCTTCTAAGTAACAATAGATACGTATGGTTTATTGAAGAATGGGTGTAGGGAGATTTAATAGTTTTACTTATTTGAGCATGGTGGGGAATGTTTTAACTAGTGATATGACTAGGAGATAAAGTGTACATCAAATATTTATTTCAAATGGGGGTTTCTAGGAAATATAGGGGTATGATTCTCGAAGATTAGAAACATTATGGCAGGGAGTTGTATAGATAAATTCCATTGGTTATTTTAGGAGTTAGAGGTGGGGATATTTAAAATGGAATAAAAAATGAAGTAAATTTTAATTTTTGGATCTAGAATGGTAAGTAGATGTCTTATTCTATTTTAGAGGATTAAAAAATATTTTATAGGTGAAGGTTTTAGATAAAAATTCATGGATATAATTTCAGGATGTTTGATAAATTAAAATAATCGAGTGGTGGTTTTAATATAAAATTGATTATTAGATATGATGTGATAGGTTACTCGATGGTGGAATCAAGGGGTTTCTTATGGGATTTTCTATTTGGTGGTTGGTGCAACTATACTTGGTAAACAGTATGCCTAGAATTTATTCTTTTTTGGAGGAGAAAAATAGGAAAATTTAGTTTAAAAATAAATACCCTCTTAGGTGGTGTCCTTTTGAAACTACTATACATTAAGAGAATCCAAACCCCCCTCTACCTATCCTCATTATTCCAATTGTTTTGGAGGAATGTTTCCTTATTCTTTAGGAAAAAATTAAGTATTTGATTCTATCTTCCTATTTTATTATTCCCTCTCCACCTTTTGTACAAATTTTGTGGATTTGATTTAGGAGTTTGATATTTATTTCAATTGGGAATGAAGGAATCATTATAAAGTGATGGTGTTTTTTATTCCATGGATATAGAAGACTCAAGGATTATGAATGCACATGATTTATGGAATTTTCACTAGAGGAAAACTTTTTAATTTTATTTATTGATTTTTCATCAAATTGGAAATAAAATATGTTTGAAATTGAGTTATATTTTTCATTGTGAATTGTGTTGGTCCAAACATGTATTAGAGGTTTCCATTATAATGTTTCATCCTGGACTACCCAATCTATGAATATACTAGAGGAAGCATGTGACCTCATACATGCCTCCCCATACTTGATAAGCTATGAAATAATAGTGAAAGTTTGATAATTTCCTATAGAGAGACTATACCCTCTAGAATCATCAAAAAAATAATAGAAAAAAACATAGAACCCATAAAATAAAAGAACATAACATTACAGAAAGAAATTATAGTGGAATTGAAAACATAAAGAACCATATACAAGCTATAATAATGTGTACACATGTAGATAGTTAGTGATAAAAAAATGGACAATCATCCAACGGTCCAATAATATATAGCTTGGAATGAAAATTAACTTTTTTATTATTAAAAAACTTTTGAGGAAAAAAGTGGGAAACCAAAATTTCCAACAACGAACACATAACAAACCTAACAAAAAATCCCCAGAACAAACTACAGGATCAGCTCATCTCTGGTGAATGTACCCTGACATAATCCTTTATCACTACAAGACCCTTCTGCAAGTAGTCCATTATAGAAAGCACAGACATAGAACTAATGGACGAGCCATACCCTCTCAATATCCAAGTCCAAAAGACCTGCTCCAGTGAAGACGTTGAGCACTAATCCTCATATAAAGATGAACCAACTAGAGTGATGGATTGAAACACCTAACTAAGACAAATGTAGACACAACATGTACACCAATCAACTCAAACCAACCAACAGAGAATGCCAACTTAAATAGAGTCAAAGAGTAATAACTTGAGATTACCAGAGTCTACTTCCCTAAACAGTTTCTAGGGGAAACTCGAAACCTGTGTGTCTGAGACCTCCATCATCAACTTTTCAAACTCAAAAGCCATATAATCCCAAAACTATATGTACTCCTCCATGCTGATCTTCCATTTTTTGAAGCCCCCTACCAGGATAAGATCTTGTTTTTCAATCCATGAGTATTATTCCTCATTGAGAGATACCCTTAGAGGACATCCCATCATTTTAGCTACCTCATCCTCAGATGCGTTAAGCACAAATACCTTCTTTGTTAATTCTTCTTTAGAGAATAACATCAATTCCAAGGAATTAACCCCATGGTCCCTTGATTACAAATGTATCAAAGTCTTCATTCCAAGCTTCTTGTAGTTTACATTTTTTGAAGAGAGAGTCTCCAAAGGGGGTGGTAACGAGGAGTAGTCCTTCCTCCCCTTTCTTCTTATGAGGATCTTGTTTCTCTTCGGGCATGGGGCTTCATCAGATAAGAGTCCAGACTCACTCCTAATGAGTTCCTTCATGCCGTCCCCATATTCCTCAACCAGTTTAGTAAAACCAAAACTCAAACCTACCTATGTGATTCCTTTGAACCTATTACTCAGGTGAACTGGGTTCTAGATTAGGGAATCCAATCCCCCGATCCTCCCAGCTGTGTTTGGATTGGTCACCTACAAAGCAACCCACTACTTCTCCTTGTGTGAAATAAAGCTATATGACCTTAGCACCTCAACGAACAGATCAGCAGAGACAACCTTCTCACCACCCACTATCTATTCTATAACTACATTACTCCCCTTCCTATGAGGTTCCACATGAACCACCTCGATATGGGGTATCCCATCACCCTTCCGTGCACTACGTTTGTAAGAGCCCTCCAGGACTGACTTAGCCTGCTGAACACCTTTGAAACCTTTAAGTTAAAAGGATTCCCCACATCCTTTTTTTCCATTATAGTACCAGGTACAACCTCAACATTACAGTCCGTTGGATTATTGTTGGGTTGTTCCTCCTCCACCACCCACAATAACTAATTCCCTCAACCTCCACCCTCACTACCCAAAGCCAATAGTTTTGAGCCAGCCTCCACATTAAACATAACAACTTTACCTCTATTGCTGCACTCTACCCTAGTTGGGAACTGATCCCATCGGATATAAGCATCCATTGTGTAACCCGACCATTTAAAGCTCATAAAAAAACCTTTTTGAAACCCCTTGTCCACTAGCCTTTCATACCCCTGTCGACATACATCCATGAATGCCCCAGATACCTACCGAAGGAACAAAACTCCATCCAATCCTCGTAAATCACATGTTGCTTTCACCTATAATCTGGAGCGATTTTGATCCATACAAAATCAAAGGGATATTTAGATACATCCATATCTACAAAAACACTCAGACTGACCGGTTAGAAAACCCAATCCATGCGACTATATGAACACATAAACCTAATGACTAGATTTCTGAGTATTCTAATAATAGATAGATTTTGAAACGGAAGAGGAAGTTTTAGGAAACTTACCCAAACCTCAACAGAATGAGGATAACGTTTCATGTGGAACTTAAATGACCATCTAAACAGGAAGAACCCGAACCCAATGAATCTACATGGTGCCCTCAACAAAGTGTAGATGAGGTCCTCCTCCGAAGAAAAATGAACCATGATGTGTTGGTTGTCAAGTAATCCCACTTTCTCCCTTTTACGGAGATCCCAAGAACCAAATACAAACCTATCAAAGGCATCGATTTAAGGTCTTCGCTGCTTGAACTATTCCACCAAGGTGATATTTAATAGCGCTGTGATTTCTATAAACTAAAAAGTCAAGATTTGAAGATTAGGGAACCCATTGATGAGCTTCGTAACTTTAGGGGATAACAACACATTTAGGAACAGAGGAAGGAAATCAGGGTTTGATAATGGTCGAAAACCAGGCTCACCTTGGACTTGTCTCCACAACACCACTGATCTCTTCAAGAGCATCCACTTTTTCTTGGGTCATCACTAAGAACTACATACCAAACATCTTCATACATATTCTCTAGATTTCCCACACATGATGTGAGTATATAACTCTGTTGGTCACCACAAAAAATTTACTTTATAAAAACTATAATATATGTGTGTTCATATAGTGAATTAAAGTAAGATATAATCATCACATGCATACACCAGTCACTTTTTAGTCAGTCAATAAGCCACATTGAAGGCAAAATCATACATTATTTAAATAATTCTAAAGTGTCTTTGAATATTAAGGAGTATAGCCCCATAAAATCTAGACCTCACACTGAGTAAATCATCAAATATATAGGGAGACATTATGTAAAACCTCAAAGAATCATGAAAATATTGTGGAAATATGTACCACTTGAAACATCTAATCTCTCATATTATCATGTTCAAATCATTTAATTCTATCTCTAGGGGAATTAAATCTTTCCTAACATACCCATCAGCCATAGGGGTAGTGCATATAACATTTAATATATAATAAATCTCAAGGGGACAGTACATCCAACTATTTATCATCACAATTCACAAGGGAAAAAATTTCACACATCACATTATCACATGTCATAAGGTGAAGTAAATCCCACAATGGCTAAACCATAATTCATAGGGTTTATAATATTCCACCTCATATACACCATCAAACATATGGGGTAGTATATCATACCTCATATCCACCACCAACTTCATGGGTAGAAAAACTCAATTAAAATCCACCATCAGTCATTGTGGGTAGTAGATCACTCATTATATCTATATCTATCTTCAATGGGGAAATATTTACCTCATTTTAATCTTTCATTGGGATATTTTACCCTACATAAACATCCCTTAGTATAATAACATCACATGTAAAATATAATGTTCACAAAAAATTCATAGAGGATAACATCGCTTACTAAAACATAAGGTGTCAGGAAACACATTCCCTACTAAATACTCAATAACAAGGGTAAACATGTACAATCTAGATATATTCCACACTCAACATTAGTTAAAATAAATCTAATACAAGGCATTACACATCATATCTTATCCCCAAGGGTGATAAACACATCACCTAAAACCATGACATAACAAGGGTGGATAGATTTCCTCATAATCCCATAACCTTACCCAACATAACCATGTCTAAAAAAACAGTATTACATGATAGTAATTGGTTTATCTAAACCAACCAGTTCACTAGTCTACCCACAACCAAATGGATACATAAAAGGAACCCAAACACTAAGATAACCCTTCCTCTTTAAGTATCTATATCTGGTACTACATCCCCATATATTAGAAGTCATTTTATCCCAACACTCATTAAGACTAAGTCTCATTCTAATGGATGGACCACCACTTATCCTAATAATAATGTAAGTTTCTCATACCAAAATCTAATTAATAATACCTCACATGGTTTTCCACCAAAATAAGGGACAAGGTAACCCCTTCATCAACCCATTCCAAATGTATCACAACACTTTCGTAGAAAAAATGAATATCAATATGCATGATCTCAATACACCCAGTAAAAGTATCTTATCCTGATCTATATAGAAAAACTCATCACTTACCAAAAAAATGAATACCATTTTTTATGAACCCGAGTCATTCAAAAATTCACTCTCATTCCGATATCTCAAATGATTAAATTTAAAACAACCAATAGGATCACCCCCATATATATACCTGAGTGAGAGTCCCATATCCCAACTAAAAATGGGCAGCATTGTTGGGCCTTATCCCCATGGTCGAATCCCTCTTTGGGTTGTAATTTTATATTACCAATCCTCTCACATAGGATATATACTCTTTAATGTATGAATCATAAATTCTCAACCAAAAAGGTCTGATAAGGGTCTCATATAACCCAATGACGTAACCTCAAAATATGGAACCCACTCAAAGTCCCAATATAGTTCACTCAAGATACTCAACCATGTTTACCATCCAAAAAATTTAGGAAAACCCATATAAATATGCAATATTAGGAGCCACATACTTTAATTGGGATTTATCCCATTCATATGATTCTTGAACTCAATCTCCATGGATTGATCATATTTAATTACAAATTATTTATCAATATGAGGCCATAAATCCATTAAAAAACATTACTCAACTATAGAATAGTTATAAATATTTAAAACAATTATTTCATATTTATTCAATAAGGAATAACTCACATAATTTCATAATGATGCAGTGACCTTATACACCAGAGTGGAGTTCATGTATGATACACTATGAAGACAACCACTAGACAAATACCAAATAAATGAAACATAGAAACCAACCAATTCTATCCAATTTTGGTTAAAGAACAAAAAAATTAGCTAATTGGATTACATTAACCAAAACCATTTGCAATTACATGACAATATAATTTCAATATATCTTCAAACCATCCCAAAAAATCCCAATCATATCTAGATGATTCCACCATGCTCTAGAGTAATATTCATTGAAAGAAAAAACTCATACCATTAAAATTAATATAGAAAAATGTAGATAAAAATAGAAGATAGTCAGAGATGAGAAGACACCAAAATTATTTAAAAAAACATCTCGGGTTTTCATTGATCAAAGATAGACAAGGGTCGGGGAGAGAAGGATGAGAGAACATTCCCTTTACTTTAGATGAATGAACCAAAATAACACCATATCATGTTTAAAATATAATCCCTAGAAAATATTAAAACAAAAATCATAAAAAAATTATCCTAGGAACTACTGGAAACTTGGGGAACTTGAATCAGACACCTAATGCCCAAACATGCACCCAATTTCTAGAATCATCCACCTATGGCCCAAACTAGAAGTAATTACACTCTATTTACTCACTTGGTACCCAATCCCTCCGTATGAAGTACCCAGTGGCTTCATATAGCCATGAACATGTCTTTTCCATTATCCAAACTCCTAAAACCCTCACCAAGACTCCATCACCTTGGATACCACCTGATAAACTTTCTATTTATTATTATAGAAGCATCCATACAAGATAATTCCTTGATCTACTCCCATTAAAAAACCTGATTTTATCATACTTAATTGATATGAACCTTTTTAGGCCATTATAACCCCCACCATCACAATTATCATTTTCGGAAGGTCTCTATATGGATTTCTTGTGAAATGAATATTTTATAGGTATCATATATATACTCCAATTCTAATTCATTCACTAGTTATGGTCATATTTACATTGTAACCTAACCATATCCATGGATTAAAACCTTAGGATCCTCTTTCCCATACTCCTTGTAACACAATGTGTTCTCTATATAATGTTTTGGAAGAAAAAAAATCACCTCACCATAACCATTCTCACATAAAATGTACATGTTAGTATGACCACTACCTTGACTACCTTCAAAATATTGGAAACTCACTTGCTACAACACTGAGTGATTCTACAAAATCCATGATGATGAACCCATCTTGGATCCATTAAAATATACTAAATTAACTGATTTCATACACTCTTGTTTGATATAACTAGTTTGCATCATACCATAACAAACACAAAATTACACTAGAGTATCACCTAACCATTCTTTTCAAAACATGTGGTCTTCCCCCTAAGATGATACTAAAAACCCGAATCCCTACTTTATTATTCCTATAATCATACTATCCTATGAGTACCTATACTTCATAGACTCAGTCCCCTACCAATTCTTTTCCACAGGTAGGCACCTATTCATACCACCATAACATCAGGCCATATACTGAAATTATTATTAATTGAAATCACTAACTGTACATCAATATCACATTCAATGCCTATTTTTTATATTTCTCACTTACTAACATAATTACATCCCTTTCATTCAAGAACCAATAAAAACCCACAACCACCCATGGGTTGGGATTACCCACATGCCACCCTTGATATTTACTAAAAAACTAAAAAATAAGCAGTAAATTATTATTGGGATTGTGAATATGATACTAGAACCTGATTTAATCTGCTACAAGTATGAGATTATAATGATTGGTATGAATGATTTAAGGAAATGATAATGGGACCTCTATTAGTGTAAAGATTTATCAAATGATGATAGTGTTCGATGGTTGGGTATTGTTCAGTATTCAAGAATATGAAAGATATAAAAAAAGATACAAGTTTTGTTTCAAGGTATCTAATTTAATAAAACTGAGTCTTCTCTCTATGGTTTAATGAAAATGGGTTGGAAAGTATATCCATTTAGAGAAACATATGTGTAACATGGACTGTTTACCAGATTTAGTGGTCAGGTGATGATAGTTACATGCTATTGAAAATTAATAGGTTAAAATGGTGGGTATTCCATATATTTTGAATGGTGGTTTAACAATATGATTAGTTAAGTTTCACTATTTATGTGGTTAGGTTCCATTTTTACATGTGTTCAATGATATATAAAAAAATTAAAAATAATATCAATTGTAATTACTAACTGTGTTTTGTACTCTTTGTATCATATGATAGTAATAAAAATCATAGTAGTTATTACTATGGACATTGGACTTAATTTTCCAAACCACATAAAATAAAATTATTCCTTTATTACAT
Organism: Viscum album; assembly: GCA_963277665.1. Taxonomy (NCBI): domain Eukaryota; kingdom Viridiplantae; phylum Streptophyta; class Magnoliopsida; order Santalales; family Viscaceae; genus Viscum; species Viscum album. The sequence goes on from OY728133.1 coordinate 1,547,689,704, forward strand.
GGTTTTAAATCTTTTGTATGAATTATTTTTTTGAGTATTGTTATGGAGTGTGTGAGAGGGGATGAATTTGTGTGGTGAGTAGAGTGTGGAATTTTTTTTTATATTATGGTATATTAGCATCATTGGGGTAATGTAGAATTGGTGTGAGTGTATGATTTTTTCCATATTATATATGTAAGTTTTAGTGGGTTTCAACCAATATATCGGTAAGGTGTGTTTTTTCTCTAGAAAATGGCACCATATTTTGGTTTGAAGATCAATAGTACAGCCTCAGAAATTTTTTTTTATACATTTTCTTTCCTAATATGATATTTTGAATCAGTGGGGGTTATTTCATCAGATGGTATGATGTCAAATGGAGATAATTTTTGGATTATTAAATTTAATAGGAAATAATTTGGTTTCTGGAGAAGGAATATGTTGTATTATATCATTGAAAATGACCCGGAAGTTCTGTTGACTAAAATAAATATAAAAAAGATGGAATAAGTGGAATTGGAATGTATGGATAGAAAAAACTTATACTCATTCAAATTTAATTGACTTAGCTTATATCCTTTAATATATAGAAGGTGAATATGTCAGTAGAGATGATTAAAAATATTATGAACATATACGAGAATCCAACATCAATGAACATGGTTTTTATGATGAAAATATTGTTTATCAGTGATTTTTGAAACATATATTTTTTAATGATGATGCGGTTGGTTTTTACATGGTTTGAAGTAAGTTAAAATCTAATAATTTTATGTTTACAAAAGATTTTGTGGAAATTTTTTTTTATCACATCTTTTATAAAGCTATAATGTTATGGTGAGCACCATTTTTAATTCTCATAGGAATTATAAATATGTGATGAAGGATGTTCAGGGGATAATAATAAATGAAAAACATGGATGGAGGGGAATTTAAGCACCATACATAAGTGCATTCATTGTATATACAAGGGGATGGACACCTCATTAAATAAGTAAAAGGAAATCAAATGAAAATTGATGTGAAAGGATTCAAGGTAAATCAGATGGTGTTTGACCAAAATGTGGGTATTGTAGTAAGAGAGTGCATCTCAAGATAGTATTTATGGATGTAAGGGTAAATTCCAGATGATTAATTCCTAGAAGTGCTATTTTTGATAATTATGTGATATATAGAGGTAATATTAGTGTAAAATCCATGTTTATCCTTTTAATAATTTTGAATAAATTAAGGAATATTTTTTAATCTAGGTGTTGAAATGGAACGAGAATATGAGGTCCATAAAAACTTGAGGTTGATATCATAAAAATATAAAATATATTATATCACACATATTCATTTTTTCAAAAATAATAGATAAAATTAAAAATAGGTACTCTGATAAGAAATTGGAGACTTCTATTGAATCTAATATGTAGGTTTTAACCTATTTGAAACATAATATTTATTAGCATTAGGTGATTGGCTTTAGCGACACTATGCGAAAAGTAATTAAATAAATTAAAATTTATAATTTAATCTTTTAATAAACATTGTAACCTATAATTTCCTATATAAACATGATTATGAAAAATCTTTATGGTTATTTTCATAACTCTTGGATTGATAGAGGACTCATTGAAGGAGAGCTTGGTGAACGACAATGGATCGAGGATCATGATCGATTGCCTGAGGATTATTTTCCCTAATAGAATTTGAAGATCTTTCCAATAAAGAAAATGAAGTTTCTTTCTTCATTATTGTTCAATCCTTACTTGATGTAGGGAATTTTTTACTATTATTTTATATCCCCATTGATTATCCCATGATGAAATAAAATCAGATTCACCAATAGATTTATCCACGGATCATTCATTCTTGTTGGTGCGAGTTTATCTTCATAGGTTTTTGGAATTTGTATTATTTATTTATTGGTTCTTAGTTTTTCATTATAATAGAAATAAATCAAGGATATCCCAAACAACATATGAGGTTGGTTACTCTTTTTAATTTATTCATTCCATCCCTATTTCTTCATTAGATCATCACTAACAAACCCTTTGGTCTGCGGTTCAATAAATACCCAGTATTCAATCAATTTTTGGACATTATTATATGAAAAGGATAGATACTAAGGGTTAATTTATGTTATCAAGGGTGTGATGGAAATGGTAGATGACTGGAGGTGGATCCATATTGGATTTGAAGATCCCTAGTTGTGGTTTGGTGTGTGGCATGTGAGGTGGTTCCATAGGATCCAATTATTAAGTGGTTAAGATGGTCAAAATATATATACTATTGACATTAGGTATTATACAATATTATATATATGATTATCAAAGGATCATGTGGTGGAATATATGGAAGCAGTGGTGTGGGAATCACATGTAGAATAATCTAGAATTTTTGAAACATTTCTGACTACACGGTGTGTAGTCCCATGAGTAGATGATGTGTATTTTCCTTCTATTGTGATAGGGTTTTAATTTAGAGATAAATATCAAAATCCATGTGAAACATGTCACACATTATTTATCTCAATGCTATTTTATAATGACCTCGTTTTGACGTACATAAACCTTACTTAAATTTTTTGGAATACGTAAAACATTATACAAATTGATTCCCAAAGACCTTACTCGTCTTGTTCCTTTGGAATAATGGAAACATAAACACTGGTACATAGGTGAGATACATTATCTACCAGTAGGTTCTTATTGACTAGAACCCTTCTTAGACACAACAACATAATACATGTCTGCATAACATGGGAAAGGAAATTTAAAAAGGGGTGATATCATATGCTCATTATGTGTAAAAAAGGGAGACACGTAAGCATAAACATAAGCATATGGGTATGTGAACATGATCATAACATTATAATATTATACCCTTCATATCATAAGATCAAAAACATGAATACTGCTATACATCATGGGAGTTTATAAGGCATGAATGATAAATAAATAAAGAATATAATCCAATAATTCATATCATAGGAATAATATATTGAATTGTGGTATATATAACATGTGATATAATTACTTATAAATCAAGACACATTTATTGAAATTATTAATGCACTTCATTGGAAAAACAACTACTAGGAAAGTCACACCACCATCCCCAGTCACTATTCTTTCCATATAAGGGATTATGTTTTCCTATATTCCCTTTGTGGACCGACTTTCCCAATCATCCATATTCATGGTGACCAGAACTACTAGGTGGGACACACCACCATCCCCAGTAACAGTCCCTTACTTGTATAGGATCGGGTTTCCCCCTCTTATCATAGAGGATCAATCCCTAGACTTGATTACCATCATTATCTCATGAGATATAAATCTTTACCCAATGAATTGGATATAGATATATCTCCCACCCATATCATAATAAAATCCTTCATACATGTTCCATAAGAAAATAAAACTTTCATCATATAATTACCCAAAAAAAGAGATGGGTTTTATAAGCATCCTGTCATAATACCATGAAGTGACATGGGTGTAATAAACATGTAATCACATATTATCCTTTGGAAAAAGAAATATGTTTCATAATCATTTAACCAAATACTAGCCCATGAAAATAAGTGGGTTTCACAAACATAAAACCCATGATAGAGGATTGGGTTTTATAAACATCGTGCCATTAAAAAATAAACAATTTAGAGAAAGAGTATGAATGAAAACTAGATATCATTTCCCAGAAAGGAAGAAGTAATTCCAATGGATGTCATCTTATATGGAAAATAACTTTTAGGATCTTTTTAAAATAATTTCATGATGAAAATAACCTTTATTCTTTGAAAAAATTTATTTAAAAAATAAAAACTTTTGAAAACCATTTTATTGAAAAAAGACTTGAAAAATAAAAAATATATCTTAGAAAAAATCTTGGAATTCCTTTTATTTTAAAACATTTAAAGAGAGATTAAGAATGTTTTCAAGAACCATTTTACTTAAAAACTTATAAAAGGATATTGAAATTTTTTTTGAAAACATTTCTTTCATTAAAAAATCTTTTAAAACCTATAAAGAAAGCTTCAAAACGTTTTTAATATCATTTATTTGAAAATACTTTGAAAAAATACAAAAGAAGTTTTAAAACCATAAAATTTTTTTAAGAAATATTTTTTCCTTGAAAATGAACATAAAATATCATTTTTGGGAACCTTTTTGAAAACAAGGTTCTTGAATTTCATGGATGTTCACCAAAGAAGTAAAATTGAGAAAAAACAACTTTACCAATTTGGAAACTCTTGAAACATAAGCCCCATTAAATATAGATCATCAAATGGATATGTAAATACCTATAAATTCAAGGATAACAATCATAGAATATATTCAAGGGTATTATAATCACAAAAAATATTAATGGTGAATAAGGTTTAAATCTCACATAAATAAAAGTGATACTAGAAATCCCCTTAGTTTGTGTCTTGACTCTTGTCATACTTGATCAAACCTCCTCTTAATCAGGAAACTCCTTTTGGATTTAACTAAAGAGATTCCTTAGAAAGATTCCTAATCAAAGGGTGTATTCAAGTAGGAATGGTGGGATATTGAGAATTATATTGGGTATATATTATTAGAACTTATGTTGTTTTAGAGGTGTGAATAATAGGTAGAGTTTGTGGCATTTTATAGGGAATAGAGGGGACACACTTGGCCTTTTTTTTAAAACAAGCTATATGAACTCACATTTTTACCTAAAAAATGTCACACCAAACTAAAAAAACTCAATAATGGAAGGTTTATGTCTAAAATATGTCCATTAAATGGGTGATGAATTGGTTATTAGGTCATTTGTCCTCTTAAATTTACGTTTTTTTCCAATTGTTAAGCTTAATTTTACCATAATAACTATAATTAATTTTAGCTGCATCCACTAACCATTTTGGTGAAAATTTATGTTGAACTTATTAGAAAATATAAATTATGATTATTATGAATATGGAATCCATTTATAAAGATTCCAAACATTGAAGTGGAAAAAATTAATTTAAAATTAATCTCATAGATAGGACGACAATAGGGGTTTTTAAATATAAAACTTCAAAAATATTGCTCCATTTTTATACCCAATTTCAAAGTGAAATTGATTCTAATGACATAAATTATATTACCTGATAAAAATATCATCTAATTATAATTTTAAATAAATTTAAAATATAATTTATCCTTATAAATAAATTATATGAAAAATATGTTTTGAATTAAAATATTTTATTTTTAAATATTCATTAAAAAATGATGTTTCTCAGATTTATCCCAAAAATTATCCCTAAAATAATTTTGACATTATAAATTTAAAAAATAAGTTTATTTTATCAAATTAAAATTATAAAACATTCTAAAATTCATTTTATTATTTTTCACCGAAGGACATGAAAAACAATTCATTTGAGAAAACAATATTTTTAAATATATAAATACTGTACAAAAAATTATATTTTTCATTATCAATATGTTATATTTATAATAATTATAATAAAAAATATTTTAAAAGTAGTTATTACTATTCATTTTACTAAGTTTAACAACTATGTTATAACCATCTCATTTAAATAATTATAATAATAAAATGATATTTTGTAGAAACTCATTATGGAGTGTTACACATGCCTAGTTAGTGTTGCGTGTAGCACAATAAAATTCAATGTTGTGTGAAATGAATTTTTGACTTAGTGAAATATAATACATTAATTAAAATTAATTCATTAAAAAAAGGTCCATAAAAACACAGGGTGTTACATTCTACCCCCTTAAAATTAATTTCACCCTTGAAATTCATCATTATGGTATAAAAATGAGGATAATTATGCTTCATCATACCGTCATGTTCCCACCTAGCTTCCTCTAAATGGTTAATTATCTACAAAACTTTGATCAGGTGAGTTATCTTGTTTCTTATAACTTTCTCTCTATAATCTATAATTTAAATTGGTTGTTCCTTGTAAGAAAGATCATGATCTAGTGGTATGACCTCTTAGTTTAGTACATGTGAAGGGTAAGAAATTTAATTCCATAGGAGAGATACATGGAACACATCATGGACTTGAGAGATATTTGGAGGAAGGTCCAAGTGATATGGTATTATCTCGATACAATAAAAAACACAAAGGGATTGATATACCTAGGGATTAGTTTCCATTTCTTCCCAAATATCATAAACATCTTCTTGGGGGAGATTCATAGAAATAAGTTTTTACCAAATTCAGATTCTGGATCACGTCGATGGTTATCATTATAACTATTCTACCTACTTTATGATTCCTTGATATGATGTTGAATGACTCTAACCTTCTTATACATTACTTAAGTGATCTCAGGTACCAATATATTTCTTTATTCAACTTTATCCTAGCATGTTGTAGCTATAAATTTCTTCCCATATAAGGATTTATAAGGTTCCATATGAATGCTTGAGTGAAAGATATTTTTAGAAGAAAATTAAACAAGAGGATGGTTTTGATCCTGAGAACCTTTGAAATATAGGGAACAAGATCTCAACATATCCTCTAGGGTTTGAATTATTCATTCAGATTTTCCATCTATACATGGATGATAAGAATTATTCAAACTCAATTCGGTTTCAATTTATTTATACATAATTCTCTTTAACTTAGAGGTAAACCTTGTATCCTAATATGATATAGTGGAATGTGGTACTCCATGCAACCTTACCACTTCCTTAATGTATATATTGGAAATATAATCTAGAGATAAGTCTTATCTGATAGTGATGAAGTGCGTTGAATTTGTAAGGATATTAACTACCAAAAATAGTGAATTAAACCCTTTAAAGGATTTGTGGATTCTAATGAAAAAATACATAGTGAGGTTCTTATATTTTTATTCTGGTATGGGTAATGGATACAACATCCTTTTATACTTTTTTCTTTCATCTTTAACTTGCTAGAATACTAAGAACCAAGATGAAAACTCTATGATATCTATCTTTATGTCATCCCACCATAATTATTATTTCAAATACCTATACATATTCGTACTTATAAGATGAATAGAGAATGAAGAACTATGATCTTCCTCTAATAGATCCTTCTTCAAATTTGGTATTGAATGAACAAATACACTATTCTTGAACCATGACATTCCATCTTGATCATGATTAAACTCAATAAAATTTATAATTTTTTTGCAACTCTACATGTTCCTTCTACAACTCGTTAATATTTACTTAGATAGAGGGTTGAATATTAATTTGAGAAAGATTATATTTTACCCTTACTTTAGGATATCTATCTATTTCCTTTGCAAATCCAGAAATATTGGATCTTTTTTGGTCCTCATCATGGATAAGCTAGCATGATCCTTTCAACTCAAAGCATCAGTCACCTTGTTCATTTTTAGGGGTGGTAATGTATTGACCATCTATAATCCTTTATCAATTATAACCATATTCTCTGTCACATGTTCAACTCCTTTTTTGTGAATATGTATTTTGGACTTTTTTGACAAGTATATATATCACACTTTTCTCCATAAATATAATTCCTCATTATCTTTAATACAAAAATTAGTGCTACTAACTCCAAATAGTGATTTGGGTAATGTTTCTCATGAATATTCGACTATCATGAGGCATAAGCGATAACCAGGTTATTCTACATAATAAGACATCCCAATCCCTTCTTGGATGCATCACTAAATATTACAAACCCTTTTCCACTATAGGGTAATGTAAGAATATGTGTGCTAACCAAACTTCTATTAAATTTCCTTAAATTTTACTCACATTCATCTATCCATAGGAACCTTACACCCTTCCATGTTTACATGGTTTGAGGATTAGATATTTGTGAAAAATTCTCTACAAACCATTGGTAATATCCATCTAAATCAACAAATCTTCAGATCTCAGTCACTGTGGTTATACTAGGCCATCATTCAATAGCCTTTTTCATTAATGGATCTACTACTATTCCATCTACTGAGATTATGTGGCCCAAAAATGAAACCTTTTGTAGCTAAAATTCATAAGTTTTAAATTTTTTATATATTTATCATTCCTTAGGTTCTTTAGTAAAATTTCATGTGATCTTCATTCTCTTACATTATCATTGAATATATAATAATATCATTTATAAAGACTAACAGAAACATATAGAGGTAGTATATAGAGATTCTACTCATCAAATCCATGAAGATAACTGGGTAATTAGTAAGACCAAAAGGCATTAATATATATTCATAGTTCCCATACCTTGTATGGAATTTCGTCTTGGGTATATCCTCATTCTTGACCCTCAATTTTTGATGTCCAGAATGAAGTTCAATATTGGAAAAGTATTTAACTTCATGCAATTGATCAAACAAGTCATCAATATGGGGAATATGATACTCTTTCTTGATTGCGATGTTGTTCTTCTCTGGATAATAAATGCATTGTCCCATTGATCCATCTTTATTATTCAAAAAAAAAGAATAAGTACTCCCCAAGGTGACACACTAGGCTAAATGAATACCATATGAAGGATTTCTTGGAGTTTCTTCTTAAATTATTGCAACTCAATTGGGGTCATTTTACAGGGAGTCTTTGAAATTAGTGTGGATCCAGGTATGAGTTATATTGAGAACACAACTTCATATTTTTTGGAATTATAGGAAACTCTTCTATAAAGATATAAAAAAGTTCCCAAAAAATAGGAATATCCTAGATGTTTATTTTCTCTCCAACCATTTGAAATATATAACCTTTATGAATGAGAATTAAGACCCATAAACTAGATATAATATACATAGGAAGTTCACACTTATCGTCGCATTGAAGGATGACAATAGGAGGGTTTGACATATCAAAATTAACTTCCCTTCCTCGATAATTGATGTGGGAAGTATGAAAAGAAAGCCAATCCAAGCCTAAGATAACATCAAATTTAAACCAATGTAATAATGACAAGATTTCCAGGGAGCACATTTTCACCAACATCAACCAGAGATAAATCATAGATTTGGGATGAAATCATAATACTATTAGGGGTTTTCATGGATAATTTAACATCTAATCATTTTTGTGGAAGTTTAACACCCTTATAAAATTATTTAGACATGAAGGAGTGGGTAGATCCAGAATCAAATAATACCTTGATAGTTCTAGAGTGGATGGTAAGTGTACCTTTCACCACGTAGTTATCACACCCATCATTAGAAACAACAATCACATGAGAATTCTGCTTATTCATTAGTTTAAGATGGTGCTGACATCAATCATCATCACTAACCCTTGGGTTTGGGAACTGGTTAATATAATTTCTGTTCTACTTACACATGAAGCACTATAGTGTGGGAGGTTCATTTTATGTATATTTTTCTCTATTTTCATTATTGGATAACTTCTTCTTATCAGCATGGAAATCAATTAGTATAATTTACGTTCTCCTTACACATGAAGAGCTATAGTGTGGGAGGTGCATTTTATGTATATTTTCCTATATTTTCATCATTGGACAACTTCTTCTTATTAGCGTGGCAATAAATTTCTCGATGGACTTACCATACAAACTTAAAACACTTTTTAGAATCCATAATAAAATTACATCCATACATCTTTCCACACTTAGAGAATAAAGGAAGGATCATATACTTCAATTCATGGTTTTTAGATTTTCATTTGAACTCCATCTTCCTTTTTTTGTTAAAACCATGAGATTGATATGTAACTCCAACCTCCATTTCAACTATGATTGAACAATGCGCAATCACTTCATAGCTACTAAATTTTCTTATAAAAAATTCTTTTTTGAGACTTGGATTTAAGCCACTGAAGAACATATCAACTTTACTTGGAGGTTGGATTATAATTCCAAAATAATACCTTGCAAGTCATGTGAAATTATCCTCATAGGTAGTGAGGAATTAATTATCCTTCTACTTAAACTCTAAGAATTTCATTTCTATCTTCGTAAGATAAATATAATAAAATTAATTATTAAATAATATGTTATTTAACTCAACCCAATTAATGAATTAAATTTTATATTGATTCATTTTATTCTTGATTAGATTCCACCACTATTCTACTTCACCTTCTAACCGATAAATAGCTAGAGTGAATTTCTCCTGATCCTAACACTAGATAATGGAGAATATCTTTTCAGTGGTACTGATCTAGTGTTCAACAATAAGTGGGTCATAATACCCACTAAAATAATGCAGAAATTTCCTCATGATTGAATCAATAGAATGTTGTTCCATTCTCTTCTCATTTGGAATCTCAGCATGATTCATAGCTTGAGAAAGTAGTGTGAGCATTACTACTCTATTTAGTATTCCATATCCCATAGAATTTGTATGAACATGAGGAAAATCATTGAATTTTCCATTGTAATCACCATTAATGTGGTTTCATTAGGTTCTAAAAATTGACTAAAAAAACATAGAGTAAGAAACAATTATCTTAATGATGAACCACATAATCATGAAAAGTCACTTATATGATGTCTATGATTTTAATACTCCATTAATATATAAAAAATTAGAATTATATTAGGTTATTCATAGAAAAATTATATTTTAATCCTTCATAACGATTCACGAGGATTTTGTTAATTACCAAAGCATATACCCTGAGAGTATCAAACTAGGTGTGTAGTAAGGTACATTTTCGTGTACCAAGTTACGCTGAGTTAGGCCCGAAAAACTTTGTCGAAGTTGTTACCCCTAGGTACATATATTTGAGATCCACATCCACTTATAGTATCCAGACATGGATGTATTTCTAGGAAACCACTCACTACATACTTTTCCGAAATTCCAGGATATTTTCCTATACTTTTTCTTATCATAATACTTATGGTTAGATGTGTCCTTAGTGTTCCCATTAAGGTTCTCTCCTTCTAGATTCCAAAGTTTAACTAAACATTTTATTTGATACCATTAAAAATGACCCAGTATTGAAATACATAAAAATTACATAACTTTTTTTGAATACTTAAATCATTATAAAAACAGACGACCAATGAACGTACTATTCCAGCTCCTCTAGAAATATGGAAACATAAACACCGATATATATGTGAGCTACATTATCTCTCACTAGGTTCTTCATAACTAGAACCATTTTTAGACAGATAATAAATAATTCATATCTTCAGAAACTAAGGAAGGAAACATAAAAATGAGTGAGCTCAAATTCTCAATAAGGGTAAAAAATTGAGACATGTAAGAATAAACATAATCATAGGGGTATATGAATGTGATCATAACATCAGAAGATCATACGAGGTATATCATAAGATTAGAAAAATGAATCATCGTATAAATATTAGAAGTTCATAAGACATGAATAAGAAGTAAATCAAGAACATAATCCATGAAAGCATATAATATCAATAATACATGGAATTGTGGAATACATAAACATGTGATGTCATTCCTTATAATTTAAGATGAATTTCTAGAACCTATCAAAGTAGTTCATGGGAACTATACCTATTGGGTGGGGAACACCACCACCCCTATCACGATCCTTTCCTTGTAAGGGATAGGGTTTCCCCATCATCCCATTGTGTATAAAGTTTCCACATATTATATATCCATGGTGACTACACCTATTGGGTGGGAAATACCACCATCTTGAGTTGCGGTCTTTTCCTTGTAAGCGATCGAGTTTCCCCATCTTCACATAGTGGACCAATCCGATCGTCTTGATTCCCATCATTATATCATGATATATAAATCCTTACCCAATGAATTGGAGGGAGATATATGTCCCACCCATATAATAATAAAATCATTCATACATGTTCCAAAATATAACAAAATAACCATAACATCATGACCTGTAACAATATATGGGTTTTATAAACATCCTATAATAATCCAATGAAATGAAATGGGTGTCGTTAAAATGTAATCATATATTAACCGATGTAAAAATATACAGATTTCATTACCATTTAATCAAACTTTTACCCATGAAAATAAGTAGGTTTCAAAATCATAAAACCCATGGAATAGGAATAGGTTTCATAAACACCAGGATAACAAAACATAAACTATTTATATAAAGAATATTAATGGGACCTTTGGATCATTTTATATAAAGGAATGTGTAACACCAATGGATTCCATATTAGATGGAAAATAATTTTGAGCATATTATTAAAATAATTTATCAAGAAAAATATCCTTTATTCTTTGAAAAAAGTTATTTAAAACATAAAACCATTTGAAAACTATTTCCTTGGAAATAAACTTGAAAACCTAAAAATAAACCTTTGACAAAAATTGGAAATATTTTTATTTGAAAATATATAATGAGATCTTGTAAACATTTTGAAAAAAAAAACATTTCCCATGAAAACATATAAAAGGAGCTTGAAAAACATTTTAAAATCAATTTTTCACTCAAAAAACATGAAAAAATATAATGAAATATTCAAAATTCCTAGAATAACATTTCTTTGAAAACAATTTAAAAACATATAAAGAAATATTGAAAACCATAAATTTTTTTAAGAAATCATTTTTAATTGAAAATTAATTTAAAAGCTAATCATTGAAAACATTTATGGAAACATGGTTCTTAAAGTTCATGTAATGTGTGTCAATGAATGAAAATTGACACAAAAATGCTTTACTAATTGGTAACTCTTAAAACATAAACCCCATGAAAGAGATATCATCACATGGAAATTTAAATACAAATAAAATCAGGGGTAACAATCATATAATATATTCATGGGAAGTATAATCACCACAAAAAAATAGATTAGTAGTGAATAAGGAATAAATCACATATAAATAAAATTGATACTATAAATCCCCTTACCATAGGTCTTAACTCTCAACATACTTGTTCAAACCTCCTCTTAATTAGGTAACTCCATTTGGTTTTCACCAAAGGGATTCCTTGGAAGGAATTTTTATCAAAGGGAGGATTTAAAGAGGAATGGATTGATGTTGAGAAGTGGATGGGGGGAAGATCTTGGCCAAATATAATTGGTTTTAGTGGGGTGAAGAATGGGTAGAGGTGAAAACCTTTTCTAGGGAAGAAAGGGGACACACTTTCAATTTTTTAAAACAAGTTAGGCGTACCCACTTGTTTACCCATAAAAATACATAAAAAACTAATAAAGATCAACAATTAATGGATTATGATCGAAATATGGATATAAAATGGATGTTGGACAAGTGGTTAGGTCATTTAGGCCTTTAAATTTAAAGTTTATTCCATTTTTAGGTTAATTGTTCCTTAATAACTATAATTATTTTTAATTGCATTCAATAATATTATTAGCCAAAAACTAATATAAACTTATTATAAATTATAAATTATGTTTATTAAAAATATGGAATACATTTTTCCAAATTCTGAACACATAAGCGGAAGGAATTAATTTAAATTTAATCCCGCAAATAGGATGATAATGCGAGTTTTTAAATATAAAATATCCAAAAGTTTACTATGTTTTTATACCTAATTTAAAAGTGAAAATTAGTATAATTACCTAAATTGGATTAATTGATAAAAATATTTTCCAATTAATCTTATATATAATTTTAAAATATAATTTATCCTTATAAATAAAGTGTATGAAAAATCAGTTTTGAATTAAAATTAAGATTTTTTCACAATTCATCAAAAAATGAAGTTTCTCAGAAAAATACCAAAATTAAGCCTATTATAATTTCTACATAAAAAATTAATAAATGAATTTTATTTTATCAAATTAAATTTCTAAAACTATCTATAATTAATTTTATTGTTTTTCACTAAAGGACATGAAAATCAATTCATTTGAGAAAATAGTATTTTTAAACATGTAAAGACTTTATAAAAAATTATGTTTTTCATTATTAATATTTTATATGTGTGTAAAACGATTGTAAACAATATGTTAAATATATTTATTAAAATTCATATTACTAAGTTAAAAAACTAGGTTATGACCATCTCATTTAAAAAACTATAACAGTAAAACAATGTTTCAAAGAAACTCAGTGTTGTGTGTTACGAAAGACAAGTCAGTATTACGTGTAGTGAAATATAAGTTATTATAATGTGAAATTAATGTTTAAAATAGTTTAATGTAATAAATCAATGAAAATTAATTCATTCTAAAAAAATTTCATAACAACTCGGGGTGATACATGGTTGCTCAGTGTTTACCTAGGGGGTATATGGGTTTGGAAACAACCAATCACATGGGAATCACTAGAGTATAGGGGCATGGACCGATACTCAGACACTGCCAAGTACATTGGATTGAGCATAGTATATGTTTACTACCATAAGCACACATGCATGCCTTATTATACATGGTCAAAGGATGGTGGCATGCCAAGTGTCATCCTGACCTCTACACATGGTGTATCAAATGATAAAATTCCATGTATTTTGAGAAGTATATGTCATGTGGGAAGGAGAGATATGGGTAAAAACATATTTTTAATGACACATCATGTACCCCCACCCAGTACACACTATGTACAGTTTTTAGGGCTGGTTGAGTTGGTTCATCTCTTTTGTTTGGGCTAGTCCCAGTTGAGTGTGTTCCCTTGGTCCATACCTATGAGGGTATATAGTGGGATTACTTCCTCAACAAAATATTTTGATCCCCTCTATGGGTTGGTTTCAGATAGAGTTTTCTTGAATCCATCTGTGAGGTATGGGTTGGGATACTCTATCATATCATATTTCCAAGTTGGGGTTTATGGAGTCATCATAACCTATTTACATGGGAATATGATCCCCTACATAGAGGGTTATTCTGATTAGGGTTTGTGGTGTCCGTAACACCTGAGACTTTTATGAGAAATATTTTTTTATGTTATATACATCATCAAAGGAATCGTTCACTACACATAAAACTAGCTTGGCTTGCTTTACACACAACCGCGACCTTCCTCGATAGCTTGCATTGTACGCAATACCAAGTTTCACTAAACAACGATATGCTATTAAAATATTATTAAAACTGGCCATTATGAATAGTAATACCCACCTTTTGAAAATTTTTAATTTTAATTTTTCAAAACGGACTTCATTTTTGGATTCGGAATATCGAAATTATCCTAGGGTGAAATTTTGGTATTTTTCTGAAAACTTTCAATTTTTGATGAATAGTGAAAACACTGGGTTACTATTTAAAAACCGAATTTTTATTTAAATAAATATTTATTTTATTTAAATTTATTTTAGTTCAAAATTGATACATAATACCTATATAAGTTCAATTAAATTCATTGGATTCATTTTATAATAATTTTAGATATATAAAAATTTTATTGAACTTTTCACCGTCTTTTACCCACCTCCTAGGAGAATTTCCAAATTCACATAAAACTTTATTTTACCGCTTATGTGAGTGGATTTTAGAAAATAAGAGAGACATGGTTAATATCAAGGACTAAAATGTGGTTCAATGAGATGAAAATAATTTTTGGTGAATAGTAACTTTTTACTTTTTTTACCACGGTTAAAAGTAAATAGGGTAATTAAGGGTAAAAAGGATATTATTATTACCCTAACACATGTCCTAATTCTATTGGATAAGTGTAATTAGACCCAAAACAACCTTAGGAATAAAATATGACCATTTAGGCCCCCTTAGATTAGATTAGTACATTTATTATTAATTCATTTAAAGAAGGGTTAAAATAGTTAAAATCAAAGTTTAATAACTAAATTATTTTTAATATAGGGTTATACATAAGATAAATTCGACTATAAATATTAATTAGAAAGATAAAACGATTTCCTACATAATGGTAGTTTATTTGTAATTTTTAGAAATTAAATAATTTAATTTATTTATGACACAATGATGATGCAGTAATTATCTTATTAATAAAATATTGACATAATTGATGTTATAAATACCCAAATAAATGTAATTTGAGACTTTTATGAATTAAAATAATTTTATATGTTAATATGACATGTTATTAGTTATTTAATTAACTTTTTTAGAACTAATATTTCTGTTTTGATTTTCAAAAAAATCAATTACCAAATAGTTTCAAAATTGACATAAAATAGTTTTTAAAACAAACATTATATTATTAATTTTTATTTTATTCCTAAAAATCTAAGGCTCTGCCAAATGACTTAGATAAGGTTATATATATTAATAATAAACAACTTGGGGTTATTTTGGCTTGTTATAGTATGTTTATTAACCTTATAGTGTAAGAAAACAAGAAGACACGGTAAAAGTTAAATTATATAACTTAAAGTTAAATCTAAATGATAAGGTTAAAATAGAAACCTAAACTTGTATAAATTCTATTGGATGAGAGGATTTATACCCATACCCACCTTATCTTCGAAGTAAATAAATTTGGATCTATTAAAAACCTAATATGACTTCATAATAAAATAATATTTTTAGTTTTTTCAAAGGTGCCCCTCCCCTCCCTTATAAAAGGGCACCTCCTACCTCTCTTCCTAACACCACTTTTAGCCTTCAAGATCGGCCGAACCCTGCCAAATTCTCTTCTCAACTTCCCTAGAAACATCCTAGAAGTCCTGGTCTTCTTCAAAGACCAATTTTAATTCCCTAAAAGGAGGTCTCAAAGAGGCGCTTCAAAGAAGAGGTAATGTCCGTTACTGATTCTTTCAACTTTATTTCTTCTTCCACTTATTCTTCTTTAGTTTTTTCATTATGAAGTAATAAAAACAGTATCACTCATGTACTTATATGTTATTTTATGTATGAAACAACCCTATTTCACCATCTATCCATCCTACGAAAAACGAAATCACCGCGCGTGCGTACGTACGAAATACCGTCTCCACGCCGTGGTGTAATCTATTTTCCACCACCATCTTACTTGGATGGGTATAATGGTGTAAATAATAACTATATTTGATTATTTTAAATTGATTTTGATTCTGAAATAGTATACATACACTCCAATACAATTCCACAATCATGGGAATGATATCATCGCTCGTGCGTACGTACGGAGTACCGTCTCCCTGATGTGATGCGACTCGTTCTACATGATCTTCATTGCATAATGATTATATAAATGAATTGAATGAATAAATATGATATATAGTACACTAATACCATTATGTAAATGAGGTATCTATAACCTAACGAGAAGAATAAAAATTTATTCGACAAAACACACATAAGAACAAAAAGTAATAAACACCCGAATAACAAGTAGCAATGAAATATTACTAATAATAAGCTAAGAATATGACCATATATGATATCATAACAATTATTATGATTCTAGAAAAATTTAATGACATTATTTAAATCATTATACAGGAGGTTTGGACACTTATGAAGAAAATCGGACCTAAGGTAAGGGAAAATCTCACAATCTCAATTTTTATCCGAGATTGTTTATAATTTGGTATTTATTGGGGAATATTTATCATCCACATCCATGTTTCCTAAATATTTAATATTATTTCCATCCAACTACAATTTTTTAAATCCAATTTTACCCATTGGTATGTTTTTATTGAAAGATATGAAAGGAATATTTTGTCGTTTTTAGTACGAGGTTCTTTTTGACTTTTCCGACCAAAGTACGAGAAGAATGTTTTTTAACTTATATGACATGAATGTATTAATCGAACATTATTTCAATGAATCTTCCTTTACAAGTTTTAAAGTTTATTTTTAATCAAATTTATTTATTTCAAAATTATATGACATGTTAAGAAAGGAAAATGTTTTTGAAGAAAAAAAGATATTTTCCCCAAGAATGGAGTTCAAGTGTTTTATCAAAATTATTTTCCATCTAAGATAATATAGGGTTCTGTTTCTATCCCTATTTTTACATTGATTTGATTATGTTATGATGTAATTATTTTTATGATGTCATTTTATCTTTTATGGATTATGTTATGATGACGTGATGTTTAAGAATCCCATTTTTATTACATGGGTTATGCTATGATGTATGGTTTATGATTTTGTGGAACACATAAGAATGGTATAATTATGAGATGGGTGGGACCTATATCTCCCTACAATGCATTGGGTAAAGATTTATATCTCATGAGATAGAGATGGATGGAACGACAGGTTAATCCGGTTCAGTGAAACAGGACTGAAACGAGGAGTGAACTCGGTTCAGAAATGGACTTTGTCCGCTAAGATAGTCTTGGATATGAGTCTTGAATACTAAGAAATGATTCTCTATGATTATGTGTGTATGCCACAAAGTTTCATGTTTTAAGTTATGATTATTGGGATTACATTTCACTACTATGATT
Organism: Viscum album; assembly: GCA_963277665.1. Taxonomy (NCBI): domain Eukaryota; kingdom Viridiplantae; phylum Streptophyta; class Magnoliopsida; order Santalales; family Viscaceae; genus Viscum; species Viscum album. The sequence goes on from OY728133.1 coordinate 1,547,707,881, forward strand.
TATCCCATGTTATGAAATTATGATCTCTTTTGCAGGTTAAGATTTCCAAAATGTTATGTTCTTATGAATATGATGTGATTGATATTTCTTTTCTTTACCATTATTGAGCATTTGAGCTCAGCCTTTTGTATGTTTTCATTCCCCAGGTCAGGAAGAAGGTTATTAAGTAGGATATGCCAAAAGGGACTCTAGATATGATAAAATAAATGGGAGACAATATATATGCTTTATGAACCAGTTGTTTATGTTTCCCAGTTTCTAAAGACTCTATACCTATATATTACTTTCCTGGTTTTGTTATATGTTGTAATAAGCGTGCTTCAATTTTGAAGCATTAACAATGTATGTGAAGTATGGGTCATTATAGTGTCACCCATAAGACTTGGATTTGATACCCTATCTATTAATTGAGGTCTTCATAGATCATGTGAGTACACTTTTAGTGAGGCCTGATGAGTACGAACTCTTAGAATCATCAGTGATAACATGTCTCGTAGATTGGATTCTCCAAATTGATTCTTACCTTGAATACTCAAGAATAATATTATGGTTGGTAGTATGGTTAAGACCTATTTGAGACTTGGAGTCTATTATGAGTATATGTAGGTTTATATTATCCTTATTGTTTTGTCTAATATCATGTAAACATTCCTTTTAATGATTTGACTACTCTCTTGGTGCTTATGTTTTGTTATTTTTACGTTTCCTATTGGGTATTATTATACTCACCATTGCATGGAATCTTACCACATGTGTCATGACATATACAGAAGATATTCCATTTGATAGTGACCTATTAGGACAAGGAGTGGGAAGAGAATATAGGGAAAGACTGATTGTGGTTGGACCAAGTATTACAATTGATAACAGTCCCATCCTACTTAGTAGGTTGGAATCTTTTATCAGTTTTGGAGGGATTTCATTTTTCCCATTATTATTTATAGTAATATTTTTTTAATTTGGTGTGAGATAGATTTCATGCATGCATTCTGGTATCAAATGTTTTGTTTTACATTTTAGCATTGTATGGGATTTATAGGATGTGTTTGTTTATACTTGTACCTAGGATAAGGCATCCCATGTTTGAGATATTCCTACTCAACACTGTTTTCCTACCCCTGGTCTATTAGAGGTAGGATTGTGGTGTCACATTTAGATTACCATCATCTAGGATGTCATTGGTGGTATGCGTCATGAAAGTGTTGTATTCGAGTGGTTCATCGTAGGACTGAGGTTTAGATATTGTCTAGTTGTGGGGTTTGGTTTGGGATTTATGGAAACAATGTTAAAGAATTTTGAATTAGAATCTTAGACTAAGGAATGTATTTTTGGTGTGGTAGATGATGTATTCATTCACCAATAAATTGATAGATTTCTTATAGTCTTTGTATATATAGGCACAGGTTTCATCGAAAATAATGTTATAAGCATTATATAGGAATATGTTATAGTTTTCATGTTCTTCTTGATTTATCTTCCTAGATATACTATTTGATTACAATATGTATTTATTTTATTTCAGGATGACTCTATAAATACATCCACTCATGATTCCATAATAATATCATAATTATGATCCTACAAGTGATGAATCTTTGGTGTAGGGATCTTCATTGGAGGCGGTACCTCTATGTGGTTTACTAGTTTTTCACCACCCATTAAGAAAAAGGTTGTTCTGGAAGTACCATATGGGAATGTGATTATACTGAGTGTACTCCATGAGTTATAGAGGAACTTACTACTTAAGTTTTAGGTTAATCTAGACCCCCAGGTAGTTGAGGACTAGATAGAGGTTGTAACCATAGTTTTCCGCCTTGACAAGACACCTAAAGATCGAATGGTGGTCCTAGCAATGAGACTTATTCTAGGATATTTTAGGTAATGGTGGAGTTCATCAACTCAAAAAAATAATGAGACTACTCTCTCTTGGTTATATTTTGAGTTAATCTTTATAAAGGAGTTTTATCTAGCCATGTTGTAGGAAATGCACATCCCTGAGCATCTATAGCTTTAGTTTGGTAGTATGAGTGTAGTGGGGGTATTTTTTGAGGTTCACTAACCTATCACAGTACACTTTGGATGAGATTAATGATTTGTTTTTTTTGAGAAAAAACCTCCAAGTAGGGCCTATGATGAGATATCAGGGATTAAGTGATATATATTTACATCACAACCTATGTTGGAGTGATTAAGAGAGCCTTAGTGGTGATTAGATTTCTGGATGAGCAGATGCTGAAAGCTGGTGATCATAGTGTAAATATAGGATTTGAGACCTTAGTAGCTAGTATCTAATGTAATAAAAATGGATCTGGGCATGTAAGGTGTTTCAGGAGAAAATGCAAGGATAAAGGTTCTACGGTCCTAGTCTCTCAGGATGATTCTAGTCAACCTAGAAAGAGGTGGTATTTCTCTTGCTACAGTCAGGGATACCTCACTCCGGATTTTTCAACCTGTAGTAGAGATGATAGAGAGATAGTAGAGGGACCACCTAGGAAGAAATAGTGGTATGGTCAGGGAGGCCTATAGGGTTTCAGATTTGGCAGTGGATCATAGAGATTAGTGGGAGGATGAATACATTTTGGATTGTTGACTCCACCACCCCCAGGTTGTCCGCACCAAGATTAAGGATTTGGTGTACAAGGACAAGGATAGTGGAAGGACATGGATTTATATGACTCTAAGGATCACATGATGACTATAAGTGAGATATTTGTCTTTGATACTTTAGATATAGTACTGATAGTCATGGGTGAAAGACACTATTTTCTTTCCACTTCTTGTATTCGAGGCTTAGAGATTCTGGTTGACCCATTGGCTTGTCCCTTGAACTTGGAGACTCTAACCAAAGGGGATTAAAGGGTAACACACTACTACCAATAGTGTGACCTAACTCTTGGAATAACGAGATTCATATGGAATCTCCTTTTAGCAGTGATTAGTTCTTATGATGTCATCTCAGTTATAGACTGGCAATCCAATTTTCATGCCCTTATTGATTGTTTCAAGTGTAGTATGTGGTGTATCCACTATAAAAGAATAATATTTTTCTTCATAGGTGATAAATAAACCTAGAAAATGAATTATGGGAACATATTCAGTAGAATAAAATCTATTACTCATCAGTTGGATAATATTACCCTTGGAGAAGTGGATGTTATGGTCTTTCAACATCCTATAGTAATGGTAGAGTACAAATAATTATTTTCTAATGACATATTGTTCTTAACTCTAAATCGAGAGATATATTTATGCGTTAACATACACATGGATAATTACTTGATATATTCTCATTCATATCTAATGTACCTCGTAGAGCATCATAATCAGAAGGTGTAGTTAGAGAACTTAATGGGGAAGAGATTTATTAGACCTAGTGTATCCCAATGGGCAACTCCAGTGCTTTTCCCTAAGAAGTCATATATAATATTGAGGTTTTATGTGTATTAAAATCTCTTGAACTTGAAGATCATGAATAATAATTATCCAAAACCAAATATTGATGACCTCTTTGATTAATTGAGATGGGTGAGATGGTACTCAAAGATAGACATCAAATCATGTTGTCACAATCTTTGTGTACAAGAACTGGATATACTGAATATGGAATTTTGATGATACTATGGTCATTATGAGTACTAGGTAATTCCATTTTGAATGAAAAATTCCCCCACTCTTTTCATCGGACTCATCAACCAGATCATTCAACCTTTCTTAGGCTGGATTGTTTTGGTACTCATCGATGACATTCTAGTGTAGTCAGTGTCCAATGAGGAGCATGCGAGACACATAAGGATTGTACTGTACATACTTTGAGATTATAATCATTATTTAAAGTTATAAATGTTTGAATTATAGATTATATAGTTCAACTTTTTTTGATATGTCATCTCATTAATGGGTTTATAAATGGACCTAGAAATGGCAGAGGCGATTTTATCTTAGGATCCACCCAAGAGTGTGACTAAGGTGCAGAGTGTCCTTTGGTTGGTAGGCTACTATAAAATATTGATTCATAATTTCCATAGGAAATATTAACCTTTGATTTATTTGATCTAAAATGGGTATCCTTTTTTGCAGATAGAAATGCATCACCAGGCTTTTCAGGAGTTTTATAACAGATTGACAAGTACCCCATCATGATATTTCCAAAGGTTAGTATCAAGTACATAATGTTCTGTGATTTCTCAGGGACCCAAAATGGTTGTGTTCTAATTCAAAGATAGGTGGTAATTTTATATGGGTCAGTATAGTTGATACCAAGAAGAATAACTACACAAACCACTATCTAGATATGTCAGTGGTAGTCTTCACCCTGAAGACGTCGTGACACTATCTTATGGGTGGGTAGTTTATTATCTATTCTTACCATAATAGTTTATAGTATATATTATCATTGAAATATCATAAAAATTGATATAGGTGATTTCTATAGTTCCTCTAGGATTATGAAATCAAGATTGTATATAATTTTGGGAAGGGGAATGTGGTAGAAGATTCTCTTCGGAGGAGATATTATTCATAGTTGGTAAGAGAGGCATCAGAGTAGTTGGTCCCATTATAGTTGTCTCTAGTATACGAGGATAGGGGAACATATCTATAATATATGGTTGTTACCCCAAAACTTTTGTAGTGTGTTAGGGTGGATCTGTAGGGAGATGTTGATGATGATACATTATGTATTTAGATGTCTACTAGATGTGCTCCTCATGGATCCTATGAAGGTGGGGAGAAAGTCATCATTTTCAGATCAGGGATGTTGGAACCAGTAATGTTGCATGATGAGGTTCTGAGGGAGTTTAAATCACCCCCCATGGTGATACATCCATGAGTGATGAATATGTAAACGTTCCTTTGGTATCAATTATGGTGTCCTAGGAGGAATACATGTGTAGCATAGTTTGTCTATCGATGCCTCACTTTTCAGTAGGTGAAGGCTGAGCATCATTTTCCAGTGGGTTTAGTTCATCCCATTGAAATTATAGAGTAGATATCATAAGGTATATCTATGGGATTCATGATGGGGATACAATGAAAATCTACAGGACACATTTTTATTTGGGTGATAATAGACTAACTCAACATGTTGGATCACAACCTAGGTATCCAATATAAGAGTATAGTAGAGAATCATGGACACCTTATCACACATAATATAGTATATATTCAGGGAGTTCCTACGAAAATATTTTTATACCATGATTATCACTTCATTTCAGGTTTATGGAGATGATTACATGAGGCATTGGGGACTCAGTTTCATTTTAAGAACAATGTTCCACCCCCAGAATGATGAATAGAATGAGAAAACCATTCCGGTTATGGAGTTACTATTGTGGTCTTGAATGTTAGACTTTGAACTTAGTTGTGGGGGTCACCTATCCTTAGTGGATATTTCATAAAAAATATGGCTACCATTCCACCATCGATATAGAACCATTCGAGGCCTTGTATGAGAGACATTACAAGTCACCACTTTGATGGAGTGATCCAGGTGATTCAACACCATAGTCTTGGAGTTGCTGAAAGTAATGATATAGAAGTTGAAGATAATACAATAATAGATAAAAACTACCCAATGAAATCAGAAGTATTATGTGGACAAATGATTTCAACATTTGGAGTACGATAAGGGGAACCATGTGTTCTTAAAGGTCTCACCTGGATATGGATTGTCGATATTTTTAGGGGTGGTATGTTTCATCAAAGATTCAATAGCCCTATCAAGATAAAACATAGGGTTGGTGAGGTCTCTTACTACTTGTACCTACCACAAAAGTTATAGTGGGTCACGAATTCTTCCATTTGTCATGTTTTAAGAGGTATGTGCATGAACCATCAAATGTTATCGATTGGGGCGAGCTAGAAATCAATGATGGAGCTACCTTTTTAGAGTACCCAATAAATATTGAGGATCAGTGGGAGAAGATCCTTTATGGGTGACTGATTCCCAAGGATCTTGTCTAGGGGAAGCATGGAAATATACAAGAGATAACTTTGGAGTAGAAGAACCTTATGTAGGTTTAGTGCCCACATATTTTTTAGTAGATTTTTTGGGATGAAAATCCATAAGATTTAAATAATTTAAAATTTCGTTTTTCCTTTTAAGTATATGGAATATGTTGAGGAACATTTTCAAAGCGATGAGCTAAGACAATATGATATTTTGAGGCCCAAAGATCCCCAATGTTGATATAATAAAAATATTTAATATATTATATCATGCACACACATATTTTCAAAAATTATTGAATAACTCTTGAATTTGGACTTGGATGGTAAATATAAGATCACCATTGAAACCAAGATATAGGTTTTACCCTAGACATGACATAATCATTGTCGGTGTTAGGTGTCTGGATTAAGCTCCAATATGGGAGAAACAATTAAACTAATTAAAAAGTATATTTAATTATTTAATTAAGATCATAAAGTATAATTATCTACATAAACAAAAATATTCCAAATCCCTAGGGTTAGTTTCATACCCCTGATTTTGAGAGAGGATTCATTGGAAGAGATCTTTCTGAACAACAATGGATTGAGGATCATAATTTATTTCATGAGGATCATTTTTTCCAATGGAATTTAAGGATCTCACCAATGATGAAAACATATATTAGTCCTTCATCATCAATTGATCCTAACTTGTAGTAGGAAATTTTTTCCATTGGTTTATTTCCCCATTAATTATCCCTTGATGAATGTGAATTTGATCCACTAACAGATTGATTCATGGGTCATTCATGTTTTTAGGTTAATGTTTATCTTTCAAGGTTTTGTAAATTGATATTTTTTATTTATTGGTTCTTGATTTTTAAATCTAATTGTAACAAATCAAAGTCAAGTTGAAAAATGGCCAATGTTTGTTCCTATTTTTTGATTTGTACATTCTTTCATTGTTTCATTGCATGATCATAATCAGTATCCCCTTTGTCCAGTGGTTCAAAAAATACATGATATTTGATAATTGTTTTTCCATTATTCAGTGAAATTAATTGATACCGAGGGTTTGGGTTTATGATCAATAGATCGATAGAAGTGTGATGGAAAAATTGGACAAATAGAAGTGGATCAGGATCAGGTTCAGAGATCCCTATCTGAGGTTTGGAATTTAGTGTGTGGTGTGGTGTGATGGGAGAAAATTATTGAGTAGTTTGGATGGCCAGAATCTAGACACCAGTAATGGTAGGGATTAAAATAACTTAGATCCCTGATTATTAGAGGATCAAGTGGCAGAATACCTGGCAGTATTGGTGTGGGATATATGTGTGTAACATTAAGTAATTTCTATAAAATTACTGACTAAACAGCATGTAGTCCTAATAACACACAATATATATTCCCCCTTCTATTGTTCTATACTTTTCGTGTAGAGATAAATATAACATGTCATGCGACATGGGTCACACACTATGTGACTCAGTGATGGTGGCTCGATGTGTACCCTTGGGGTACACATGGATGGAAACTTCCAAGCACACGAGCATGACCAAAGTATACGAGCACATATTTATACTTATACATTTCCAGGTACAAGGATACATAAATAGTATATGATCATGGTCATAAGTACATGGGAATGGAAAATTGAACATAGGCATGGGATGGTGGTGTGAAGAGTGTCGATTTGACCTCTATATATTGTGTATCTAAGGAGAATATCTCATGTATTTTAATAAGTACATGTCATGTTAGACCTTGATACATAATAATTTCTATGGTTGGTATGAAACACCGTGTACCCCCTATATACATGTTATATACATTTTTTAGGCTAGGTTGAGGCCCTCTATCTCTTCATTTTGGACTAGTATTGGTTGAGTGTGTTCCCTAGATCCATCCTAATGAGGTAACAATGAGGAATTAAGCTTTCATCATAATATTTTGATCCCCTCTATGGGTTTGTTTCATATAGAGAAATCATGAATTCCTCTATGAACCCTAGGGTGGGATCCTCTATCTATCATCATTCCTAGGTGAGGTTTCAGGAATCATCATGTACATCTTATGTGGGCGTACAATCACATACTTAGCAATTTATTCCATTTAGGGTCTGTAGTGTCCCCTATGATCCCTGGGTGTGATCCCATATATGTTTATTAAGATCTTTATGAATCTATTGATTACTTATTTGGTGATTACAAATGATAAAAACCCTTTTAATGATAAATACCTATGATATTAAGGCTCTTTGGGTGGATTATCATGATCCAACATTCCCTTGAAGTCTCAAGAAAAATCTTTTGTCTAGAAGTATATTTGAGACCTCCTTGTGACTTGGAGCCTGTTATGAGTATATCTTAGTTTTTATTATAATTATTTATATGTCTCATAAACTTTTGAAATACCTTTTGATGAGATAAATACTCTCTTGATTCTTATGTTTGGTTATTTTGGGTTTTCTTACTGGGTATTGTTATAAACACCCATATATATGATCTACCCATTCAAGTCACATCTTATATATATTATAGGCCATTTGACGGTGTCCTAGAAGGACCATGAGTGAATGGAGCATAACGAGCTAGACTATTCATGGTTTGACCAAGTGTTTCATTTTATATAAGTACCATCCAAATTAGAAGGTTGGACTCTTTTATATATTTTTTTGGTCCTATATTTGGACCTTTATGCATTCTTGTACTTTTGGAAAAATCGGATGTGGGGTTTCTATTATGCATGGATTATGGTATCAGATGTATTTTTTTACATTTCAAAATTTTATGGGATTTTAGATATTGATGTGTGTGAATGGGTACTTAGGCTAAGGCCTCTAATGTGTGAGATATTCCAACTCATCGATGGTCACAATTCCCTAGTCTATTAGAGTCAGGATTGAGGTGTTAGAATTAACTAAACACCCGCCAGGAGGGCCCTAGTGGGTTGGGTTATGATAACTAGTTCACTATAGAGTATTCATGTTCCAGTGGAATCATAGTTCATTGATTTTGGAGAATTGATCCTCTCTATGATGAAGAAGTAATGTATGTCCCGTAATGTTTCTGGAATATTATTCTCAGGGGATACAAATAAGTTATTGGTGTAACAATTTTATTTATTTATTTATTTCTATATATATAATATAAAATTTGGAAAGGTCTATACATAGTGGAGGACTATTATTTGAGTGAGTATTGGGGTTGAAAACAAGAAAAAAAAACAACTCAACTCTAACTAGAAACAATTATGAAGATGAATAAATAAATAAATTGAAAAAAAATCAATAAGTCTGAAAGGTTGTGGAAAAACCAAGGAATATGAAGGGTAATTTTAATTGACTAATAATTATTATATTTCCGTGATGGTTTGAAAATTTACTAAACCAACATACACTAAAAAAATTATACTATTTATGTTAATAATTATAAAACTTAAGGTTAAACTCTATATATTCACAACTATAAAACTCAACACAATCACATGAATGAGTGGATGAAATCACCTAGTATAAAATTTCAAAAAATCTTGGTATGATTTCATTATTTCAATTTTAGAATTTATTTTCAGAATATTTTAAAATCAAAATGATCTTAATATTTTATAAAATTATTAACAAGAACAACTATCATTGATTGTTTGGAATTAAAGACGTTACTGCTAAGGAGGAAGGAAATAAGGAAAGAATTATAGCTTAGAAAAGTTGACAAAATCGAATAAAAAAATTATCAAGACAATATTATTTCCCATGAAAATTGTATGCAATTATTATTCAAAAAATATTTTGTTATATTAAATACATAGTATATAAAAAATTGATAAAATAATTTTGAAGAGATAAAAAAATATCCTCTGTTTAGTTATTTGTAAATCCCTCCAAGATCCCTCACTAAAACTATGATCAACCTAGATCATATTTTCTTCTCCATTATGTGTGTATCTTGGAATAATTTTTTGGTATCCCCTATCTCTCCATAATGTCCAACTATTTTAATGATTAAAATCAATCACAAATTATAGCCTCCAGCTCATTGAAAACTACTCTGAACATATCTCCTCATTCATCATGTGTAATGTTTTTTATTGTTCACTTCCTTCCTCATAGGTGAATCCAACACACTTCTTGACAAGTTATACTCCCTTTTTTGGTAGGCTTTATCTTTACATGATTATCACCTAAAAATATTCATATCTTAGTTTAGTCTTCTCATCTTCTCCAGCTAACTCCAAAGGCTTCCCCATCATACTTCATCAATAAACCTGACCCTCCATTTCCCTTGGATTTTAAAAATTTTAATTAAGGAAACCTGTATAAAAAATGAGATTAATTAATTAAAATTAAAAGGTAAATTAATAAATAGAATAAATATGAAATTCTTAACATAATCATTAATTCGAAAATTTTATTTTCAAAATTAAATAGTAGAATATTGAAATAATTATTTCCTTGATTGAACCCATTTCAAATATTACTTCAAAATGATATCCCAATTAAAATTTCATTAAGAAAAAAAATACATAGGTTCTTAAAAAATAAAAATTCCATGGCTAATAACTTTTAAAAATTTAATAACCAAATCAACCATTATCATCAAAATATTCAATGAATTATAGATCTAATATTATATTTACCACTCCCCGTTAATTCAACATTATAAGCACATTTTGACATAAAATAATAAATTAATTCATCAAAGGGATGAGGGAAAATGCATAAAAAAACTAGGCATATCAACCCACCAAACTTAGATAATTTTTTCCCTTAAGAAATCAATTAATAATGTTTAGTAGAAGAAAATTGATCACATGAATAAAAAACTGAAATTCCATAAATAAATTGTTTTCCAATGGATTTACCACTATCAAGTAGACATTTTGATTTCCACATTTAAAGGAAAAGGTATCAGTGAAACATTTTTACCTATATTACAAAAAATGATTGAAATTAATATTTATTATAATAATTAAACACTCTTTAATTTTAATCCAACTAAACTTCCAAACATTTATTTTTATTCAAGTGAACATAAAAACATAATTTAGTATCTTAGCTTAAATAAACACATGATTTAATATGTAGAATTTAATAATTAGTAAACATATAATAAATAAACAACCATACAAAAAATAATAAATAAAAATATTAACCAGGATTATTAGTTCACTTTATAACCCACTTGGATGCATATATTGTGAGTTTAATTAAAATAAAAAAGTTAAAATTAAATGATAATTGTAAACCAACCTACCAAAATTTTACAAATGAAATTTTCTTCAATAGGGTAATAAAATGATTTACTTAAATAGATTCTAGGAGTAATAGAAAAATTAACCTCCTCTAATTGGAATAATATATTTCAATATATAGAAAAAATATTACCCACTTAAAGTGAAAATCGATTCCCAAAGAAAATCAATTATAAGATTTTCTAAACCATTTTTATGTTTAAAACATTAAAGAAAAATCCAACACATTGAAAGAACTATCCCCCACACATAAAATCAAACAGTTTCCTTAGATTTGAATCAAAATAAGAGAAAATTTTAACATAGTTTAGTTCAAATAAATATTCAACTCAAAAGGTACACGAGCACTTGATTAGGTTATATGTAATTTCAAATTATTACACTTTTTACACCTCCAAATTAGTTTTCAAAAAGTATTTTTAAAAATTTTATGATTTTACTTTGTAATAGAAAAAAATATTTTCCAAATTAGCTCAAAAACTATCATGTATGATAGTTATTTAGATATAAATAAAAATATTGTCTCCAAAAGAATTTTAAGGGTGCAACAAGGTTAAAATTTTGGTTTAATTTTATTTTCAACAATTTAAAAATAACATAGTAAAAACCCCAAAAAAGGAAAACATTTCAACTCAATTCATATCAATTATCCAAATAATATCACCCAAACATAATTCATATTAGATTATATAATTCCATATAGATATATAAATTTAAATAAAATATCATAAATTAAAGAATTTATTTTTATAAATTAAGAGAAAATGAATGTAGAAAAGGATACACACTTCCCTAAACAATGAGGTTTAATAATTATAATGTATTATTAACATTTAATATTTATTCCACTATAAACTAGTTCCCCATTTAACCTATAATAATATGTAATAAAACATATGACTTTATGATTTTAAGTTCAATAGAAAATTCCAATATAGGTTATGTTTAGAGGGAAGTAATTCAATGTTTCTCTAGTAGTGTAACTTTTTTATTCCCTTAGAATCCAATTAAAATTTTTATCTAGGTGATAAATTCATTCATCTATGAAAGTATTCAGCCATATAGATAATTGACCATAGTTTTTATGCACCAGGCCAATTTATCATGATTTTTTGGCCCCATATGACCATGGAAAGTGAATTTGATCTCTACTAGTAGGTCAATTGACAATGATAGTTTTGAGGTAGGAAAGTCAGACATGATATTACATGTAAATATAAGAAGAAAATATAATATAAATTATTAATGGATGTATTATAAATTTTTTTTGCCATATCAAGAAAAAAACCAAAAAGATATAGGTGGCTACATAGTGAACCTGATCAGGAACAAGAATTTTGATTGACTGTAAGTGAAGAAAATTTATCATGCCTAGAAAACTCAACATGTCATGGAATGACCATAACAAGAAAAGTTACAATACCAAGTTAACACGAACTATATGTGGAAGGTCAATTGACTAGACGTTGAAAAATTTCACCATGTACTAGATCAACCACAATAAGTGGAGTCAATCAACCATAAAAAGATAAGTGTCTGTGAGAATTAAGTGATAGCCAAAGAGAATAATATTATAAAATGAAATTCTTAACATAACTTAAACACACTAAGGTAGAAAGAGAAATATATGAAGAGAAAAATAACATGTATTATTCATATTAATCTAAAGAAAAAAAAGAATCACGAGTTATCTCTCTAAAGAAATGAAATAATAGTCTCCAGTTATACTAGAAAAAATCAAGAATCAAGGACAATTTTTTAGCCAAGCATTTAGATATGCTAAAAATTAATGTTTAATAATTTTCCAATTAACAAAGAATGTTCTATTCTTCTATCCTTCCAATTCCAAAACTCCATTAACCAACAACCATGTGATGGTAAAGGGTCAAAAACACATATATTTCATCTTTCTAGGGAACATATTAAGCCTATAATTGAAATGTAACACTTTTTATCCAACCATAATGTTCCTACTCTGAATAATGTAATCATGAAAATAATTTTTTCTCTATTTTTATATTCCTTTAATTTTTATAAGAGTCCCTTTTTATCTCATAATGTTCACTAAACTCAAGCTTTCCATTATCCTAAGTAGTATTAAATAAAAATTTCAATGGAATAACAACCCTAAATGATTTAGTACTCAACTACAAAAGAAAATGATATATTTTCCCAAAAATAAATCTATAAGGATACATTATTATATGAGTTTTTAACACAATTATATAAGACCACAAGTTGTTTCATATATTTAAAAGTCCAATAAATCCTAAATCAATTAATGATTTTCTCCAAAATTTTCTTAGACTCTCTATTTGAGACCTATGCTTGTCTACTTAACTGTGGGTGGTAGGAAGTTCCATTTTTATAAACCAAATAATTTTTTTTAAATAATGTTTTGATTTTAACATTCTTTAAATGATTTTAATTATCTATAATAAAATTTTTGGGCACTCTAACTAATGAAATGATGGTCTGGTTGATGAATTTTACAGAACTGGTAGCATGATTATTAAAAAGTTCCACTTCCTTTCCCCATTTAGAAGAATAATCCACAACCACAAAAATGTTTCTATTACCATGAGAATAAGGAAATAGTCCCAAAAAAAATTAAATCCTCATGCATAAAAAATTTCAAACAAGAAAATAAATTTTTTGTGGAATATCATACTTTCTACCAACATTTTCTAACCATTGAAACTTGAACCAACCTCCTAAGATCCTTGAAAAGATAAAGACAATATAAACAACCCTGTAAGGAATTATAGGAATTTTTTTATCCCCCTGGTGTATTACCCATGGTGAAGAGTGAGAAATCTAAAGAATGGGTAATATATACTCCTTTATAACACATATCCTTATATTTCCATTAGAAAAAATCCTAAATAGTAATAGACCATTCAAGGTGTATCATTTCTCTTCTAGAATAAATATATTTCATTTATTTTTCATGAAATCCTTGGTAATAAATCCTATAACAAGAAAAATAATATAATGAAAAAACTAAGTAGCCTAAACAGATGTCAAAACCAATATTTTTTCTTCTTGGAAAGAATAATTTATCTCTCTTCCGTTATTATATTATGTATTGGGAAATCTATAAAAGGGGTCATCCACTACATTCTCAACACCATTTATATCTCTAATATCTATGTAAAATTCATATAATATGATTATCTATCTAATTAGTATTTAGTTGTCCTTCTTCCTAGGTAGAAAATATGTTATATCATAATGAGTTATAAAAACAATTGATTTTGAACCAATCAAGTACTAGAAAGATTTTCCAAGAGTAAAAAATATATATAAAAAATCTTTATCCTTAATGGTGTAATTAATATGAGAATAATATAGAAACAAATTAGTATAAAATATAAAATGTAGTATTATTCTTTCATTTTCTATAAGATATCCCCAACAACCACATCTATTTTATTACAAATTATTTCAAATGGAAACTTCAAATCATGAGCAGTGATGATAACTGGAGAAATAAGATTCTCTTTAATTGGATTGAATGGTTTTTTTGGATATTTAACACTGACATACCACCTACCATGTGGTGTGGAAAAATCTATTATTTATATTTTCTTAGTGCAATATAGTGGTTGAGAAGTGTCGTCTCACTTGAGGAGCTTCATAATTTATTCACTTATTATAATTCAACTAAAACGACTTGTTTATTTGAAAATTTTAATAATTTTATGTAAACAATGAAAAGAGGATAGAGGGGATTAAATAATGAAATTATAAACTATCATAACATGCATTTCAAGGTATAATGAAGAAATAACTTGTCCTTTTGAGGGTTGGATTTAGTATCCTTACATTATTTATGTCGGTTGATTAAAATTAGTTTGATAATCCAATTGTGAAGAATCACTCTTGAATTAAAATTATTTAATTTGGTATTTGTGAACTATTGGATGAAAAATCAAACTCAATTCCACCACCTTCTATTATCAAGGTTTATAACATAACTAAATAGAGAGTGTGAAATCTTCTAGGACCAGGTTCCATCATATTTTGTTTCATCCATTGAACGCTTCAACTTCATCATGCGAAGGGATTATATTTAGTTGAAAGAAGAGAAATGTTTTAAACAAAATAATAGAAATGGGCTGAGATCTATGTCGTAATGGAAAATTTATACACCAATACACATCACTCATTCTCACAAAAAACACAAATAAAACTTTATAATTCAATAACAAAATTTGGGAAACACCTATGCTACCTCGAGCCCAAGCCTCGGGTTAGCCACTCATAGTCAAGATCAAGAGGACATAGCAGAATAGATGAGAAAATAAGAGAAGAGAGAGAGAGTGAGAGTAAAATATTGAAACATAGAGAGAAAAAAGTGGATCTAATTAATTATAAATATAACAAATTATAATGAGAAACTAAAATAAAATAAACTATAGTATAATTAAATTAAAAAAATAGGGAAACGTAGTATTAGCTCAGTGCAATACTCTCCTCTCTCCTCCATCTCGATTTTTATTTATAGAGGGAGGAATAAAATCTCTCATATATTTCTAATCAAAGTTCCCTCTTTTTTTAGATAATGGTAGAAGATATATTAGGTTTTTCCAGTTTCCAGCATTGATAATAGAGATTCTATCTTCTCAAAATCACTGTATCTATAATTCAAGAAAGATTTCATCCTGGCTACCTTCAACCCTTTCTTTTAAATGAATTTATTTTCATCATGGATATATTATTTGAATTCTAGTTAATTATCATGGGGTTTGATACTATGCAGATCTAATCTACGTAGACATTTGTATCTGAGGGATTCATGTAGCTAGCTAGTGTTAGTTCAGTTCACATATACTCTTGGTACATATTCATTTATTAAATAAATCACATAGTTGGAACCATCACAGATCCACATAGTTGTTTTTCATGGCACTATCACAGATTATTTTTTTATCATGTATGCTCTACACTACATCTTTCATCGCATTAAAAATGGTAGAACGTGCATGATGGATCACCATAGAATGATGGATTCAACTTCCACTAAATGGTAGTACAGATGGTACATCCTTGTATTGACTATAACTCCAATGGATGAAAGTATCATTGTGACAATACCTCATCATGGTAGAAAAACCTACTTTTCTAAATATTAGAATTAATAATACTTTTCTTCCTTCAATGGTAGAATATTTCTCATGGAAGCATGACCAAATTGTAGCCACAAATAGTAACTCTGAAACTTCCATATGGTGGTAACACCTCAAACAGTATATCTTATCCCCTCAGTGATAATAGATAACCAAAAATGTAATGTCAATAGTATATCAATGATGGTAGAACATCCAAGGAGTAGAATCATTACTTCCTTATGTGATGGTAGTATAGCGATGACTGAACGAATGGTAGCATGCAATTTAATCATTTCATTCCTCATCCTTCCACCAGGTGTTCACCAAGACTTTCATTATTCAATGTGGCGGGAGGGAGCTTCATTTATTACATAGTGAATATTATTATTCAAAATGGAAATCATGGAGGTAATTTGAGGCTCCATAGTTTTTTCATGGAGGTCTCATGCTTTGGAAGTACTATTTTAGTTCGAACTCGAGATTTATAGGGTGAAGAAATGAAATTTACCAGTAAGTGGTGTGATGGTATGGTGATGAAGAGTGGAAGAGGTGGGTGTCTAAGCTCAATACATGTGAAGTCAAAGCGAGACAAAAATATTCTAAAAAATTTGAATCATTTCAAATTTAAAGGTTATCCCAAAAATGCTTCATCATGGGTGAGCACTTCTTTATTAGTCAACTCAGGGGATTAGTGGATCAGATTCAAGTTGCAAGGATGGCCTCCTACATACACACCCATAAACAAATATGGTTTGCACCGACCTACACATCATGTGCAGGCTTTGTCCCAACTTATTCACCCGTGGGTTCCCCTTTTCGAGCCTGATCAACACCTGCTACCCAAGTGGCTCTCCTGGTGGGCTAGCTTGTCAGACTAGCCTTTCTAGGATGGAAAAGTGGCAGGATGGCCTAACTTGGTTGAGGGTTTCTTGGGCTATCATAAAATCTAACATAAAAATCAATAAAAAATAATAATAAATTTCACAATATAATCTTCAGTAAAATTATTCATTAAAAACTCCCATTAAGATTAATTTTAATTCTTTATTTGTAAATATAAATATTTTAAGTATATATTAAAATACATGTAAATATTCACTAAATCCATTTAATATCATTATAATTTGTATAAATAATTTCAAGAAAATATAATTTCATAAAATACCCCCACATATAAAATTTTCTTGTCCTTAATCATAAAATATAAACATTGAATCAAAGAGGGTACTAGTATAACCAATATTTAAATCTCAAATAAATAGAATCAAAAAATTATCAATGGTAAACCAAAACATAATGTTCTATATAAAACATCAATTTAACATCTCATTTTTCAAAGAAACAAGAAATCGATATATTTTACATTCTCCGTTCAAAAAATAGTGGATCCTTTCATTTAATTCATTCATGTTAATAAATTTATTATTATTAAACTGGAAAACTCATGATTCACCTCAATTTTGATTATTTTCACTAATAAATCCTGATACAAATTCAATTATAGTTATGCTAATATGATGAAAACATAATCCTTATCCATATGATTTCAAAGGAACTAATTTATTCACTTTGTAAAGATAAAAGGAACATAAAATCAATTAGAATTTGAAATCACAGTTATAATGATTATAAGGATTAAGGTTAGTAGGAATTTATGTGAAAAATAAATCCATAAGGAGTAGGTTTATCTCTGAAGTATATTATAGTATGTCAAAAAGTTAATGTTCAATAAAATTATCCCCTAAAAAGTAATAACTCCCACTTCCCAAGACCAAAGTAGGGTCATTATTAATGATATCATAGATAATTAATCGAACCATATTGAATTTTCCGTTTTTTTATTTTTTCAAACTACTTTCTAATTTTGGTTTTTAATTTTTGTAAAAAATTACTGCTTGGAATAAAGTATAATGAATGAATCGACAACCTTTCCCAATACCCAAATTAGCTCTACCACGCTTTTTTCTTATAATGTAGTAAATCCTTCTACCATGAATTTCCTCACCCCCACACTTCAAATTAAAAATATCATTAAAATACTAATAATAAGTTAGGAATGGATAAAAAAGGATTTAAACATGGCTCATCCCTAAGAAGGTCATTCATGGCCTCCATGTGCGAAATAAGGATTAATATAAAAGTTAGTCTCAAGGATAAGAGATTATAAATAAAAATAAATCAATCATATTAAATGTAGTTTTTCACAATGATATCTTTGGAAAGTTTAAATTAATGTTCTAGTAGGTATCATGCCCCAAGATCACTCAATAAATATTCTCAAGATAAATTAAAAAGTATTTGATCTAGAAATCCTCTTGGGAATAGAGCAATTGAAATTGGACAGTCACTCATAGTATGAATTATAATAAAAAATAAATTTACATGAATTTTAGTATTTCAAATTATTAAAAATGTTGGGGAAATTTCATTTACATGAATCATCCAATTATTTCAAATCACGAGTCTTCATTTCAATATCCACAATTCACTATAATAATTAAATTATCCACTTTACTCTATTAATCTCATTATCACTAAAATATAAAACATGGAATCAAAGGGTTCATAATAATCTCAAGTCTCTTATATTATTTAACTATATCACGAAATTAATATATGGGAATGAATTTTCTAGTTTAGAATAGCTATTGGAATTTAAAACTTAAAACCGATTTTCCAAACAAAATGCAGGGAGTTAAAGGATAAAGAATGTATGAATTAAATCCTTTTCCTATGAATCTTATGTACTCAATTATTTTTGTATTTTTGGGGATTACCTTGTTCTATCATGGTCACACAAAAGTAAATTAATTAATTAATCACAAGGATTATGTCATTAAGGCTAACAATAATGAGGGATCTGAGATTCATGCTAAACTAGTCCTAATATTGAAATTTAATTTCCAAGAGATTAAGTTGAAAGAAAAATATTCGTATGATACCCCAAAAGTAGGCTATGTATTTTTACTTCATCTATAAGGGTAGTACTCTCTATTTACCAAAGTTAGTTGGTTAATGGAACTTCTTGGATTTGGACCACCACATGTGGATTTTCCCAGCTTCCACTTTTTCTTTGTTGGTGAGGAATCTATGGATAGGGTACACTAAATCCACACCCTTAAGAATTAGGTATAGCTTCGCTGGTAGGAGTAGGATGATGTATGGATCATACTACTTCTTGGTTGACACTTGTGAAACCTCCTACTGTTTCTCTAGTTCATTCTAAATATGGGCTACATGAATTCTAATTCAAAAAGTAAAGTTATTATATGTTTTAGTTTAATTGAATTTAAACATGAATATTGAAAATCATATTTCTCACTTTCATTATGAGAAATAATTGTCTTGATTCCCTCATTCTTAACCACTTTGATCTCCTCAAGGACCTCCTCAAATTCAAGTTTAGTTAGCGCTGGAAGTACCATGTCTTTCTGAGTAGCTTCATGTACATGTTCTTCTTCCTCCTCCAAGACAAAACAAAAGATATAAAAATCTAAAAATTCATAAAAATAAGATTTAATACTCAATTTATATGGAATAAAATTAAATGAAAAAGAGTTCAAGATAATATCATCTCCCTTTCTAGACTTAGCTTTAATCTATTCTTCAGTAGTAAGGACCTCTTGTAGTTGGACTTCAGTAGATAGAGGTAGATAGTCAGGTTCCTTTATATTTTTTTTCACATTCCACCATAGGGTGATATATTATACATAAAATTTTAGATATAATTGTAATGATTATGTCTCTTATACTTTATGAGGAATGGTGAGATCATGTTCTATCTCATACTCATTCCAGAAATTTACTAGATCTTGTTAATACTAAAAAAATAGCTTTGTCAAAAAGTCATCATCATCATGAATCCACTCGATCACATCATGTTCAGCTTCGATCTATAACTTCACATGGGTGGGGATGTGGATAATCCTCAAGTGTGTCCCTAAACTCTCTAATTTTATCAAAATAATCAATAAAGATCAAGGGATCTTCCTTAATGGAATTTTTTTTGTGTGTGTCAGTTAAGAGTTGATCTACCATGCCCATCAATTCATGAGGTGAGAAACCTGTCTCTATGACATTGTTCATATGAACTACCATTACCATGAGAGAATAATACCTTATTTATAGGACTTACTAAGAATTTTGTATCACTTTATCTTGATCCTGCATGTATGGATAATTATTCCTTGAATTAAAGAAATAAACATTTGAAAACATCATGGCCAAATAAATTTTTTATTTTTTTATAAATGAAATAAAATTTTATATAATGTGTGAAAAATAAAAATAAAATAAGAAACCATTTATATCCTCAGAAATTAATCTATTTTTTGAATAAAAACATATCGTGTGGTGTGTCAAAATCTACTATTTATATTTTCCTAGTGGAGCATAGTTGCTAACCAGGGTTATCTCACTTGAGGAGCTTTATAATTTATTCACATACTTATTCTAATTAACCTAAAACTAATTTTTTTTTTATTTATTTAATCAGTTTACGAAAATAATTAAAATGTTTTAGATATAATGAAATAATTCAATTCTAAAATATCCTAACATGCAATGGAAGACAGAACGAATAAAGAACTTGGTCTTTTAGGGGTTGGATTTAGGATCCTTACATTATTCATTCTGGTTGATTAAATTTAGTTTGATGATCCAATTTTGAAATGTCAATATTGAATTACTATTATTTTATTTAGTAGTTTTTAAATCTTGAATGCCAAAGAATACTCAATTCCACCTCCTTATATAATCAATGTTGATGAAACATCTCAATTTAGAGTGTGTCAACTTCTAGGACATGATTCCATCATATGTCATTTCATCCAATGAACATATCAACTTTATTAAGTGAAGAGATTATGTTCAATATAAGGAAGGGAAAAGTTAAAAAAGGAATATGAATGGGTTGAGATCCTTTTGATGGTGGACAATCACCACACCCATACACATCACTCTTACTCACCACAAACATAAATAATACATTAAAATTGAAGAAGAGAATTACGAAAAAACCTATTTTCCCGTGAGTAAAATCCTCGTGTTAGTCACTCATTGTTGAGTGAATGAGGCCATGGTAGAAGAGATGTAAAAAAGAAGAAAATACAAAGAGAGAGACAGAGAGAATGGAATAGAGAGAGAATTATTAGAGCACTTAAATTAGAAATAGAAATAATTAAAATCAGAAACTAAATTAAAATAAACAATAATAAATTGAAAAAATAAAACATATGAAAGAAGTAGTAGTTCGATGGAATCTTATCCTATATCCTCATTTCCCTCTTTATTTACTAAGGGAGAAATCCACTATATTGCATCCTTATGGGAAAATATTTCCATTTTTAGATATTTCTTGCAGATATATCAAATATTTTTTATTTTCAATGTTTATAATATAACATTTATCTTTTAAAAATATGAATATCTTAGATTCGATTATGCCTCCATCCCTGCTACCTTCAACCCTTTCTTTTAAATGAATTTATTTCCCACATATATTTCTCATTTTAATTTCAGGGAATTCTCATGGTGTTCGATACTATGAATATCTTTTCCATGTATCCATTTGTATCTGTAGGCTTTTCATTGTTGACTAGTGTCGATCCAGTTCATATAGCCTTATAGGGCGTAGTCGTTACTTCCAAAACATACATAATCAAAAACATAATGGCTCTATATAGTTGTCTGGAATGGATATATCATTGATGATTTTTTCTCTTCCATTCTTGAAACTACCTCATCCTTGGGGTTCAAAATGGCATCACACATATGTTGGATCTCTAATAATTGATGGCTTCATCTACCGCTTGATGGTAGATCGAATGATATATCCTTGTGTCAAAGTTTTATCCACTAGAAGATGGTAGCACAATGAAATTATATCATTGGACATGGTACCTCATAATTGTAGAAAAACCAACCATTGAAAATGGTATAATGAATGGTAATTTCATTACTTCATAGGAGGATTATGATTTATGGCTATGTGACCAAAAATTAGCAAATTTTTTTAGCTCCACTACTTCCACGTTGCGGTAAAACCTTCAATGATATTTTCAATTCTCTCAATAATAGTAGATTTATGATGGTAGCACATTGAAAGTAGATATTAGATGGTATAATGTCCAAATTATATCATTATTCCTTCCCATAATAATAGTATTATAGTGACACTAGAACCAATGGTAGCATACAACTCATCCATTGATTTCCTTCTCTTTCTGACTAGCCTTCGCCAAGACCTTTGTCCTTCATAGTGGTCGAAGGGAGATTCATTTAATTCATTGTGAATATTCTTATTCAAAGTTGGAATCATGAAGGTCATATAGGGATCTATTGTTTTTTCATGGTGGTTTCATGTTTTGATAGTTCCATTTTGTCTCTAACTCAAGCTTCCTAGTGTGTGGCAATGTCATTTACTGGTGAGTGGTGTAGAGGTATGGTGATGAAAATCTACGAAGGTGCTGTGTCTAACCATGAGGTGCACAAAGCTGAAGTGAGACGACATTGTTTTTGGAAGTATGAATAGTTCCCTCTATAAATGTTTTCTCATGTAGAGCTTCACCATGGGTAAGCTCTTCATTATTAATAAGCTTGTTGAATTGGTGGCTCAAAAGCCTAATACGAGGATTCTCTCATACATACAAACCTACACACAAACATGGGACAAACCGGCTTGCATGCCCCATGTGGTTTTTTTCTAACATGGGTGCCCTCAGGTTCCTCCCTGTAGGCCTGATTACCACCTGCCACCTGAGTAGCTCTCTCGATGGGCTAGCTTGGTTGGTCGATCCTTCTAGGCTGGCTAGCTGGCTGGACAAAGTACGTTATTTTAGGGATACTTTGGATATCCTAATTTTTTTACCTAAAAATAATTAAACACTCATAGTAAATTTCATAATATAATCTTATATAATATAAGTTATTAAAACAATACATTAATATTATTTTTAATTCTTTATTTTTAATCCCTAACATTTTTAATAAACATTAAAACAAATAGAAATATTCTTTAAAATATATTGAAAATCATTATAATTTGTTTAAATAATTTCATGGAAATATAAGTGCATCAATCATAAAAAATATGTGTATTGGGTGTCATTAAGAATAGAGGAATTATGATTTCAATAATCCTTTATAAACCACTATTAAAAAAAGCATACCCTAAGAAGCTTCTAACACCATTCACATTTTATAGAGGGTAGTTTTTTAATAATCTAAAATTCAGTATTGTCAACCTCTATTCTAATCTTACAGACTTTATAACTAATTAGTATCCCTTGAGTTTCTATAAACTAAATTATTTACCATTTAAGAAAAAATTTGTCCTCTATAAATATTACCAAAACAAATTATGGATTCAGTAAATTACATTACAATAAGATTCCAACAGTGGAGAAATAATCCATGAATACCTCTACAATCCTCTCAATCATGCTAGAGAAAATATAAATCATGCACCTTTGAAAGGTGGTCGGGGTAGCTTAAAATCCAAAGAGAATTCAACTATAAACAAATTTTTCAAATGGAAAAGGGATTGTGGGATTTTCGAAGACTTTAGGGGATACTATAATTATTTTATAACCTGAATATCCAATAATAAACTAAGAAAATTTATTATCATCTAGACTCTAAAATATTTTATGTAAGAATGATTTTTGAAATTTATCATTTCTAATAGTTGAATTATGTTTGTGATAGTCTATATAGAGTCTCTATTTTGTAAATATAATAGTTTAAATTTGTTCATTTTTTATTAGTGATTTCTATGATACCTAATTTCATAGGGAAAAATTATACTGTCCTGGTCCAAGCACTATTAGAGATATAAAATATTATTTCAGTATCAAAATATTCAATAAATTCTTCTCTAACTACCACTTTAATATTAATATTTATCCTCCTTTAACCGTATACTCTAATATTGTAATTAATTTATATATGGATTTTATGCTTGTAACGTTAAGGGATAATCCATTTTATATTAGATATGGTCCATCTAATAAGATATTCAAACTTCTTCAACACACTCAACCTCCTTTCCTTTTTTACATTCCTAATGGTTAGTAGGAATTATTATAGGTAGTGTGTAACTCTCAACTAATAATAAATATTTCAAATGGGAAGGGAGTGGTTTAATCTCTACATGTGGATCTTATTAATTGGAAGAGAGACTCTTTGACCATTATAGTCAATGTTTTTCAGTATATCTTTTAATGAAACATTGATATCTAGATAATACATGTTACTCACTACTATCCATAGTGAATTTTTCATTTCACTTTGAACTCATTTATGGAGAAAACATGTGTTCTCAATAATATAATCTAAATTATCTATAAATCCACCCTTAAACTAATCTAAATATTCCTCCAATTCACCTACATCAAACTCTAAATAGTTTTCTTCAACCAAAGTTATATATCATATTTTTCTATCGAATATATGTATTCCTCTTCAAGAAGATCAAAAATGAACTCATATTCTATAATTTACAATATAGAATAGTTATCCTCAAGTATTGGTTCCTTAAGAATTTTAAAAACATTAAATTCCTTGTGTTGTTCACTAAAATTGAAAATCAATTTCCCCTTATAAACATTTATCACAACTCATCTCATGGTGAGGAAAGGATTAACCAAGATGACAAGGAATTACTTATTAAACTCCATGTCTAAGATAGGAAAATTACTCAGTAAAAAAATATTTTAAAAACTAATAATAAGATCATCTACCCTATCTTTGTGGTGTGTGATGGAGCGGTCATATAGCTATAGGAAAATAGTGGTAGGGTGGAGTTCTCCCAATCTCATCTTTTGAAATAGTGGGTTAGGGATTAAATTGATACTTAATATAAAGTCACATAAGAAATTGAACTGAACATTATTACCAAAAGTATAAGGAATGATAAATCATACTAGATCATTGAGTTTTTATATATTTTATTTTTAAAGGATAACACTACAGTCATTAGTGAGGTTGTGTATAGAAAAATTCTCAAGTATTTTCTTCTTTGAAAATATTGTTTTGAGATATTTCAGAAAAATAAAGATTAAGGATTTAATAAAAAGGATTGTACACATGGAAATTGATAAAAAGCACAAGGAACATGAGAAGTTTAGGTTTTTTACTTTTCTATTTTAATTAAGGAGGGAATGAGATGGTTGGGGGAATGTTCTTCAAGACAGTGGGTATGCCTTCAATTTCAACTAAATGTTTTTCCTTACCTATAATATTTCTTATTTTATAACCTTTTTATTCATGTTTTTAAGTGGAATAAGTTGATTTATTTTATTTTTAGTGTTTCATTACATGATTCATGATTTTATAAATTGAATATTTTAATGTCCACAGTCTTCTAGAATTTGTTTTGGAACAATCCTAGGGTTTGTTCATTGTTCTTCATGAGTTTTCATAACACTCCTTGTGGTAACTTCAATGAAATTTTCCATTAGGTTAACTTATGTTATACCATATAGCTTACCTTATATATACCTCATAATTATCAAAACATGTGACTAATATGAGTTTAAAAATTGTTCATACCATATTTGAAATTAGTCTTTTGAGATTTCATATCAGCTTTATGTCATGAATTTTTGGCATCCATCCTACTTATAATTTTCTACGTGAGTCCTTTTATTTTGGTTTGTGAATTAGATGAATTTATCCTACATTGGTTTTGAAATTGTTTCCATGTTTTTATGAATCTAATAGTAATAATTTATACAAACACTCAATGATCTCTCCAAGATATTATTGAATGATTCTTATAACTTTAGTTGTAGTTGTTTAATAAGGGATATAACTTATGCTATATCCCACTACTATACCAAACAATATTAGCATATTTGAAATGTTGGTATGGAATATTTATGTTTATAAAACAAGAAATTTAATGAAAAATTAAAACATAGTGGTGTAATTACTCACAAAGTGAATTTTTATTGGAAATCACAGTAGCCTATGTACAGATTTCTTGAAAAGAACTAATGTATTTTTGGTGGAATATTATCCTTTTAGATCATTTTTGTTATGAATATTGATAAATTTTATTGAAAAATGTTTATTTTTTTAATAGTCTTTTGAGAAAATATCATCCATACAATTGATAAACAATTCTTTTATTATGAGGGTTGAGACCATTATAAAAGGTGTCCATGAGAAAATGGTAAATAAAATAGTGGTTAGGAAATTTTCTATGAATTTACGTTATTTTTCCTCAAATATCATGAAACAAATCAACCTAATCTGGTAAAAATATAGTGATCTTATAACTAATTTCATATTTCATTCTCATAGGGTAGAACTTCATAACAAAAGAATTAATTAATTGGTCTCATTTTTCAAAATCACATATTCTAACTACTGAAAACAGGTTATTTTATTACCTTTAATAAAAAACTGGAAATAATATCAATTTTAACATTTCCCCATTAATCCCTCATAGTGTTAGCTATCTCTCTACACTATAGAAGTCCCTAATTAAGTTTAAATAGTTTTCATTAGGATATAAATTGAAAGTTGGCAGCATGGACAATAGTGAACATTTAATTTCATAATTTCTTGATTGAGGGATTAACCTAATGCATGAAGTAATACTTGAAACCATATAAAATTAAAACTCTATAAGGCTATTTCTATTAATGACTTGACCTCTAGTTTGAGTTGGAATTTCATTTTCTTACAGATCCACCACCTCTCTATTGTCTTTCATTTTCACCTTGTTTTTTAGAGTGCTTAAAATTTTTATATTTAAAGATTAAATGGCTTAATATTTTCATATTTTTTTCTCGTGTACATGAAAAAATAAATTCTCATGTGCGTTTAATGAAGCCAAAAAAATGAAGTTCACAATAATTTCTAGAAGGTTTTTTTCAAATTGTTTTTTAAAATCATTATTAAATTTCTAGGTGGCTAAAGAAATGTTTTTCTACCTTGGAAACTTATTCCATAGACACCAATGAAATGAAAAAATTTCTAATATGTAATCAATATAATCTGTTTATTTATTTATTTTCTAACTTGAGAATAGTATATAATTATGCATTTCAGGACATATAGAAGGGATATATTTATGTGTATTCCATGGAAGAAAACCAGAAACATGAAAAAAAAATAGTTGAACTCTAACTTGAAACATTGATAAATTTGACAAAATAATTCAATTAAAAAAAGTAACCAGTGTGAAAATTTATGAATAGAAAGTAAAAAATAAATAGGAATTTTGATTGATTGGTAAATCTAATACTTCTTTGACCATGTAAAAATGTACTGAACCAACATCCATTTAAAATTCTTATATTTTATTTTTCAATTATAAATTTTTTAATGATAATCACTACAAATTTTCAATTATAAAATTCAACACAATCATATATAATGTTTAGATGAAATCAGATAGACTGAACTATCGAAGAGTCTTGATGTGATTTCCTTTAATAAATCTAAAAATTACTTGAAATTAGATCTCAAAATAATAATGACCTTAATTGTTTAAAAAATAATTAAAAATATCAATTTTTATTAATTTTAATCAATAAATAAATTACTACCAAAGAGAAAGATAATTATGAAATTAATCTAGCATAAAAAATATGATATAATCAATCAAAAGTAAAAACATTAAAACAATATTATTCCCCACGAAATTTTTATCCTATAATTTTTTTAAACCATAATTTAAAACATTGAATTCATTTAATTATAAGAATAATAAACCAATAGAAAATAATAAAAGAATATTTAAGAGATATAAGTAATCTTCTCCATCAAGTTGATGGTCATTCCCTCTAATCTCCCTCACTGAAACATTGGTATGATCTGATCATATATACTTTTATATTATGTGTGTATATCCAATGTATTTTTTGGTATCCTCTATCTTGCACAAATTTCCTACTCATTAAATTATTGAATTCACACAAAGACTCTAGCCTCCTGCTCATGTTTAACTACTCTGAACACATCTCTTCATTCACCATATGGATTTACTATCACTCTTCACTAACATTATCATATGGTAATCTCATAGGATCCCTAACATATTGTTCTCCCCATGTGGGTATGATACATATCCATGTAATCATAACATGGAAAAAATCCCAACTCAATTTAGTCTTCTCAACTTCTCTAGAAAACTCCAAAAGCTTCCCTAGCATACTTCATCAATGAAATTTTCTTCCCCTATCCTTTCTATTTTTCAATGAGAACAAGGGAACCCCAATTAAAAATTTAGATTAATAAAATCAAATTAAATATATGTTCAAAAATAGAATGCCCATGAAATTTCAAACATAAAAATTAATTCTAAAAATTGTATTTGAAAATTAAATAATGTAATAATGAATGAATTATTTTCAAGATAAAAAATATTTCAAAAATACATAAAAATAATATTTTAATTAAAATTTCAGTATAACATAAATAAATTATTTATAATAACATTTAAAAATTTATACACAAAAACCACATATTATTTTTAAAATATTTAATGAATTATATATCCAGTTAAAGATCAAATAACCATATTTAATTCAACATTATTAGTACATTTTGACATAAAAAATAAATTAATTACTCAAAATGATGTAGTAAGATAAATAAAAAATAGTTCACATAAAATTCCCCCATAGTTAGTGAATTTATTATACTTAAGAAATCCATTTATCATGTTTTACAGTAGATTAGTAGTCTCAATAATGAAAAAAATGAAAAGACAAAAATAATTGTTTTTCCAATGGATTTCCCACAATAGAGCCTATTAATTAGAAAATATTATTATTATCATAAAATTAAATGTTTTAAGTGGAAAAATGGTTTCTTAGTTTATAGAGGATTAAATTTGAAATTGATGATCTGAATAAAAAAAATTCAAATTTCACCCCGAAAAAAAATCCATAACTTCTTATTTTATACAAAAGAAGAGACACATAATTTATCTTCTCATCCTAAATATAAAATCTATTATATATTAATAATTTAATAATTAGTCTACATAATATAAATAATCCATAAAATAGTAAAATAATAAGGAATAAAAAGTTCAACCAGGATTAGAAATTATCTTCATAACCCACTTAGATAAATATATTTGGAGTTTAATTTAATTCAAAAGGTTAAAATTCAGTAATGATTATAATGCATACTATGAAAATTTTAAAAAAAGAAATTTATTCAAAGTGGGATAAAAAATAATGTACCTAATTAAATCTAGGGATTAATAGAAAAATTAACCTCCTCCAAGTGAAAAAATTGCCTCCTAATATCAGAAAATTTGTCACCCACTGAAATTGAAAATTAAATATTAATGAAAATAAAATTTGAAATATTTTTTATAATTCTGATTTTTAAATAATTAAATCGTAGTCAAGGCATTTAAATACCCCCTGTAATATAATTATATTGGTTTTTACTCCCACTTATCATGCATGTGACCTGAGTTTAATCCCCAAAATCAACTCTAAATATTAGATAAGATTTATTCGGTCTAACATGTATATTTATTTATTATTTAACATAAGATTAGAATTGAATTATTAATGGTTATTCTATAGGTATATACTTAATTTGAGTGATTACGAAGGAATAAAAAAAGAAAAAATCATGAAAATAAACATGAACAATTAAACTAGGAACCATGATAAAGCTATCTCAAAGAATGAATTCAAAAAAAGTAACTAGGAATAAAATTTGTAAACATACAATATAAGAGAAATGATAATTTTTATTGAATAATAACTCTTATATTCTCTTGAACATGTGGAAATGTAATGAACCAAAGTCCACTGAAAAAATGAGTACTATATTTTTTAATGAGCAGAAAATAGAATGTTAAACTCTATAGATTATCAACTGCGATATTCATCACAATAATAAAGAACTAGTGGATGAAATCAAATATACTAAGCTGTAAAATAATATTTGTATAATTTTCTTATATTAATTCCATAATATTTTTTCAGATGATTATGAAAATGAACTTATATTAACCATTTCCAAAAAATTTATCAAGATCAAATTTGAGTGATTCTTGAACATTAATAAAGTTAATACCTGTGATGAAGAAAATAATGAGACCAATCAATCATAGAAAACATGAGATGACAAAAGAAGATTAAAATCATCAGAATAATCTAAATTACATGAAATTTTTTAACCAAAATGTTTTAAAAAAATTAAAATTTAATTCATTTTATCAGAAGAACAAGATGTTAATATAAAACTAACTAAAGAATATTGATGATAAAAACAAACATCCTTTTTGAGTTGATTTTAATTCATCCAAGCTCCCTCAATACAACTTCCAATATTGTATTTAGTTCTCCAATGTGTGTGTATCTACAAATTATTTTTTAGGTGTCCCCCTCTCAATCTAATGTCCTATTTGAAGGATTGAAGTCATGTGAAAACTCTATCCTCAAACTCAAGGTCAACTACTCAGAAAACTTCTCCCTATTCATCATGTGGTTCACCTGTCACTTTTCACTTCCTTCCTCACACGTGACTCTAACATAACTCATTTCTAATTTCTCTCCCAACATGGGTAGGCTTTGACTTCATGTGATAAGACCTTTAATAAATTCATATATTTGTTAAATATTCTTAGTTTCTTTATAAAACTCCCAAAGCAACCCCATGATAATTTATCAATGAACTCAACTTCCCATTTTCCTTCAGTTTTCCAATTGAAAATTAGGTAACCCCACATACTCAATGACATTAATAAATTCAAATGAATAAATAAATTTGAAAAAAATACAAAGTAAATTTTAAACATATTAATTAATTCCAACAATTGGTTTTAAAAATAAAAAATGGAATACTAAAAAAATTATTTCTAATAAAGAATTATTTTCAAAATTAAATAAAAATGACATAACAATTAAAAGTTCATTAAAAATAATAAAAATATAGATTCATAAATCCTAAAAAATCATTTAATAATATTTAAACATTTAAGAACCAAAATAACTCATTATCATTAAAATATTTAAATCTTTATTGACTCATTGTCTAATTAACCTATCATCATTAATTCTCCATTATTAGAAGATTTTGTCAATAAAACTTCAACTAATTCCTCAAAAGGTTAAAAAAATATATCAAAAATAGTTCACAATAGTACACATAGCTGATGATGAAGCTCTAGAAATCATGGGAAAGGGGGATGTTGGGGAATGGGAAAAGAAAAAAATTTCATTGATCTCAAGGTAGTTTAATAGATACAAGGTTTTTGGAAAAATCTAATTGACTAAGGATAACTATATGAAGTGGGGTTTGGAAAAATATTTTACAACATAGTGTGTAAGATCACTATTAGACGATGGTATGTGATATAGTGATAAATTATGTAACCCTGTATCTAGCTAGAAGATTAGATAGAGTGACAATAGACAGAACCATAACATCTAAGAGTTCATTGTTATGGAATTTTCAACTTGAGAATATCAGTGAGAAGAACATGGATTTTATAGTATTTAAGTTCATGTTGAAGATGGATCATACATACTTTATAATTTTTAAGAATTTCATACTTGTGAAACAATAAAAGGATTCATTTAATATGAGTAAAAGGAATCCAAAGAGCTTAAAATTAAAACTAGTTGAAGTGGATGTAATGGACCTAATATTATCTGAACTCATAGAGGGTCAAGATAAATTCTATCATTCATTGATTAATCCATAATGAAGGTATGGGTTTAATTTTGGAAAAAAGCTGATTTATTCCTTTTTTTTCAATAGAATGAAATGGTGGTGAACAGAACCATAAATATGATTAAATTCTTAAGGTTTAATAAAAGTGGTGAGTATAGTAGATGGTGCTCCAAAACCACTAAAAGAACAAAGGTATATGTATTGAGAAAACTATACTTGAGATTTAATATTATGATAGTGTGTTTGAATTAATAGATTATAATTTAATAGATAATTCTTGGTATATGAGGTTTCACTTAGGAAAGTCCAAGGAAATTTGGATAGTAGAAATTAACTATATAAACAATTTAGTCAAAAAATTTCCATTTTCATGGATGTGGTATCAAATTTTTGGACCACTATAGTCTAATAAATTAGTGGAACTTAACCACCTCATTGTTTTTAGAAGTCCTGCATATGTCTATACTAATGATAAGGATCATAATAAACTAAATGGAAAATAAAAGTTATGATTTATTTTCAAACATGAAGATGAAAGACTTGGATTTAATCTTCGGGATGATGAAAAGTGATAAGTCATTAGAATCTATAATGTTCTTCTCAATGAGTGGGTCTTATACAATGACCAAAACTTGGTAGAGGAAGAAGATAAATGTAAATAGTCAAAAGTTAAAATTAAAGTTGTTCTAAATGGGAGATCCAAAAGGGAACTAGTTCTAGAGAAGTTAGAGAGAAATGTAGGTTAATAAGTTAGGCTAGTGGAAGATATATGATATGACCCTACCCATCGGGTCCCTTTTTAGTCTAAAATTCCATAGGTTGTGTCACCTGAAGCCTATATCCAATAATACTGGGGTTGGTTATTAGTAGCAGGAAGACATAGATCAAATATTGTAGGCCTTATCCTACTATACTAGAAACAAATTAAATCACCATCCAACCTGGATAACCATCACCACACTGGATAAAACTATATGAAATATTACATATGCCAGCATACATCTGCTAAAATTCCCAAATCATACACTTAAAATTCGATAAAAAAAGGGGGAATAGAAAATACAAGTCCCAAAAGTCTTAAAACCCATTCTTAAGTGACTAGGAAGAAGGGATTTCCATGTCCTTATATCTTCAACTCAAGTTCTACCAACCAAAAATCCACTATCGCTATTATGCCCCAAGTTCACTAGCACCACCAGATCTACACCGATCGATGTCACCATCGACATAGGCTCTATTTTCATAGACACAACTAGTGTGGGTACATGGCCTATGTAGGGGTGAGTATAAAAATAACTACATGTATGCCATAGAATTAAAAAGGTAAACAAGGATACATGTCATCATCCAACCAAGGGTCAAACCACTTGACTATAAAAAACAATATAGAAGAAAAGAAGTAGACAGGAAAGTATCTTCAACTTCACTTACCAATACAATACTTACATAAACTATTGGGAAAGAACCCAAGGATGACCCTTAATTTTAGAACATATCATGGGAAAAGGAATCCTTGAAAAAAATAATATTCCTTGGGAGAAAACACCACTTATCTCATAAACCCTAAGGAAAAAAATGAATCCCTACCCATCTGAAAAATATACACCATCCCTCAAGGGTAAACATATATACTCTTTGATAAAACATTATATCAAACCATATTAGTCTATATGAAAGGGATGAAATTGAAATCATAAAATCAAAACTTAAGGATATAGTCAGAAATATCCCATATGGATGGGTTAGTTAACCAAAAGACACTACTTATGCACTACATTATAAACCTCATATCATGTTGGGTGAATGAGAGAACTCGTTTTAGGAATCAACATTTCCAGAACACCTTATAAAATAAGGATCATAAAAAATAATAATGCTTTAATTACATAAATAATAATGATTAGAGTATAGGACTTTCTCCTCCAAGAAAAATACAACATATGAGGGACTAATGACCCCACAAATGGGTTACAAACACCCTTTTCGATAGAACTAAATGGGAAGCGCCCTTCATAAGCCACAATTATACTTGAGGAAGTCTTATAGCATAAAAAATATTAATTGATAGTTATTTAACACCCACTAGGTGGTTTCTCATGTTCACAACTCAACTTCACAAAGGTAATACCAAAGGGGAACCTTGACACCCCATGAACTATGGTCCTCAAACACATGTTCTAGAACACACAACATGAATACCATTGTTATTATAGTACCAATATAAATGCTTCCACCGAGGGTCTCAAGCCTCACTGGGGAACATCAACCTACAAAGAGGGGATTACCATCTGCAAACATAAATCTCAAATCTATTAAATGATCATTGTAATCATTAATTCACCTATATAAATATTTAAAGGGAAACCATGCCACACTAACGTGTATCTGTTTGATTAGGGAAAACACAGACCCCACCTCCACACTACTATCACCCATCAATATTAGAGTTGGTGTTCCGATGAAAGGGGACACTGATAGTATTCTACACCCACAAAATCTTGACACAAACCATTTGTAACATATAATAGTCTCAAAGGATATAAAAAAGGAATCATACATCTAACATTCCATTATTCAAACTAAATTGATTACAACAACTATTTATATGAGGAACATGGGAAAGAGGGAATCTCTCTGAGTCCCATACATATCCATAAGACCTTTTATGAAACCCCACTAGATAGACAACACAAGAATGGCTAATCTGAACTCTGACATCAGTCCTATAATGATAAATTCAAAATACACCTATGTCATCATAAAAATGACATCGGATAGTGAAATGAACTACACCATCACAATCTAGGTTGAAAATTTGATAAATAATATAGGGTATTTAACGTAGTTTGGCACTAGTTGGCCCTACTATATAGAAAAAACACCACCCTACTACCTAATTTATTAATGCTTGAACATCTCACACCAATGGAAAAGTGAACCAACAAAAGTGTAAATGAATCCTCAATGAAAAAATATGAAAAAATAGTGAAGATAAAAAAACTCACTTTGCATGAACAGATTAACCAACTAGCTGAGAACAATAAGCTCTTAAAGTATCTTTAAAGTGTCGATAAAAATAAGCAAAAAAACCTATTGAATTGGAGAGTAGAATATAGTGGATGTAGAGACCCAAATCTTGACGTACATGGACATTACATTACTTTAGTGGAATACTTAATACATAAAAAAATAGACACATAAGGACCGTAATAGTTTAGTGTCTTTGGAAACATGGAACGTAATCTTCTAATCGTGGTGAAAGATCTTCAACATCTCCCATAAAGATCTTCCACTTTGTGTTTCCTTAACTAAAACCTTTCTTTTAATCCTGGGGAAAGATAAAACATAAAAAGGGTGAGCTCAAATGCTTAGTAAGTGTAAGCATGGATAAAATAAAACACACCATATACATTTGAACTTAAAAACATGAACATAATGTTTAAACATAAAAATCTTGAGAAATGACTTAAAACATGGAAGCACATAAGGCATAGATCATAATGGAACATAAATCATGATAACATAGAATAGGAATAAATCATGTAATTGTGGCATCCATTAATCACATGTAATGATTTCCATATTAGCCAAGGCATTGCTGCCAAGACCATCTTAGTGGACAAAGTCCCATTCTGAATCGAGTTCACTCCTCGTTTCAGTCCTGTAACCCTGAACCGGATTAACTTACCGTTCCAGCCATGTCTATCTCATGAGACATAAAATCTTTACCCAATGAATTGGAGGGAGATATAGGTCCCACCCATCTCATAATGAAATCATTCTTACTTGTGCCACAAAATAAACTAACATCATTCATAATAACCCAACAAATAAAATGGGTTTCATAAACATCATCACATCATCACATAATCCATATAAAATAATTGGATATCATTTCATAATGAGAAAAGTGAAAACATGTAAATCATATAGACTTTATACATGAAACATACACATATGAAATAATGTCATCTTATATGGAAATGGTTTTGATAAAACAATTGAAATGAATTCTTGAGGAAAATATCCTTTCTTCATCAAAATCAATTTCTTTTCACAAAACATCATGCAATTTTAAAATAAAAAGATTTTTTGAAAGTATTTATGAAATATTTTGGAGGAAGCTTCATGAAAATAAGGCTTTATAAAAACGTAAAAATCAATTCGTGCCATATAAGTTAAAAAAACATTCTTCTCGTACTTTTGCCGGAAAAGTAAAAAAAGTACCTCGTAACGTAAACAAAAGAAATATTCCTTACATAACATGTAGTAAAAGTAAAAAAAGTCAAAAATGGGTCAAAATGACTTTAAAAATACATGAAAATACTTTTATAAAACATGGACATGGATGATAGAAATAACCCCAGTAAATACTTACAAATAAGCAATCTCGGATAAAAATGAGATTTGAAAAATTATCCCTTACCTTATGTCTGATATGCTTCGTATGTATCCGAACGTCCTGTATAATGATTTAAATAATGTCAATGACTTATTACAGAATCATATTCATTGTTATGATATCATATATGGTTCACTTATGACTTTATATTACCCGTTCTTTTGTAAATTCCATGTTAAAGAGTGTTTTGGGTAAAATCGTTTCATTTGTCATCCGTGTTTTGACTTGTAATTATTCATATGATTACTTAGATCATGATTAATTAATTCCATAATATAAAACATCATTTATATATAATATATATTCAGAATATACATATATATAATAGATGGATAAATGGAAAGAAATACACTGTTCATGGAGACGGTAGACCGTACGTACGCATGAACGCTGTTTTCGTTTCCTTATTGAGTTGAATGGAATTATGTAGATGACATACATATATACATAAATAAATTAGCTTTATAATGTCATATATTTCATTATTATTTCTTATATATACTTTATAATTATTCTTAAATGGTTAACATGGAGAATGGATCTCATCGCATCATGGAGATAGTAGTCCGTACGTACGCACGAGCGATGATATCGTTTCCATAATTATTGAATTGAATTGGAGTGGATGATACAATATATCAGAATCAGTATGATGTTATAATTACTATGTATAGTTATTCTTTACACCATTATACCCATCCATGTAAGGTGTTGGTGGAAAAACAGATTACACCAAGGCATGGAGACGGTATTCCGTACGTACGCACGCGCGGTGATTTTGTTTTCCGTAGGATGGATAGAAGGTGAAATGGGGTTGTTTCATATTTATAATAACAAATCAGTATATTAGTGATACTGATGTTATTACTTTATAATTAAACAACTAAATAATAATAAGTTGAAGAAGAAAGAAGCTTGAAATAATCGGGAGAAGAAATTACCTCTTCTTCGATACGCCTCTTTGAAACCTCCTCTCAGGGCACTAAGATTTGTCTTTAAAGTAGAACAGAACCTCTAGGATGTTTCTAGGGAAGTGTATAAGATAATTTTTCCGGGTTTGGCCGAGCTTGAAGTCTCAAATTGGTGTGAGGAGGAGAGGGAGGAGGTGCCATTTTATAAGGGAGGAGAGGGGCACCTTTGGAATTCTTAAAAATATTAATTTATAATAAATCTAACCCCACTTAAAAACCTTCAAAAATGACTCATATCAGAATATTAGATGAGATATGGTTGTAATATCATCATCCAATAAAATTTAGACGTGTTAGGTATTTATGTTAAACATTATCAACTTGATTTATCCTTATTTAGTCAATTTAATTTTATTTGTGGTAATAACATTCTAAAATTTAAATTATAACAAATAATTACTTATTTGTTGTGAATTGTACATAATTGGATACTTTATAACATGTTATACCATATAAATTTAAATTTATAATTTTTAAATATATTTGTGATTTTTAAACAATTTTATAATATATTATTTTTATAAAATAACAATAGTGTCAATTTTGACACTATTCATTTATTTGAATTTAAATAAAATATATACAGAAGATATGTTCGAAAAAAAAGATTTAATATAATCATAAGAGGTCATATGTATCTAGAAAATTAGTGTAGAAAATTAAATAGTTAATATAATATTTATTTTATTATTTTTAAAACTATTTATTTGGTTTATCTCTTAATAAATAAATTACTACAATATTTTTTTTATAATTATTTAATATACTTATTTGTTGCATAAAAATTAAAAATAAAATCCTATGATGAATATAAATCTATTAAATTTCATAATAATACTTTTACTAGAATTTATCATCTTAAAATCACAATATTTAAATTGTTATATTTATTAAATTATGAAGGTGACAACTTTGGCATCATTTAAAATAAAATAGTATAAGTGTCATAATCGCTTTTATAAGGCTCCAAATGGTCCAATATTAGACCATTGGATGATTATGGTTTATATGTACATGAAAAATAAATTTTTTCAGGGTTTTGGGCATTTATGGTTACTACTAGTTTAATAAAAACTATATTCTTGATTTTTCACTAGATAAACAATTTCTGCATCACTATTGTGTTACAATTAATGATTATTATTTAATCCCTAAAAATTATAAATAAATTCATATGATGTAGATAATTTAATTATCTTTCTGTAAACTATTCATGTTCGATGTTTCATGAAGTTTATCACTAAATTAAAATTAATATACTTATAAGATTTAAGAGAGTGACATGTTGTCACTTTCTTTGGTTTTAATAATAATTAAATTATTTTCATGGTCAAAAGTCCATAAAATGAATCTAATCCGACCCTTAGGTTATATGTGTCTACTTTTATCCATCCAATAGAATTTTGGCATGTGTTAGGGTAATTTTATAACATTATATTTACCCTTAATTACCCGATTTACCTTTAACTATGGTAAATAAAATTTACCATAGTTACTATTCATAATTCCCAAAAATAAAAAGCAAATTATTAACATAATTTGGACCCACTGATTCCAAATATGGAATCTATTTTTCCAAATTCAATACACAAAAGTTTCAGAAATTAAATTAAAATTAATCCCGTTGTCGAAAGAAAACGAGTTTTTTTTAAAACATTGTAAAAGATTGAATTGATTTAACCTACGAATTTAATGTAAAATCAATGCTAATGACATAAATTATATTAAATGGTAAAAATATATTCTATTTATACTTTAAAACCATTAAATATTATAATTTAACCATATAAATTATTGCGATGAAAAAATTTGTTTTTAATTAAAATATAGCGTGTTTTTACTATTCATCAAAATATGAAAGTTACCAGAATAATATGAAAAATTTATCCAAAGTAAATTTTTATTTCTTGATTCCAAAGAAGAATTTTATTTTTTCAAATTTAACTTATAAACATGTCAAAAACTAGATTTAAAGTTGGTGCGCCATCAAAAGTTGGCAAAACTGCATTTTTTTAAAAATACTTATTTTACGCGAAAAATTTATTTTGTTCTTATACCATGTTCTAGAAAATGTGTAAGATGAATAATAATGTTATAAAATTCAAAATTTAGTTAATACTATTCATAAAGGCTAGTTCATAATAATATTATAATAATATATCATTGTTTAGTAAAACCCGGTATTGCGTACAACACACGCTATCGAGGAAGGTTGCGATTGCGTGTAATGCAAGCCAAGTTAGGATTGCATGTTGTGCAAGAATCCTTCATTGTTTCATATAACAGAATCCAACCATATTTCATTTATACATTGAATATATATATATATATACTCAATGTTGTGTAGAATAACTATTATCAAAATTTTGTATAACACGATCCAAGAATAGTGTTGCGTATACTGCAAGCTAATACGGTGTTGTGTATAGCGCAAGGTAATCTTGGTGTATCATACAACAAAAGACATTAATGAAATTAAAAGAATATTTTTCATATAATCTCGGGGTGTTACAGTGGAACACAACACTAAAGAAGATCATTTATTTAAAAATAATGTAATGAATCATCTTGTAGGGTACAATTACATAAGATCTAATCATCTTTTAATGGTGAAAGGTCTCTATCTATCTCTCTAATGGAAATAAGAAAACCCCATAGAAACCATTGAATGAATTGATATTAAATAATTTAGAGATATTGATTTCCCCTTGAGGGATCAAGATTTTTGAAATAGCTCAATAGAACCTAAGAAATGTAGGGATGAGATTAATTCAACCCTAATATCCTAATAAAACAAAACAATACAACAAAACAAACCATGTAATGGTCAGATGTGCAAAGGTTAAACCATTTCTTACGCTAGGTTTCTTATATGTTGCATGATGGTTTCTCACCACTGTTTATGGGTCTCTAGACACTACGTAAGGGTAAAATTATCACTTCAAAAGGCTATGATCTCCAACACCCTTCATGCTTAAGAGTAACTACTCACTTGTGTAATGAAAAACTACTCAATACACATACTACAAAAGGGTAACCCAAACATACAAAAGGCTAGTGTGGCTACTACACACTTCACATAATGGTAACCTGAAACTATGTCTAGGTTAGGGGAATTATGTGTATAGCTAAAACCAGAGACTTAAAACTTTTATAAGGGTTGAAAAAAAGAGTAAAATAAAATAAAAAGGTGTGAAATATACCATAACAGAATTTTAGTGAAGATTAAACATGTAAATACTTAAATAATAAATTAATGAAAAAATTAGTTTTATTTGGAAATATAACTTTCTTAATTCAAAAAATATCTTCCATTTTCAAAAGAGACTAATACAATGGAATAATGTCTTTTCTCCTAAGGGATATTCAAGTATAACTATGTTTAAGATACCTAAATATTTCATGAACATGGATAAATTTGTAGCCTTAGTCAAACAATCATCTAGATTTTAATCTGTGCGTATTCTAGTGAATTTTTTTCCACATAATATAAACTCTATAATAAAGTGAATTATAATATCTATGTTCTTAGACCTACTATGAAATACTAAATCATTTCAAAAAAACAGTTCTTAGCGGCAGTTTATTAGTAAAATTCATAATAACCACCATAGAATAAATCTTGTAAAAAAATTTATAATATATTATAGGTTTAATAAAACTATCACTATTTTTTAACAATTATAAGTTGTTTCAATTAAACTTCCACTAAAACTTTTAGAAAAACCAAAATCCCCCACCCCTCCATCCTTCACCCCACTCCCTCTACAACCCCGACGCTGATTCCCCAACTTTGACCTCCCTCCCACCCCTCCTCAGCGGTGACCACCACACCTCGATGATGACCCCCAATCCCCCAATCCCCCAATCCATCATCCCTCTCTCCTCCTAAGTGAATACCCCCCACCTTAGTGGTGACCCGTGACCCCCTAACCTCCCTCTCCCCTCCTTAGCTCCCATCCTTATATGTGATGCTGACCCCCACCTCGGTAGTGACCCCCCCCCCCTATGACCTCCATCTCCCCTCCTTAGCAGTGACCCCTAATCCCCTCTAACCTTAAGCTCCCTCACCCCTTCTTTGTGGTGACCCCTTCCAAAGGCCACCCTGACCCTGAATCCCTTTTTAGTGACCACCATCACCCGAAACCCCTTCTGGTTACTACATGACCCGAATCCCTATTTCTGTCCACTGTCGTGACCCAAAACCCCTTCTATTAATGTCTATGACCCCGAACCCCCCTTATGTCTATTTTCATGACCTCAAACCTATTTTCGGTGACCATCATGACACTGATCCACCTATCTGTTACTACTGTGAACCTTACCCCCCTTGTCGGAGACTTTCGTGACCTATACCCCCTCTCCCCCTATAGTTTTGTGATTATGAATCAATCTTTTATTACTATTTTTTTGAATTCCTAATATACTATAATCCTTAATTTTGATGCGAAATTAATTATTTATTTCATGTACTCTATTTAATGAAATTAAATTTATGTGATTCTATAGATCTTTAATGAAATGTTTATTCACTTTTTCGAAGTTGATGATTTTTTATTTTATTAATAATTTATTATGATTTAAAATATATATATATATATATATTTACATGACATATTAGGATAATTTTTTAAATTAGTTTTATGATGTTCATCTTGAAGGTCTACATATTTAATGAAATGATATTTTTTATGTCATTATCTCTCTATAGAAGTTTGTGTACATATGTTAAAGAATATATTTATTCACCCATCATGGAAGAAATGAAATGTTAGGTTATGCATATCATGGGTTTTCTCTCTTTTATAGTGAGAAAGTCACTATTTTCTAATTATTATAGTGATCACTATTGGATGATAAGAATGGGGTGGATATATGTTTCATGAAACAATATCACTATGCTTATGATTAGATGGAAGTTATCTAATTTATGCTTAAATTGATCTTAGATGATAAAAATGTGGTGGCCATATAATTTATTTCATTATTAATCCATGTTTTTTATAAATAATAATTTATTTGATTCATGTTTTAATTTTATAAGTTTAGTTAGAAAATTTAATTATTTGATTCATCCCATTTTCCTTAATAGTTATTATGACAAATTCAATGGAAAGGTTAGGTGATATTTGATTTTGATTGTACCTGTGTGATTAAAAATTTATATATTTATATCTGGATGTAATGGGAGAATACAATCCAATAACTACGGATACAATTTTTGTTTATTTAACTCAAAAAACACCTTGATATGCCAACGATTTGGAAGAATTTTTAGATTGTGCAATTGAAAACTGATCATTGGATGGTAGGATACAATTTCTAAGTCTAGATTTAAATTTAATAGATGGTTGAATAGAAATAAATTATATGATAATTTGATATTGAAACAGTTTCCTAATTTATATGTATGTTGGATATGGAGTGGTGAATAAAATGTTAAGGAAATTTAAAAAATGAAAATACTATAAATGAAACACAAAGTGACCCAAGATAGGTGAATTTAGTAAATTTTTTTTTAAATGATGAATTTTGTTTTTCATGATGCAATGTCCAAAATTTTATTTGATCCCAAGGAGGTTAATCTTTATCAGAACTTTTGTGACCAAAAAATGAGTTTTAGGAATTAGTTGAAGATGGATAAAAAAACTGTATAAAGGGTGTTCCAAGTATTCAAAGATGTATTTTCTAATTAAGTTTTATCATAATAAGTGTCTCTATGGAATTAATAAAAAAAATATTTCCATTATTTTAGTGCTTCTTCACAATTAATTTAGTGAATGTATATCTCTACATAATTAATTAGATGAATGAAGACATAAAAAGACTTAGAAATGATTATACAAAGATACATATATTACCTAATTATTGAATGAATTACTATGGATAGGAGTCTGATAACGAATAATGCATAATATTTTATAAAAGTTGATGGAAGTAAATGAACAATAATGAGAGTATAAATCAATGTAACCCGAATAAAAAAAAGAATAAGAAAACTCTTGAAAAGGTATTTCATTACTTTCCTCTGAAACCAAACTTGCAATGATTATTCATGTCATATAAGACTGTATATGATATAAAATTTCATACTCAAGATATTAATGATGGCCTGTTGAGACATCCAAAATATTCAATATCATAGAAGATGTTTGATTTGATATAGCCATATTTTCTTCAGAACCTAGAAATATAAAATCGAGATTATCTTCTGATGATTTTAACCCTTTTGGTATTTTAGGTACTAATATCGAATTTTTCTTGTTGTTTGGATCCCATATAATCTACCTTCATAGATGTTTATGAAGAAGACTTCTTTCATTATTTTAAAGATCATTCTTGGAAAGAAAATACCTGTAAATGACAACGATGTATACCTTAAACCTATAATCAAATAATTGATAGAATTATGGGATTATAACATGGAAACATATGATTCTTAAATGAGACAACTATTTAAAATTCATGATTCTTTAATTTGGAAATTTTTTGACTTTTCTGTACTAATAAATTTAATTAGTTGCAACACTCATACTGGATTGGATTTTTTGGTTTGTGAAATTGATTTTGAACCTCAATGATTAACTCATGGAAGAAAATGGTGTTTTATGTGTCATCAATGATTTCATGATACTTATCATAAATTTAGGTTTAATAATTAAGGATTCAATGAAGATATTGAAATGATAGTCACTGAAGGGGTTATGTAGTTCATAATTCATGTGACAATTAATCAATTTCACTAAATAATTTGAAAATTTTAGTTAGTTTAATGAAGGGGGAAAGGGGAACGAGGTACAGTATCCAAAGAATATAGAAGAAAACAATAAAAGAAACATGTATATTTATCAAACTTCCTTATTGTGAGTTTAACTTGATATATCATAATCTTCACATAATTCATATTGAGAAGAAAAAAATATGACAATGTAATTTTTATATTTCTTAATGAAAATGGATAATTGAAAGATCACCTTAATGCTCGTAAGTATTTAGAGTCAATTAATATAATGTGTAGCGTCATGAACCATATTCCACTCACCATAGTTGGCCACAAAACATCAAATTCACCTCCTCAAACACTAGAGGATATCGAGTAGTAGCGAGGAAATTGGGTGATTCTGTGGGGATATTATTCCTTCATTGATCAGAGTGGAGTGCATCAATAACATTGAAATATAAGAACTAGTAGAAACATTAATAGACAACATCAGAAATGAAATACATAATCCTACAAGGTGAATAATACAATATTTAGAAGTTGAAAAATTAGACAGTACAATATAATGAGAATGTTATACAAAATGAACATGCAAGAGATAGGGGATACATTCATATAAAAAATGATGAAAAAATATATAAAAAGGAAAAAAACTTCTCTGACTAGCATATCAATCATAGGCCCGGTCCTCTACTCCCAAATCCATCCTAGAATTATAAATCAAGAAATGGAAGCTGGTTTCTTACCATTTTCAATATCTACAACCTAAAAGTTTACTTGGGTACTAATGGCACCCAAGAAGGGTGTGAGATTGAATCTCAATAGGCTATCAGCCCTGGTCTCTATGATATTCATCTTCATTAAATATAAAATAATCAGTGTCCCATGGTTATTAATAAAAAATAAAAATATGTAAATATATTCATT
Organism: Viscum album; assembly: GCA_963277665.1. Taxonomy (NCBI): domain Eukaryota; kingdom Viridiplantae; phylum Streptophyta; class Magnoliopsida; order Santalales; family Viscaceae; genus Viscum; species Viscum album. Next base: position 1,547,752,863 of record OY728133.1, read on the forward strand.
TTAGTGGCTTCCACATGGATTCTCATCTAATTTACCTGATTCATCTTAGGATGGTGTGTCTTAACCAAATGAATATTCTAAGGTAAAGTAGGTATCATATGGTGTAAGAGTTGGACTATCCCCAATATTTTTATTGGGTTTGGTGGATATGTCTCTATAATTTAAAAAAAAGGATCAATTCTCATTTGAAAATGTTCATTTGTATTTTTAATTCAATTGAATACCATTTAATAAATTATAGAGATTATCCTTCATCTCATATATGGAAATACAGAAAGACTTTCCATGTATCACTTGAGGGGATCGGTCTGAGTCCAATTCTTAAAGAGTTTATCCATGGTGACCTAAGAAGAAGCCCAAAGTGTCACTCCATACATGGTGTGAAAATTTCAAGATCTAACAAACTTCTATGTCCGTACCTACTATCACACATAGGGGCCTATGTCTCTCTTGTGACATGGTACAACTAATAGTGCATCATTCCCATCCAAAAGGTCTCCCCTACGAAAATAGTGTCACTCATATAGAGATAAAAAATAAATAACATTCGGTGAACCCATCCTAAGAATAGCTTATGTCACCCCCTGTGTATTTACAAAAAATCAATAATTATAACAGAGAGGAATGAGAGTCCATCCAAGGGGTCCTTAAGTTATATCCCCTTGTATCACCATAAAAAATCAGTATAAATCATTAAACAAACAAGTACATACATAAGATGTTAAATTCAAATGGTGTTTCATTTAATTAAAACAATTTAATCATATTAGGAATATTCGTCAAGGCATGTCATTTGGAAAAACCTATATGGAAATAAAACACAAGGAATTAAGAACTCGAACAATTAATTCAATTAAAACACTTCATTTAAGGGTATGAGTATTGGGATTAATACATGGATCATAATTCAAATAAACCAATTAACAACTCAAGGAATTGATTATATGACAACACACCTCAAAGGGGTGTTAGACCATTTTTAGAACCAAAGGGAAATAGGCCTATAGGGTGTATCTCAACCATTAGGTTGGAACATGACAAGACAATAAACCCAAGGGGTTGATTCACTAGTATATTTGGGTCACCAAAGGCTAGGTAATGCATTCATCTTAATTTAATTTGAAAAATTAGAGGTGAAACCAGAAGGGTCTAACTCACAACATAATAGAACATTTTATACAAAACAAGGAAATAATGGAAAATGACACAGAATACCTACCTTAGACTCCTAGATCTTCCCTTGTCTATTGTGGACCTTTGATTCAATTTAGGTTGGAATAAATCAACAAATCCATTAAATTCCTCAAAAATGGGGAAAATGGTCTTACACCCAAATAACACAATAGATGGGATGAATAACTTGAAATAGAAGTAAGAGGATTAAATATCATACCTATAACTTTACTATGATTCCAATGGTGATAGAAAAAGATGACAAATGGAGTTGGTATATTGATTCATATATTTATAGGGGAGGATATCTCATACACATGGGATGAGGAAAATAAACTACAGGAAAAAATAGAGAAGTAATAAGGATGGTTTAAAATCATTAACAGATGAAAAAATGGGAATTTCACACCAAAAACTATTACACACATTTTGTTCACACGATTGGCCAAAATATGCATCAAGCCACTGCATTAGGAGGTAACCATGCATGGTTAGGCACACAGTTTGTCTAACTGTACGCAGCCCATTCAAATTGGCTCTATCCAAAATGCCTGCAACACTTCATAGTCGTGCACCTTGGGTCACACGATTGAAAAAAAACTGTGTGTCCCCAAAGTTACCATTTTCTTTAGCCGCATGATTTAGGGAAACCGTGTGTGCTGGGAGGCATGGTTTCTCCTAACTATGTGACCTAGTATTTTCTTCCCATTTTAGTGATTGAGGCTTTGAATGAGCCAAAAATGCACCCAATATCTCCTTAAATTGATTAAAAAACAATATAAGGGTCATTTTAAGAAATTTAAACCAAAAATAGAGGTTTTTACCTTTTGAAAAAATCAGGAGGTTACGACCACCCCTCATTAAGATTACTCATCCCTATGTGTCCCTTATGAGGGTAGTAGAGCATCATCTAAGAAGAATTTAGTCCACTATGCACATGAACAGGCATCCCACCCCCAGGTCTTGTCCTAAATGCATCTGTGCTACCATAGCACCCATGCTAGAGTAACTGGCCTACCCTTAAGATCCTTCTTTCTCCAATCAATGATACATATTAGATGCTCCTCAAAGGATGCATCTTCCTCCATCTCAATATCCTTGAGGTAAAATGAATGATATGGGTCATGATGATACTATCGAAGATGAGATAAGTTGAAGATGTTGTGCGTGGCATGGTACCTCTATGGTAATAGCAACCAATAGGATACCATCCAAACTCTATTTGAAATATAGAATTTCCTGACATACTGAGGTGCTAACTAGGCCTATATCTTGATTTGTTTGTGACCTAATCAAGGTGATACGCATAGAAAGACCTATTGTACCACCTCAAACTCTAGAGTTCTACGATGATGATTAGTATAATACTTCTTCCTAGACTGAGATGTAGTCATACTCTTCTAAATCAGCTATACTTTCTCTAGAGTCTCATTCACAAGAAGAGGACCTAGTAGTGTGGCTTCACCTACCTCTATCCAACAAAGAGGTAAACTGCATGGTCTACTATAGTGGAAGTCATACGAATCCATCAAAATTATTTCATTTAAACTATTGTTTTAGGAAGACTCAACTAGAAAAATATAATTTTCTCACAAACCTACAGAATAAAAAATGAAGGCCCGAAGCATATCCTTTTAAACTTGAATTATCCACTCATACTGCCCATCCGTCTGAGGGTGTAATGTGGTACTCAAGATAAACTATGAACCTAATTATATTTTCAACCCTTTCTATAAATATGAAGTAAATCATGTATCTCATTTGGAAATAATTGAACGAGGTACACCATGAAGTCTCACTAAATTCTAGATGTAGAGCCTCCCAATCTCATCAACAGAGAAGGCCTCCCAGATTAGTAGGAAGTGCATAACCATGGTCAACATGTCAATGATCACACATACTACATCGCTTCCTCAATGGGATCTCATAATGCCTATCATAGAATCCATTGTGACGTTATTCCATTTCCACTCTACAATTAAAATATATTTTATAAGTCTATTAGGTCGAAAATTCTCTTCCTTCACCTATAGATAGATGGAGCACCGAGTGATGAATCCTTCTACATGACTCTGCATACATAGCCACAAATACTGATGATGTTCATCTCTTTACATCTTAGTAAAACCAGGGTGAACTTCCCATACAATGGAATGAGATTCCCTCATAAGATCTTCCTGTATATTCGTAGGCACCCATACATGGCCACAGAAGAGTAAAGTGTTACTGCCATAAAAAACCCAACCCATAGGTGGGTTCAATCCTATAAAACTTTCCCTTGAAAAAAGTCCCTACAAATAAGATAGATGCCTCATACAAACTCACTCCATAAGGGATGATTCCACTGCTAGAGCTTCTAGAATTGGCTACCCACGTTATTCTCGACCTCCAGATGCATCTCAAAAAACAGATTCATCAACTTCCACTCATTGCTGGCTTCCTTGAAATCTCAAATATGAGTCTTCCAACTCAAGTAATCATCCATGTAATTACCCTTTCTAGGTGTGTAAGAAATCTAAAAATTGAACCATTTTAGGTATTCAACCCACCCACACTACCTCATATTATAGTCTTTCTGTGTTGATATGTATTTGAGGATTTTATGGTCTGTATAGATGATTAACCACTCACCCATAAATTAGCACCTCCAATAGTGTAGAGCATGAACCATGCCTCATTACTTGAGGTCATCTGTAGGGTAGTTCTACTCATGAGGCCTTAACTGGAAGGACTCATATGCTATAACCCAATCAACTTGGATCAAAACTACACCCATCTCTATTCCTAAAGCATCAAAATAGACTATATAACATCTTCTTGGATTAGGAAGAATTAGGATTGACGCTAAAGTGGGTATTCTATTTTACTATTGAAAAGGTGTCTCATAAGCCTAAATCTATTCGAACTTCACACCCTTATTGGTTAAGATCATAATTTTCACTTCCATATGTGATAAGTCCAATTTGAATCACTTTTAATAGCTAACTATCCCTAAGAAGCTATGTATATCAAAAACATTCTTGGAATTCTCCCAAAAAACCACAACACTCACCTTCTCAAGGTGAGCTGATACACCTACCTTGGATATGACATGAACCATGAAGTAAATCTTACTAATCCAAAAATGGCATTTACTGAGATTCGCATATAGCTGGTTCTCTCTTAGTGTACTCAATAAGATCTCAATGTGGTTTTCACGGTGATTTATAGTACACGAATACACTAAGATATCGTCTATGAATACTACTATAAAAGAATCAAGATACATGTGGAAAACCTAATTCATCTAGGCCATGAATAATCTTGGCATGTTAATCAAATTGAATGACATAAATAGATACTCATAGACGTAATAAATTCTCCATAAAACTCCACGCGGTATGTATAATGACCTCACATGAACCTGATGGTATCCTAAACTCAGATCGATCTTAAAGAAAATAGTCCCTTTATAGAGCTAGTTGAAGAGTTAACCTATATGAAGAAAAAATACATTTTATTCATCATAAGTTTGTTCAGTCAGTGGTAATACACACACAATGGAATTTTACTATCCATCTTCCTAAAAAAATAACTAGTGAACCTAATACCGATGTGATGGATCAGATAAAATGTTTAATCTCTATGTCTTTAAACTAGTTCTGGAGTTCTTGGTGCTCTGTAGGTGCCATACTATATAGAGAAATGGACACTCGTTTCAAACCTATCACTATCTATATGGTGAACTTAGTATCTCTCTCAAGAGGTAGGACTAAGTAATTATTAGGGAGGACATACCTAAAATGATCCATGATAGAATGGAACTCTAATAACTAAATTCCCTGATCAGTCATAAAGAGACTCACCATCTGGGATATCATCCTTCCCATCCCAATACACTTGAGTTCATCTCTACTTTCTTGGAGATTCCATTCATCCTTATAGATATACATTCTTCCCTCAGGTAATGTGAAAATACTCATCAGTGATAGCAATACACTTGGGCTGGAAAAGAAACAAGCAAATCCATACCAATAATTACATTGAATCTAGTCATATCAAGGAAAAATAAACTCCATAGATAATGGTACCCACCTATCTTATGGGGGAACCCCTTGCATAGGTGTATATCCTTTGTTTGAACTCCTAACAGTCTATCAAGGGTAATAATTCAATTAGATTATTCTATAACCAGGCCCAGACGTCCCATAGTTGTTGCTGACAAAGAATAGTTTGGTGTACCTATATAAAATAAGGAAGATACTAGAATAGAGGCTACCAGAATAGTACCTATCACTATAGACATCCTTATAATTTGTTCCTTTGGAAAAGGATGAACATAATAGATATTTACTAAACGTAGGCCCTAAGATACTTCCTGACTAGCCTTATTAGGTCTACTCTACTAATAATGAAACTATCAGGCTTGACTACCTTTTCCATGACTTCCTTCTCATCCTAAAAATCCTATAGAATACCATATTCCTTCCTAAAGTGTATTTTTTGTTCATATACCTGAAGGAAGTGCGGGCACAGATCTTTTCTCACATGGTACTGAAAGGTACGATCAGTATAAACACTAGAGGTGACCCATTCTACCGCAATCCAGACACTCAATTAGGTTCTTCATATGCTAGGGATTTTTCTGGTATGGCCTTCCACACTAGTGACCCACCACATTGTTTTTAGTACATGCCACCTTATTGGTACTACTACCGCATGTATCCTAGAAGCATCAGTTATTAATGTTTTATAAACCACAACTATTCCTAGAAGCCGAACTACCCTATTTCACATCGCTTTATTCCCTCAGGTTCTACTCAGTGATGAGGGTATGGTTCACTATCTCTAAAATAGTGTTTAGACAAAAGATGTTCACTTATAATCTGATAGCATATACAGTCTAATCCTAGAATCACCTTGTAGTATTCATCTCATCAACAGTCAATTTTAGTGCAACACACTATAATTTAGTGAATAGAGATGACTATTCCATCACAAACATGTCACCTTGATCAATGTGCATGAATTCCTAAATGGAATTTGTTCTCAAGGTATAAGGTAAAAATTAGTCGAAGAAGGTTTTATAGAAGTCCACATAGACCACACCTATTTTCAACTATCCAGAGATAGAACATCCAAGCATCACTTGATGGAGTCACTTTGCATATAGGTTGTGATCTTAAAACTCTGCAATGGAGGTGTCTCGATGTGTTCGAAGATTTACACCATAGCCTCTAACCAAGAATAAGAAGCATGAGGTTTTCCAGCCCCCGAGAAGGTGGGAGGATTTGGTGGTTGGATCTCATAGGTCATATCTAACATAGAAGGGGTAGGTTGAGGAGTAACCTGAATGTATTTCATGGAACAAATTAATCTATCATGGAACTAGGCATTGACATCTAGTAGAAGGTGTGTATGAGGTGCATTAGTTGTCACCACAGAAGGTATCACGGGTGGATTAGGGACCACCACCTCAAAAGTATGTTTATTTCCACTTTCCTAACATAAAACACAAAATATTTAGGTTTTCATATCTCAAGAAATTAAAATCACATGTCTTAGAAACTATTTATAATATATAGGGAAACCGATAGAGAAGGAAATGTACAAATCCCACCTATAAGCATGCTACAACCCCTATCCTTCTCTAGGAGCCATGTTTGGATGATCAGGATGAGTCATAAAAGAATCAAAGGATAAATTTCCTACGTACCACTACCAAGGTTGGTCCAGGATAAGGTCTCATGTTTCATACATAATAGAGGTCTATTTCATTTTATGGATTATTTTAATTTATTCCTGTATTTAAATTGCCTTTTAATGATTGAATCGAATGGATCACCATCTCCAATATTTAGTGACACATACACATTATAAAATAGATGGAGGTATCCATTAAATTTAGACCATAACACATTCTATCACATGTGATAGATTTTCTGTGGATCAACATGCCATAATTGGATGCCTAAGGTATATGTTTTAACCTATGTGGGAAAACACTCTGAGGTTAAGGTAGATAATTTAAGTTCCAATTGTGTCTTTTCTCAATCCTACATGAGAACATCACACTTTTCTATATATTAAAACCAAGGCATAGTAAGACATAACAGACAAAGTGCAAGCAACAATCACATGAAATATATGCAATGTTTGTTGGATAGTAAATATAGAATGACATAATACATGATCATTTATTCCTATAGTGTATAGGATGATGAATGATTAAATTCTCCTTCATGTCATCTGGCTATGATAATAGATATTACATCAAAATAATAACAATACAAGACAAGTTTGTCACCCTATGGTGAAATACACAAAATGGTAATAGTGCGAGTAATAACAACATGTACCCATCCCAGGTAAATTGGGATTCCCCTATACATGGGTAAGCTACTCCCAAACATAAGTTCATTACAAAATTCTTTTATCCTTGTCTCTTGACTAATTCCCAATAGTAAGACGAAATGAACCTTGTTCTGATACCAATTTATAGTGTCCCTCCCTAGATTCCACTCACTAGTGCCCAAGAGGGTTGGCCATAAGACCACAAGCACACCTCCCCAAATTCTAGAGGTTGTGGATAAGCCGTGAGGTCCACGGATGAGTCAATGGTGGGACTATTCCCTCATTGATCAGAGTGTATCATAACAATATAATTTAAATATAGGAAATAGCATAAGAAATAATAGATTGTAGGGAAAATGAAATACATAATCATACAAGGTAAATAATACAATATTTAGAAGCTGAATAATCATAAGGTACACTATTATGATCATGTTATACAAAATGAATGTGTATGGGTAAGAGGATAAAAGCATACACAACATGATGGGAAAATATACAAAAGAAAAAACATTTCTTTGACTAGTATCTCAATAATAGGCTCAGTTCTCTACTCCCAACTCCATCCTAGTTTTGTAAATGAATAATTGGAAGTTGGCTGGTTCCCTTTATCAATACCATCAACCATAAAGTCTACTCGAGTACCAATGGCCCTAAAACAGGTTGTGAGGTACAATATCAATAGGCCGTCACCCATAGTGTATAGGTCATTCTACTTTGTTCAATATAAAATAAACAACCTTTCATGGTTATTAACTCAAAATGAAAATAAATAAATAAATTCATCAGAATGGGTTCCACTTGGACATTCATCCAATTTACTTTATTTGGCATAAGCCAGTGAGTCTGTACCAAGGGAAACTGCAAAGGTAAAGTAGGTAGCATATGGTGTAAGAGATGGAATATACCCAAGATTAAGATTGGTCTTAGTGGAAATGTCCCAACAATGTCAAAACCAAAGGATCAATTATCATTTGAAAATGTTTATTTTCATTTTTAATTCAATTGAAAAACATTTAATAAATTACAGAGAGTCACCTTGAGCCCATCTATGGGAATCCAAAGAGACTTGATAAGTATCACTAGAGGGGATAATTCTAAGTGCAATGCCTAATAAGGCCATCCAAGGTGACCCATGAAAAAGTATAAAGTGTCACTCTAGGCATGGTGTGATAATGTCAAGATCTAAGAAACCTCCATGTCGGTACCATGTATTGAATGTAGGGGCCTGAATCTCTCTCATGACATGATACAACAAATCATGCCATCAAGCTCATCCAAGGGGTATCCCCAAGGAAACTGGAGTCACTCATATGGGGTTAAAACAGACATAATGCTCCCAAGACTATCCCAGGAACAATTGATGTTACCCCTATGCGTACTAACAAAATATTAACAATTCTAACAGAGAGGCATGAGAGTCAGTCCAAGGGTTCCTTAAGTTGGAACCCATTGTATCACCCATGACACTAAGGTAAAAACATTAAACAAGAATGTACACTTATAAAATGTTCAATTAAAAGGGTTTTCTATTAAATTCAAGAAATTATATCATATTAGGAATATTGGTCAAGGTATTTCATTGTTAAAAACCTATATGGAAATAGGTAATAGGGATATAAGCATGTGACCAATTCATTTAATTCAACCACTTAATTTAAGGGTATGGGTATAGGGAATAACACATAGATAATCACCCAAATCAAGAAATTAATAACTCAAGGAATTTATCATATAAAAAAACACCTCAAGGGGAGTGTAAGACCATTTTTGAACAATTTGGAAATAACCCTCTAGGGTTAAGCTCACTCATTAGGGTGGAACAAGGTAAGGAAATAAACCCACAAGGTTGATTCACCAATATATTTGATCACTAAATGATTGGAAATGCATCCAACATAATTTAATTTGACAAATTAGAGGCTACACCAGAAGGGTATACCTTATGACATAATGACACATTTTATACAACACAATAAAATGATTGAAAAAGATATAAACCTCCTACCTTATCCTTATATTTATTCCCTCATCTAGCATCAACCTTTGATTAAATCTATGTTGGAAGAAATAGATGAAACTATAAAATCCTCTAAAGATGGGAAAAATGATATTACACCCAAATTGTAAAATGGATGGGATGAATAAAAATAAATAGAAGTAATAGGATTAAATATCTCACCTCAAGATTTATGATGGATTTGATGGAGAGAGAAACAGACAACAAATAGAGGCGGTAACTTAATACCTAGCTTGATAGGGAAGGGGAGCTCATACATGGGTGAGTATAATAAGAAACTATAGAAAAAAATAAAGAACGTTTAAAACCATTAATAGAGGGGAAATGATATTTTCACTCTAAAAAATAATTGTTCATGGTTTTGCTACTTGGTTAGCCAAACTGTGTGAAAACCATGCACTAAGACACTACTTTAGGAGGGAAACCTATACAATTAGGAACATAGTTTGTTTAAACATGAAAATGGGATCTATCCAAAAAACATTCTGCCCTACACAACTGTGCACATTGGGTCTTAACGTTGTAGAAAAAGCATGAAACCCCTAACTGCCCACTATCTGCAGCCACACAGTTTAGGGAAACCATATAGAATGGGTTGTAAAGTTTCTCTTAATAGTGAGGAAAAGTATTTCTTTCCCATTTTGGGGCCCCAAATATTCCTTATAATCACTTGATATCCCCTCTACATGATTACACATCATCATAAGGGTCATTTTATTGAATTTAAACAAAAAAATTAAATGTATGTACCTTTGAGAAAATTGGGACATCACATAAATCATGGTTTTTGGGAAAATGAGAATGGAAAGTATCCTTTGTATATTTTGAAAATGAAAAAACATGAGAAATATTTATTCCTTTGAACATAAAATAATATAAAAGTTCCATATGGATATTCACATATCATATTATAGTGTGTTGATATAACAAACCTTCTCTTTATTTCATTTTAATTCAAGATTCATTACATATGACAACACTTAATATAACCTTGAATATCGATAAGTATAGTGACTTTGGGAATTAGGTAAATTACAAAAAAAATAAAACATGAAAACATCACTTCTATTGAAAACTTCCATAACAAGCTTGCACTTAAAATTACAAGGGATAACCTGGGGATATACATAAGAAATGGGTTAGATATAAAGCCCAGTAAGGGAATAAAAATATCATAACATGGATAAATTAATACATGTTCTACAGTATGTATAAATAATCCAGAATAATAAGCATGAACAATAAGGCATGATATAGAATAATAGTTATGCAAGATAATAGGAGAAATGTGACAACAACTTAAAATGTGTCATCATAAACATAGGTCATGGATAACCTCCAAGATATCATGATGGGAAAAGTATCATAAAGTAATTTGGTTCACTACCTATACCAATATTATGTATCATGATACTAAACACTACCCAATGCATTTTACCGCTATATAATTTTGGTAAAACCTATCACATTCTTTTCATTCCCATGATTAAGTGTATAGAATAGATCTTACAACATGTATTAATTAATCATCATATTTTATTCCATGATAAAGGAGTGTGGAATAAATACATTTAATTCCACAATTAAATAATTATATGTGTATAAAGGTTATTTTCATTGATAGGAAATGGGTATGGGTATTCACTATAAAATATTCTGGAATGGAAAATAATGGTGGAATTTTGACCGCATAACGATGTCACTTATGGATTCATAAAATGGGTTGATTAGAACTAAAGGGGTATCTAATAATTTTAAAATAAAAAGGATAGTAATAGATACATGGATAAACATATAATAACACTATTAATTGTGAATATAAGGCATACAATAATAAAGAAACTTGAATAAAGTGGAGAAAGAAAAGAACCCTTACCAAATCTCTATATGGTAACAACTGTATATAAAGGTTGATGGGGGGGATTAATGAGAGTGAAATGGGTATCACATCATTTATAATAAATTGGAAAAAATTGGTGATATTTAATAACATATACCAACATAAAAAATGTTAACTAATATGGGTAACATAAAATAGGTCCTTGAATGGAAATGAGAAGAGAGAAACCCCTTACTAAATTTCAGCATTTCAACGGGTGTATACCAAGGTCTATGGGAGGTATTAATGAGAATTAAATGGGAATGTCTTCATTTATAAATAAAATTGAAAGTAAGGGGTCTATTGAATAACATATCCTAAAATTAACAAATGGAAATTAAGAGGGAAAACATAAAATAGGTGCTTGATACAAAGAGGAAAGTTATAGATCCCTTACCATGAGAGTGTAACTCCAAATGATTTGGAGGGGATTCTTGGGAGATTGGGGGAAACTTGGTAAGACTATAGATATGTTTTGGTAGATTAAGTATGTGATCATATAATTTTGAGTTAAGAGAAGTGTGAGTTTGGGTGGATTTATATAGGAAATGATTGGGGATTTTTTTATAATTCCTTAAACTAAGGTTTTGGACTCTATATAATAAAATAACCAAAACCACAAACATTTCCATGATTTTTTCTTGGTTTCTACCAAATGGGAGTGGTTTTTGTTATTTTATAAGTCAAAGATCCTAAATTAATAAAATATTTCCCTTTTTGATGTGAAGGTGAGTTATACTCTTAATGAAATGATTTTAAAACATTAAAATATATTAATGGTTTTGGAGGACTCATAAAAGTTTTATAAAATTAATAAAATAAAATTAAAATAAAATTATTATAAAGGGAAAAAATAAATTTTTAATGGAAACCCTTTATAGTTTTTATTAAATCACTTTTGTGTTATTATGATGTCATAGTACACACCATATATTTATACCTTATTTAATTTTACCACCAAAATTCGATTGTCTCAGAAAAGTATGAAAAATTAACCATTTCATAATTTCGATGTGTTGATTCAAAAGATAATATTAATTTTATTAAAATAATTTTATAAACATATAAAATTTTACTTTTAATATAGAATCGAAATTTATTGGGAAATTGTAGATTAATTTTGACAATAACAGTTTTCAAACCCCTGTAAAAGCTACATTTGAATTCATAAAAATTATATGATAATTTATATTTAATAAAAATTAATATTATTTAAAATATTATTTATTAAAATATTATTAAAATATTATTTATTATTTATATTATTTATTTTATTTATTTTATTTATATTTAATAATAATATTTTGTTAAAATATTATTTATTTCAAAAATCCATTAACTCATGAAAATAAATGTCTTATTTGAATATGAATATTTCCCAAAAATACAATTTGTGTTTTTTCTTATCAAAATATAATTTTTAGCAAACTATTTATAAATAAATTATAAAGTAAAAATAATAAGGATTAAATAAAATAATATTTTAAATTAAAAGGAAATATAAATATTCATACTATCAGGGTTAAATTGTTTATAGCCTTTGTTAAATTATTTAGACCCTTAATTAACCTATTTTTCTTTTTACCGTGGTAACAAATATTTACTAAAATTATTATTTATATTGGTCAAAAATTAAGTTAAATTTATTATCTAATATTAAATATTATGACTTCATATATGGAATACATTTTATCAAAATCTATTCACATATTTGGATGAATTTATTTTAATATAAAACCTGTATGAATGATATAAAGCTGTTTTAAAAAAAATATACATTTTTTAGGAAAATATGATTTTACTTTAACTCCATAACTATTAACCATAATTATATGAATTTAAATTCATAAAAATAGATATATAATCTAAAAATTTAATTTATATCTTCTCTCATTTGGTGTGATTTTTATAAATTAAAATTGAGATACAATATTCTTTTCAAAATAGTTTTTAAGAAATTACATTTTCTATATACATATACTAAAATTCAGTATAATGATTATTTAAATGTAGTAAATTGAAATAAATATATATAAATAATACATATGTTAAATTTAAGTCAAATTAAAAGAATATTGGGACTTTTATATTACTTAATTTATCAAAAGATATGACAATTTACTTTAAAATGTATTTTTTACTATTCATTGAAAATTATTTATTTTCTAAAAAATCACAAAATTTCAACCCAAATTTAATTTTGATATGATGATATAAAAAAGTATTTAGTTTTATAAAAATATTTTTCTAAATGTTCTATAAAAATAGTTATAAATGTTTTTATAAAAATAAATAAAAAACATTTTTGAAGAAAACATATTTTGAAGAATAAAAAGGCATTACCAAAAAATAATTTTTTATTTAGTAAGAATTTATCAATATATGTAAGACTTATATATACATTTCATAATTTAGATAATCCTAAAATATCATAAAACTTAATATAAAGGTTAAAATGGTCATATTTAAATAATCATTTTTTGTTTGGGTTTGGTGTTGCGTATCACATACTCTATCGAGCATAATCCTCTTTTAAAAACTCACGGTGTTACATTCTCCCCACCTTAATAAATTATGACCATGAAATTTAAATATTAAATAGTTTCTTCCCATTTCGATAAATTGACATTAATAAAGGAAAAAATTAAGGATTATTATTTTTGAACTGTTAAACACATAAACGAGAATCTAATTAACCCTAAAAGTGTAACTTATAAATGACATTTATTTCTAAAAATATGAACTCCTAGCCTTGAATCAATGTTATACATGATCTATTCCCTAACATATACTCTTATGAATATTTTTTTTATTTCCTTAATTATGGTTTTTAATTTTATTATTAATTTACCAAAGCATATCCTCTAGAAGTGTTAAACTTGGTGTGCAACAAGACCCGCTGTTGTGAACCAGTTCCCTATAGAGTCTAGCTCAATGTGTTTTTTTGGGTTTTACCCCTTTGTAAATATATTCCAGAGTCATATCAACATGTAGTATCCAAACATGGATGTATTATACTGATAAACAACATACTATATACTTAACAATTTTTTGTATGTTTTCATCTACTTAGTCTTATCCCTAAGGCTTTCTCTAGAATTTTCTAATCCTAATCCCAAAAATAACAAAACCTTTCCTTTGAAACTAACTATAACAAACCCGATCTTTATTACATATTAATTCATGATTCACTGCATAATATTACACTTAATACATCCCATTATATCAATAATTCTAGTGTCTTTTTCAATTAGGTACATTATATAAAAATATAAAATAGGAAAACATCATCTTTGTTGAAAACTTCCTTAACATACTCCACTTAAAATACATGGGATAACCTGGGTAGAAACATAAGAAAGGGGTGAGCTATAAATCCCACTATGGAAATAAACAGGGAATAACATAAAATATTAACACATATTAGGAAATAGGCATAAAGTAGGGAGAATAATAAACATGAACAATAAAGCATGATATAACAAGACAGTCATAAAAGACTAAATGGGAAATATGGAAACTAGTTAAAACACTGCATAATAATCATAGGTCAAGGATTACTACTAATAAATCTTGATGGAAAAAGTCCCATAATGGAATATAGTTCACTCCCTATCCCAAAATGACATCTCATGAGACAAAACATTATCCAATGCATTGGAGGGATATATAATTTTAGGTGCACCTATCACATTCATTTCATTCTCATGCTTAAGTGTGTCACATAGATCATTAAACATGGATTCATTCATCATAATAGTTTATTCCAAGGTCAAGGAGTGAAGAATACATACATTTAAGTACCCAATAAAATAAGTATATGTGTATAAAGGTTAACACCCTTGATATGAAATGGGTATAGGTATTCACTACACAATTATTTGTCATGGAAAATTGCGGTGGAATTTCAGCATCATAACGTCATCACATAAAGATTCATAAAATGGATTTATGAGAGAAAAAATGGGTATCTCATTATTTAGAATTAAAAATTACAGAAATATAGACATTTATAAACTTATAACAACATTATGAATTATAAATAGAATTCATAAGATAATGATGAAACTTGAATTAAGAGGAGAAAGAAAAGAACCCATACTAAATCTCTATATGGTAACGGGTGTACATAATGGTTCACGAGAGGGTGTAATGAGAGTTAAAGGGGTAAATAATAATTTATAAATCAAATTTATATTAATGGGTATATGTAAGAACATATACCAACATAAAAAATAGTAACTAAGAGGCATGACATAAAATAGTATCTTCAATAGAAATGGGAAGAGAGAAATCCCTTAATAAATTTTGTCATAGTAATGGGTTTACATCAAGATCCATGAGAGGGATTAATGTGAGTGAAATTTAGATATCATAATTTATAATTTAAATAGATATCAAGGGTATATGGAATAACTTATCTGAACATTATCAAATAGAAATTAAGATGGATAGCATACAATATTTTCTTGATAAAAATAAGAGAGTGGGAGATCCCTTACCTTGAGAGTGTGACTCCAAATGCTTGAGAGGGTATTTTAAGGAGCTTGTGGGCAGCTTGAGATGACTCTAGAGATTTTAGGTAGGAGTAAGGATCTTATTAAAGAATTTTGAGTGAAAATATGTGGGAGAATGGGTGGGTTTGTATAGTAAATGAGTGGGGATTTCTTTACTATTTCTCAAACTTAGGTTTTGGACACTATTTAAAAAAATAGCCAAAGCAAAAAACCTTCCCATAGTTTTTGACAATGGTTTGTTCCACATTGTAGTGTGTTTAATTAATTTATATATAAAAGGGATAAATTTAATAAAATATTACCGTTGTTGATGTGGGGGTGTGTCATAGTCATAAAGAAATGATTTTAAATCCTTAAAATATATTAATGGTTTTAGAGGATTCATAAAGGATTTATAAAATTAAAAAAATAAATTAAATTCACATAATTTAAAAATAAATCATATATTTGGTCATTAATACCATTTATATTATTTATTAAATCATGTTTGGGTTTTTATGATGTCATAATACACACCATATATTTATACAGTATTTAAGTTTTCCATGAATATTTGAATGTCCCAGAAAATTAAGAAAAAAGCACCATTGGATAATTTGGGTATTCTGATTAAAAAAATAATATTAATTTTATCAAAATAATTTTCTATATACATGAAATTTAACTTTTAAAATTTAATCGAAATTTATTGAGAAATGGTTATTTTGTACAATAACAGTTTTCAAATCCTTATAAAGGATACTTTTGACTTCTGAAAAACTATATGATCATTTATACATAATATAAATTATTTAATAATAATATTTTTTAAAAATATTATTTATTCCAAAAATCTATTAATTCATGAAAATAAATTCCTTAATTAAATATGAATATTACCCAAAAACACAATTTGTGTTTTATCTTATCAAAATATAATTTTTACCAAACTGATTACTTAATCATTTATAGAGTTAAAAAGAAGAAATGAATATAATAATAATTTTAATGAAAATTAAATATAAATATTCATAATATCAGGTTTACTTTGTTACTAGTCTTTTTTATATTATTTTTACTCTTAATTAACCTTTTTTCTGTTTTACTATGGTAATAAGTATTTACTACTCTTACTATTCACATTGTTGAAAAATTAAGTTAAAATTATTATATAATATTAAATATGATGATTAAAAATATGGAATATATTTTATAAAAATAAATTCAAAAAATTTGTTGAATTTAATTTAATATAAAACACACAAGAATGGTAGAAAGTTGTTTTTCAAAAAATATATTTTTTAAGGAAAATATGATTTTACATTAACTCTAAAACTCATAACCATAATTAAATGAATTTAAATTCATAAAAATTGATATATAATATTAAAAAATAATTTATATCATTTCTCATTAGGGGTTATTTTTATTAATTAAAATAGAGATACATTATTCATTTTAAAACAGTTTTCAGATAAATGCATTTTTAATAAACTTATATTAAAATCTGGTATGAAGATTATTTAAATTTAATTAATTTAAGTAAATATTACTAATTACTATTTATGTTATCTTTAAATAAAATTAAAATAATATTGTAACATTTATTTTACATAATTTACCAAAATAAATGAATAATTTACTTAAAATTATATTATTTACTATTCACTGAAAAATTTATATTTTTTGAAAAATCCAAAATTTTAGCCAAAAGTAAATTTTGATTTTTTGATATCAAAATGGTGTTATTTTTATCAAATTGATTTTATAATTTTTCTATGAAATAAGTATAATATTTTTTATAAAAAAATCAATTTTGAAGAAAACTTATTTTAAAGAACAAAAAGACAATACCAAAAAATGATTAATTATATATTAGGAATTTATCAATATATATTTGGACATATAAATACATTTAATAATGTATACAATCTTACTCATATCATCAAATTTAATGGAAAGGTTAAAATGGTCATATTTAAATAAATATTATTTGGTGGTTTTGGTGTTGTGTGTCGCATGCACTATCACGCATAATTCTATTTAAAAAACATGGGGTGTTACAAAAAACTTAGAACATAGAAAGTTAAATGGATTGAAAATAAATTAATCATATATTATTATAGAGTGCTATTTTCCTTTGGAATTCCATAATACTTTACCTAAAAAAGTAATTGCTTTTCTGGTTGAGTTTTATATCTTTTTCAAAGAGATTTATGGAAAAACACTAAATCTAACTGATCTTGAAAAACTTCAAGAAATAATTATTTTAAAAAAATTTCATTTAGAGTTGTTATTTACCCCTTAATTCTTCATAGTCATGATTTATTTGACTTTTCATTTGGTAGAAGAAGCTCAACATGGTGGACTGATACACTATCGATGGATGTATCCAATTTAGGGGTATGTTGATATTATTTTTATTTTCATTAGTGAAGTCAATTTTATAAAATCATTGTATAATTTGTTTAATATGGTTCTTATTTTTTCATCTGGTTTAAAGGTCATTTTAAATCATATATGATAAATAAAGGTCATCCAGTAGGCTATATTGCAGAAATTTATTTATTTGAAGAGTGTTTAACCTTCTTTTATAGGTACTTTGATGGTATTGAGACTAGATTCAATAATTATGAACATTCTAACAAAATCTCCACAAATTATCAATCTAAAAACTAGTCACCGATATTTCAAACTGTTGAACAACCCATTAAAAAGGGGTCAAATTGTACACTAACTGAATTGGTGTTGCTACAAGCACATAGATATGTACTACCCAATAGTTTTATTGAAATTACATTTAATGAATAATTATGAATACAAATAAAGAGTATATTAATGGGTTGATCTTGAATTGAGTTGTAATTAAGAAATTTTGTTAATAAGGATATTGTCGAATGGCTCACCCATTGTGTAATTATATACACGTATTCATATTATTGATGTGTAGTTATTTTTTCTATGTTAAATGTAACACATTATATCTTTTTTATAGATAATTAATGTTGAGAATCAAGCTGAAATATAAAATGATTTGATGTTTTTAGATCGAGATCCTATATGGTAGAATGAGATATTCAATGCCTATATTATTCTTGGCTTCAGGTTTCATAAAAATTATTGTGAAGAAGACTTCAAAACTCAAAATATTCGGGTATTTATAGTTGAATTGGTGGGATACTAAAAGAAGATGAATGATATAATTGAATTAAAATATCAAGGATAGTTTTTATTTTTCTTATTCAAATAAAAGTGGGTCAACATTGACAGGGATATAATGAAATATTATTTACATTTTACTTCTATCAACATATCTCACTTGATCTATATTAGTGAGAATACATATCATGATCCATTTATCTTGGATTCACAAGAGTAGATGGGTCATTATGTTGATGATGAAATACATGAAGGTTGGAGTGCTGTTATTCACTTAAATTAGAGACACTTATATGATATCAGTGGTGAATATCAATTGGTTCCTTGTGATAGTGAACCTCATCAATTACCAAACATTGATTTTTTTCCTAGAAATATCAAAATAGTAGAACTTATAAGAGATGGTGAAAATGATAGACCCATATTAATGATGTTTGATAACAATGAAGATAATGAAAATAAAAGTAATTGAATTTATAAATTGGTAAGGAAAATATACTAAAATTTCTTATTAATAACTATTTTTATATATATATTGTTCTATTTTTATTTTTATTTTTTTTAAATTTTTTTAGTTCTATATCTTTTATAAATTTAATGTACCTTAACCATTTTAATTGTAAGAATGCTGAGAACAAAAAAACTAGGATCCTAGCTGATCATTATCTCAGTGCACACCACCACTATCGTCATCTTATTTGGACCCTAGTAATTCTGTAATACCCAATACTACTAGAAAGAAAACCATTTCCCTATATTTCTTTGGTATCCCATTGTTTGATTCACCTCTAGTAGTAGAGTATTTTTTCACCTCTCTATCTAGGGGATACTGGTGAGTTACCGTTACTGGTATTTATTCCATTTTTCAAAAAGAAAATATATATTATTAACTATTTGATTCATTTTTCAAATAGATAAATATAACCATAGAAGGGATACAAATATGAATGCAGCAGATTTATGGGGCCTAAAGGACTTTAAGATTATCATTTTATTTGATGATATTGAGGTTCCTACCAGTGATGATACCAAAATATATAGGCACGTTTTTGGTCATATTTCTTGTGAAAAAAGTGAGCTTTCTGATTAATTAAAATTATTTGAGGCATATTCCTACAATATGAAAAATGAGGTCTTTTAAACTGAAGTAAAGTAAATATTAATTTAATATTCCTTGATAAATAATTTAAAAGACATGAGTAAAATTTTGTAATATACTTATAAAGTGTTTTGATTATTATTTATAGATTTTTTTTAATTTTTATGTCCTTGATTACATTTCACACCCATGTAATTTGAAAATTTTGGGTACTAAATAGATAGATTTAAAATGGAGATTATAGAATGAGTTTAATGACATTTCTCTAAGCTCATGGTAGATGTAGGATAAAGTGTCTGAATGCATTTCTTGTGAGTAATGGAATCTCTTTATAGATATAAACAAAGATGCATCTCATGAGGTAATAACATATTTTATAGTACCTTAATAACAAAAAAACAATAAAATTATTATTTTATTAATAATTCTATTTTTTATAGGAATTATCTAAAAAATACTATGAATAATGAGAAGTAATTTATTCCTCACATAACTGGGTCTCAGAG
This sequence comes from Viscum album, assembly GCA_963277665.1. Taxonomy (NCBI): domain Eukaryota; kingdom Viridiplantae; phylum Streptophyta; class Magnoliopsida; order Santalales; family Viscaceae; genus Viscum; species Viscum album. The sequence continues at coordinate 1,547,773,528 of OY728133.1, forward strand.
TTTTTAAGGAATTTCTTTTAATTTTATTCATTATTATTTATATCATTTTATAATAACTCAAGTATTTTTCTAACTTTTTTATATTTTTTTTATAAAGTATAATAAATTAAGTCACTATATTGGCTGAATAAAATAGGGTTTCAATTGTAAAGGAAACCGAATGGTAGTTTTCTAAATGAACCTACAAAAGTTGTTGAAGTAAGTACTTTTCATTACCATTTTATATTATTTCATTACTATAAAATCATAATAATGAAAAATATATTATAGAAACTAATAATCCTTAAATAACATTAAATGGATCCTACTAAATAGATCAAATGATGCCAATTTGGAATCATTTGATACATCTAAATAACCCCAATTAATTAGGTTTAAGTCTTATTTGTTTTTATAATATAATTTTTATTATTATGTTTATATAGGAATGAAATAATAATAAATATTAATGATAAATTTATTAATTATATAATATTATGAATTTTAGATATTTTAAAACCTATTGTTAATATTTTTATATTAACAGGTTAAAATTCAAGAAGTCTGAGATGTGAACCCTTTAAGATCATCATTAGTTTCTTAAAACGATGAAATTGGGATCATTTTATGAAGGAGATTCCTAGTAGTGTATAGGAGATGGGTTCTGGGCATACTCCGTAATCTATCTTTGGTAGGGTGACATAATCCATTACTACTACACCGATCGGGGGTTTGAGAAGTAATTTTGGTTTTTAATCACAAAGAGAAATTAAAATATTGAACGAAAAAGTACAACAGAAAGAATATTATATGAAAACATAGGATCAATGGTGGTTGTAAATTGAAAGTGAATTAGTTTCAGTATTTAAGATGATGACTAGAACAATCCCTGAGGAAATTTTCAGCATTATCGGTCATCCCACTGAGGAAAATTATAAATTACATATATCATTCACACATTGGAAAAGAACACATACACCATCCATAAATACAACTAAAATGAAATTTTTATATAAAAAACAAGAATTTCGAGTCATATCGACTAGATCTAGTCCCTGATTGATATGTGGTTGATTTATATACATTTAAAATAAATTATAGATCATTATTCATCAGTTTGAAAACAATACGATCTTATTTTCTCAGTTTTGACTTGGTAAACACTTCTTAAATGTACAAAAACCATTAAAACACATGTTGGGGGGTCAAAACTAATAAAATTATATCAGATTGACCTTATATCAAATGGAAATTATCATAGACCAAATTTTGAAATTTGAGAATCGATATTATGTCATTCCAAGTTATAGTTTTTCTAGGATGGTCGTAATTGAGTTTTTAGTGGTTTAAAATAATAAAACTTGTGTTGAACAGTAATAACCAATCAAAACAAACTCATATTGACATTAAATCATGGAAACCACCATAGAGTTATTTTAGATGTGTACACATAGAAAACACATAAATTCGACATGCTGTTTGGTTGGAATGACTCAGTAAACACTTCGTAAATGTATAAAAGCCTTTTAAAACAAGTATTGGGGTTCAAAACTAGAAAAACAACGTTAGATTTCCCTAAAATCATGGTAAAACAATTATAGATTTAAATTTGAACTATATGAACTAACGATATATCATCTTAAAATTTTGTTTTCCCAAGATGTCTGTAAACACTTTTTTGGGTTTAAAAACACTAAAACATGTGTGTAATAGTTAAAACCATAGATAATGACCTTAGAATGATGTGGAATCATGTAAAAAACCACCACTGAGTTATTTTTTATGTGTACACACATAAAAAACATCAATCTGACAAGTTGTTTGGTCAGAATGACTCGATAATCACTTCTTAAAGCTATGAAAGCCTTTAAAAACATATGTCAGGGGGTCAAAACCAAAAAAATGATTTCCTATTTCCCTAAAATCATACAACAACTAATGTAGATTTAATTTTGAAATATAAGAACAATAACACATCATTCTGAGTAACGATTTTCCTTGGATGATCGTAAATGAGTTTTTAGTGTTTTAAAATACTAAAATGTGTGTGGAACAGTAAAAACCATAGAAAAATAACTCAAATTGATCTGGAATAATGGTAAAACCAATTATGAGTTATCTTAGATGTGTATTTGTGGACAAAATGTCAATCTAACAAGTGGTGTAGTCAGAATTACTCAATAAAAACTTCTTAAATGTATAAAATCCTTTAAAAAACATGTGTCAGGGGGTCAAAACAAGGAAAGAAACTATGAATTTCCATTAATCATAGGAAAATGAACATATATTGAAATTTGAAGTATAGGAACTGACTACACATCATTCTGAATTAGGATTTTCCATGGACGACCAAAAACCATTTTTTAGTGTTTTAAAACACTAAAATGTGTGAGGAGTAATAGAAACCATATCAAAAACTCATATTGATGTGGAATCAGGGTAAAACCACTACTGAGTTAGTTTTTGGCATGTATTTATTGATAAAACATCAATCTGGCTTGCAGTGTGGTTAGAATTTCTCATTAAACACTTCTTAAAAGATCCAAAATCTTTTTAAAACCTGTGTTGGGGGTCAAAATAGGAAAATGATATCAAATTTCACTAAAATTAGAGTATAATGACCATATATTTAATTTAGACATGTAGTAACTGAATATAAATCATTCTAAGTAACAAATTTCCCAGGATGGCTATAAATGAGTTTTTACTGTTTTAAAACACTAAAATGTCAGTGTAATGATAAAAACCATAGAAAACAAACTCAAATTGATGTGGAATCACGGGAAAACAACCATTGATTTATTTTTTACACATATGCATAGAAAAAATAAGAATATCATGTTTGGTGTGGTCGTAATTACTTGGTAAACACTTCTTAAAGGTACAAAAGTCTTTAAAAACATGTGTTGTGGGGTTAAACCCAAGAAAACGATGTCGTATTTCCTTAAAATCAGATTAAAATGGCCAAATATTGAAATTTAAAATGTAATAATTAACGAAATATCGTTCTGAGTTTCAGTTTTCTCAAGATTGTTACAATCAACTTTTTAGTGTTTTAAAATTCTAAAACATGCATGGAATGGTCAAAACCTTATAAAAAGCACTCAGATTGATGTTGAATCATGGGATAATAAACTTTTAGTTAATTTTGACATGTGATTAAAGAAAACATGTCAATATTACATGTGATGTGGTCAAAATAACTCAGTAAACCCATCTTAATGGTATAAAAGCCTTTAAAAACATGTTCTAGGGGATCAAAATGATGAAAAAGATGCCGGATTGCCCTAAAATCCGAGGGAAATTACATTATATTGAAATTTGATATTTTAGAATTGATGACATGTCATTCGGAACAACAGTTATCCTAGGATGGTCATAAAAGTGTTTTTAGTGTTTTAAAACACTAAAACCTGCATTGAACAATTAAAACCATAGATAAAGACCTCAGATTGATGTGGAATCATGGAAAAACTATAGTTGAATTATTTTTTTCATGAACACATAGGAAAAACATCAATCGGAAATGTGGTGTGGTCTAAATAACTCAGTAAACACTTATTAAAGGTACTAAAGCCTTTAAAAACATGTATCGAGTTTTAAAAACAAGGAAAATGACATTGAATTTCCCTGAAATCAGATTAAAATGAACATAAAATGAATTTTGAAATGTAGGAATTGAATACATGTCATTATGAATTATGATTTTCCCAGGATAGTTTTAAATGCATTTTAGTGTTTTAAAACACTAAAACATTCTTGGAATGGTCAAAAACATATTGAACGAGATCATATTAATGTGAAATCATGGGAAAACCACTACTATGTTATTTTTTATATGTAATAATAGAAAAAATATCAATCTAATGTGTGGTGTTCTGGGAATGACTCCATAAACACTTATTATAGTAAAAAGCCTTTAAAAATATGTTTCAGGTGTCAAAACCGAGAAAATGACATTTTATTTCTTTTAAATAAAATGAAAATGACTATAGATTTAATTTTAAAATGTAGGAACTGACGAAATTTCATTTAGAATTGATGTTTTCCTAGTATTATCGTAAAAAAAAATTTGGTTTTTTAAAACACTAAAACATATATGGAATGGTTGAACCCATAAAAAATGACCTAAGATTAAAGTGGAATCATGGGAAAACCACCTTCGAGTTATTTTTGATATATTGGAAATGTTTTGATATAAAAGTCTTTATTTTTTTATTACACTACTACAAATTTTATTCTCCCATTAAAATGATTTATTCAAAGAAAAGACTGAAAATAGTCTTTATAATAGTGAATCATTTTAATTTGATAAAAAAAATTTTACCATTGGATTTATATTTTCAAATACTATTTTAAAATGAATAATGTTATTATGAAAAATTATATTTGATTACATAAAAGGATTTAAAAATTTATAGGTTATTATTATATAATGGAAAATTTCTAAAAATTACAATCTTCATGAAAACCAAACTTTTTGACTAAAAACTAACCTTTTTTAAAAAATAAAAAATATTCATAATAAGTAAATTTTGATATAAGTAATTCAAAAATGAAGTTAATTTTTATTAATTTCAATGTTCAAAATATCTAAATTCAGTTTTTTATAAAATCATAAAATTTAATAAAAACCCATTTTTTATTAGAAAATAACATTTTAAAATATTAACTGTTATTATTCATATTTAATATCATTTTGGTGGGCACAAAAAGGGTGTCGGGTGATGGCGTTGTGGTACGTCAGCTTTGGATGTAGCTTCAACGGTTTTGGACTGCTCATTAGTGATGCGTTGTGGGCGTCAGCTTTAGATGTAGCTTGATCAGCTTTTGATGTGGCTCTTCAGTGATGCAGTGTAGGCTTCAGCTTCGAATCTGGGTTTGTTGGATTCAAATGCTGCTCATCGGCTTTGCTATGAGGGTTAAGCAGTCGACTTCTGATGCAGCTTCGACCATGGATGTGTGGTGAGGTCGTTCAAATCCGGTGGGTAGAAGCTCAGTAATCAATGGTGGTGATGGTTTCCCAACCATTCACCATCACTGATCGCCACCATCCTTCCCTTTTCCCAGCTCTTCCCACCCAGAATCTTATGGTGTTGAAGCTTTTGGTGGCTCTTCTAGAGGTATTCCCTTCACTATTTTCATTGATCAGTTTTTTCAATCACATTACCTACTCTGGCCTCCTGATTCCATGACTGCCTTCCCAATCAGATCTACTACAGCGGTTTCTCTAAGGTTCTGGGAATTGTGGATAGGCGGCTATCATTTTCCAACTGTATCCTATGTCACGAGCTCTAGATTTATGGTTTCCTCCATGTCTATTTTCCATTTCCTCCATGATGGTTCATATTTTTTATGAAAGTTTTACTGTTCTAATGCAATTGGATGAGATGCAATTTATATTTTGGGTTTCTGTGTTGTTTGCCTTTATTACGATGGTGGTCATAGGTGTTGGGGGTTATGGATACTATCTCCATCGAGGGAATTAGCTGCTTGTTCCTATACTATTACTCAAGAACTCCGACACTCTCTCTAAGTCAAATCTGAATGGTGGTATTCATGGTGCTTTGGGATGTTAGGGAATGTGACTGTATACATCTTGTGGTGGTTCTATCTCTATTATCTCACAGAGATGATGATGTCATATATGTAGTGTTATATGATGTCTTTGAAGGATTTTGATGGTGGAATATCTCTTTTGGATTGAGTTTGGGCTCTTTATGGATTCCAATGCATGTTGGTTTTTGGTTTTTTCTATTTCAAGTATGTGAAAACACCTAGATAAACTAAATGGAACAACTCCATATGAGGATTCAGAGAAAAAAGTCCTCACCAAATCTTGTCAATTAGGATTTGGAAGATCGAGAGGTTAAGGGGTTTTTCATCGATAGTAGGCCCATGAAACCCTACAAGAGAGAGCTAGCTAAGCTATCTTGCGATGGTGGAGTCTTGAAATAATGATGTAATCATTGGGGAGGAGTAGTTCCTCTAGCTACTTGGGATGACTTTCCTTTTTATGTTTTATTTGGTTGAAGTTGTTTGGTTTCACACTTAACCTTTTAAATTTTCATTTGAAAATAATTAAAAAATGGATTTTGTCATATTAGTTTAATAGCTATGTTTTAAATAGTTATACATAAATATTTATATTTTATCTTAATAAATCATTGTTTTTTTAATTTATTTTTTCATGTGGTGAAAGCTATGAAATGAATTTAATTATTTAATGGTAATAATATATTATAATGTTTGGGCATTACATTTCCCCCCTTAAATAAATTTCATCCTCTCAATTTGACTCATAATATTATAGTAATTTATATCAGAAATTCATAGAGAACGACACAGGAATATATGATCATGGGTTTATTTAGGATGTAGAATGAAAAAAAATTAATATAAGTTCTTAATAAAGAAAGCTAACCCATTCCTAATTTCACCCAAAATTCAACTAAGGGATGTAGATCTAGATCCATAATGAATAAATTCTCACAAACCCCGAAAATAATTTATTTGATAATCATACCACTATGGGTTTTATTTATAACTAAATAACTACTAATTGGTAAAAAATCACATGAAATTGGACTCTAGAAAATATAGAGTGAAAATCACTGTCTGATTCATTAGTAGTAGTTGAATAGGTTTTTCCTTCTTTATATGGTTATTGGTGACTATCTTCTTTATTAAACCTTGGATTAGGACATTGAGCCGTATAATTCCCAAATCTATTACAATTAATGAAATGAATTTTTATAGCTTCTCTCTTTGACTTACACTTGTGATTTTGATGATCGTAAACTCCACGGTTATAGAATTTACCCATCCCTTTAAGTCAACTTCCCCCATGTTTTTTTTTCATAGTTCTATATATAAGAAATTGAATCATTTTTCATTCATCATCTCCATCACATGATATTTCGTGAGAATATATATTTGTTTTCCTTGGTGTGTTGGGACTTATACTCTATTCACATTGTTAATCAGATGATTGTCATGACCAATACCCCCGGGCCCATGCCATGACTACCCCAAGCCCACCTTCCATATGCCAGGGGTTGGCGACTAGAACTGGAAAGTCATATCCTTGATATTGGGAAGGCATTTTCTTTAAACCTATAAACACTTAAACCAAGAACATGACCATATGCAATCCACATAGTAAATCAACAGTAGTAAAAGTGTGTACTGAAAGTAAAGGGGCCGAAATACAAGACCAGCTGAAAAGATACAACTACAACAAAAAAAAGATCCTGAGATCGTCCACTATGGATACTACCTGAAGGGTAGGTACAACTCATCTCTACAACACTCCACGGAAACCAACCACATTCATGTACCACCTGGTCCTGGCTCCACAAAGTCTCATCCAATCCAATCATCGTCTGCAAAAGAAAAAACAAGGTGCGAGTGGAGCCTGTGTAGGGGTGAGTATAACATTACCCATCAGAGACCCCGAGGCCCTCGATGGTATATCATAATTCCAAAAAGGAAAACGAAAAATCACAAAGAAAATGACTCACCTAAAACTAGGTTTTCAACTTATGATTCAAAAATAAACATGATTAGTCTTAAGATTTATCATTTTATTATGTTAGGAAGTTTCCACAACTGAACCATGAAGGAGTTGTTCAATTATCAATCAACATTGGGCCGTATGTTGATGATCTACGACAGGCCTTTCTAGAGATGGCCCTCATTGTGTTGTGTACTGTTGATCTAGATAAGGTTGCTAGAATGCTGATCCACATAGGGTTTCTATGATGCTAATCCACACAGGGTCTCTATGATGCTGATCCATACAGGGTCTCTATGATGCTAATCCACACAAGGTCTTTATGATGCTGATCCACATAGGGTATCTATGATGCTGATCCACACAAAGTCTCTATGATTTCGATCCACACACGGTCTCTATGATGCTGATTCATACAGGGTCTCTATGATGCTGATCCACAGAGGGTCACCATTTAATTGACAACCTTCCACATGATTCCTCGCACCTGATGCGCATGAGTTTGGTAGTATCGTTTCTTTAAGATATCGGTTGTACCTCAACTTCCACGACATTCCACAAAGGAGTTACCTAAAGTACCACCATGTCGTAAGGGGCACAACATGATAGACGACACATCAATCGGACGCCCTGTCTGTGAGTTATATGCGTTTTAGTGTCGAGGGCCCGGTTGGATTTGGGTTCGATCCAACCAGGTCATACTCCAACATTCTCCAAAAACCACTGGAGTATCTCAAATGGACCGTCTTGTTCCAAGGATTATAGTGTTGTGGATGAATTATCAAACGGATGTCTGGTTTGTGAGATACATATTTTTAAGCGTATCAGGGCTGAAAAGGGTTTGGGTCTGGTCTGATCATGTTGGACCGACCCTACCGATCCTGACCTGGGCCAACCCGACTTGGATTAGGATGAACTAACCTGGTCCGAGTTCGACTTTGGTCTAACCAGGTCCGGTCGGAACCGGCTCGGCCACGATGGGCTCGGCACGCCGGGTGACCCGCCCCGGTGGATGGCGCGGTCCACCAGTCGGGTGGCCCCCCTCCTTCCTGAATGGAAATCTGTTTCGGTTTTTCAACGGCGACGCCACATGGCACTGTCCCCAGTCAGCGGGACCTGTGGGGAATGGGTCCCCTTCGCCGTAGCTTTGAATCCACCACATCCTTCTGTGGCGCTTAGGGCGTTCCACCCTACTGCCACCATGGTCGGCCGCCGCTGGCCACCGCCTTCACCCTCTGGTGCCGATGTCATGCCAGCGGGGCTTCCACAGGCTACCAGGTGAGCTCCAGTGGTCCGTTTTCCATTCCGAATGCACCTATGGGCCTCTTGGGATGCTTCTGTCACCACGGGGCTACCAGATTCATGATTTTGTCATGTTGGAGATCCACACCCAATTAATGCATCATAAACCAAAGTAGTGGAGGGTCTAACCCTTGTTCGTTTGCCCCACACCCTCCAAATTAACATCATATTAAGTGGGATTAAATAATACATGACATAAAATAATGATAAAAATCATTAAATATCTTCCTTCAATAACCACCCATAGTTTCATATGAATTGCGGATCAAATCGTTTTGTGTGATCCACGTTCGTCATGGTTTTCAAGAACAAGGAAAACAAACCAATTCCTTTGAATTTTAAAAAAACTCTTACCTTGGATTCGGAGGAGACATCACGGTTGCGGAAGAAAAATCCACTTTTGATGAAGATTTCGGTGTTCATCTATCCCTGATTGATTCCTCCAATGTTGTCATCCAAGCCTTCGTTCTTCATTGGTAGAAGATTCCACAACACTTCATCAGGTTCCTCTCTTCCTTGTCAAAAACCCATGCCCAAGATTCATTTAAATATAGGGGAAGGGAGATTAACACCTCGTATGATTAATGTGTTTCATTAATGAGTTTTAATTAACGAACTTCTTAACTCTCAATGGTGTGGTTGCAAAATTGAAGACTCAATCCATTAAATGGATTGACAACCCAACGGTCCTTCCACCACTTCTCAATAGTTGGTAGAAAAATAAAATAACATTTTTAGGTTATTTTATTATTTTTCAAAAAATCCACAAAACTATCTTTTTCACCCGACCTACTGTGGTCAATGTTAAGCCTCTGTTAAGTGAATCCCAGCACTTAGAAATAAACGGTGCCCTCGAATTTCAATTCTAACCACTGATTCAAAAGATAGAAATAACCTCCTACACGTTTACTAAAGGTACCTTTAAAAAAGTTCAAAATTATGTTCTGGGCACAATGGGCCTCAGAATCAAGCGCCGTCAGTTTTTACAGACTCATAATAATCCCAAATAATTTTAAAAAATATTATTTGAATTTTCCATGTCATTACATTCTCCCCACCTTAGGGATTTTCATCCTCTAAATCTAGAACAAAACTAGGGGAACAAATAGGGGTACTAAGCACGCATCTGAGCCTCCCGCACCCATGTTATCTCCTAGATATTCCAGTGTTTCCAATTAACTCTTACCAGATGAATCGACTATCCATGAAGGAACCGCTCCTGTCTATCCTCTATCTCTACTACAAACTCCACAAACATTTCCCCATCATCGATGTCTAGCTCTCCCCAGTCAATAATGTGTGATGGATCATGCACGTACCTCCTCACTTGCGACACATGGAATAAATTATGTACATGTTCCATCTGTGGGGGAAGATATAGATGGTATTCCACCTTGCCTACTCTAATAAGGACCTGGAAAGGTTCAATGAACCTCAGAGATAGATTTCCACCCTGGCCAAACCTCCATAATCCTCATCGGGGTGAGACCTGTAGGAAGACATATTACCCCTCCTCAAACTCCGACAGTATCCATCTCCTGTCGGCATAAGACTTCTGCTGGCTCTGTTCAGTCTTAATCCTCTCTTCAATAATCTGTACCTTCTCTGTGGTAGTCTATACCAAATCTATACCCATAAGTCCTGACACCACTGGGTCTATCCTGCATAGAGGTGATCTGCATGGTCACCCGTACAGGGCCTCAAATGGAGCCATTCCAATGGTGGAGTGATAACTGTTGTAGTAATCAAACTCCATAAGTGGTAGGTGGTCCTCCCAACTATAGCCAAAATCAAGGACGCAGGAAAGAAGAATTTCCTTGAGTGTCTATATGTTCTACTCCTTTTGACCATCTATCTATGGATGGAAGGTGGTTCTCAAACGTAACTGATTCCTGAATGCCTTCTATAATCCCCTCCACAAGGAGGATGTTAAACGAGTGTCATGATATGAGACGATCGTCGATGGAACTCCGTGAAGTTGTACAATCTCTTGTACATAGAGGCATCACAATCTCTCTACTGATCTTTTCTCTCATATGAGAAGGAAGTTGGATGACTTGGTGAGTCGGTCAATGATCACCCAGATGGAATCGTGGCCCATGAACGTATGTGGTCGCCCTATCATGAAGTCCATGGAGATACCATCCCACTTCCACTCTAGTATCTCAAGTGGTTGCACTAAGCCTACTACAACCTGATGCTCGGCCTTCACTTGCGGACAAGAGAGGCATCATGATACGAACTCCACCTCCGTGTTCTTCATCCCGGACCACCAGTACTGATGCTGGAGGTCCTGGTACATCTTCGCCACTCCAGGATTTACTACCAAAGGGGATGTGTGGAACTCCCTCAACACCTCCTCTAGAAGCGTCACTATCACCATTGTGCATTCTCTAAAGAAGATGAACTGCTCCCCTCCTTCATAAAATCCATCAGGAGCCTGTCCTGAGGATATCTGATCACGTCGGGCCTCGTAGTAAATGTCCCCAAGATGTGCCTCCCTGAATCACTTAAGAAGTGGGGTAGTAACCATCATAGACTAGAGGTAAGATTCTCCTTCACTATCCATGAAGGATAACTACAACGTGGCTAGCTGCTCTGCCGCCTCACTCAGCAAATGTAGACCAAACCTCGTACTGAGTGAATATACTACTACGTTCTCCTTCCCAGGAGTGTAGACTACATAAAATTTGTTGTCCTGTAGGAACTCTAGCCATCATCACTATCTTAGGTTTAGGTCCTTCTGTGAGAAGATATACCTGAAACTCTTGTGATAGGAGTAAACAATAAACCGTTCACCCATCAAGTAGTTCCTCCACATCTTCAGTGCAAAAACCAATGCTGCTAACTCTAGGTCATGTGTATCATAGTTATGATCATGATGTCTTAACTACCATGAGACGTAGGTGATTACCACTGACTCCTGCATTAGGAAACAACCTAGTATGATCCCTGATGTGTTGTATTATACTACGTACACAAAGCCCTCTTTTGGTAGTCTCAAGATGGGGGCACTCATTAGACTCCGCATCGGCTCCTGTAAAATGTATTGTCACATATCCATACACAAGAAAGTATGAACCTTATTATTTAGAGCTAACATGGGTGCCTCTACTATAGAGAAGTCAGGTACGAATCTCTGGTAGTATCCATCCAATCATAGGAAACTCCACACCTCAGTCACACTCCTGGGTGGCTACCAAGAAAGAACTACCTCTATCTTCCCTGGATCCATTGTAATTCTAGCCTCTAAGATAATGTTCCCTAGGAAGTGGAATTATTGTATCAAAAACTAGAAATTAAAGATCTTTCTATAAAGCTGGTGCTCTCAGAGTGTATCCAGTCTAATCGGTAGGTGCGTGGCATGCTCCTCCTACGACACCGAGTACACCAAGATGTCGTTAATGATGACTTCCATGAAGATATCGAGGTAAGGATGAATGATCATACCCATGAACCCCATGAAAACTACTGGAGTATTGGTTAGGCCAATGGGAATCACCACGAAATCATAGTGGCCATACCGACATCTGAAGACTCTCTTCGGTACGTCCTCATCTCGTACCTTGAGCAGATGATAGCCTGATCCAAGGTCTATCTTTGAAAACCTTTGATCTCCCTTCAGCTGGTCGAAGAGATCATCAATCATTGGGAGTGGATACTTGTTCTTCATGATGACCTGGTTCAGGAGCTGATAGTCCACACAAATCCTCAAACTCCCATCTTCTTTCGTTGAAAAAAATCAGGGACCCCCATGGAGAAACACTTGGCCTTATGAACCCCTTCCTTTATAAGTCCTCTAGTTGTACCCAAAAATCATGAAGCTCCACGAGATCCATCCTATATACTTGTGTAGATATTGGTGTTGTACCGGTGTATTTGTCTATGTATAATTCTACCTCTCTATGAGAAGGTAGTCACAGAACATCATCAAGAAAGACATTAGCATACTGGTCCACCACTACAGGATAACTCAGACTCCTCACGTCAAATGCTCGAGAGAAATGCTAGAAAACTGATGTGTGATTTTCTAAAACCTCCTTCAAGAAAGTCCATCCTGAGATGAAAAGGTACCATTCTCATTTGTGAAGGAAAACCTAATACTATCCTCGCAGACACACAACAATTTTCACCTAAAATAGTCGATCTGAGCATGGACTGTGGATAACTAGTCTATACATAAGATGATATAGTAAGGCCTCGATGTTGCTACTAGGATATCCCACCCAAATATCTCAACTCATAGAGTAATATCACACTACTAGAACCAGTGTGTGATCATTGAATCCTCTCCCGTAGGAGTCTCTAATCATAAGGATCAGACCAATGTTTTTACTGGAATCTCTGAGCTTAGAATGAGACCATGGCAATGAAAGAGTAACTAGAACCTATGTTTTTATGTACTGAAGCTAGTGTGGTGTAAACCTATATCATACCTAAAATAATATTTGGATCACCATGGCTGTAGGCCTCAGTTGCCTGGATCTGTACTCATCCTTGTCCGCCTCTTCCTGAGGTTGGGGTGGACCACCTGGAGGTGGTGGCAGTAGAACCTCAAATCACCTCCCACCACATGTTGCATGGCCTGCTCCTCTGCCATGTCTTCCATCATGCAGAATTTCTCACTCAAATATCTTTCTCTACCTTGGTGGTACCTCAACTATCCACTGATCTTTGGTATGGTGAGTCGGGCAGTCGCGAGCCATGTAGACCTACCCGCCGCACATGAAGCACAGTCTGCTCCTCTGCTAGCCTATTCTCCCTCGTGAATTCCACACCTCTGACCCAGTGTCATTGGGTCATCCTCCCAAAGGTCAGTCCCACTTAGACCCCTGCGTCATATGGTTACTACCTTCTACAGATGACTCAACTACCTGTCTTCTAGTGGTGGCTCTCACCGTCGGTGCCTGCTCAGCTAAGAATCTCTCCACCAATAATGCTTTCTCTAGCACTCATGCCTATGTTGGGATATTGAGCGATATAATCGATGCTCTGATATATTTTCGAATACCCTAATCAAAGGTCCATGCCCTAAAGAAAGGGTATCGAACCACTTTGGTGGAGTAACACGAGAGGTCAGTGAATCTCACCGAGTACTGTGATACTGTCAGGTTTCCCTACTGTAAATGTCGAAGCTCCTGAATGAACCCCGAGCATAGAGTTTCTAGAAAAAAATCCTCCCTAACGAGGATCTCGAAGTCCATCTTGGTGAGGGTTTCCTCATCGTGTAGTTGGAGAGTCAGGCTCCACCATCTCTCTACTGTGATGTAGAAGAGGCTGGCAGCTAGAATCACCATCTGCTCTGCTGGTGTCCCATCTAGTTTTCAGCTGCTAGGGGATCTGTCTCTTCTCAAAACCACGGAGGCCTCTATAGCAAGAATGAGTGTAGTTCTCTTAGTCTGCATGAACCATCTACTAGCAGTGCTAGTGGGAACTGCTTCCCAATGGTCAATAGTGTTTTCGGTGCACCACCTGAAGGTGCTATCACTATAAGAGGGCCATACACTAAAGCCTCGTCGCTTGGGAGGCCATTATCATGAGTTTCTTTTGGAATCCTCACTAGCTGTCTATGTAGAGGCATCCTAAAAAGAAACATGTGCACCATGGTAAAAAAGTTATACCTGGTGAGAAGACTCAAAAGAGATCAAAAGTAAATCATTTTTAAAACACACACAATCAGTGTTTTCGTGTACCAAGTCCGAAATCAGAATTCAGGGTTTTGGTATGTGGATACATCGGCCACCACACCAAGATTGGACTCCCCAAATAGAAAACCACACTCAAAACACATAAAACTATTGCTCCATTGGATATATCATATTCCTAGTACTTCGGTAGAACCAACTCCTTTGATACTAGTTTTTCCTGACCCATCCCCCGGGGCCCATATCGTGACTACCCCAAACCCAGCTTCTATAGGCCATGGGTTGGTGACTAGTACCAGAAAGGCATATCCCTAAAAGTGGGAAGGAATTGCCTTTAAACCTATAAACCCATAGAATAAGAACACGACGAGATGAAAACCACATAGTAAATCCAATGTAGTAAAAGTTTGTACTGAAAGTAAAGGGGGAAGAATAGAAGCTCAACTGAAAAGATACAACTACAAAAGAAAACAGATCCTAAGATCATCCACCATGGATCATACATAAATGGTGGGTACAACTCATCTTCACATCTATCCATGTCAACAAGTCACCTCCGTGTACCGCCTGGTACTGGCTCCCCAAATTCTCAGCTAATCTTCTCATCATCTGCACAAGACAGAACGAGGTGCGGGCAAAGCCCGTGCATTGGTGAGTATAAAAATATCAAGTAGGGACCCCAAGACCCCCAAAGGTATCTCAAAATTCCACTAACAAAAAACAAAAATCACAAAAAAAAATTACTCATCTCAAACTAGGTATTCAACTCAGAGTTCAAGAATAAAGATGATTAGTCTTAAGCTATATCATTTTATTCCATTATGATGTTTCCAAAACTGAACCACGAAGGTGTTGTTCCATTATAGATCTACTTAGGGTTGTATGTCACTGATCCACGATGGGCCACTCCAGGACTTGTCCTCATCGGGCCGCGCACTACTGATCCACACCGGATCACTAGAATGCGGATCTATATAGGGTCACTATGATGTGAATCCACATAAGGTTTCTATGATGCTGATCTACACAGGGTCACTATGATGATTCTCCACATAGGGTCGTTCTGATGCTAATACACACATGGTCTCTATGATGTTGATCCAGACACGATCGTTATGATGCTAATCCACACATAGTCTCTATGATGCGGATTCACATAGGGTCACTATGATGATGATCCACATAAGGTTTCCATTCAATTGAAAACTAGCCACATGATTCCTTACACCCAATGGACTTGAGTTCCATATTATCTGCTTTTTAGAATATTGATTGTTCCTCAACTACCACAAAGTTCCACAAATGAGTAACCAAAAGGGCCGCCAGGTCGTAAGGGTCCCAACGTGACATATATAGAGTCAATCAGATGCCTAATCTATGAGTTATAAGTGATTTAGTACTGAGGGCCTGATTGAATTTGGGTTCGATCCAACCCAGTCATACTCCAACTTTTTCCAACCCTTCAGTTCAACCAATATCACTTACTATTTAATATATATCATTTTTTTTCATCTTAGGTTACTTTGAGATGTTTTCTCTCATAAATATCAATCTAATACATAAAATAGAGATCTAAAATTATCATGAACATTCTTAAATTATTCTAATTCTAATAATCTTTGAAATTTATGCTCTTAATGACTAACTTATCCTTTCTTAAACAACATCAGTCATTCCTATGATCATATACTCTAAAAAAAATACCTTTCCCAAAACCTATTTTAATATGAAGATATTAATCCAAAACGAGATTATATATTCATTTAAAAATTAACTCTATCCTCAACTGTCATGTGGTATTAATCACTAATTCATAAGGTCAAACAGTTAGTCAATATATATCATAATCAAAAGAATGATATGAACTTCTCCAAAAAATATCATGAATAAATTATCAATCCCAATGTTACCAATACAATCTAACTTAATTTTACAAAATATAACCACCTTTTATTATCTCAACATCAAGTGTGTATTAATCATAAGACCTATCCACACCTTAATCATGAATTCTTCAACAGTTATACCCAAAAATATAAACTTTTCATAAAATTAATTTTCAAGGCTTTTAATACCATTTAATATATGTTTCCATACATTAAAATAAAACCATAGAATGAGAATTTTTAGATGTTTCAAAAAATCCTCATATCTTTTAGACAATAACATAATGTCATTAATAAATATTAATCTCTATTTAAAATAGATACGGGTATCAAGAATTAATTTTTATTATGGAATAAACTTCACCACCATGTGTAAGACTAGGAAAGTTAGGTTTTCCATCATAATATTCATATACTAAAATTATTAACCATTTATGTATTTTCCCTTATTTGGTTATAATACATAGTAGTTTCTATGTACATAAATTTCTCAGCATCATTACCATGATCCCATTTCAATCAAATAATAAAAGAAAATTGTGATGATAAAATTAGAAATATGAATATGAAAACAAAAATCTGAATTTGTTTCCCTTTTATCACCAATTATTTTAAATATGGTAATTTGAGATCAACCTATGATTCTATTTGTTCAATACTTGGGTATCAATAGTTATTTTTATATTTAGTTCTTTAACCTAATTATTTAAAATCATTCCTAAATACTTTATAATTGTTCATAAAGTGAATATTAACAACCAAAGAAGATCCCCTACGTGTGTTAAACCTACTATGATGTTAGGTCTCTTTTTCATGCACCAAGTGACGATCGAGTTAATACCCAATTTCACCTTTTTGGGTTATTTATCCTAGGAACATATATTCTAGATATTAAATACACATGTAATATTTATATAGGGATTTAATATATAAGGAAAACATATAATTAAGACTTTACTAAAACATCAGGATGCCATCCTATACTTAGAATTATTCCTAGAATTTTCACTGAAGTTTTATTATCCTAAAGACACAATAAAAATTGTATTATCCCATAAATTTTAAATAATATAATGATAATAAAGGTTTATCTATACCATTGAACTTATTATTAAGAATAACTTATCAATTCATAAATTATCCTTAACAGACAACCTAATATTCAAAGTTATCTTTACCTTTCCTTTGATACCAGCTGTGTGCCCCAAACCTACACTACTAGATCTGGTTCCTTGAATACATAATTTTCATACCCACTTTAATATCAGATGCAAAAGATAAAATATAATCAACCTTAATTAAAAAATAATAAATTATTATTTTATCTCTTACAACTAAAGGATCCTTTCAAGTTTAGAACTCTATATATATTTAACAAAATATTAACTAGTAAAGCCCATGTTCTTTGTATCAAATAAACATTTTGTTTTTTATTATATATGAAACTACATAATCCATATAGTGTATTCAACATATTCCATAAATTATTTCACATGTGATGTCCTTATAAACATGCCACTAGTACTACTTTTATTCATAACCTAGGGAAATTGAGACATAAGAAGGGTTGAGATGAAACATAGAATAAGGGAGACATATAATAGAATAAATCATGGTATAAATATTATGGCTTAAATCAGTAAAAAATATGAAGATATAATCTATTTTAATCTACTAGAATTAAATATGAATATAAATAATTGAAAACATGGATATTAATAATACTGATATCTTAATTATGTAATTCATAATGATAAACATAAAAAAACATGTTGTCATGTCCTTGTTATAAGACACTTTACTTATCATTGAGACTATAGTTAAGGTACCTTGCTGAATTAGGAAGGTATACACAAAATACCAAAACTTGTTTTGTCTCATGAGAATTGTAAATGCACCGAGGGTCCATATAATTTCTATCCCCACCCATAAATTTATGACATCCAATTTATTCACTAAAAGATTCCACAAGACCTTTTATATCATTCCTTAAGGAATGATTGGCTGATTAAAAACATGGAAATCCATATAATAAATAATACAAAATATAAATACATAATTAAAGTGTGTTCCTAAACAATAGTCATAAATAATTTAAATAATTTTCCCCATTCCAATAAATGGATAAGATGATGGTATCTCATCCAAAAAATAGAAGTTTTATGGTACAATAATATATAATCTATATTCCAATAATTTTCTATATTGGAATAACAATATATAGTACAAAAATACATTTCTCTATTTCAATAGAATATCATACATTCTAGGAAATCATCATCTAATTTTAGTTATAAAATTTAACATCCATTATATATATAATAATGAGTATATTACTAATTAAATACTAAAATAACTTGACTTTATCCATTCAAAGAATGAAAGTGGGTGGTTTCAAAAGAACTTATCCTTAGAAGTGAGAAATATTTTTTAAAGGATTTATATAGTAATAATTTACATCCCCATAAAACAATTAGATAACACCACATAATACAATAAAATGGTATAATGTTCCTAAATTAAATGACATAAGATCAGTAGAATGATCATAACTCAACTAATAGAAGTTGAGTTACCAAAATATTATTAATTTTGGAAAACATTACTAAACCAATAGCCACATGAATAATGAAACATGATTTTTCTAGTAAATACCATGAAATAAAAGGATTAATATAAAATTATATTTATGGGTAGTGAATACAAAATTCAAAGAAAACATGATACAGAAAATGTATCATGTCTCAAAGAATTAGAATGGAGATTAAGAAAAACCTTGCACCTTTAGAAAATTTTGAATCAAACCCCTTAAAACATAGGTCTTGAGGCTAAACTTAAAATAATATAATTATAATAAATTTTTTGATATCATGTCTCAAATAGGCACTATATAGAATATATATAAATAAAATTAAGTGCATAATTGAAAGTGTGTGTCAAAGAAGATAATTATGAGACAAAAAACCTTTCCACTTGTCTTGACTTTCATGGACGTACTTTATCATATTGTATAAAAAATATAGACATATTGAAAAAATAATTCATAAACTTACTCATAAACATTTTTATTCATATTTTCATAAATATTCATTATCTTCATAAATTCTACCAATTTATACATCCAGTGTTTGTAGTTTTGATCACCTATACTAGTTTTATAATAGTGGTGTCCATGTTCATTCATATTTTAATATTCATAATGAATAGTTTATTAAGGTTTCTTTTAGGGATGTTTTTAATTACTTAATATTTTACAAAATCATTTGATGGGTGTTTTAGTCTTCATCTATGAAGATGAAATTGGTAAGGTGCATGTTTTGGTGATTCTTAAAAATCAAAGGGTGTTTTGTTAATTGATGAATTAAATATTTATATAACCTTAATAGAATAAAAGAAAAAATATTATTTAAATAATTTTTCCTAACATACTAGTAATTATGTTCTCATAGTCATACATGACATAAATGTGTAGTGTTTTCCAAGTAGGTGGTTAAGTTGACCCAAACATGAACCTACCCAGATTTATTTAATGATTATAAGGTAGTTTTGTTGTAATATCATTATATAAAAAGAATAATAAACTTATTTAGTGTTTATAAGTGTGATATTTTATAATTATAAGTAATTATATTAAAAACTAATGGATATGAACACATTTCATACTTTTAATGAAAGAGTATCCTCTTAGTACACTCATTTTAAATGTTTAAATTAACAATGATTCTTTTTTGATCATATAATTAATAGTTTTTAAAATTTTCATATGAGAAACTTAGTGATATTATAAAAATAATATTTTTCCTCTCTTCCCATCCATATATCCAACCTTGTATGGTGGTGAGGGAAATCAAAGCACGTTATGTTGTGGAGGTTGTAGTCCACACAATAAAAAAACAACGATTTTTATTTCATTAATAGATGGGGTATATGAATATAAAATGATAATAAACATAATATAATAACATTAAAGTATATAAATTATACTAATATCAATATATTTGTGTGGATAAATTAAATTTTAAGGAATATAATTAAGGATAAATGCTAAGTAGTTGATAATACTCACGTCGGGGACTTGAATTTTATTTGGAAGTATTGTTGGAAATAATGGCCTTATGATAACTAATGGTGAATAGAAGTATTTTAACCAGGGATAGAGTTATAATATGGGAAAATTAGAAGATTTGTATGTTTAAATTCAAAGGAAATGTGTGTCATGAAGTGGTGATGATGTTAGGCTTTTATAAGTAAAAGGTAGTTTTGGGAGTAGCCCTTACATTTTCAATAATTTCTCGTTTCTATTCAAATAAAATAGTATAATAATGGAAAAAATATGAGATTAAAAATTATTTTATCTTGAAACTAAGCACATATTATCATTTTTTAGAAAACATTGAGTGTTTTATGGGTTTTTTGTTTTAACTTTTTGTCTTTTACCCTAATTTACTTTTACTTTGGTAATTAATTTCAATTCGTAGTAATTAATTTTAAAGAAAAATATTGAGACCAACATTTAAATTATTTTGATACTTATAATAAAAATTTAAAAATAATTTTATCACTAAAATTGATAATGTTATGAATAGTTAGTTTTAAACAAAATACACTTATTTACGTAAAAAATATTTTTAGAGAAATAACGTTTTAAGATTTAAATATATATATATATATAAGATAAAATCATCCTAGATACTGATTTAATTAAATAAATTGAATTTCTATAAAAAAGGATATTAGGCTTCTAAGGTAATCAATAACCAAATCTACCTTAAAAATACTTGATTCAAATAAAATACTAAAAACATTAATTATATTAGAGTAACATTTTATATTTTTATAAATTATTTTTCAATAGGTATTCTAAGATTAAAGAATATTTTTAAATGAATAATCTTATTCTTAAAATTTATACTTTATTAATTAAAATTATTTATAAATTTATAGTTTATTATAATAAAATGGAAAATTCTAACAAATTATAAGATTCTTGAAAACTATATTTTTCAACTAAAAAATAACCATTTCAAAAAAATGATCAAAAAATTCATATTAAGTAAATTTAGATATATAAAAAATTAAAAATTTAGTTCATTTTTATTAATTTAAAATTTTAAAACCTATAAATTCAGTTTTTTTAATATAATCATAAAAAATAATGAAATCCCATTTTTTATTGGGAAATGTCATTCTAAATATTAACTGTTATTATTGTTATTGAATATAATTTACTAACTAAATTTGGGTTAAACAAATTTTTAATAAAAAAAACAATTTATCTTTAATAATATGTTTCTTTAAATAGAACATTGTATCACTTAAAAATGAATTTTTAGAAAAACTAATTTTCCAAATAAAAATTTATCTTATTTCCTATTCCAAGTAAACTAATTAAATATTATTCATATTAAAAGTAGCATTTATTTTATATATATTTTTAATTCATAAATAGTTTTTTTACTCCCACTAATTTAATGTATATGATTTTAAAATATTTACTAAAATATTTATTTTTTTCTATATATATCATGACTTCGTTTTAGTTCGGTGTTGCGTATGGAGTGAGCTATTGTACACATTAAATTATTTAAAGGTAATAATATATTTTGGGGTTTTATAGGTTTTAAATCTATATTTATTCATATAATAGAGGACTAAGATAAATCTTATTATTGAATGATATGGTGATACCTTATGCCTCATGCTGAGTGAAAATTCATGAGAAAAATTACCCAACTCCTGATTTATAGTCGATAATAGTAATTTTTTCTATGGAAATATAGAGTCGTTTTCAAGATGGTAAAATGCATGATATATATATATATATTGATCATAAAATACAAAATTATATATTAACATCAAATGAGGAGAATATGGGCTAGAGAAGATGGAAGGAGTTGATCAAATACTATTACTCCTCAATATATTCCCCCTTAGGAAGGTGAATAAGGTGGATGATGCTCACAGTTGGAAATAAAAAGATAGTATTTCAATGATAAGGATTTAAAGAGATATAATATTTTTGTATTTTCAGAATATATATCTTGAAATCATGATGAAAGGAGATATATATTATTTTTCATTGATGAATACTCAATCTCTATTCATCATAGAATTACAAATATGTTTAGAGATCAGAATTATTATCTCGGGTAGGATAGCATGAAAGGGATATTGTAGAGAATGTATCTCGATACCTAATAGGTTAGTAAGTTAAGGATAAGAGGTAAAATTATAAGGGGATGTAAAAACCCTTACCGATACCTAAATGTAAATGGGGAAACATCACCATGGATTTTTTTACAAGACTCCCCAAGGAATCTTAAGGGCATAATGGAATTTTAATTATAGTTTATTTCCATAAAAATTCAATACATTTAATTTTTCATTAAGAATATTCCTATATATATTAACTTACATATATATATATTAAATAAGTTTTAATATTACATAGATTACCACTCTCAATTTTATCTTATCAGGATCTAATGTTTACCCCAAAGCTCTGAAGAATTATTCTGTAGGTTCTAGATAAAAAGTTGAGTTTCAGTACTACATTTCATCCTAAAAAATATAGTTAGTCTAATAGGACTATTACAACTCTAGAATAAATTTTTAGATCTTGATATATGGATTTCAAATGCGGATTGGATCAATAACTTCTTTTGGTGGAATTCTCTTACAATAATAGCTTTCACTTGAGTATTCAGATATATCCTTAGGAAGATATCAATGGTATTATGTTTATGAATCCAAAGTATTGGGTTAAAGTAGAAAAAATAAACCTATTAGAATGAAATATATATGAGGAAATGGGATATAATTTTTGATCCATTCAACAACATATCAATGAAGCTCAGATTCAATAGACATATTATGCTGACAATTATCGATGCGATCTTGGATATGTTGGTGAGAAGGTATTCCTATAAATTTCTCCATTGATGAAGGTTATGTGATTTATGGTGAAGGAAAAGATGAAACTCATATATATCAACCCTTTAGATATTATTTGTCAGGTTGGGATGGGTTTTTATCGCTTGTCACATCCACTGAACCTCTCTCAAGTTCATGATGTGTTCCTTGTATGTACATACTAGATCCTTAAAATGTATTAAACTCAAAAGTTTTGGAATTAGATAATGATATTTCTTATAAATAAAAACCCATATAAATCTTGGATCTTAGTGATGAAGTGATAAATAACAATTTTACTTACCTAGTTATTGTTATTTGGAGGAATTCTGAATTAAAGGAAGCTATAAAGGAAACTAATGATTTTATGAAGAAGATATATCAAAATTTTATTATATCAAAGTGAAATAATTTCATGAGAAAAACTAATTTTAAGGGTTTTATATTGTAATACCCCTATATTTTAATTGTTTTTTCTTTTAAAATAAACATTAAATATTCAATAAATTTGTTTTCACATAGCCCCATGTTTAAAAGAACCATGATATAGTATAATTTTATAACCTATTCATTATATTGGAGGGTATGAATAGGAATAAACACATTATGAAATATATCTATAATGTTCTTACTAAATACAAATTTATTGATTAATTATAAAGAATTAAGAACTCATTTTTAATGAATTCATTTTATGCATCAAAAATACTTTTTCATCAAAAATCTTTTTTATTTATTTTTGTGAGAAAATATTAAAATTAATTTATAATTTTTTTAGAAATTTTATTTTATAATAGGGATTAATTTTTGAAATATTCATATCAAAATTATATTAAGGTGAATTTGTTTTCTAAAACATATTAATTTTTTATTGAATAGTTAAAAAATACCGATTTTATAGAAACAAATATTTTCTATTCTTGTATTTAAAAAGAATTTTTTTTATTTTGAATCGATAGTAAAATATTATTATTTCCTTTTTATGAAATATATTCCAATTAATATCATCTAAATCAACGTTATTCTTAGTTTTAGTATAAAAACATTTTAATACTTAAAAATTTATTTTTTTCGAAAATTAATTTTCATTGCATTTTGTGGGTTTATTTTAAAATGATTTTTTTCAAATTATGGATATTTAATTTGAAAAATTGGATTCATTATTTTTAATTAGAATATTTAATATTATATAATTTATTTGAATTAATTTAAGGTCTTTATTAATAATAATCAATGTAGAAATTCATTACCATGGTAATGGTTAGAAGGTGTTAACAAGGGGTTAAACTCAAGAGATAAGAGTTAAAATGACCTAAAATTTATTTAAATACTATTTTATGAATATATTTATGTTTTATATAATCATATATTCTATCTTGAACCCATTTTATCCATTTCTCTTGAGTAATTCATTAAAATATTAGAATCTTTTAAAAACGGCCAAGTGTTTACACACCCTCTCTTATAAAAGGAACCAACCTCTTCTATCATAATAAAACTTAAAGAGCCTATTATGTCATAAAATAATACCAAAATAAATTTACAATATCCCTCCCCATGTCTTATAAGTCATCGTTTGATCAAGATACCAACCTTATAAGTCTTAAGTTATAATCCAAAGGTGGTTTCCCAAAGGAGATGTATAACTCTTAACCGAGTGTTTCCATTTTTTCTTATTATTGTACCTAATTAAATTCTATTATAACCATGAATATATAATGAAATAAATATCTCTTATATAAAAATATTTTATTATGTCTATGGACAAACCTTTATTCATCTCCTTTTCCACCAAGGGAGAATGAAAATATCACTCATGCATACGTGTGGACTACCACCTCCACATAGTGATATGATTCATTTTCCATCACCATAATTCAGGGTCAGTTATTATTTTGTGTTTAATTTTTATATATTTTATTAAATAAATAACTAAAATTATTTAAATATAATGTATTACCTACCTTTTTACTTACCCATCCATTGTGAAATGATAACATGACTCGTGTGTACGTGTGTACTACCACCTCTATGAAGCGATTTGATTTTTTATTAAATTTATAATTACATTTATTGTAATAATGTTATATTTCATAAATATATATATATATATATTTTATAATAATTATTATATAATTTTTAATTATTATTTTCCTTTGTTTTTTTACTCCATATCGAACAATGGAATCATCACATGTGTGTATGTACGGATTACCATCTCCAAGAAGAGATGTTATTAATTTTCATCACAAATTTATATGAATTTTTTTAATGTGTATATAATGATTAAATATTATAATTAAATTATGATGTAACCATGATCAAATTACAAGGATTTGAATTGCTGAATTGAACTATGTATGAAAAATGAAACAGTTATCACTTGTGATTTTAATAAATAATTGTCAAAAAATGGGTGATAAGATGTTTTAAGTAAATAATATATGATTTTATATGTATGAATATGGTTTTTTAATATATTTATAAAAAATTTATATTTATTATACTTGATTTTTGAATGCATATGAATCATGAAAGGACTTGAGATAAGAGAATTATGATACAATATCATTTCTTACTAGGACTGTTTTTGTTAATTTTTTATTGAGGGAAATTATATAGATATTATCCTTTAAACCCCATATATTTTAATTTCTTCTAGATATTTTAATACTTTTCAATTAATAGTACTATTTTACTCTCTTTGGTAATTAAAATGATCAATAAAATGTTTTTAAGTAAAAGTCGACTGTATTTTCTATTTGGTGGAAAACATTTTTCTTCCATATCTATTATTCTCAAAATTTTTTTATAGAAGTTTTTACCTATATCTTTAATATTTTAATAATGTCATTTTAATTACCTTTTTCTTCATTTTCGATGTTTAAATGTAATATTTTTAAAGAAATGTTGTCTGAATAATTCATTTTTTACTATTTACAAATGGGGGAACAAAATGTTCTCTTTTAATGTATATTACATGAGTGGATATTACTTCCACCATTAAAGTCCTTCTATTTAAAGAATAATTATTTGTATACATTGTTATTTTCCAAGAAAATTTTTTTCTTAATATTTTGGAATTCAAAATTTTAAATAAGTTTTTTCAAAATGAAAAGGGTATTTTCCTAAAAATATATTCCTGTGATCTTTTAAATGTATGTCTATCTAAGACAAAATTCATTGATTTTACTTAAGATTAAACATGGATAAGATCAAATGATTCCATATTTATTCATTATTTTGATGGTTTATGACTATGATTAAGAGATATTGATGAAACCAATTTTCTTTTCCACATGTTAAGATATAATGAAATGATAAATTTTTTCATGATCTTGGGGAATATATATGAATGAATCATGTGTTGTGTGAGTTTATTATAGCCATATAATATATTGGGTAAAATTGGATAACTCATGTGATAACTATCTAATTCATGGTCTGAATTTTATGGTCCAAATATTATCCATGTAACCGGTTTCATGTCTACATGTTAATGTGTGTACTTGGTTATATTTAAATAAGTTTATGTGAGAACCTAAATTCATATCCTTAACAAAATTAGTAAACCTGTTACACATGATACACTTTTACCATGTTACAAGCTTATGTTTTACCATATTCCTATGTTTTTGATATAAAATCTTTGTTCACGATTTATTATTAATGATTACACAATCTTATGACATGTGTTTTGTTATGAAAAGTCATTATTCTATGAATCATGATAAAATATATTTAATTAATTGGGTATTAATTCCTTATGTTATTATTATTTAATGATACCCTTATAATTACAAGGGATCATTGTTTGTTATCTCTTATGTTTACCCTTAATGATAATCTAAGATAAACCTTTTTTATATTTTACTTCCCTAGTTTTTTTGGAAGGTTCTAAGTATGATAGGTCAAGAATAGTAATAATATGAAAAACATTATTGGAGATGTCAAAGATATTTTATGAAACATGATGTTTTGGTGTGTAGTCACCAAAGTAACTAAACCATTATGGTTCTGGGGTATATATAATTGTGTTATGTTATGAATATTTATCTAAAATGATAACATATATATATATATTATGTTTGGGTCTCTTAATGTGAATCTTGTTGAAGTTTTATATTCAATATAGTAGAAGGATAAGATTTAGATGACAGGTTTGGAAAATTTAGTGAAAGGGAAGTGGGACCTCTATAATTTTTTTTGGTTTGACTAAAGGTAGATATAATTTTATGGTGGTTTATTACATAATGATTTGTGTCTGAATTTTAAGAAAAAAATTTATTTGTTTGGTATCAAGGTCTCTGATGATGGTACAATGATATTTTTTCCTTCATGTTAGCAAAAACAATTTCAAGCGTAATTCTTTTTAGAAAAACACTGGTTCAATTTTGACTATTCACAATGTTTTTTTAGTAATGGGATGATAATAGAAGTTTATAGGTAGTCATTAGATTCAATTTTTTTAACTATCCACAAATTCTGGATGGCGGTGAAATTGGATGACCAACTAGGTATGACTATTTAGGTGGGGAAGGACCACATTTACCCATGTTATGTGTTGTGGGAATTTTTTTTAATCTGATATCCATTTTAATTTGTAATTGTGTTTTCTAATCTTGGTACAATCTGATTTTAATTAAAATGGAAGTAGTTTTATCCCATGTATATAGGAATTAAGTGTTTAAGAATTGTAATATCATAGTGTTCCTTTATTTATTTGTTTTATATTTATTTTATAAATTCTTGTATTGAGTATTATTATAGAGTGTGTAAGAGAAGATGACTTGGTGTTCTTATTAGTGTATAAAAAATTCCTATCATTTGGTACATCACATTCGAGGGGTAAAATACCATCATTGGATGTGTTCAAAGATTTATTTTTTGTGCGTGTAAGATCTAGTGGTGTTAATTTGGTTGAGCACTATGGAATGTTGATACCCAAAAGTTACTTAGGCCATCCCTGTTGTGGTCCACACAATAATATTTCCCTTATAAATGATTAAATATCATATAAATTCTCAAAAATCAACTATCACCATTAAATTAAAACTCATGATCCCCACTTGTATTTCACGAATAGGTCTACATCCCATGCCCCGATTTAGGGTCCAATTATGATATAACACCCCATGCAATCAATATATAATTATACATACATATATATACTCCATCATTACAACACCCAATCTCAAAGGATGTATCAAAGGATCCAAAACCTTTCTTACAATCACTTTAGTATCATGTTCTAACCTTTTATGGACTTCACCTAGTCCCACCAGCAACTCTCATTCGATTCGATGGCCCTCACTATAGTTGTAGAACTCTCATGATTCTTTAAACATCATGTCGGTCTTCTCAGCCCCTTTATGTACCATCAAACTCAAAAATCATCACACTATATTTTATTTTTCATAAAATATCATAGATCATATCTATTATAAGCTGATCTTATCAACATTCAAAAAAATTCATGAACCCTAAGTCATTTTACAATCTCATCACACTTCATAAAATTTTGAGTATGATAGTTAATTGAATTTTAATTGAAGCCCCATGATATATAGGAACCTATTAGGGTCCTTGTAGAGACCCAAGCTTGACAAACATAGACATTGTATTACTTTCACATAATACTACAAAAACAGACTCCCAATAACTGTATTATTTTAGTGTCTTTGGAAACTCAAAACAAAATCTTCTAATAATGGTGAAATATCTTTAACATCTCCCATAAATATATTCCCCTTTTGTTTTCTTACCTAAAACCATTCTTTATATCCTAGGGAAAAGAAAACATAAAAAGGGTGAGGTCAAATGATCTGTAAGGGAAAACATGGAGAACATAAAACAACCCATAAACATTTGAACGTAAAAACATGAACATAAAACATCAAAATCATGAGTAATGACATAAATCCTGGCAGTACATAAGGCATAGATAATAATGGAACATTAATAATGATCATATAGCATGGGAATAAAACAAGTAATTATGGAAAACCATTAAGCACATGTTATGATTTCTATGGTAGCCAAGACATTGCTTCCAAGACCATCATAGTGGACAAAGTCCAAGACTGAACCGGGTTTACTTTCCATTCCGGACCTGTATTACTGAACCATATTTTTCTTGTTGTTCCATCCATGTCTATCTCAGGATATATAAATCTTTACCCAATGCATTGAAGGGATATATTAGTCCCACCCATCTCATAATGAAACCATTCTTATGTGTGCCATAAAATAAACATAAATCATTCATCAAAACCCAAAAAATAAAATGGGTTTCATAAACATCATCCCATCATAACTGTCACGACCCACTTTCACTAAAAGGAGGGAAGGGATAGTAGATTTATAGACCCTTCCTTCTTTAAGTTTAAGGAGAGATAATGACCCCCCGAGACCCGCCTTCAATAGGTCCCGAAGTGGCGACTACAACCAAGGGTATAGAATCGCACACAAGATGGAAGGCATTACCCTTTTTATTTTAATAAGATCGAGAGATAAGATAGCAACCCCAACAACACCCAAGATGAAAGTAAAGGTAAAGCCAAAAGTAAACCATTCCCATATGCATGTTCAAAAGTAAGGGATAAAAGCCACCAAAAAATCCAAAGGAAAAGTACCAAGAAAAGGAAAACAACAACAACAACTTCCCCAAGGTCCGAGCTAGTACGGTCTTGCATGATCCTTGATGTCCTCCTGGAAACCTGAAAACAGTTTTATATACATAGCGTGAGCATACAAGTACACTCAGTAGGGAAAACCAAACACTCTCGTGCATAAGTGGAGAGGCATCCTAATGCCCTGTGAGGAAAGAAAACTAAAGCACCTAGCAAGGAAAAACTATCCACCCAAGTCTCACCAAGGAACACTCCCCAAATAATGAAAGGCAAGTAAAGTATAGTAACAACACATCAATATTTGGGTACCCCACACCACTTTTCCACTGTTTATTGAAGACATCCTATACATCGAACAAATCCCGCCATTCTCACTGCAATCCCACTGCCATACCCTGCCCGGACACACCTGGGCCATAACCTCACCGTAGTCCCACTGCCAACCCCCCCCCCCCCCTGCACACACCTGGGCTAGAATATCAGCACAATCCCACTGCTAAACCCTGCCTACACACACCTCAGCCAGAACAACTACTACCATGCTCGAAAACACCTGGGCCTCATCCCAAAGACACTTGGGAAACAACTTTCCTGTAAAAACCTATTCCAACCACCACAACTACCCTGCCTGAATATTCTTGTGATAATAATAGACCTCAGGCCATCACAGCCTACCTGATGAGTCTTGGGCTATTCAGGAAAGGGAGTAGAAAGGAGCTAATAACCATCCACTCATAGGAGTGTTGGGAAAAACACCCTCCCCATGAAATGGGGTGTTCGGCACTAAGTGCTCAACTTGGGTGGGGAACGAATATGAAACATAAAAGCTACAGATATATGTATAGGTAACAAACACTCATCCCAACCTAGGGGTTCCAAAACCTAAGCACAAACACCCTTGTTACTATTCATTCACAAATGAAGTCACGACACTCGCAGCCAAGTCACAGCTCATTCCCAAAATAATTCCCCACTCAATCATTCTTTTTTCCACGTTCAAGTGATCCCGTTAGGGTGAATTCTTCACTACCGGGAAACTAACAGGCATAACCACAAGCCAAAGGGAAAAAAACAGCCAAACAACAATTTAAACATTCACACCCGGTACTTTGCAAAGTCACAACCACAAAGGGATAAGTGAGATCCCTCAAAGTACTGGAACCAAATAAAACAATGAGACATAGCCCCATGTCCCCAAAACCAGGAACCAATGATTTCTCAACAATAGAGTATTCCACCCCAATTCGTGGTACAAGCAGAGCAACAACAACCCTAGGTTCACAACCAGCAATCGTTCCATATCAGAGGATCCCATCCTCACCCATATATCCCAAAGGGAAACAAACAAAACAACACGCATGCTGCCAAAAAAGATCAGGGAAACATCCAGGTTCAACACATCATTCATAAGGTCCATTTCTCTATTTATTAACAGGGGTGATCACACAGGGATTCTTATTTTATTGAACATCCATTTAACCAGCCGAGTTTAAGTGATTAACCAAATTCCATGTAAGTCATTTAATTATCCCAGAAGACATGGTTCATCAGTGCACAAGGAAAGACCACCAACATCCATGATTTTCAGTGAGCATAGGCCCACACAATTCACAACACATATAAATAAAATAAAATAAAAGAGTACATCAGAACATCGATCATGCCCCCTTCATTATTTAAAAGTCCGTTCATTGTCTTCATTAGGTTTGGTTTAGTCAATTCCCACATAGTCAAAAGCGTACCCACCCCACTTGATACACAGAAAGGAGAGTCGAAGGAAAACCTACTTGATTGATCAATGATCGAAGTTTTTCTCCACGCGCCAGGAATAGGGGATGCGCGACTTGCAGGGGAGGGGCGTCGAGAACTCCAAGGACGATCAGACAATTTCAGCCTAGGCGCACCACAAGTCTTGGAAAGGAGGGGATTCAAGCACACAAGGGAGAAGAGAGAAGTTGGCTAAAATGAAGAAAAAGGAAGAAGAAATTCCTATGTGATATATAGATAAGATCCTGTTGTTATGGGATATGGGGTTCGAATGACTTTAAATTTGGATCATGTTTTCCCCACATGGTTGGGTGGTTACACACGAAATAATTAATTGTTATTTAATGATCCCCATCGGAAAGGTGGTAACAACTGTGATTTTAAATAATTTTAAAAAACCGAGGGGCATTATACGAGAGAAAACAACTAGGTCGGTTGGGGAGGGTCGCTCCACCCTCAGGATTTTTAAAACATTGATTGAGGGCTTAAAAACGGCCTTGAACCACTTCCAACGGTTAAAAAGGCCTAAAAGCGGTGTTACAGGGGAGGCTATAGAAGAAAATCTTTCCAAGGTTGGGTGACACCGATCGGTCACAGAAATCGGTATCGCCGATCTGTCGCGCCGATAAGTCACCCCGATCGGCTGTACACCAAAATTTGGCAAATGAAGGAAGGGGTCATGAGGGTCTAGGCCATTACATCAGATACCTCTCAAACCATTTTCTCCCTCGAGAATCAAAAACCCAAACCTGGAGGAAAGAGGGGGGTCGAACAACCACCCTGGAAGATACCTCTCAGGAGTGAAACTCTTCGACACAGGAACACCTTGAACAATTGCGGACGTCCTATCGCTCTTTTCCCCGTAAAACTACACAAAAAAGGCTAAACCATCCAGTCATATGGGAGAGAGGTTTCCCTTCATCCGTGTTAAGATACTATCCTCTTTGGGCGGCATTGATTCACCCGCACGGGTTTAGGTTCATCCACTTTAATGAGTCTTAACTAGGGATTAGGTCCTCCTCTCCCCATCCATTAAGATAATTCACACACATTCATAGACAGGGAAATTGAACATCCCATAATCAACCAGGTAAAGCATTACACAGTGAACAAGTACTGACCAAACAGGATAAAACTCAGAACAACTCGGGGTATTGGGAACGAATCTGCGCTTCCCTCTCCCAGGTACTCTTCTCAAGCCCACCATGCCTCCATAACACACGAATGAATGGGATGGTTTTTCAACAAAGAACCTTCTCCTCATGACCCTTGATCATCTCTGGCCATTCCATGAAGGTTGCATCATCTTCAATATCTAGCTCTCCCCAGTTGAGGACATGCGAATTGTCATACAGATATCGACGAAGCTAGGACACATGGAAGACATCGTACACCCTTTGTAGATGTGGTGGCAATTTCAGCTGATAAGCCACCTCACCGACCCGGTGCAACACCTCAAAGGGTCTGACAAACCTGGGAGAGAGATTACTACCCCTGCCAAACCTCCACTACCCACGCCAAGGGGATACCTTCAAGAAAACGTGGTCCCCGACCTCGAACTCCAAGGGCCATATCCTATCATCTGCATATGACTTCTTCCGGTCCTGATCCCCCTTCATCCTCTCTCGTATAAGCTAAAACTTCTCTATCGTGCTCTACACCACCTCCAGGCCAAGAACACCTACTTCCCCAACCTCAGTCCAGCACACGGGTGAGCGACACAGCCTTCCATATAGGGCTTCGAATGGAGAAACCAATAGTAGAGTGATGGCTATTATTGTAGGTGAAATCTACCAGAGGAAAGTGTCACACCCATGATCCCCCGAAGTCCAGAATGCATGCTCAGATCATATCTTCTAGGGTCCGGATGGTGCGCTCTATCTGCCCATCTGTCTGGGGTTGGAAGGCAGTGCTAAGGCACAGAGGGGTGCTGGAAGAATTCTACAAACCCCTCTAGACTCATGAGGTAAATCGTGCATCCCTATCCAAGACTATAGAACTCAGAATTCCATGCAACCACACTACCTTGTCCACATACTTTCATGCTAGAGCGTCCACTGCACTCGACTACTTAATCACCAGAAAGTGAGCCAATTTCATCAACTGGTCCACTACTACCCAGATGGCGTCACAACCCCCTTGCACCTTGGGTAGTCCCCTCACGAAATCCATCGAGATGTCATCCCACTTCCACCCAGGGACATCTAAAGGTTGTAACAACCCGCCTGGAACATGGTGTTCAGACTTTACCAGCAGACACACTTGGAACTTGGCCACAAACTCTTCCCCTGCTTGCTTTACTCTGAGCCACAAAACTATCTCCTCAGACCCTGGTACATCTTGGAAACTCTCGGGTGTACCGCTAGGGGTGAGTTGCGAAACTCACTAAGAACCTTGCCACACATCGCTTTTGGAAGAAACATCTTCCCCCAGAAGAGCATCTGATTCTGACCATCCTCTGTCCACCCTTTTGGAGCATCGCCCTGGTAAACTCGGTCACGCATCACTTCGCACTCTGGGTCTCCCCACTGAGACTCCTCCACTTGCCTCAACAAAGAATACTGCACTCTCATCTGATACAAGAAACCTCTTCCACTATCCATCCTCGCATCTGGGTACAAGGTAGCCAACTCCTCCATCGCCTTCCAAGCGTCTTCCGACTCTCAGACCACATCCTTCTATGACAACCTACTTAAAGCATCGTCCACTACATTACCTTTTCCTAAAGTGTAAGAAATCTCAAAGTCATAATACTGGAGGAACTCTATACACCTTTGTTGCCATAAGTTTAGGTCCTTCTGGGAGAAGATAAACCTCAAGATTTTGTGATCTGTGAAGACCACAAAGCATTCTATAATGAGATAATGCCGCCACAACTTTAGTGCGAAAATGACCGCTACAAGCTCTAGATCATGGGTGGCATAATTATGCTCATGAGGGCATAGCTGTCTAGACCTATAAGAGATCACTCCTTATCGTTTCATCAGCACACACCCGAGGCATTGTCCTGGAGCATCACAGTACACCTCATACGCCATCCA
Source organism: Viscum album (assembly GCA_963277665.1). Classification (NCBI taxonomy): domain Eukaryota; kingdom Viridiplantae; phylum Streptophyta; class Magnoliopsida; order Santalales; family Viscaceae; genus Viscum; species Viscum album. Next base: position 1,547,808,208 of record OY728133.1, read on the forward strand.
TTCTTTTGGAAATCTCAGCACTGGGTCACTAACCAACTTCTCCTTCAGGTAGATGAAGGCTTCCATGCACTGATCACTCCATACAAAAGCCTGGTCCTTCTTGGTCAAGGCCGTCAAAGGTGCCACAACTTGAGAGAAGTTCGGTACGAACCTCTGGTAGTAACCTTCCAGCACAAGGAAACTACGAACCCCTGCAACGTTCTTGGGTGCGGCCCAAGAAACAACCGCCTCGACCTTCGATGGGTTCACCGCTACTCCCTGCTCGGACACCACGTGCCCATGGAAGTGCACTTCTCACATCCAGAACCTGCACTTCGACAACTTCCCATAGAGTTGGTGCTGTCGGAGGACCTCCAAAACCATCATCAGGTGCTCAGCGTGGTCCTCCTCTGATCTTGAATAGATCGAGATGTCATCAATGAACACGACTATGACCTGATCCAGGTATTCCCAGAAAAAGGAGTTCATGAGTCCCATGAACATGGTTGGAGCGTTCGTAATGCCAAACGACATGACCACGAACTCAAAGTGCCCATTTCTGCATCGGAAGGCCGTCTTCGAGATGTCGCCCTCCTTCACCCTCCACTGGTGATATCCAGACCGCAGGTCAATCTTCGAGAACCATCCTGGCCCCTTGAGTTGGTCAAAGAGATTTTCTATCCTCGGAAGAGGGTAGAGATTCTTGATTGTCACCTGATTCAATCTCCTATAGTCTATACAGAACCTGAGACCACCATCTTCCTTCTTCATGAACAAGATTGGAGCACCCCACGGTGACGCACTTGGTCAGACATAACCCCTCTTCATCAGATCGTCAATCTGAATCTGTAACTCTTGTAGCTACGAAGGTTCCATCCGGTAGGGATCCATCCAAATCATACGAGCACCGGGCTGCAAGTCTATCCCAAAATCGATATCTCGTCGAGGTGGTAGAATCATCACCTCCACAGGGAAGACGTCCATAAACTCACTAACAAGGAGATAAAAAGGAGAGGAAGACGTCCACTGATTCCACCGATAGCTTAGCTAACAAAGAGAGGAAGGATTCCTCCCACCTGCTGCTTCTCTAGAAACCCTATTCACTGATGAATGTCACCCGTCGTCCGCCCAAGTCTGAAAACACAACCGTTCCTCGGAAATAGTTAATGACATAACATACAGATAACAACTAGTCAATGCCTAGGATGACATCGTATGGCTGCATCTGCAATTGAAGAAGGTCCCTAACTGACTGATGTGGCCCTATCATCAGTCTGCATCCTCTACAAACATACGGTAAGTCGATCTAACCTCCGACTGGTGTGCTCAGCACCAGGGGCCCTGGAAGTCTCTCAGCGTCTAAACCTAGCACGTGGGCCAGACTGGGTGTAACAAAGGAGTGTGAATCTCTTGTATCAAACAAGGAATACGCAAGGGTACTAAACAAGCTGATCTTACCTCGAATGACCTCTGGCCCTGTTGGAACTGCTACCTCCGCGACGTGAAACTACCCATGCCCAGCTCCTCTACCCCTCGACTGTCGGCCGCCTCCCCGACCACGCCCTGGTTGAGGTCCCTGAGGAGCACCCTGGGGGTGGCCTCCTCCTGCAACGTCTTCCCTCAGAGGATCAGGATCTCGCTTCCCCTGTTGCTGCTGCTGAAAGGGACTAGCTGGAAGCTGCTACTGAGGTTGGTGCGGGGCCTGCCCACTGTTGGTCGGAACCTAAAGGGTCCCGATGCTGGAGCTCTGGTGCTGACGACCTTTCCCTTTGACGGGCCTACCTGAATCACCTCTCGTGATACACCTCCCATTATGTGCATCCTCTCCACCACATCAGCCTTCTTTTGCACCTCTAAGTATGTCGGTAGGGTGAAAAGAGTAACGACATACTAGTGGGAAGTTCAGAGCGCATCCTCTAAACGTCTAGCCCGAGACTCCTCTTCTGGAAAGAGGTCCGGAGCAAACCGAAGGAGATCTTTCAACTTGATCCCCAACTCTCTCACTAAAATACTCCCCTGCTAGAGGGATAGTAGCTCCTGCCTCTTCTCAGCCTTCATCGTGGAAGAGAGGAATTCTGCCCGGAATTCCATCTCAAAGTTAGCCCATGCAACCTCAGCTTCCTTCCTTTCCATGAGATAAAGCGTCCACCACTGATGTGCTGCTCCCTGCATCTGGCTGACGGCCAGAGGAGCCCAGTACTCTATCAAAGCTCGAATCATGCCGAAATCTATCACTAGCTCCTTAAGACATCTCTCTGTCTCCATATCCAAGGTGCTACCCTAATACTTCTCGAGGGTCTGTCGCTGGAAAGCACGAAGTGTCTTCTGCCACTGATCACCCTCCTCCTCTCGGTCAGCACTCCGTCGGTCATCCAAGTCAACCTCCTAGGCCTTGATCGCCCGCACAACTCATGGTCATCTCCCAGGTGCCATAACTGTAAGGTAAACAATGATTTCCTAAGCCCAAGTAGTGCAAAATATTGTTCTTAAATTTTCCTTCAACTTCTTATTAATTTTAATTTCCCAAAACACCCCAGAAAAATGAGAACACATGTCATTATGATGAATGCACCTTTCTTAGGGTCTCTACCTCACAATCAGTGTATCCTCACTTGGTTGTTCGGTAGGTCCAGAGTCCTTGCATCGGATCACAGGGGGGCCTAAAATCCCATGTCCTGGTTGGTCTTCCCTGGCCTAATTCACGTACCAAGGTCACCCAAAAACTGTTGCCCCGCTATCCCATGCAATCCTCACTATTCCTAACTCCAGACACCATCCTATCTCTCAACCTACTTCTCTGATACCATTCTGTCACGACCCGCCTTCACCAAAAGGTGGGAAGGGATAGCAGATTGTCAGACCCTTCCTTCTTTAAGTTGAAGGAGAGATAATGACCCCCAAGACACACCATCAAAAGGTCCCAGAGTGGCGACTAGCACCAAGGGTATAGAATCACACACAAGATGGAAGGCATTACCCTTTTTATTTTAATAGGATCGAGAGATAAGATAGCAACCCCAACAACACCCAAGCTGAAAGTAAAGGTAAATCCAAAAGTAAACCATTCCCATCTACATGTTCAAAAGTAAGGGATACAAGCCACAAAAAACTCCAAAGGTAAAGTACCAAGAAAAGGAAAATTAAAACAGAAACTGCCCCAAGGTCCGAGCTAGTACGGTCCTACACGATTCCTGATGTCCTCCTAGAAACCTGAAAACAGTTTTATATACCTAGGGTGAGCATACGAGTACACTCAGTATGGAAAACCAAATACTCTCATGCACAATTGGAGAGGCATCCTAATGCCCTATGAGAAAAGAAAACCAAAGAACCTAGTAAGGAAAAACTATCCACCCAAGTCTCACCAAGGCACACTCCCCAAATAACGCAAGGCAGGTAAATTATAGTAATAACACATCAATATTTTGGTACCCCATGCCACTTTCCCACTGGTTATTGAAGACATCCTACGCATCGAACCAATCCCACCATTCTCACTATAGTCCCACTGCCATACCCTGCCTGCACACACCTAGGCCATAACCTCACCGCAGTCCCACTGCCAAACCCTGCTCGCACACACCTGGGCCAAAACAACTACTGCCACGCCCGAAAACACCTGGGCCTCATCCCGAAGACACATGGGAAACAACCTACCCACAAACACCTAGGCCAACCAGCACAACTACCCTACCCAAATATTATTGGGCTAATAATGGACCTCAGGACATTACAACCTGCCTGATGAGTCTTGGGATATTCAGGAAAGGGAGCAGAAAGGAGCTAATAACCAGCCACTCATAGGAGTGTTGGAAAAAACACTCTCCTCATGAAATGGGGTGTTCGACACTAAGTGCTCAACTTGGGTGGGGCGAGAATAAGAAACATAAAAGCTACAAATATATGTATAGGTAACAAACAATCATCCCAACCTAGGGGTTCCAAAACCTAAGCACAAACACCCATGTTACTATTCATTCACAAAAGAAGTCATGCCACTCATGGCCAAGTCACAACTCATTCCAAAACTAATTCCCCACTCAACCATTCTGGTTTTCACATTCAAGTGATCCCATTAGGGTGAATTCTTAACTATCAGAAAACTAACAGGCATAACCACAAGCCAAAAGGAAAGAAAAAAACAAACAACAATTTAAGAATTCACACCTAGTTCTCTTACAAAGTCAAAACAAAAAAGGGATAAGTGAGATCCCTCGAAGTACTAGAACCAAAGAAAACCCCAAGACACAGCCCCATGTCCCCAAAACCAGGAACCAACAATTTCTCTACAATAGAGGATTCCACCCCAATTCGTGATAGAAGCAGAGCTACCACAAACCCAGGTTCACAATCAGAAACCGTGCCACATCAGAGGATCCCATACTCACCCATATCGCCCATAGGGAAACAAACAGAACAACACACACACTTCCAAAATAGAGTAGGGAAACATCCAGGTTCAACACAACATTCATAAGGTCCATTTCTCTGTTTATTAACTGGGGTGATCATACATGGATTCTTGTTTTACTGAACATCCATTTCACCAGCCTAGTTTAAGTGATTAACCAAATTTCATGTAAGTCATTTAATTATCATAGAAGACATGGTTCATCAGTGCGCAAGGAAAGACCACCAACGGCCATGATTTTCAGTGATCATAGGACCGCACAATTCACAACACATATAAAAAAATAAAATAAAAGAGTACAGCAGAACATCGATCACACCCCTCATTCATTATTTAAAATTCCATTCATTATCTTCATTAAGTTTGGTTTAGTCAATTCCCATATAGGAAAAAGAGTACCCACCCCACATGATACACAGAAAGGAGAGGCAAATGAAAACCCTACTTGATTGATCAACGATCGAAGTTTTTCTCCACGTACCAGGAACAGGGGATGCATGACTTGTAGGGGAGGAGTGTTAGGAACTCCAAGGACGAGCAGACAACTTCATCCTAGGTGAACCACAAGTCTCAGAAAGGAGGGGCTTCAAGTACACCAGGGAGAAGAGAGAAGTCGACCAAAAGGAAGAAGAAGGAAGAAGAAATTACCGTGAAATATATAGATAAGATCTCGTTGTTACAGGATATGGGGTTTGAATGGCTTTAAATTCGGATCATATTTTACCCACATTGTTGGGTGGTTACACACAATGGAATTAATTTTTATTTAATGATCCCCATCGAAAAGGTGGTAATAGCTGTGATTTTAAAGATTTTAATAAAACCGAGGGGAATTATATGAGAGAACACAACTAGGTCGGTTGGGGAGGGTTGCTCCACCCTGAGGAATTATGAAACATTTATTGTGGGATTAAAAATGGCCTTGAAACACTTCCAATGATTAAAAAGGCGTAAAAGTGGGGATACGGGGGAGGATGCAGAAGAAAATCCCACCAAGGCTGGGTGACACCGATCGGTCGCGCCGATCAGTCGCCCTGATCGGTCGCACACCAAAATTTGGCAAAGAAAGGGGTCATGAGGGTCTGGGCCATTACAATAACACAATCCATATAAAACAAATGGATACAATTTCATCATAATAAAAATAAAACCATGTAAATAATAGAGAAATTATACTTGAAACATAAACATATTACATAATGTCATCTTAGATGTAAAATAGTTTTGATAAAACACTTGAAGTGAATTCTTGAGGAAAATATCCATTCTTCTTAAAAATCATTTACTTTTCTCAAAATTCTAGGAAATTTTAAAAGAAATAGATTTTGATTAAAATAATAATGAAATATTGTATAGGAAGCTTCATCAAAATAAGGTATTATGAAATCATAAAAATTAATTCATGTCGTATAAGTTAAGAAACATTCTTCTCATACTTTTGCCAAAAAAAGTCAAAAAGTACCTCGTATGGTAAACAAAAGAAAGATTCCTTCCATACCATGTGGTAAAATTCAATAAAGGTGAAAATGAATTTAAAAATACATGGAAGAATAGTAAACATTTTATAAAAACATTTTTAGAAAACATGGATATAGATGAGAAACATTTCCCTAGTAAAAACATACGAATAAACAATCTTGGATAAGAATAAGATTGGAATAATTATCCCTTACCTTATGTCCAATTTCTTATGTACATGTCCGAAACTCCTGTATAATGATTTAAATAATGTCATTGACTAATTCAAGAATCATAGTCATTTTATATTACATCATATATGATTCAATTATGAATTTATATTACCCATTCATTTTTCAATTCCATGTTGAAGCAACGTTTTGGGTAATAATCATTTCATTTTTCATATGTGTTTGGACTTGTTGTTATTGGTATTATCATGATTTAATTAATTAAAGAATGTAAAACATGATTTATATATCATATATACATTCAATATATATATATAGATAAATTAAATGAAATACACCGTTTATAAAGATGGTAGGCCGTACATATGCATGAACGATGTTTTCCTTTCCTTATTGACTTGAATGGGAGTAAGTAGATGAAATATATATATATATATATCCAGTAGAGTTATTATGTAATATATCACATTATTATTCAATATATATACTTTATAATCATTCCTGAATGGTGAACTCAAAGAATGAATCTCATTTCGTCGTGGAGACGGTAATCTGTACGTACGCACGAGCGATGATATCATTCCCATAAGTATGGAATGGAATTGGAGTGGATGATATAATATATCATAATTAGTATGATTTTATAATAATCATATATAGTTATTATTTCTTCCATTATACCCATCCAAGTATGGTGGTGGTGGAAAACCAGATTACACCACGGTGTGGAGACGGTAAGTCGTACGTACGCACGTGCGGTGATTTCGTTATTCGTAGGATGGATAGAAGGTGAAATAGGGTTGTTTCAAAATTATAATAAAATATCAGTATATTATTGATAGTGTTGTTATTAATTTATAAAGAAACAACTAAATAAGAGGAAGTACAAGGAGAAAGAAACATGAAAGAATCGGTATAAGAGATTCCCACTTCCTCGACGTGCCTCTTTTAAACATCCTCTTAGGGCACTAGAGTTGGTCTTTTGAGAAGACTGGAACCTATATAATATAACTAGAGAGGTTGAGAAGAGGAATTTTCTGGGATTTCCTGAGCTTGAGGGATTAAAATGGAGAGAAGAGAAGAGGGAGGAGGTGCCCTTTTATAAGAGAGTAGATGAGCACTTTTAGAAACCTCCAAAAATATTAATTCCTAATAAACTAAAATCCAACATAAAAACTTCCAAAGTGACTCAAATTTAAATATGAGATAATATAGGATTGTAATCTCATCAACCAATAAAATTTAGATATGTTTTGAATTTATTTTAAACCTTATCATTTTTATTTATCCTTATTTAATCTATTTAATTTTATTTGTGGTAAAAATATTTTAATTTTAGATTGTTATAAATACTTACTTATTAGATAAATTATGAAATTTTTGACCATATAATTTTCAATTTGTAATTTTTAAATATTTTGTCATTTTTAAACATTTTAATAATTTATTATTTCTATAAAATATCAATAGTGTCAATTTTGTCTCTATTCATTTATTTGAATTTAAATAAAATCCACACAGAGGATATATTCAAAAAAATATTTAATAGATTCCTAACACGTCATATTCATATATAAAATTATTTTTGAACATTAATTAGTTAATATAATATTTATTTTAATATTTTTAAAACCATTTATTTTATATTTCTCTTGATAAAATAATTACTACAACATTTTTGTATAACTATTTAATATACTAATTTGTTACATTAAAATTATAAATAAAATACTATGATAAATATAAATCTAATATATTTCATAATAATACATTTAGTTGAATTTTTATTCTAAAACACCCAACATTTAAAATGTTATGTTTATTAAATTATGAAGGTGATAACTTTGAAATCAATTAAAATAAAATAATATAAATGTAAAAATCTGTTTTATAAGGCTCCAAATGGTCCACAAGTCTACCCTAGGATGTTTAGGGTATATATATACTCGAAAAATATGGTTTGGTAATGTTTATGGCCCTTTTGATGGGTACTATTATTTTAATAAAAACTATATTATTGATTTTTCACTAAATAAATCATTTCTGCATCATTAATGTATATGCTATTAAGGTAATTATATATTTCTTAAAAATCACAAATAAATTACAATTACGAAGAAAAGTATTTTATATTTAAAATGAGTATTTATAATATAATTTATATTTAGTATAACCTTATATTAAAAAATACTTTAATTATGAAAGTTTGAGTGAGACATATTTCACTTTCTTTAAATAAAATAAATTAAAGGTCTTAATCACATCCAAGTGGGTTCCAAGAGATACCATTTTGACCCAAGTATATTTTAGAAAGAAATATAATCATAAAATTATATTAATAAAAGTGTTAGAGTAATTTTATAATATTATTTTTACCCTTAATTACCTGATTGACCTTTAACTATTGTAAATAATATTTACCAAAGTTACTATTTATAGTGCCTAAAAATAAAAAATAGGCTATTAACATAATTTGGAAATAATAATTCCAAATATGGAATCTATTTTTTCAAATTGAAAACACAAAATTTTCAGTATTTAATTTAAAATTAATCCCACTGTAGAGAAAACGGGTTTTAAAAGTTAAAACATTACAAAAGATTGAAATGTTTTTACCTATGAATTCAATGTAAAATTAATGATAATGAAATACATAAAATTAAATGGAAAAAATATATTCTATTTATACTTTAAAACCATTAAATATTATAATTTAACCATATAAATTATCTTGATGAAAAAAGTAGTTTTTAATTAAAATTTAGCATGCCTTTACTATTCATCAAATTATGAAAGTTAACAGAAAAATTTTACAAAATTATACCAAGTTAATTTTTATATCATTATTGTAATATATAAGTTTATTTTGTCAAATTTAACTTATAAATGTGTCAAAAACAAGATATACAGTGGGTGCACCATCAAAAGGCGACAAAAATGCATTTTTTGAAAAATACTTATTTTACCCGAAAAATTTATTTTGTACTCATACAATGTTCTAGAATATGTGTAAGATGAATAATAATGTTATAAAATTCAAAATGTGGTTAATAATATTCATAATTTCAAGTTCATAATAATATTATAACAATATACCATTGTTAAGTAAAACTCAGTATTGTGTACAACACATGCTATTGAGGAAGGTTACTCTTGTGTGCAACACAAGCCAAGAATAGTGTTGCATATACTACAAGATAATACAATGTCGTGTATAGAACAATATAATCTTGGTGAAGCGTAAAAAATAAGACATCAAAGAAATTAAAAATAATATTTCTCAAGAAATCTTGGGGTGTTACATTCTACCCCCTTAAAATGAATTTCGCCCTCAAAATTTGGCGGGGTTATAAATGGTTTTCTAATTTAAAGTTTCTTTCATGGAAACCCACATCGTAAAAAGGATTACTAAAACATAATTTTAAAAAGTAACATAAGAAATGTAATTGTTACCTAGATTAAATCATCACTGGGTTTCTACATAAGAGAACATACACGAAAACATGTATATGGAAGAGAAATATAACCATCAACTTCTGATTAAGAGTGGTAGGGGACATGGATATGAAAAATCCAACAATCACAAAGCCATAAATTTGTGATGATATAAGGTACCATCTGATTCATCAGATATGAGGGAACCAGGAAAACATTTTTGGTTTTAAAGATCATTTCCCTAATTTGAAGAATTTTTGAATTAAAATAAAGACTTGATTTTGGTAAAATCTCACCATTAATCGTGCCTTGAACAATTTACACTTCATATCTTAAAGAAATTAAGTTTTACTTGTCATTCGTAAAGTTTTAGTAGATCATGTGATAGAATGATAGGTCATTCCATCGGTCTCAAACATAATGTTAGAAAAATTTATTAAATATGCATAAGTCCATCTATGGTGAGATTAATCGTATATGGTCCCAAAAATTGACTTATACTTCATCTATCATATCAGTTAATAAAATAAAACTACTTTCTAATAACTAGGGACTTCCTGTAGGCCAGTGGTAGGTGATAAAGTCCTGTCGGACATCAGTTGTGGGTTCGATTTCTGCATCCTTTTCCAACGTGATGGGTTGTCACTCGTCCTATAGGTTTTCCTTTTTCTAAAACTATACTATAATAACATTTAAAAAATAATATCAAAATGTTATAGCCTTAAAAAATACCATCTGATGGAAAACTTAATTGATTCTATTCTTTTGGCTTATCCAAAATAATTCTATCCAATCTCATAGTATAAATAAAATGATTACTAAAAAGGTCATCTACCTAGCATGTGAATACCATCACGTATCCCCCATATATCATAAAATATATCTTGTTGTTGGCCACATTCCAAACATGTGAATACCATAATCATGTATTCTCTTGAAACATGAATTACCATAGAACCTTAGTGAAAAAATGAATGTTTTCAAAAGTTAACTCTTTCTACATACTAAAATCACAAAAATTTTATATACTCAAACCATGATATCACTTTGTACTTATATCAGTCATAAGCTTATTAATACTATCAACCATATTATTTTCTCCTTATCCCATCATTATGCGCATATCATCTGTTTTCCAAAAATATTTAAATCACTTTTCACGATTACTGATTCCATATAATTACTGAAAACCACAATAAACAATACATAGATATTATAATATTCCATAAAAGTACATCATCAACATTATTCTTGAATTCCAATACATAAACCCTTCAATCCATTCTCTTCAATGATTGTCATGGAATAGGTCTATCCTCGATTTAGATGTAACCTCTTAGGTAGGGGCATTGAGTTGGGTAATGACCATGTTCTCCACAGATAGGACATTGAACTCCATGATAGTCTGTCACTCTATGACCCTTTTCCCCACACAGATAACATCTTCCCCTCCATTTTAGGTATTACCCAAGATTCTTCTTCCCTTCTTCTTGATATGTAGGAAGCTTAATCTTCTTTCCTCTATGTTCCTCACCATGATAACATGCATGAAAGTATATCTTCCTCTTATTCGATGACTTAGGAATAACACTAATGTTCAACTTGTTAATCATATACCACGATGACTAATCCGGCATAATCAGAATATCTTTCACTTTAGTTGTTACACAATTTCGTTGCTCATAGTCACCAATTTGTTCATCAGATTCGATGTTCACCCTATTCCTTCAAGTTCCCTCCATTGACTAAAACACAAAAATAATAGCATGAGAGGAAAAAATCATACTAGGAAAACAACATAATCAAAGGGAAGAACTTTCAATCTCTAACATCTTAGGTTTAATCCTTTTTTATTCATGATCGTTATCATAATTATAGGATTGTAACCTATACTTATACTTAACCTTAGGGACATCCCTATACATGCCTTAGAAGTATTTCTAGGGATCTCACTAAAGTTTTCGCATCCTAGTTTCCAAAGGTTAACTAAACCATCGCTCGGATACCAATTGTAGAGACCCAAGCTTGACGTACATGGAAATTACATTAAATTCATGGAATACTACAAAAAAAATGCCCAATGATATAATTTGTTTAGTGTCATTGGAAACTTAGAACAAAATCTTCTAATCATGGTGAAAGATCTTCAACATCTCCCATAATGATCTTCCCCTTTTTGTTTTCTTACCTAAAAACTTTCTTTATATCCAGGGGAAAAGAAAACATAAAAAGGATGAGCTCAAATTCTCTATAAGGGCAGGCATGGAGAACATAAAATAACCCATAAACATTTGAATGTAAAAACATGAACATAAAACATCAAAATCATGAGTAATGACATAAATCTTGGTTGTACATAAGGCATAGATCATAAAGGAACAATAATCATGATAAAATAGCATGGGAATAAAACATGTAATTGTGGAAAATAATTAATCACATGTTATGATTTCCATTATATCCAAGGCCTTGCTTCCAAGACCATCATAGTGGACAAAGTCCATTACTGAACCGGGTTTACTTGCTATTCCAGCTCTATATTACTGAACATGAATTTACTTACCATTTCATCCATGTCTATCTCATGAGATATAAGTCTTTACCCAATGAATTGAAGGGATATATAGGTCCTACCCATCTCATAACGAAACCATTTTTATGTGTGCCACAAAATAAACATAAATCATTCATCATGACCCAAAGAATAAAATGGGTCTCATAAACATCATCCCATCATAACATAATCTATATAAAACAAATGGATATAATTGATCATACGAAAAATCAAACCATGTAAATAATAGAGACATTATACTTAAAACATAAACATATTAAATAATGTCATCTTATATGGAAAATAGTATTGATAAAACACTTGAAATGAATTCTTGAGGAAAATATCCTTTTTTATTTAGAATCATTTTCTTTTCTCAAAATGCCATGAAATTTTAAAAGAAAAGGATTTTGTTTAAAATAATAATGAAATATTTTAGATAAATATTCATGGAAATAAGGCATTATGAAACCGTAAAAATCCATTCACGTCGTATAAGTTAAAAAAACATTCTTCTCATACTTTTGTCGGAAAAGTCCAAAAGTACCTCGTATGGTAAGAAAAAGAAACATTCCTTCCATACCATGTGGTAAAAGTCAAAAAAGGGTGAAAATGACTTTAAACATACATGGAAGAATAGTAAACATTTTATGAAAACATTTTTAGAAAACATGGTTATGGATGATAAACATTACCCCAGTAAATTCTTACGAATAAACAATCCCGGATAAGAACGATATTAGAATAATTATCCCTTACCTTATGTACACTTTCTTCTACACGTGTCTGAAACTCCTGTATAATGATTTAAATAATGTCATTTAATTATTAAAGAATCATATTCATTTTTTATGACATCTTTTATGATTCACTTATGACTTTATATTACCCATTCATTTTTCAATTCCATGTTGAAGCAACGTTTTGGGTAATAATCATTTCATTTATCATACGTGTTTGGACTTTTTGTTATTGATATTATCATTATTTACTTATTTATAGAATGTAAAACATGATTTATATATCATATACACATTAATTATATATATATATATATATAGATAAATGAAATGAAATACACCGTTCATGGAGACGGTAGGCCGTACGTACGCATAAACACTATTTTCCATTCCTTATTGACTTGAATGGGAGTAAGTAGATGAAATATATATATATATATATACATAAATCCAGAAGAATCATTATGTAATATATCTCATTATTATTCATTATAAATACTTTATAATCATTCTTGAATGGTGAACATGGATAATGAATCTAATCGCGTCGTGGAGACGGTAATCTGTACGTATGCATGAGCGATGATATCATTCCCATAATTATGGAATGGAATTGGAGTGGATGATAAAATATCTCAAAATAAGTATGATGTTATATTAATCATATATCGTTATTACTTCTATCATTATACCCATCCAAGTATGGTGGTGGTGGAAAAAGAGATTACACCACGACGTGGAGACGGTAATTCGTACGTACGCACGCGCTGTGATTTTGTTTTTCGTAGGATGGATAGAAGGTGAAATAGAATTGTTTCATATTTATAATAATATATCAGTATATTAGTTGTAACACCTGAGATTTTATGATAAATATTTTCTTTTTATGTATAATTTTATATAAAGTAATCTTTCACTACACACAACACTATCTTGTCTTGCATTACATGCAAGAGAAACCTTCCTTGATAGCTTGCATTGTACGCAATACCGAGTTTCACTAAACAACGATATGTTATTAAAATATTATATAACCTAGCTGTTATGAATAGTAATACCTAATTTTTTAAATTTTATAAATTTTATCATTCAAAATGAACTTCATTTTTGGATTCAGAATATCAAAATTATCCTAGGGTGAAATTTCGGTATTTTTCGGAAAACTTTCAATTTTTGATGAATAGTGAAAACACTCGGTTACTATTTAAAAATCGACTTTTTATTTAAATAATTATTTATTTTATTTAAATTTATTTTAGGTCAACATTGATACATAATACCTATATAAGTTCGAAGTAATTCATTGGATTCATTTTATAATAATTTGAGATATATAAAAATTTTATTGAACTTTTCACCGTCTTTTACCCACCTCCTAGGAGAGTTTGAAAATTTACATAAAACTTAATTATACCGCTTCTATGAGTGGAATTTAGAAAATAAAAGAGACATGATTAATATCAAGGAGTAAAATGTGGTTCAATAAGATAAAAATATTTTTTGGTGAATAGTAACTTTTTACATTTATTTACCACGGTTAAAAGTAAATAGGATAAATAAGGGAAAAATGGTATTATTATTACCCTAACACATGTACTAAATCTATTGGATAAGTTTAATTTGACCAAAAACAACCTTAGGAATAAAACATGACTATTTAGGTCCTCTTGGATTAGATTAGGATATTTATTATTATTTTATTTAAACAAGAGTTCAAATAGTTAAAATCAAAGTTTAATAACTTAAACATTTTTAATATAGGGTTATAAATAAGATAAATTCGACTATAAATATTCATTAGAAATATAAAAATATTTCCTACATAATGGTATTTTATTTATAATTTTTAGACATTAAATAATTTAATTTATTTATGATACAATGATGATGCAGTAATTACCTTATTAAGAAAATATTAACATAATTGATATTATAAATACCCAAATAAATGTAATGTGATACTTTTTTAGAATTAAACTAATTTTATAGGTTAATATGACACATTAGTATTGATTTAATTAACTGTTTTCTAACTAATAATGATGTTATGATTTTCATAAAAATCAATTACCAAATAGTGTCAAAATTGATATAAAATAGTTTTTCAAAACAAATATTATATTATTAATTGTTATTTTATTCCTAAAAATCTAAGGTTAGGCCAAATGTCTTAGATAAGGCGATATATATTAATAATGAACAACTTGGGGTTCGTTTGGCTTGTTATAGTAAGTTTAATAACCATATATTGTAAGAAAACAAGAAGACAAGGTAAAATGAAAATTAGTTAACTTAAAGTTAAATCTAAATAATAAGGTTAAAATAGTAACCTAAACTTGTCTAAAATATATTGGTTGAGAGGATTTCAACCCATACAAACCATATCTTCTAAATAAATAAATTTGGAGCTATTAAAAACCGAATATGACTTTATAATAAAATAATATTTTAAGTTTTTCCTAAGGTGCCCCTCTCCTCCCTTATAAAAGGGAACCTCCTCCCTCTCTTGCTCACACCACTTTGAGCCTTCAAGCTCGGCCAAACCCCACCAATTTATCTTCTAAACTTCCCTATAAACATCTTATAGGTCCTGGTCTTCTTAAATGACCATCTGTAGTGCCCTAAGAGGAGGTTAAGAAGAGGCGCTTCAAAGAAGAGGTAATGACCGTTACTGATTCTTCCAACTTTATTTCTTATTCTAATTATTCTTCTTTAGTTGTTTCATTATGATGTAATAACATAAGTATCACTAATATAATGATATGTTATTATAAATATGAAACAACCCTATTTCACCTTCTATCCATCCTACAGAAAACAAAATCACCACGCGTGCGTATGTACGAAATACCGTCTCCACGCCGTGGTGTAATCTTTTTTCCACCACCACATTACTTGGATGGGTATAATGGTGTAAAGAATAACTATATATGATTATTGTAAAGTGATATTGATTATTAAATAGTATACATACCCCTCAATACAATTACATGATCATGGGAATGATATCATCGCTTGTGCATACGTACGACCTACCGTCTCCACGATGTGATGCGACTCGTTCTACATGATCATCAATGCTTAATGATTATATAAATGAATTTAATGAATAAATATGATATATATTACACTAATACCATTCTAGAAATGATGTATCTATAACCTAAAAATATGAATAATAATTTATTTGACAAAACACGCATAAGAACAAAAAGCAATAAACACCCAAATAACAAGTAGCAATGAAATATTACTAATAAGAAACTAATAATATGACCATATATGATATAATAAAAATGAGTACAATTCTGGAATAAGTAAATAACATTATTTAAATCAATATACAGGAGGTTTGGACACGTACGAAGCAAATCAGACCTAAAGTAAGGCAAAATCTCGCAATCTCATTTTTATCCGAGATTGTTTATACTTCAGAATTTACTGGAGAATATTTATTATACACATCCATGTTTCCTAAATATGTAATATTATTTCTATCCCCATATAATTGTTTAAATCTAATTTTACCCTTCAGTTATTTTTTAGTAAAAGATATGAAAGGAATCTTTTGTTGTTTTTTTGTACGAGGTACTTTTTTGACTTTTCCGGCCAATGTACGAGGAGAATGTTTTTATTTAACTTAAACGACATGAATGGATTTTTAGAACATTATTTACATGAAGATTACTTTACAAGTTTTAAAGTTTATTTTTAATCAACTTCTTTTAGTTTAAAATTATATGACATTTTAAGAAAGGAAAATGTTTTTGAAGTAGAAAGGATATTTTCCTCAAGAATGGAGTTCAAGCGTTTTATCAAAATTATTTTCCATATAAGATAATATAGGGTTATGTTTATATCCCTATTTTTACATTGATTTGATTATGTTTTTATGGAATTATTTTTATGAAGTCCTTTTATCTTATATGGATTATGTTATGATGGAACGATGTTTAAGAATCCCATTTTTATTACATGGGTTATGCTATGATTTATGATTTATGATTTTGTGGCACACATAAGAATGGTTTCATTATGATATGGGTGAGACATATATCTCCCTCCAATGCATTGGGTAAAGATTTATATATCATGAGATAGACATGGCTGGAAGGGCAGGTTAATCCGGTTCAGTGATACAGAACTAAAATGCGGAGTGAACTCAGTTCAGAAATGGACTTTGTCCGTTAGGATAGTCTTGGCAATGAGTCTTGACTAATAAGAAATGATTCTCTATGATTATGTGTGTATCCAAAAAAGTTTCATCTTTTAAGTTATGATTATTGGGATTACATTTCACTACTACCATTTATCCCATGTTATGAAATTATGTTCTCTTTTGCAGGTTAAAATTTCCGAAATGTTATGTTATTATGAATATGATGTGATTGATATTTCTTTTGTTTACCCTTACTGAGCATTTGAGCTCACCATTTTGTATGTTTTCTTTTCCTCAGGCCAGGAAGAAGGGTATTAAGTATGATATTCCAAAAGAGACTCTAGATATGATAAACTAAAAGGGAGAGAGTGTAAATGATTTATGAACCCGTTGTTAATGTTTCCCAGTTTCTAAAGACACAATACCTATACGGTCCTTTCATGGTTTTGTTATATGTCGTAATAAGTGTGATTCAATTTTGAAGTATTAACAATGTATGTAAAGTGTGGGTCGTTATATTAGTGATACTAATGTTATTACTTTATAAATAAACAACTAAAGAAGTGGAAGTAGAAGAAGAAAGAAACATGAAAGAATCTGTTTAAGAGATTACCTCTTCCTCGACATGCCTCTTTTAAACTTTCTCTTAGGGCACTAGAGTTGGTATTTTGAGAACAAAATAACATCTATAATATAACTAGAGAGGTTTAGAAGATAAATTTTAAGGGTTTTGATGAGCTTGAAGTCTTAAAATGGAGTGAAGAGAAGAGGGAGGAGGTGCCCTTTTATGAGAGAGTAGAGGGGCACTTTTGGAAACCTCCAAAAATATTAATTTATAATAAACTAAAATCCAACTTAAAAACATCAAAAGTGACTAAAATTAGAATATGAGATAATATAGGGTTTTAATTTCATCATAAAATCAAATTTATACATATTTTTATTTTATTTTAAACCTTATCATTTTGATTTATCCTTATTTAATCTATTTAATTTTATTTGTGGTAATAATATTCTAAATTTTAAATTGTTATAAATAAATTATTATTAGAAACCTTACTACATTTTTGAAAATATAAGTTTAATTTTTTAATTTTTAAATATTTTTGTGATTTTAAACATTTTAATAATATGTTATTTTTATAAAACATCAATAGTGTCAATTTTGACACTATTCATTTATTTGAATTTAAATAAAATCCACACAAAGGATATATTCGATAAAAAAATATTTAATAGATCCATGACATGTCATATTCATCTATAAAATTCTTTTTTCATATTAATTAGTTCATATAATATTTATTTTAATACTTTTAAAACCATTTTTTTGATATTTCTCTTGATAAAATATTTACTACAACATTTTTGTATAATTATTTAATATACATATTTGTTGTATAAAAATTAAAAATAAAATACTATGATGAATATATATCTAAAATATTTCATAATAATACTTTTAGTATAGTTTATCTTCTAAGAAACCCAACATTTAAAATGTTATGTTTATAAAATTATGAGAGTGACAACTTTGACATCATTTAAAATAAAATAATATAAATGTCATAATCTGTTTTATAAGGCTCCAAATGGTACACAAGTAGACATTTGGATGGTTAGGGTATAGATATAATCAACCAATATGGTTTTGTTAAGTATTCTGGTATTTTTATAGGTATTATTATTTTAATAAAAACTATATTATTGATTTTTCACTAAATAAATAATTTCTCCATCATTAATGTATAAGCTATTAAGGTAATTATATATTTCTTAAAAATCACAAATAAATTACTATGATTAATAAAATCATTTTATATTTCAAATTAGTATTTATAATCGAATTTATATTCAACATAACATTATATTTAAAATACTTTTATTATTAAAGTCTGAGTGAAAAATATTTCACTTTCATTAAATAAAATAAATTAATTGTCTTAATCACATACAAGTGGGTTCCAAGAGATACCATTTCTACCCAATTATATTACATGACAAAATATAATCATCCTATTATAGTAATACAAGTGTTAGGGTAATTTTATTGTATTATTTTTACCCTTAATTACCTGATTTACCTTTAACTGTTGTAAATAAAATTTACCGTAGTTACTATTTATAATGCCTAAAAAAATAGCCTATTAACATAATTTGGACCTAATTATTCAAAATATGGAATATATTTTTCAATATTTAAAACACATAAGTTGCGATATTTCATTTAAAATTAATCCCGCTATTGAGAAAAGGAGTTTTAAAAGTTAAAACATTGCAAAAGATTGAAATGTTTTAACCTATGAATTCAATGTAAAATTAATTATGATGACATACATAATATTAAATGGTAAAAATATATTCTATTTATACTTTAAAACCATTCAATATTATAATTTAACTGTATAAATTATCTTGATGAAAAAAGTTTTTAATTAAAATTTAGCTTATTTTAACAATTCATCAAAATATGAAAGTGAACAGAAAAATATTAAAAAATTATACAAAGTTAATTTTTATATCCTTATTGAAATTAATAAGTTTATTCTGTCAAATTTAACTTATAAATGTTTCATAAACTAGATTTAATGTGGGAGTGCCATTAAAAGGCGTAAAACTGCATTTTTTGAAAAATACTTATTTTACGTGAAAAATTTATTTTGTTCTCATACAATGTTCTAGAATATGTGTAAGGTGAATAATAATGTTATAAAATTCAAAATTTGGTTAATAATATCCATAACGACCAGTTCATAATAATATTATAACAATATATCGTTGTTTAGTAAGACTCGGTATTACGTACAACACACACTATTGAGGAAGGTCGCTCTTGCGTGCAACACAAGCCAAGAATAGTGTTGCATATAGTAAAAGATAATATAGTGTTGCGTATAGTGAAAGATAATCTTGGTGAAGCGTACAACATAAGACATTAAAGAAATTAAAAATAATATTTCTCATAAAATATCGGGGTGTTACAGTCTTATACCCCAAAATGGTCTCAGGGGACCCAAAACAAACATCATAAACCTACCTAACCCAAACACTAGGAAGGGTACATATGAAATCATCTTGTATAATCAACTAAAATGTAACCCTACCTCAAGGGTCACTAAATTCTCACACAAAACCCCCCATTCTGAAAAATTCTAAATATTAACCCATCCACATACAATAAATTTCAGTCTAGTCCAACCATTCATAGCCAACCACAATTGTTTTACTTATGTTTGAACATATAACATAAAACCCATACACTATATCTATTATGAAACAATTCAAAACCTTCCTCCCAAAGAAAGAGAGTCTCATAAACCACTCCCAATGGTACCTAAAAATATCTATTGTTGTAAAATATGAAACCAATTTCATGTATTATTAACTATACCATTGCTATAATAATTACACACCTAACCAAAAAGATGACCATGCTCGATATGCATATCTGACTCATCCCAAACATAAAGAAGTATTTTTTTTTCATTCACTCCTTACACTATAACTATGGAATCCCACACATTTATATACTATATACTTTATAACCCCTAAAGCGAATTTATGTTAAACAAAAATTATATACCCATGCTATATATCTATAAGAAATCCACATGAATATTCTAACCCCTCTCTTATAAGCTACCCACATATAAAAAAACACATCACAAACAATAACTCAAAATGATACCTATCATTAAACCATTATAACCTAACTCACTAAATCCATGAATCACAACTCAATAAATCTTGGATCTTTATTCCATTCCATAGAATATACATCCATGTAGTTCACATCACATGAAGCAACTCCCTACTTTGGTAAAAAAAATCAAGGGAACTCATATGATAACTCATTATCCCAATGGTCTCATTAACATCAGGTAAAATCAACCCTTTTCAACCACTCTTGATGGAATATATCAGTTACACATAGATTCAAAAAACACACTATTATACATATAAGGGAAACAATTAATAACCATAGTCTATTTGAGTTGAATTCCACTAAGAAGTTACAAGGTAATAAACACTATAAGTTGTTTATTATACATTAAACTATGAAACCCTTATCAAAATTAGATCACAAATCACAAAAATTCATAAAAATATCTTTTTAATCCTATATTATAATGATTATACTTGAAAAAATGATACTTTACACCCTGATCCTATAGATAAATTAATAAATAGAAAAATCAAATATCATGATTAGAATAATCAAATAGTTTAATTGTAATGATGAACCCCATGAATAACTATCCCAATCCCTACTGATATGGAATTCACCTGATGGAGGTGTTTCCCAGGTAGAAGAAACTCTTTTATCATATATTCCGAGATGACCAGTTTGCAATATACCTAACACTGAGAGGGGGGTGAATCAGTGTTGAGAACTTTTTAAACAAATTCTTACTTTTTATCCCTATACCTCTTGACTTGTTAGGATCTTGATTCTCTTATTATCTTTTACCTATTGCATGAAATAATAGAAAGCAGTAAAAATATGCACATGATATTTTTACAAGGTTCACCAGTCAATAAGAGTAGCTACATCCTTGCCATGTATGGGAATGACTAGTGCATGGATTCTTCACTATAATGTAATATGTTTTTACAATGGATTGGCTCGGAAAACAATCCTCTAGCTAGTGTAAGTCCCTACACATTGGAGGGGGTGGGAAACAACACTCTTCCCTGGACTGGTGATAGTCTGGTCTAACTTGCAACCTCTAGTTAGGTCTTTATACTACCTATAGAGACAATCTTCTTCCTTCTTGATAAGGTAGGTTCTGCTCTTGGTCTTCTTTAGTGCTCTTCACTTGAATACTTTCAAAGTAGTAGGAAATAATTTCTTCATTCTTTCTTTCTCTTCTTCTCTTGTGAAACACCAACTGCACTAGTTTTCTTCTTTCTTCTTCTTAGTGCAATAACCAACTGCACGAAATCTTCTTCTCTATTCTTCTTAGTGAAATTACCAACTACACTAAATCTTCATCTCTCTTCTTGGCAAAAATCAGATATACCAATGTGATTATTCAGATACTAAGGATCAACTCACATAGCATCATCTGAATTAAACTTCACTAAATAATTGTAGGCTTCAATTAGGCATACTCTATTCTTCTTCTTATTCTTCTCTTCTTTCTATGTAGCAAACCTATAAGTTTCACACTCTTCTTCTTCTTCTTCTTCGGCTTCTTCAATGAAAAACCAGCTGCACTGAAACCTACTCTTCTTCACATGTTCTCTTTCAGTCTATAACCATCTGCACTGAGCTCTTATTCTTATTCTTCTTTCTAGAATCACAAGTTATGTCTAGCGCGCCAATCCTTAGCTACGCGCCACCCAGCTTGCACGCCACCCACCTTGTGCGCCACCCTGCTTGGGCGCCACCCTGCTTGTGCGCCACCTGTTTGCATGCCACAAAGATTCTGTGCCACCTGTTGTGCGCCACAACTTGCACAACACAACTTTCGCTCCACGACTACTTATACACAACACACTTCTTGAATAAACCTTCCTACTTGCGTGCCTCTAAAAACTTTCACGCCACTTCTGCTTGCGCGCCACTCTACTTGTGTGCCACCCTGCTTGCACGCCACCCTACTTGCACACCTTATAAATAACCCTCAACTTGCGTGCCACTTCATCTTTTTCACCACTTCTACTACTTTCACGATCAGAGCTCAAATTTTCTCATATGTGTTGAGCCTTCCAAAAATGAGGAGGCTTGTCATCTATTTATAGGAATTTTGGTGACTTGCGCACCACATACACTTGTGCAACGCTACAACACTTGCGCGCCGCTCCAACACTTGTGTTCCGCTCCAACACTTGCGCGTCATTCTATCACTAGTGAGACACTTTATTTACTTTGTAATATTTTGATATGATGATGTTGAAATACGACTTGCGCGCAACATACACTTGTGCGCCACATATATAGGCATTCCACACTTGCACATCAATCTTTAACTTGAACGCCACTTTATTTCCTTTGTCATATTTTGATGGTATGATCTTGAAATATGACATGAACACAACATACACTTGCGCACCACATATACTTGTGTGCCACACTTGCGCGCCACATATACTTGCATGCCATTTTTGACTTGCACGTCACTTTCTTTCTTTTTCCAAAAATAATTCTTTACTCTCCCTATCCTTCATAAGGTTTTTATCAAAATTTCTCCAAACTTATGATATTTGTGAAATACAAATTAGTAAAGCATCATTATAGTTACAATGTAAATTACTAAAACATCCCTATCTTCTAGAAGCATAATTCCTTCCAATCAAAATTTTATATGACTGGAATCATAATTTCTCCCCCTTTCCATTGTAAGGCTTGCATCACAAGTTCTCCTGACTTATGATATTTGTGAAATACATATAAATAAATCATTATCTGGTTTTTTCCATTCTTTTTGGAATATGAATTCATAAGTACTTCTTCATCCTCACTTCAAATCCTCAATTCTTTTTGGAGTGTTAATTCCAAAGAACTGCAATAATCTCTCTTCATCCAAAAGTAGAGGCTTGAAGCTTCTTCAAATACCTTCAATGTTGTAGAAAATGTATCACCTTTGATACATGTATTTGGAACATTAAGAACAGTGCAAAAATCATCTGATTTCAAGGCAATGTGTAATTCATGACCTTCTTTGAATTCCCAACCCTTCCACACTCTCTCTTCTTCTTCATCTATCATTCTCTACTTCATTCAAATCATATGAGTCTTTTCTTCAGGTAAGATCTTGCATGGTTCTGATGCAATCATGAAGCATTGCATGGTCTTCTTTAAATCCTCATTATTATTCAATCATCCTTATATGGATGATAATTCACCATTCTTTATTGATGTAAACAATGTGTCACCTTTGACACAAGTTCTTTGAACTTTGTATTAGTTCAACAATCGTCTGAATTAATCTTCTTAGATAATTTATCAAGTATGACATCCAATGCTATGATTCCATAACAATTCTCCTAGAAACCTCACTTCATCCGTTATCCACTAACTTTTTAGTCCTTCTTCATCTCCTTCTTCATTTTGATGAGTATTGAAAACTTTTGATAACAAATACAATCTTCATACACAAAGTGGTCCCAAAAATCTCCCCCTTTTCATTTTGTTATCAATACCAAAAAGTCTCCTAAAATGAATGTGTCAATGTCAAAATAAGAATCTTCTCTCTCCCCTTTACTTGTTTCTCTCCCATTTCATTTAAAAATTTCATTTCACTTTCTCTCACCCTTATTAACAAGAAATACAAAGTTCATGGTAGAGAGGGTATTTGTCCTTACTTAAGCAGTGTGTCATCAATCATTTCACTCTAAGTCTACTTGAGAAAAGATTGATGTAGAAAACAAGAGAATTTTATTTAGACAACAAAGTTGTCCATTGTCCATTGATCGTGATACCTCATGAGATGAGATCTCTTACACTTGTCTTTAAGGGTTTTACACTTTCATTCGAGGAAAAAGATATTGAATGTGATAGGAAATAATCAATCCTTAAATTCATGCACTCACTTCAACAAAAGGATCAAAAACATTCAAGTGCAATTAGCAGGATAAGTGTCCTTGGGGCACTTTCATTCTTCTTATGTCACCGATTGACCTATTAACTCCCCTTTGTTAAAATATATTTATTTTGAGTAACCAAGGATGAGAGATTAAGAAACAACATACCTTTTACAATGACATGATATTTAGACAATATTCAGAGTAACTGAATTTTATACGAACTGATGTTGATATTGATTGAGATAATGACACTGAAAGCTTCTTCACATGTCTCCCCCTCAAGGAACACTTCTCCTCACTGAATCCCAGGTTTCCCCCCTGAGATATTACTTCACCTTCAATTCATTGTATGATAATAACAAATACAATACAAAATGTTTTAATGGAATAAGGTGGATCCTCTTTTCTCCATCAATGTGAACAACAAGGTTGAGATGATCTCCTAAACCAGATGCTCCATTCTTCACACTTTCATAATTGATCTTTAATACTGACTGTGATTGTGTGGACCTCACTATTTCTTCTATCTCTTTGTGTGTGTTTAGTCTTTCTTCAAGGGATTTCAAAGCACTAGAATCTCCTAGTGTAACTTTCATCTTTTTGAGGAATTCTTGTTGGGATGGAGTAAATTCAAAGCATATTTTAATAATATGACCAGCCTTTTTGCACCTCACACACAAAACTTCCTTTTTTCACGTAGAATCTTCTTTTTGCTTTTATCACAAGTAGTAGCATATGAATCTTACATCTTTATCATTATTTCCAAATCATCTGGCCAAACCAACAAAATATCAACAGGGACTGAGGCATCATGATTGGATCTTCTATATGGCTTCTTCTGAGTGGCTTCCTTCTTAGTAGTTATTTTGGATACACCACCCTTCACCTTTTTGGATTTAGAATCCAAGGACTTCTCATATTTCCTTCATGAATTCTTCCGGGGTGAATTTGTTTTCATATTATTTATTTGATTTATTCTCAGGGATACTTCTTCATTATTACTTAGCTTCTATGGTCTTCTTTTCTTATATGAACATGCACCATTCATATGACCACTCCTATTGCATA
Source organism: Viscum album (assembly GCA_963277665.1). Classification (NCBI taxonomy): domain Eukaryota; kingdom Viridiplantae; phylum Streptophyta; class Magnoliopsida; order Santalales; family Viscaceae; genus Viscum; species Viscum album. The sequence continues at coordinate 1,547,833,736 of OY728133.1, forward strand.
CATCACTAATGTTATCTAACATTCCAAATCTGTTTGCAGTATACAGATTCTTTTGGATCCATGGATGTTTCTTATTCTTCTCTGGATTTCTCCCCCTTGAGATGAGCTTTCTCTCTACTTTTACATTTAAGGGGTTGTACCAACAATCTAGTGCATAATGCCCAAATCTATTACAACACCAGCATTGACCAGCAAACCTTGAATTCTTCCCATATTTTTCATAAGGTTGCTGAATCTTCTTAATGGTATGTTGTGATTTATGTGGGGAGCTATCTTCCACACTCTTTCCCCTATCCACCATATCCATGGTGGTAGGTTACTTCATACTTTTATTCATCTATACTTGTTTATAATTTTTCTTCCAACCTGTACTTTTTGTAGAAACAAAAACATTAGTACAAGTTGGTATGAATGGTACCTTTAATTTCTCAGCTACATTTGATAGATCAATGAGTGAAGGCATGATCTTATTATCACATGTTGGAGGTATTTTGACAGTATAATCCTTTATTGAGAATGTAATATTGATAGCAACTGTTTCCTTATTTTGTGGAGATTCAATCTGTGTCTTCTCAAGATTGGTAAACTCAGATTCCAATTCTAGCCATCTCATATTGAGGATGACTTCCTGGTATTCAATCATAGTCATCTTCTCTTCACAAGACTTCTTTAATATTTCAACTTCATCTTCATGCGTCTTTAATTTGTTTTGTAACAAAGAGTCAAGTTCTTTGATCTTCTTGGAGTTTTCTTCCAAATCTATCACCTTGACATCATTGCTCTTTTTCAACTCATCTTCAAGTGCATGGAACTTATCTTCTAGAGTCTTTTTGACTCCCTCTTTATCTTCAACATCTTTGAACCACTTTGAATAACTTACTTCAAATCCCATCCTTGTTTCTTCAAAGGCTCCAACCTATCTGTAGAGATTTAAACATTCGACAATTTTTTCTTGTAAGCCTTTCTCCAAAGCATCAGTTTCTTCTTCTAGTTGTGTGATATTTTCCTGCGTGCATTGAAATACTCCATAAACAAGAGATGAAATATCTTCAGGAATACCATGAATAATAAGTCTTAATCCATGAACTAATATTTCTTGAGATGTTGTAGATTGATCATCACCAATTGTGCCAACATTTTCAGCAAGAGAATAATTTCCCTATGTACTAATAGATACCTCCTTATCATTTGTTATAAGAAGTTTATCCATCTTCTTAGTGGAAACTTGAGCAACATTCTCACAACTTTCCAAGTCTGTTCTGTCTTTAACGTATGCTAGATATGGAGAACTAGATACATCCTCTTCTTCAGATAGGAGGGACTTCATCTTAAATTTTCTCTTCTCCTTATTTTTCCTATTAATCATGGTCTTGATAGATATATCCTTTTGTTCAGAGATAAATGAATCTTCACTGAATGTGCACTTCATTTATAATTCAGGAAAGAAACATAAATTTTAAAAAGAGAATAACTTTACTGTAGAGAATCCAATAGAGGTTAACCTCCATCTGATACCAATTGAGAGGACCTGTTTGGAATATACCTAACCCTAAGAGGGGGGTGAATCAGTGTTGAGGACATTTTAAACCAATTCTTAATTTTTATCCATGTACCTCTTAACCTGTTAGGATATTTATTCTCTTATTCTCTTTTACTTGTCACATACAATAATAGAAAGTAGTAAAAATATGCACATGATATTTTTACAAGGTTCACCACTAAATAAGAGTAGATACGTCCTTTCCATGTATGGGAATGACCAGTGCATGGATTATCCACTATAATGTAATATGTTGTAACAATGGAGTGGATTGGAAAACAATCCTCTAGCCAGTGTAAGTCCCTACACTTTGGAAGGGGTGGGAAACAATCCTCTTCCCTAGACTAGTGATAGTCCAGTCCAACTTGCAGCCTCTAGCTGGTTCTTTATACTGCCTATATAGACAGTCTTCTTCCTTCATGATAAGGTAGTTTCTGCTCTTGGTCTTCTTAAGTGATCTTCACTTGAATACTTTCAAAGCAGTATGAAATAATTTCTTCTTCCTTTCTTTCTCTTCTTCTCTAGTGAAACACCAACTGCACCAGTCTTCTTCTTTATTCATCTTAGTGCAATAACCAACTGCTCTAAATATTCTTCTCTCTTATTCTTAGTGCAATAACCAACTGCACTAAATCTTGTTCTCCCTTCTTGTATATAATCACATATACCAATGTGATTATTCAGAAACTGAGTATCAGCTCACATGGAATCATCTGAATTAAGCTGCCCTAAATAATTGTTGGATTCAATTGGGCATACTCCCTTCTTCTTTTTCTTCTCTTATTTCTATGTATAAAACCTATAAGCTGCACACTCTTCTTCTTCTTCTTCTTCTTCTTCTGCTTCTTCAATGCAAAACCAGCTGCACTGAAACCTACTCTTCTTCACATGTTCTCTTTCAGTGCATAACCATCTACACCAAGCTCTTCTTCGTATTCTTCTTCTTATTATTTCTAGAATCACAAGTTCAAGATTGCGCCCCAATCCTTACTTTCATGCCACCTAGCTTGCATGCCACCCATCTTGTGCCCCACCTATTTTCATGCCACTCAGCATGCATGCCACCTTCTGGCATGCCATAACTTGCGCGCCACAACTTGTGTGCCACTACTTCTTATACACAACACACTTCTTGAAGACACCTCCCTACTTGAAAACCTATAACAACTTGCGTGCCACTTCTACTTGCGTGCAACTCTACTTGCGCGCCACCGTGCTTGCGCGCCACCCTACTTGAATGCCTTATAAATAACCCTCAAATAGCATGCCACTTCATCTTGCATGCCACTTCTACTACTTTCACGATCACAGCTCAAATTTTCTCTTTGGTGTTGAGCCTTAAAAAATGAGGAGGGTAGTTTTATATTTATAGGAATTTTGGTGACTTGCACGCCACATACACTTGTGCACCGCTACAGCACTTACGTGCTGCTCCAACACTTGTGCATCACTCCATCACTAGCACGACACTTTCTTTCCTTTGTCAAATTTTGATATGATGATGTTGAAATATGACTTGCACTCAACATACACTTGCGCGCCACATATACTTGCACGCCAAACTTTCACTCTAATCTTTATCTTGCATGACACTTTATTTCCTTTGTCATATTTTGATGGGATGGTCTTGAAATATGACTTTCACGCAACATACACTTGCGCGCCATTTTTGACTTGCACGTCGCTTTATTTCTTTTACCAAAAACACTTCTTTACTCTCTATATCCTTCACATGTTTTGCATCACAAGTTCTCCAAACTTATGATATTTGTGAAACACAAATCAGAAAAGCATCATCACAGTTACAATGGAAAGTACTAAAACTTCCCTATCTTCTAGCAGTATCATTCCTTCCAATAAAAATTGTATATGACTGGCATCATCATTTCTCCCCCTTTCCATCGTAAGGCTTTTATCACAAGTTCTCCTGACTTATGATATTTTTGAAATACATATCAGTTATGTATCGTCTGATTTTGTCCATTATTTTTGGAATATGAATTCTAATGTACTTCTTCATCCTCACTTCAAATCCTCAATTACTTTTGGGGTGTTAATTCCAAAGAACTCCAATCATCTTTCTTCATACAAAAGTGGAGGATTGAAGATTATTCAAATAACTTCAATGTTGAAGACAATGTATCAATTTTGATACATGTATTTGGAACTTTAAGAATAGTGCAACAATCATCTGATTTCAAGGAAATGTGTAATTCATGAACTTCTTATAATTCCAAGCCCTTCCACACTCTCTATTGTTCTTCATCCATCATTCTCTACATTATTCAAATCATATGATTCTTTTCTTCAAGTAATCTATTGCATGGTTATCATGCAATCATGAAGCATTTTACGGTATTCTTTAAATCCTCATTCTTCTTCAATCATTCTTAGATGGATGATACTTCACCATTCTTCATTGTTGAATAAAATGTGTCACCTTTGACACAAGTTCTTTGAACTTAGTATCAGTTCAAAAATCATCTAAATTGATCTTCTTAGAATATTTCTCAAGTATGAAATACAATGCTATGATTCCATAATAATTCTCCAGGAAACCTCACTTCATCCAATCTACACTAACTTCTTAGTCCTTCTTCATCTCCTTCTTCATTTTAACAAGTATTGACAATTGTTGACCAAAAATAAAATCTTCATACACAAAGTGGTCCTAGCAAATCCTAACCCTCTTATCTCTATATAACTAATCTCAAATAGTAAGAAAACTAAACAAGGGTCTAATGAAACTTTGTAACATTACCACCAAACTACCTAACACATGAAAAGACCAAAGTTTCCATGTGGCATAAGGCATGAATCCCTGTATTCTAGAGTTTTATGACTTGTAGAGTCTCCAATTTTCATTAGAATAACAGAAATAAAAAACTAAACACCCATACGATAAAATAACATTAGTGTACATAATGAAATTATCATGGAAGTCATACCATAAATAAATAACTCCATATATAATAAGGCATACACATACAAGATGAAAATCATATAGAAATGAAATATATCTCAATGGAATGATCATATATAGTATAATAAAAATTAATATTGAATAAATATACCAAGATATGACCATGACCTGTATTATTGACTTTGGACTCATATCAACATCCCAACTAATCTCTTTATGATTATCCAACTATACTCAAGCCATATATTATAATTTTATTCCAAATATCATCCTTTATAGGAACCAAGGAGATCATGTAGGGTGTGATAAAAAGTATCAGGTAACCCCCAGTTGTGTCCTTGACAAAAATTAGGATATGTTTCCAAATATATTGTAAAGTTAAATTAAGTTATAATCATAATTTTTATTCAGTCATCACTTCTTGGGAACTCAATAGGCCACTCAAACTATCAAATCATAACTACTTCAGCTAAAGATGAAGTGCATTTATCTATTACTAGGTCAACCTCCATCGAGGCTAGTCCCCACTCTGAGTAACTCATTATATTTATGCAGAGGAACTATTTCTAACCCAGAATCATAACTACACTTAGGGGAAAATATATCCCACTCATAAAATCCCACATATCAAATAAAATTGTCTATCTATCATCAAAACCTATTCTAAGGTGTTTTATGACTCTCTTGGAATTCTCATAAGTTAGCATGGGTAGTATATTCCCCATCAAATCCAAAATCAACCACAAGGAGACGCACATCAAACCTTAGATAATCACAAGTCATAGGGAAAATAATGTCCCACAATGTATCCTCACCAGCCACAATGGGAAACACATCACCTTCACATACACCATTAGTAAAATGGGTAATAATGTTCCACATCACATGCAGCATAAGTCACAGGGGTATTACATCCCATCTCATATCCACCATCAATTATATGAGGTAGTATTGAAGGTTCGGGGGGTATAGTGGAAGTATTTGGACCTACAAACATCATTTTTTAATAGTTTTTTAGATTATATCCCTAGAAATTTAAAAATGAAACAATATAATATTTACAGGGAGGAACGTTTATTATTTAATTTATAATTAATTTATATAAAAAATCATTACATTTTCTTGAATTTTTTTATTATTTATAGAATATATTCTCTTTTATTTTATTACCAATATAATGATAAAGGATTAAAGTGTAGAACACCACTAGTTGTATCTTCACCTTTCAAAAAAAACCTCAAAACATCATCACTAAATACCCAGGTGATAGTGTGAAAGATCTTAACCACTTGTTTCATTCACCAATGATTGCAACAAGAATTAATTTTGGACTTGATAAATTTTTTATAGCTCTCTGGGTCCTGATTGGGGTGAAGAGGATTACCACTCTCCATTATTGGAATCATTCACAAGAAGTTCTCTCATGGTCCTAATATAATTCTCTTGTGAGTATATTTTGTGAACAAAAATCTCCTATTTCATAGAATCATATAATTCCTGATATATACCAAGGTTAGAGAATTTTTTAATTTCAAAAAGTCCCCTAAGAAGTATCTCAATTCTGAGAAAACACATCATTGAATAATAATAATATTATTATTATTATTTTTTGATGTGTGCTAAACTCATGTATATTAAAATATAATTTCTTAAATAAATAAAGTATTATTTATTTAATTATATTAAACAAAATTATATAGTTTCTTCTAGACTCATAACTTCATGCCTAAAGACTTCTCAATGTTTATCAAACCATGAATAATAACTATTTAAATGAATAAATAAATGTTAGTGTACTATTATTTCAATAAATAAATAAATAATTTATTTAATTACTAAAAGATAAATATTTATTTAATATTCTACTCTCTAAAACACACACACACACATATATTTTTGAATAATCCGTTAGTGAATATATGTGAACAATATAACCTAAATAACTATTATTCCTTAGAGTTTAGAATATATTTTTTGTAATATTAAATTGAAATAGTATATAATTGAAGATCTAGATACACTTAGTGTGTACCCATCTTGGAATATTTCATAGTGTAATTAGGATAACTAGAAAAAGTAAAACATTAACATCTAACAACACATTATGGAACCCAAAGAGAAATACGTTAATATTCAAATGACAATAAACTTATACAGATGATCACTATGTAATATTTTCCTTTTATTGTGATATCTCATCATGAATATTGCTTAATTATTTCCTCAACCTATATACTTGATATAACTTTCTTTAAATTTTCTAAATTAAACTCATAGACAAACCACAAAGGACATAGATTTAATAAGATAGATCCCCAATAATTATATGGGTTGAGATATCTACTTCCATTAGCCTAGAAGTGATAAATCCCTTCTTTTCTTATTCATTAATCTCATATCACTTATGATCCACCCAATATATCCTACCTCACTATGAGAATATGTCATCACAATTTTTTTAAGTACATAAAAGTACACGATTTATGATAGTAATCCATAGTAATTTCAATTATATAGACCAACACACATGTACATAGATAGGAATATCTAATGAAACATATAACCTGTGGAATTACCAGTACCTAGTCTATTCTCAAAACCTTCTCTCTTTGAGATTACCAAGTGAAAACTTTATTATATGATTTATTAATGTCTTATGAACCCCTTACACCTAATTGAAAAATATAATATGGCCCCATTTGATGGATTCCATATGAATATAGGAAATATATTAAATAATATCATTATAGCACATTATGGTTTTAATCATAGTGGAGAACTACTATGGCCTTTTGTTTAGAAAGATACTCAAAGGACATTGTCACATTAATGTTACACATAAGGACACAATAACATGATAAGATATTTATTAATATATAATTATTTAAAATATACATGAAATCAAAAGAAAAAAGTAGTTATTTCTAGGAAACCAAATCTAATAGAATTCCTTCATCTTGAGATCCCACAACTGATGAATTTTGATCTTATATCTTTCATATGATATATATACTTTTTCTAAGGAAAATATTTAGTTAACGGGTTTAAAAATCATTATCCATAGAGAATTATACTACTATAACCTCACCCATTTGAGAAAAATACCTCAATATGCGATTCTTATGAATTATATGCTTCATTTATTGATGTGACCATGTATAATTAGAGAGAACCACTATTAAAATATTAACACAATACGTTATTATATATTCTTTACTACTAGGTTCCATGTCAAGATTCTGGATATAGGGGCATATCCACAAAAAAAAATTAGCTCCATAAAATTCCACAATGTATGAAAAATATAATTTAGAATCAGTGATCATTAGATGTTTTGATCTCTTCCAAAACATAACTCATTTTTTAATAGAGAATAAATATCCCATCATATATTTAAAATAATTTTTATATATCTAGAAACAAGAATTTTTATATCTCCCGATGAATAGATCCCCATTTCCACTATAAACTAGGAAAATGTTCTTAGTATGACTCAGATACATTAGGATAGTATTCATAAAATTTTAATACTGGACTCTTGGATAAGGTTGATATTTTATAACCATGTTCAAGGAATATGAAATATCAATCCTGATAAATAGCATGAAATATATGGAAAAACCTATTACAGAAGTGTAAAGGATTCTACTCATCTCTCCACTTTCATATGAGAAATCATTTTCTTAGAGACATTTATATGATTTATCATTTTTAACAATCCCCTATTGATTTTATCAACACTGAATCTTTTAAATATATTTTAAATGTTTGTACCTTGACTTAATCTAAGTATCCTCTTAGTTCAATCAAGAATAATCATGATCCATGGAATGTATACTACTTCATCGAATCATTTCAAGGAGAATCCCTTATTAAACTAGATATTGAATCATTGTAAAACTTGAATATCATTTCCCATCAGTAATACATCATAAAAATATGGTATTTGGAAAATGTATGCACTCCCACTGATCCTCTTATTGGAACAAGTCTCATATTCATTCTTTATGAACCAAATTCCCTAATTGATTCATAAGAACAAAAGTTTTAGGATGTTGATGCTTTTATAATATAATAAAAGGATCTATACAACTTATATTTCATATTGGAATCACTTAGAGTTAGGATTCATGTTCTTGTGTAATGTTGATATATTTTGTAAGGTTTTTATTAATGAAAACTATTTTGATATCCATATACCAAATTCAATAATCATGGAAAACGTCTATGTGAAGTATAATTATGATGGATTTATGAATTATATCTAGTTAAGATCTTTATTTATATAATTTTCATTGATGTTGATAAAAACCATGATCAAACATTCATTCTTTGTAGGTACTAACATTGCTTTCAATATCAATTTTTTTTTTGAATACCAATTTTTACGTAATCTGATTTACATATGTTGGAGGGTCTACCAGAACCCAAACATAGTTCTAACGCATGGAATCCATCTCATAATTAATGGTATATTTCTATATAAAAATTTAGAATATTATTACCACCTTTTTATAGTATATAGGTTTATCCTTATTAACTAATAGTGATTCATCATTCTCTGTGAATAGAAAACCATATATCTATGGTTGTATAATATATCTAGTTCTATTATGTAGTACATGTTTCTCTAAAAAACCTATTCAACGAGTCCTTGTATAAAATTTTGCCACACCAACTCTTGAATATCTTGAGCATAAAATTTATTGATGTTGATATTTCTCCCACTATCTCTTTTAGAGATGTGATCCCTCTAAAAGAACATGGAATTCCTATCTAATATCACCTTTTTATTTTAGGGTTCATATTGATAATATCCCCATGTTTCCTTAGGATATACTATAAAAAATAGTTTGTTCCTCAAGGTTAATGTTTTTTTCTAGAATTTTTCATAACTAAAACTTCACATCCCCACACATAAAGATTATAAACACATGGATTTCATGCCACACCATAATTCATATAGGAATCCATGTTTATGATATAGTTGAAAATTAGTCTAGTGTATATGATAATTTCTATAATAAATATATCCAAAATTAAAATAGATGGTCTAAATGACTAATAATGGATCTGACCAGGTTTAACAAGGTTTTGTTCCTCCTCTCACTGGCACAATTCTATTTTGGTTTATAAAGAGAATTGAGTTGAGGTATAATTCCTTGAGATAATCGATGAACTCTAGGTTAATATAATTTTCACCTCAGTCTAAGAGGTGTTTATTATCTTCATTAAAATTTAGTTCTCTAATTAATTATTGTATTACTTATATTTCTTAAAGGAATCAAACTTATACTACATTATGTGGGAATATTAATATCTACTAAATCTATAAGAAAAAAGTTATAATTCAAGAATATACAGCACTAGATTCAACATGAAAATTTCAACACAAAACTGTATGATCTAATCCATGATGAAATGTGGTACTTTAACCATTTAAATTTAAAGGACATTTGGTCATTTAACTTGAAAAAAAAGAATGAAACAATTCAATTTTTTTCCAAAATAATATAAATATCCTTAATATTCATAGGAGTGGGAGAACCATTAAGAGGGGGGGGGGGGTTAATTGGTGTTTATATTTTTCAATTTATTATCTATAGAAAATAGGCCCTAAAACCTTTATAGTTTTTTATCCTTTTAAACTTTATGAAACTCAATCACACTTAGTATGAAATTTTTTGAAATTGAAACAGTTTACACAAGATTTACAAGATTCACCCCCAATGCGGGTGACTATATCCTTTACATGGAAAATCTTATCGATCTATGTTAATCCACTATAATATCAAGTGAATAAAATTTGGTTAAACTAATGTTATACTCCTTTTATCTTCAAATAGTAAATCATACTAAGACCTAGAAGTTACAAATTTTTATTACCTTTCAATCCAAAACAAGATATGAAACATTCCAAATAGCTCACATCAAATTCATCTAGAAAATTATCCATTCGATAACTAAATCTGATAAAAATCCATCCAGTGTGAATTATACTATCATTTGGTGAAACTATATATGATGTACGTTCAATCTATTCTATATTAGATAAAAAACTATGTTCTAAAAAAAATACACAAAATCATTTTCCTATATATAATCTACCTAGTATCTCTGACTGATTCCTCTGACCAATTTCTCAGATCAGAACCTTTTTTTGATACCTCTTCTCACTACACCTCTGTTTAGTGTACTTATTATTCAAACAAGTGTTCCCTTGGTTAGTAACTCTCCCTTATTAGAATCCTTCACCACTTATTATCTCAGGAAAGCAAATAGTATTCCAAACCCATACTTTAATTACATAACCTTTTATAAGTTCCCTTTGAAGAGAAACGCAGGCACTTAAAAAAATTCCCACTCATCCAAAATTATAAATTTAAACCTCTAGATCATTTTTGACATTACTAGATGCCTAAAAAAATCCAAAAAATTATCCAAGTTTTCTAAAGACATGATGACAACTCATTTTAAAGGAATTTACAATTTTTTTAAATATTATCAAAACTCTAACCCATAAAAAATTGTCTGATGAAACTATAAGAACATTTCATTAGGTTCACTATTTCCCTATCTGGTGTACATCTCTAATTTCCTCAACTAGTGAATTGCTCTATTTGACTGCCCTATTTTTGATCATATTTTAATGATTAACTTCATAAAACAATCAATCTTGGAAGACTTATTTTTGAAATTTAAAAGTGTATGAATAATGATGTTTCAACCCTATAGTAAATGAAATCTTGAATTACTATCTGATGACATCGAAACACTTATCTGATCACCTTTATAAAAACTCACAAACTAATACTAAGAATTATTCATAGAATCATCCATCGAATTAAAGGAATTTCTTTAAACTATTCTCATCAATATGATTGATCTTTCTATATTGTCTAAATGATCAACCCATTCGACTAATGGAAACTTGACTAATGGATTCGATCTGATAAAATTAATACCATAATTCCCTTCATGAATATTTGAAATTGAATAAATTAAATCCTTAAACATTAAATTTTCACACCTTATATGTCTCGAACCTTAGGTTGAACATCATACTGCAACATGAACTTGAACTTCTCACACTTTATATAAACTCTATTTTATACTTCTTTCATATTGTTAAAATTCAAAAAAAATCATTACCCTATATTTATTTCTATTATACATCGGGTAACATTTTAAAACTTCGACCATTGAAGAATTTTTATGAAATAAGATTGGATCATTAGTATCTTCACGATGTTGGGAACTTGAAGATAAATATAGTATCATATGAATTAAATGAATGTTTGTTAACAAAGTTAATAAAACATTTTAATCCTCCTTCAACACTTTATAACATGAATTTATTAGAAAATAAAACAAATCATTCTTACCTTAGAAAAAAATCATTCACAATAAGATCTATTAGAAACAAAAAATGGTTACAAAAACATGTGAAAGGATATTCAATATCCCTAACGGATTTATTGACAACATTCAAAATAACTTTAATAAAATAAAGTTTTTGAAGTAATTCCATCCATTGGGGGAAATAAATGTTATGGAAATAATAATATAAAATTCCATTCAATCTTTTCTTCTCCCTGTTTTTAATAATAATATCTTTAGATTCATAAAAGTAAGAGTTTCACATCTTCTATAAAGTTTAAATTTCCCTTACCCTTTGAAAAAAATGTCTAATGAAAGGTGGGGGTATTATTTCCATAAAAAATATATTAATTATTTGGTGGAGGATAAACATGTATTTGTAGCCTTAATTCCTAAAATCTTTCCATTTTCATTTCTTTGGTGAAATCATCATCAATTTTATAATTTTTTGAATTGTACTCAAGCATAATATATCCTACATCAATTTTTTATAGTATGCAATGATACTTAATATCAATCTGATTTGTTAGAGAGTGTCATACAATGTTTTTGGAAAGGTAAATGGCACCTTTATTTTCACAAAAATATTGAAAGGTTTAGGAACATTTACCATCAAATCTACCAGCTAAACTTACATCCATAATATTTGTGTACAAGTATGGGTGGGGGAAAATATTATGCTTTTATTTTACTCAATGTAATATAACTTTTTTTTATATTGTTCTAGATCACAAAAAATTCTCATAAGAAGAAATTTACTCATGGTATTGATTTTTAATAATTACAATATCTAGTAAAATTAGTAGGAGTATATCCATGAAATTTTACATTGAAAATTATTCTATACAACATGACATAAGATGATGTTCCTTTAATATACCTGGGTATTATTTCGTATTCTAGAATATGTGATTAATTTGGATCACTAAGAAACCTTACAAAAATGTAACAACCTATAAAATGACTATTCTAAAATTAGTGTGATAAAATAAGATTAATTTCAACTTTTAGAATCCTTTCTAATTCACATGTTTCCTAGCTTCATATTTACTCAACTTCATACCAATAGAGATTGGGGTAGAAAATTGTTTTAATTTTTTTCTATGATAAACATTTTAAAAACTCCTTAGTATATTATTATTCAGTTATTCATATTTATTTCCAAATTTATTGAACATAAAATCTTACAATGAAATTTATCTCCCAATGTATAAAAATTTCATAGTTCTTCATTTTCTCAGTATGTTTTTCAGAAGTATTTTCCATCGTCGACATAAAAAATGGAAATTAGGGTAATTATGATTATGCCCATAATATATAGGTTGATATCAAATTTTCTTTTGTAAAAATACAACTTCTCAAAGAAATTGTCTTGTTTATATTTCCTTGGATGAGGATCCTGCTTCAACTCATACAAATACTTCTTTAACTTATAAAGTATAATTCCATCATTATAAAGTTAGATGATATATCCATTTTGAATCTATATTTTGATGGGTTTTCATATGTGTTTCCATGGGATATTAATATATTTAATATGTTCCACATTCATGATGTTAATGTTTTCAGTTTTATTATGGAAAGACCAACATTTATAGTAGTTTGGAGGAAATCAATACATTATTCACAGTGTGGCACTATAAAATGTTGATATATGAATCCATGACACAAAAGGATTCAAAAGGATCAATAAATACACAAAAATATAGTTTCACACTATATAGTATTACTATAAGACATATCTAGGTCTCAGACATAAAGAACTAAGTTCAAGCAAAGCTTCATAAGAAAGAAAATAAGAATCCACATTGTGAATCATGTTCATTACATTAATCAAGAAGAAGACATGAAAGTAAATCATGAAAAAAATAAAATAATAGAAAATTGAATTTAAGAGAATGATTGAGAAAGAAATAGAAGTAGATAAAAAATAATTAAACTAATAAATATACAACATTACATTAAAGTAGAATAATGGAATGCAGAATAAAAACCTAACTATGAAAAATTATCTCCTTATTGAAACCCTAGCGGTGACCTCCTAGTGGTCGAATCTCTATGCCTTTAATTGATCCTATATAACATTTTTGGAACCCATATTTATAATCACACCAGTCATCCATAAGGTTTTAGGGGTTAGAAATAGATTTTAATGGTCATTAAGGGTCATCTTGGAGAAGTACCATGAAAAGACACATAAAAACATTTGTATCTAAGACTGCCCAACATATTTTACAGTGTGAAATATGTAAAAACCATGAAAGTTGTGGTCTCTACTCTAAAATTATTTTTTCCCTGATTTTCCTTTAAGTCTTGTACTTGATTTATGTCCGAAATTTGATTCATAAAGTGAATTTCTATTTTATATTTTTGGAAGCTTTATTTCATCTCGGTTCTCCATGTAAGAGACTAAAAAGGGTCTAATAGCCATCCTATATCACGAGAATCCATCTTGGGGTGGATTAATTGATCTATTTTAATCCCTTTAGATAAGGGATCCATTATCATTTTCTAGTGTTATGTTGTGATAAAATATATTGATATCATCCTCATTTATAGAAATATAGGTCCTACCCTAAAAGAAAAATAAAAAATGAAATCATGCATGCATCTCATATTAAATAAATTAATATCTCATGAAAACAAATATGAAAAACCCAAAAATATAGATATAAAAAAGAGATATAATAATAATCTAATAGGTTTCTCAATATAAACTTCTTATTTAATTCTTCTATTTAAAAAAGCTGGCTGAACATACATCTAATAGATTTTGTATTAATGATGTGCATCAACTACCAAAAACATTCTTATAGTTTCAAGTATCTAAATATGAGAAGATGTTCATTCAATGTCAACAAAATCCACCTATGAGTAACCTTTTCAAAAAAAAATATTTTTTCTTGAAATTTATCCATGTTTGTTGAGCTTGTTTTATAATTCCCACTTGGTTCATATAACATTTTTTCTTATAAGTTGTGGGAAAATTTCTGAGGTTTCATATTTATAAATTTTATTTAACACTTAATTCATATAATTTAACAAATATTTTTGATCAAATTATTCTAAAACTGACTGTGGTTCCACCTGTGAGATAAGTGATGTCTAATTCCCAAATCACAGTTTTCTTATTGTTTTATTTGGAGATTTCTGATTTCCGATGAAGTTTTCGTATTCAAACAATTTTTTAATGTATAAAACTTAAGATGTTTTCTTATAGTCACACTTTCTTCATCAAAAGATTGATCAAAACCATATTTTACTTATTTGGTCTCATTTTCATCATCCTTTTTATTATAACTATTAGATGTCATCAATCTATCTTTTTTAACTTCTTTCTTATAATATCCATCAACATTTGTTAATGAAGTCTAATTTTTAATAAATTTCACATCATAGTAACTTAACAAATTCTCAATAAATTTATTTCAAAAAATTCAACTTCATTCATCAGCTGAATATCCCATGAAAATTCCTTCTTATTCTCTTTCATAAAACATCCAAAGATTCATATTTTTGATCTTTGGATGGAATGGACTCCCAAAGTTTTTTAAGTATTTAACAATTAGGGTTTTATTACATCGCATTTAATAGAAAGTCATATTAGATTCTATCTATAATAAACATTTTTTGAACATGAATAGCGGAACATACATCTTATCCCCATAATAATTTAGAATGTATGTATTCAATTAGTATGATTCTTCCCATTTATACCAAAATTTTGTTTTTTTCCCTTCCCTTTACCCCATTTTTGGATGATTTTATCAAGAACTATATTGGTGTTTGTTTCCTTGTTTCTTTAGGTAGGACTCAAAATAGGTACATATGTACTCCTTTCCATATTTCATTCCTCAGCATCAATATGCATACACCTAGTTCTTTCTCACAATCCCTTTTTAAAACATCTAAACATATCTGAAACCAATGACTTGTGTTTCAGAAACATTATAATAGTCATATGAGTGAATCCATCCATGAAATTAATAATGAACATATCATATATTTTCATGTAATGTCTCATAGGTCCATAAAAATCAAATTGAATGATCTAATGTTGTCTTGGCTAATGGATTTCAACATTTTTTATGTTTCCACTAACCATCCTTCATTTCATGAATAATGTACAAATAAAATAATCATTACTTTTTAGTTTTGGTAATTATATTACTACATAATACTTAAAAGGGTTTCTAATAATTATCTATCCAACATTCCCAATTCTTCTATGTCATAATTTATTTTCATCATGAACACTTAAGTAATAATATTTACAATGATCTCCCGAATGGAATATTTTTTTGCAGGTTCTAT
The DNA here is from genome assembly GCA_963277665.1 of Viscum album. Taxonomy (NCBI): domain Eukaryota; kingdom Viridiplantae; phylum Streptophyta; class Magnoliopsida; order Santalales; family Viscaceae; genus Viscum; species Viscum album. The sequence continues at coordinate 1,547,849,893 of OY728133.1, forward strand.
CTCCCTTAGTAAAAACATATCCATAGTTTATAATTATAATGATAATATAATATTGTATAAATATAACTTATTTAACATCATCACTCAGTTTTATAACTCTTAAAAAGTTGAGATTAATCCCAATAATAGACAAAACATCCTTCAACTATAGTTTCTAAGCTTCAATCTCAGTCTTTCCTATACCTATGATTTTTAAGGAAAAATCATTTAAAAAAGTAAATTCTCCAACTTCAACATATTTAATAACTTTCAAGATATTTATATTATCTATCATAGGTGAGTAACAACCACTCTCAATAATATACTGTTTGTTCCTTTTGATAGATTTTATTTCTTAATTAACAATAAAAATCCCTTTCCTCAATTTTCATCTTCTAATTTTTTTTTCTAGTATAGAAAATATATTCCAAAATTGTTGTAATAAATTCTTCATCCCAGTGAACCGGTGGGTCACACCATCTAAATTGTTTTCCCAAATATTAAAATCAGTTCTGATTTATAAGCTTTCTAGTATCTGATGACATTTATTTTCTTTCTTCCTACAACATAAAAAAATTACTCTATTTTCTTCCACCATTTCTCCCCATCAATTAATTCCCATTCCATGAGAGAGAAAATTTCCAAAAAAAAATTATTTCTTATGTCTATATATACCCTAGAACAAATAATACGCTTTGAACAATTATCTTCTATAGAAAAATGGTTTTCCTTAGTAGATAGTTTGTTAAGGTTCATAACATTTTTTTATATGATTCCTCCTAGCATGGGACCACTTTATTACAATGGTTATTTTCAAATTTTTTAGATGTGATGTGATTTTAACATCCTTTATAAACCTAACATTTCCATGAATTTTTTATTACACCTTCCTTGTTAAAAAATAGATAAACTTTTATGTTTAGTTGGTGTAGATGTCACCTAATTTTTAGGATGAGTGCCCTATATTGATCAATATTTCTCAACCTTAACCTATAAATCCTTATTGAATTTTTCTCACATATTCTTTAAGATAATTTCAACCTAAAAGAATTATGATTATGTTTTATAAACCATATATTCCTTAGCTGCATGTTTTTTAACATGATATTCCACAATATTTCCTTTTTCTACAACTTTTAGATTGAGGTTCTTAATTTCATTAATGTACAAAACTTTCATTTTAAGGATTTATTCCTTTCATACGTTCCATTTATCACTTTTTTCATCATTTTTATTTATTTTTTGAGTTTTTTTAAGAAATTACTGAAGATATGATATTAGTCAACATTACCTATAGGTTTCTTCACATTCTTCTTATTTAATGTTTGAATTATCTAAACTTCTATAAACATTATAAAATAAATTACTAAAATTATATAGAATTTAATATTATAAAGAACTATTTTTAGTATTTTCGTACTCAACTATCTTACTTAACATCATTATTTTTCTATTTATAGTTAACTTTTTCTTACTTCTAATGGATTTATTTTCTTTCCTAGAATTTTTTCTCTACTTATTACATTGGGGTTTTTATTTATAATCATCATCATACTCGACAAAATTATTCTTAAAAAATTCATTTAAAAATTTATAATTCTTCCAAACTTGAAACTTTTATGTGGGAGTTTTCCTCTATATTTTTCTCTACATTTTTGGTATTTTTTATTGATAATTGACATGATTATACAATTTTATTTGGAATAAACTTCTTCAGCATCATATTCCTTATGTCCCACAAACTCAAGTGTTGTTTAATGAAACATTAATGTCTCTATAAGATCAAAATAAATTTCTTCATTAATTTTATTTTTCAATGTTGTAATATCAGAATAAAAAATAATTATATGCAATTAATTAAGAAATAAATCATATTTATCTTATAAAATAATAATATTAGGATCAAAAATTCATGGGAAGTTTCTCATTAGTTTGTTAGTAATTGTAGAATCTTCATATACATCTCTGAATCCTCTGATGTTTCTAAAAAATTCATTAACTCTAGTGAAGTACATATCAATAGTTTCAACATCTTCTACCCTAGTATCTTCAAACATTCCTCTTTAGGTTTATATCTTTACTTTATTCAATTTGATATTTCCTTTGAATATACTTTGAAGTTTGCCCCATGTTTCCTTAACTATCTTAAGACCCATCACCTTCATATAAATATTTTCTAAAAAGATATTTGATTGAACTTTAAATCCTTCCCATTAACCTAAATATTTATTTTTTCAGATAATGTTCTAAGAGAATGTCTCTTAATGGGTGGAAACCTAACTGTAGCTGCATCAATTTCCTCCCATCAAAGTAATAGTAGACCAAGTATCATCTTTTCCATCAATAATAATAATTTCCATCAAAGGTAGGAATACCTCTATTATTCACTAAGTTGATATTTTACAAGATAAGAAAAGTATGTCTCTTTCATAGGACACATGGATAATATGATACAAATTTAATTTCATCGGAGTGGTATAACCACTAAGAAAGGTGGGTGGGGGGGTTAATTAGTGGTTAACATTTACAATTTATTTTTCCTTGAAATTAACCCTAGTATCTTGGTAGAGATTTCTATCCTTTAAAAACATATAAAACAAAAATAAATTTTTTATTAAACATTAGGAAACCATAGGAGAGAACATAATATTTAACAGGTTTACCCCTGGGGTGGGTGACTTTATCCTTCCCACGACAACTCCCTTTGGTCCCTAGAAATCAATTATAATATCTAGTGAATACAATTTAAACTAAACCCTATTTGAATAATTCTACAACCTAATAGAAAATTATTACAAATATATTTAGTTATAATGTTTTCTTATATTCATAGATAAAACAATAAAATAAACTTTGGTAATAGATCACATGAACTTCATCTAGAGAATTATTTATCTAAAAAATCTATTTGGTAAGACACTGTTTAGTGTGCCTTCTATCTTCGTCTGATGAAAATCCATCCAATACATATCAGATCTCAATTCCTATGATTTATATATGTCTAATGAATAAAACATTGTACATCACAAAATTCTCGATATCTCCATCAGGAATAACCTCTATCCAGTATCCTTAACTAATGCCTTTGAAGGATGTCTTGATCAACACCTCAATCTAGTACCTTTTCTCACTACAACTTTATTTATTATAATTCTTATCTAACCATGTTTTCCCTTGGTTTTAATATAACCCTAATTATAAACCTTCATCATTTCACCAATCGTGTATATGAATTATATTCCAAACATACTATACTTTACCTCCCTTTTATAGGTTCACTTTGGGGAGAAATGAAAGGAACTTGAAAAAACTATCCAGCTCATCCAAAACTTGAAACCTAAACCTCTCACTCATTTTAAACATCATTGTATGACTCTATAAAATAATAGAACATTCCTAAATCATCAAAAAAATCAACACCTATTTCATCTCTTCGATCATCTTTAAACTTATTTTTAAGGAAATTCCTCAAAATTTTATAACAATGAAAATATTTAAAATATTAAACAAATAGATTAATATCATCACTGTAAAGGATTTTATAGAGCTTTATAAAGATTCAAAAAACACTAATAGATAAATGTGAGCTCAATAAATTGATAACAACATTTCTTCCAATGTACTCTTTATATATATAGTGTACATCTACAATTTCTTTGAGTCAAAAAATTCACTATATAATTCCCCTCTTTTTGATCTACTTCTACCACTGAACCACATAAAATAATACATCTAGTATGGATTCATATTAGGATTTGAATGATGGATGATATCTCAACCCTATAGTCGGTGACTTCATAAATAATTGTCTGATGATATAAAAGTATTCATATTACCACCTTCAAAAAAACTCAGAAGATTATACTAGTAATTATTCATGGAACCATCTGTACTATAAATGGAATTTCTCTAACAAATACCCAAATATTTTATGGACATTTTAACAGTGTCTGACTAATAAACATGTTTGAGCGATGTAACTATAACCAATGGATTAAATATAATGGAATTCATACCAAATTTCCCTGAATGAATTTATTACATTGACAAAGTACATATTAAAAAAATAAAATGTATAGTCTTTCTATTTATAAATTAATCATAAACATCCTTCTACTACTAAAACTTTGGATTCTCACACTTTTTAAATCTTCTACTTTATACAACTTTCATTTTTGTACATATGTGTACCAAATCAGTACTATATGTTTTTTGTTGTTTTCTATCTTGTAAAATTGTATCGATTTACGATTTGTACACTTCATAAAAACTCATCTAGGATTATGAGTATCATTATGATGTTATGACTATGAAGATCAACACAACAATTTCTGTCTCAAAGGAATGTTTCCTAACATTGTTATTTAAAATTAATGATCATTCTTTATCACTTAATAAAAAAACATTCTTAGAAACTCCAACAAATATTTCTTACTTCAGATTAAAAAACATTTATAATAAGATATGTTGACAAAATATCAAACCTTGTTACAGAAAATTCCAGAAGGATCTTCAATCCTCATTTATATAGCATTTTCAAATGATTCTAATTTACAAGGCCATATCGATGATTCCAAAGTTGGGTGTGATATGAGTCATTTAAACTTGATTCTTTATTGATTTCCAACACCTGGTTTTTATAATAAAGCATACAGTCACCATTATTATGCTGTTCCATTCCAAAAAATGTTTTCTTTATAAAAGTAACAACTCTTATTTAAAAACCTGAAAATAATTACATCAATGTCTAAATTGGACACATTTATAATGTTCTTAGTAACACCAGTCACAAAAAAAAATTCTTCAAAACTAGAATCATTATTTTTGGAAAAGTAAGGTAGTTATATCTTATAGTCTGAACATGAAGTCTTAGCCGGTTGGTAGCTTGAAAATTAACCTCACCACTTAAAACCATCCTAAATATAATTTTTCCAATATTTAAACAAAAATATGGGCTCCAAAAGCTATATCTATCACATAAATGGTATAATTATAGCGTTTAGATTATATAAAAAGCAAACTTGATATTTCCCCATGATTCTTAGTTAAAGTATAATTCTTCTTCCAATGGTAATTCTTTATATATGAAAAACATTCTTCATCTTATTACATAGCATGTATCTATATCTTCCTTCTATTTTCTTGTTGGTGTAAAGAAGACTTTGATTTAGAATTATTCATAGGTCCCTTTTCCTTCCCCTTCCCCTTTTTAATGCTATAAATGTAGATTTTTCATTACTTATGTCTTTATCCTCTTGGAGAATCAGATTAAGGTGTTCTATGAAAGAATATTTAATATTTTTCATATTATAATTAATAATAAAACTAAAGTAACTCTAAGGTAGTGATGAAATCCTGATTTTAATGCAAAATTTATCAAGTACCTAAAAACCATAAATATAAAAACCCTCAATATATACAATCATTTTAACTATAAGAAGTATGGATGGTACAACGTCCCCAAGAATATACATTAAAAATTCCTTAGAGAACATATTCCGCCCATGACTCATATTCACTTGATAAGGGACCAAATATTTAATGAATCTGGGTTTACCTGATGATTCTAGAGTTTGGTAGATAGAAATGAAATTATTTGGCACTATATGTCTAATGCATCCTCCCTATGTGTCGATAAGATAAATTGTTCCTCCTCAAAAACGTATTTATATTGATCTTTCTCTTGAATTTGGGACCCTATCATATAGAAATTTTACACTTGACATAGTACAATGAACATGTTATGGTATCACTAATGGATATTCATGCATGTAAAGAGATTATCTTTCTCTAAAATTAATCATTGGGATAATTTTGAGTTTATATGATATGAAATTTTCTACCATATAATAAAAATAGATAATAGTACTTAATCTTGGTTTCCAATAATGGTATGTAATAAATTTTATTTATTTGTCTCTCACTTTTTTTTTGTAAAATACCAATTACCCTTAACATTGGATTCAGAACATTTCATTGCATTGATATTATAGCAGCAAAGATCCATACTTCACTTCTCATATCCCAGAAATGGACATGGTCAAATTACTCTAAGGTATCTTTGTAGGAGGTATTACTAAGTGATTTAACTCATAGTTCTATGATCTACTGAGTGGAATCCTCAATCTTGAAATCCAAGATTTGGTTTTATTCACCACTTAACTCCATGTTACCCCAAGTCATTTTAGGGAATCTACTCTTAATTGTAGCTTGGTAAATTTGACCTAAAATTATCATTATAACTCCTTAATAAATGGATGATTCCAAAAAAGGGCCACACCAACACTTTAATTTGTGGTTTCAATCAAAATCAAGTAATGGATGGTTTTATTTGACATAATATATCCATGAGGGATTTTATCTTATGATTAAATATTCTTTGTTTTAACCTTTTACATTCTTGTTAATATTATGAATATTTTAAATAATTAATTTATCGTGTCATGATGAAATAATTTATTCATAATCCATTTATTTTATTCTTCTTTTCATGATTATTATATCATTTAACTTATATGTTCTCATTTTAACAGAAAATAATGATACATAATTATCAATGAATAATATTGAAATAAAATAAATATGTGGAATTATCAAAAGATTATACTAATTTTTGGTTCATCTAGTCGGAAAAAACCATCCCTTGAACTTAGGGGAATAACTTCCCAGGCTGTTCTTGGCTCGAGTTACAACATTCAACCATTAACCTGTGTATCTCCTTGGTTGTTTTCACCTTGGATTTATCATAAATCCTCATCACTCATCCAGGATATCCTTTATTTACAAATGTTTACTCACATGTAGGTTAGAGGAAGTAGTAGTTTGAGGTTACATAAATGAAATCATGGACTTGTATGTAACAAACTAGCTCAAGATAACCTAACATGTCACCTGATCAGACTCGCAACATAGCCTCAAGTATGCCTCCAATATTCCAAAGGTTGCAGACTAGAGGAGAATGTCTAAAATTCATAGTGGGGAGACTATTGATGTGGTAGTTTTTCACTCTTTTTCCACACCCTGTTTATTTTTTTATTGACATTTTAATTGTAAAATGTTGTTTTTATTAAATAATTGATCATTGTTGTGCTTTTGTACCTTCCTGTGTAAAATAATAAACATTAGTTTAAATCATGTGTTTTAATGTGCATTATTATCATTTTAAATAATTCTTAAATTAAATAAATTCTTGTGAATTTGTATTTTATTTTTTATTCTTTTATTTTTAAAATTTTTCATTCTAGTTAGTTCATAAATTCATTAATTAAGTAATTATTTATTTTTAAATAAATAACTCACTTTACTTTTTAGAATTTAAATTATTTAAATAGTTTTAAAATTTTAATTTTTTTCAATTATTACTTTGAATTCTTTAATTTAATTAAATAAATAATTAATTAGTTAGTTGATTAATTGATAATAATAATTATTTTAATTTTATTTAAATTATTTTACTTAATCCATAAAAATTCTTTCTAATAAATAATTCATAGTTAATTTTAGTTTATTTGAAACTTTATTTTATTTTTATTCATTAATTTAATTTAATAGATTAATTTATTAATCCATTTTTTATATTTATTAAAGTATTAATTAATTATTTTATTGTTTTGTTTGATTTGTTTGATGTGCAGGTGAGACTATTGCACCGTGTCCTTCCAAACGGTTCCAGCATTAGCTGCTTTGCGGTGCCACCATGTCCCCACCTGACTGTGCCACTCCTTCCTCCAAACAGTGGAACTGTTTCAGTTTTCTTCTCCCACACACTACTACTGTGAGTATACTCCATGAAAAGCACCCACCCTCATGGTTCCTCACTTTCTATTCAACCATCTCAACTCCTTTCTTTCTTATAGTTCCATCACCTTACGGTGGCACTGTTTCAATCAACTGGTGCCACTGTCCATCCTACACTATTTTCACCCATTGCGGTGTCACTGTCCATCACCCAAAATCACCAATGTTTCATCCAACTCCCACCATAGCTTCTACCCAACTTCTATTCCCCATCTATCATTAACCCATGTTTCCCTCCCAAACCACAACAACATAAACTCAATCAACTCACAACAAGTCGAACCCATCGTAGTGCAAATTGAATGAACAAATGATTCAATGACAACAAAGTAGATTGAATAAACCATAAAATGAGAAACCAAAACACCCAATTTCAAATAAGATATGAACCGATCAAACCCACACCGGTGCGCAACAACTCCGAACCCAAGCCATTACGACCTTCCCCTATATCCCCAACCCCTTGCCTCACCGCCGTCTGAACCCTACATCATCATCCATCCTACATATCTGCATTAGTCGATGCCACCAAACCACTCTTCCTATCATTGCACCATCTCCTAATCCATTTCTATCATGCCATTCCCATGTCGTCTCTTCCCCAACGTCTCCCCACCCTCGCCCCACCACTGGCTGAAACTCCTTGAGTCACGCTGCCCCTTTCTTTCCCAACCTCGAACCAACCCTGAACTCCATTGCCTTCCCCTCATAACCCTACGCCGAACAGATCCCCTCCCCCACTTCTTCTTTTATTTTTTTATTATTATAATATATAATATATAATAACAATAATACAAATATAAATAATTGTATATAATATTATACATATGTATAAGAGTTTTTTTTACATTTTTTCAAAAAAAATTGAAAATACATCTAGGTAAAAAAAATATTTTTTTACCTCCCAAAGGCGGCACACCAGGTGCCGCCTTTGCATAAATATATATTTTTTAAATTTTTTATTTTTATTTTTTTTTGTTTTGTTATATATATATATATAATAAAACTTTTCAGCAGAATTTTTCTACTATTTAATATCCAACAGCACTGCCATTACAACAGTCTGGATTCTGACAGAAACCCTCACTCTGGACTCCCTTTTATAAGGGGGCTTGCCCTAGAAATCATACTGCATTTCCGATGTGGGATTCTGGTTCTTTTTTTTTCTGCGTAGTATATTCTGTGTTTCTGATGTGGGATTCTGTTTCAAGTACGCGACTTTGAAAGACTATAAAACATAAAACATAATACCAACATAAATGAAACTTTAAACATTGATTAAACATAAAAGGAATATTTGAAAACAAAAATAATTTCATAAAAAAATGTTGATACAAATTAATTTATAAGGTTTCAAAACCACCTACTTGAAACATAAACATATTTCAAGTGTGTGACTTGGAAAGCTTATAAAAGACAAACTATAATACCAATATAAATAAAACTTTAACCATTGATTAAACATATAAGAAATAGTTTAAAACAAATATAATTTCATAAAAAATTTTGACCAAAAACAATTTATAAGCTTTCAAAACCATCAACTTGAAACTTAAAAATGTTTCAAGTACCCGACTTTGAAAGACTATAAAACATAAACTATAAGACCAATACAAATGAAACATTAAACATTGATTAAACATATAGAAAATGGTGGAAAAAAACTTCCTAAAAAATGTCCATAAAAATTAATTTATAATCTTTCAAAACCATCTACTTGAAACTTAAAAATGTTTCAAGTACGCAAATTTGAAAGACTATAAAACATAAAATATAAGACCAACATAAATGAAACCTTAAACATTGATTAAACATATAAGGAATATTTGAAAACCAAAATAAGTTCCTAAAAAATATTGATGAAAATTAATCTAAAAGCTTTCAAAACCATATACTTGAAACATAAAAATGTTTCAAGTACGCGACTTTGAAATACTATAAAACATAAACTATAAGACCAATATAAATGAAACTTTAAACATTGATTAAACATATAAGAAATAGTTGAAAACGAAAATAATTTCATCAAAATTGTTGATTATAAATAATTTATATGCTTTCAAAAGCTTTAGTTTGAAACATAAAAAAGTTTCAAGTATGCGAATTTGAAAGACTATAAAATATAAACTATAAAACGAATATAATTGAAACTTTAAACATTAGTTGAAAAAATAATAAATAGTTGAAAACAAAAATAATTTCATAAAAAAGGTTGATGAAAAATAATTTTTAAGCTTTCAAAACCGTCTACTTGAAACTTAAAAATGTTTCCAGTGTGTGACTTTGAAAGACTATAATTATATTAATAATAAACTAATTAATTATTATATAATTAATAGTTATATTAATAATTAACTAAATAATTATTATATAAGTAATAATTATTGAGTAATAATTAATAATCAACAATTAATAATTAATAATTTAATGAATAATTATAATTAATATTTATATTACTAATTAACTAATTTATAATTAATAATTACTTATTAATAATTATTATTTACTAATTAATAATTATAATGAATAATTATAATGAATATTTATATTACTGATTAACTAATTAATAATTAATAATTACTAATTACTAATTAATTACTTATAATTATTAATTATATTACTAATTAACTAAATAATTATTATATATGTAATGATTATATTACTAATTAATTATTATATAATTAATAATAATATTACTAATTAAATAATTAATTATGACATATTTAATTATTAATAATTATATTTAATTATTATATTACTAATTAACTAATTAACTATTATATAATTAATAATTATATTAATTATTGACTAATTAATTATTATATAATTAATAGTTATATTAATAATTAACTAAATAGTTATTGTATAAGTAATAATTAATAAGTAAAAATTAAAAATTAATAAGTAATAATTAATAATTATAATTAATATTTATATTACTAATTTAATAATTAATAATTAATAATTAATCATTACTAATTAGTAATTAATAATTATAATGAATATATATAATTAAAAATTATATTACTAATTTACTAATTAATTGTTATATAATTAATAATTATATAACTAATGAACTAAATAACTATTATATATTTAATTATTAATAATTACTAATTAATAATTATAATGAATAATTATAATTAATATTTATATTACTAATTAACTAATTAATAATTAATAATTATAATGAATAAATATAATTAAAAATTATATTACTATTTTAGTAATTTATTATTATAAAATTAATAATAATATTACAAATTAACTAACTAATTTTTATATAATTAATTATTAATAGTTACTAATTAATAATTATAATGAATAATTATAATTAACAATTATATTACTGATTAATATGGCTTACCCTAGAAATCATTCTGCATTTCTGATGTGGGATTCAGGTTCTCCCTTTCCTACGTAGTACATTCTGCATTTCCAATGTGGGATTCTGTTTCAAGTACGTTAATTCGAAAGGCTATAAAATATAAAATATAACACCAATATAAATGAAACTTTAAACATTGATTAAACATATAAGAAATAATTAAAAACAAAAGGAATTTCCTAAAAAATGTTGATGAAAAATATTTTATAATAATTATATTACTAATTAACTATTATATAATTAATAATTATATTATTAATTAACTAATTAATTATTAACTATTTATTATATGTTTAATCAATGTTTTAGGTTTCAATTATATTACTCATATATTTTATGTTTTATATTCTTTCAAATTCACGTACTTGAAACAGTTTGAGTTTTAAGTAGACGGTTTTGAAAGCTTATAAATTATTTTTCATCGACATTTTTTAGGAAGATATTTTTATTTTCAACTATTTATTATATTTTTAATCATTTTTTAAAGTTTCATTTATATTGATCTTATAATTTATATTTTATAGTTTTTCAAAGGCATGTATTTGAAACATTTTTTAGTTTCATGTAGGAGGTTTTGAAAGCTTATAAATTATTTTTCATCGATATTTTTTACATTTTTTTTATTTTTTTCAACTATTTCATATATGTTTAATCAATGTTTAATGTTTCATCTATATTGGTCTTATAGTTTATATTTTATTGGATTTCAAATTCACGTACTTGAAATATGTTTAAGTTTCATGTAGGTGGTTTTGAAATCCTGTAAATTATTTTTTATCAACATTTTTTATGAAATTTTTTTTTTAACTATTTCTTATATGTTTAATCAGTTTTTTATATTTCATTTGTATTGGTCTTATAGTTTATATTTTATTGGCTTTCAAAGTCACGTACTTGTAATATGTTCAAGTTTCAAATAGGTGGTTTTGAAAGATTATAAATTAATTTGTATCAACATTTTTTATGATTTTTTTGTTTTCAACTATTTCTTATAAGTTTAATCAGTGTTTAAAGTTTCATTTATATTGTTCTTAGAGTTTATGTTTTATAGTCTTTCAAATTCGCGTACTTGAAACAAAATCACACATCGGAAACACAAAATGTACTTCACAGGAAAAGGAGAACCAGAATCCCACATCGGAAATGCAGTATGGTTTTCAGGGAAAACCCCCTTATAAAAGGGAGTCTTGGGTGAGGGTATCAGTGAGAATATAGACTGCTGTAATGGCAGAACCGCTGGATATTAAATAGAATAAAAATTCTACTGAAAAGTTTTGTTATATATATATATATATATAAGAAAACAAAACAAGGAAAAATGAAAATAAAAATAAAAAATTTTAAAAACATATTTATGCAAAGGTGGCACTTGGTGTGCCGTCTTTGGGGATAATTTTTGGGCAAAGGAAGCACACCATCTGCCGCATTTCCCTGGGCATAAAACCCCCCAAAGGCGGTACACTAGGTGCCGCCTTTGGGAGGTAAAAAAATAATTTTTTTTACCCTAGTGGTATTTTAATTTTTTTTTGAAAAAATGTAAAAAAACCCCTATGTATAATATTAATTTCTTAGATATCATAATAATAAATGTTATTAGATAAATATAATAGTTATTAAAACATATATTAGTAATAATAACATTAGGTATTATAAATATATATATTTATAAGTATTTTCATTAATTTTAAGTAGTGATATTAAAATATAGTGTATATATATATATAATATTTTCATTTTTTTATTCATGTGCATTTTTGTTGTTCCATGCAGGGGGATGATTGTGGATCGGCGTGTGTGACCCATTCATTTAGTTAAAAGAATCTACTCTAGTGACCAAGGTATAATAAGTAAAACCATGAAAGCTACATGTGGAGGCTGGGGAACACTTCGAGCGAGATTCCATAGACTTTGAATACAGGGTCATGAGAATTCACAGCAGGGATTCTTGGGGGACTCGGCCTGGGACTTCATGCTTTGATTTCCATTATCCATCCATGTCCTTCCATCCAGATATAGAGAGTTCATGTGAGAGAGAATATTCCAAGAATCATAGAACCAGATTAGCATTTCATACCTCGATTCCTTGGGCGGGACATCAAGCGCAATCCAACACCTTATTCTCCATTGAATAATAGGAATTAGAGTTTTCTAGTGTTCTAGAAGGGTGACAAATATTTATCTCATTTATCTATTTTGTGAATCTTTTTTTCATTATGAACTTCCTTGTGTTTAACTATTTTAATTTGTGGAAGTTGATCATGATGCTATGCTAATATTCTTGGGGTGATAGGTTATCCAGATAGAGTTGTTGATCTATTTTTTACGCTTTCATTTTCTACTGGACATCTCTCTCTTTCTCACATTTTCTGGAAATTTATTTTATTTAAAATTTCAAGTAGCATTAAAAAATGGTCTTGATTAGAACTAATTTATAACTATTTTAAACATGAGTATTTTATTGAAAAGTTAGTCATTCTCAAGAGAGAGGGATATTGACTGAGTTCAAATGAAAAGTTGAACCCAATGAATTCTGATTTTTTAAACATTTCTTGATCAAATGATTTCAATAGTTGAGATAACTGTAGATGTTATTATGTCTAATGTTGTCCTGATGAAAAATTTGGACAACTTCTTTAAATCAGATCCAGATAATTTAGTTTAAATGTGTAAATAAAAAAAATACTGAAGCCATCCAATTGATTTCCCCTTCTCTATAATATTGAATCCTCGAGATTGTTCCCAATACACATTGTATTTTTATTTTTTTTACTGTCCCCTTGCACTAGCCACTTCACCTTCACTTCCTAAAACACTGATTTTCACTCACACCACTACACCACCACCAACTAATTTTGTTTTTTTTTTTGTGTTTTTGTTTTTTGGTAGACCAAAAAGCACAACATTATGTTTCTCTGTGGTTCGACCTTGTCTTTCCACTCTTCTATGTAGTAAGTAGGTATAATTTTTTTTTGTCTCCCATTCCCAATGACATGGAAGCATTAAATTTTTTTCTTCATTTCTGGGGAGGCCACATGCGATAAAAAAACCAAACAAAAATTCACAAATTAAAAAAATAAATAAAAAATCATACAAATCACAAATTGTAAAAAAATATGCAAAAGGAAAATTCAAAAAACAATTGTCAACCTACTACATAAAAACATTGTCTAAGTCAGAATACATAGTACTAGGTAATCCTGAAATTGATATACACCTAAAAGATTTGAAAAATAACAAATACAAGATTGAAATGAAAGATAACAGAAACTAAAAATTGAACAATCCACTTCCTGAGAATTTGATCCAGCCTGGAGTGATTAACCCACCTAGAAATGAGATAGCTGAGAGGCACAGTTTGAGAGAGTTCATTCTACCTTTAGTGTCTTGTAACCTTTCATGTGTTAGCCTCTCTCCTAGGTCCCAGAATTATGAAATTAAGCAATCCATTCTTAGTCATCTTCCCACCTTTAATGGAATTACTAGTTAAGTCTCTCTTTAATTAATTAGAGACTTCTATTGTAGTGTCCAACAACTACCGTGTAGGGGTCTCACTAAGGAAGAGATTAAACTGAGAGTGTTTCCCTTTTTCTTGAAGGGAAATTCTAGGTCCTTGTTTCAATATTTGGAGGAAGAAATATTTTTCACCTTGGATAAAGTCTATATTCTTTCACTACAAAATTTTATCTTAGGAGGGTGACATATAAAATTAGGCACAAAATACCTGGATTCCTTTAGGATAAAGGATAATTGTTTTATGAATCTTTGGACAAGTTTAGAGGTTTTCTTAGGAAGTCTCCAAACTATCAATGCACACCCAAATTTCTCATGGAGACCTTATATAATAGTCTCACCCATTACCACCAAACCTTGGTGGATCAGTATTTTGGAGGAGACATCAACAATATGACTGTGGAGGAGCTCAAATAGATCTTCAACACACTAGTTGGAAAATCCCATCACAAATTATCTAGGAGAAGAACCATTGTTAGGAAATATCCCAATCCAAAACTTCAAGTTGTTGACCAAGCTTCTGGTTCTTTAATGAGAACCCACATCATACCCTTTGGGAGTAGTGCCAACACTGTGGCCTGTATGTCCATTCTAAAAACTTTTATCCAAACATTAATATGCCTATTCAGCCTCATGAGAGTGCCAGATTTTCTTGTTATGGACCTCTGTTGTAGCCTAGGGAAGATCTATTTTCCAACACATAAAATTAGGGGTATAAGAACCATCCGAAATTGTCATGGAGGGAGCAGGGAGTCCTTTGACCTAATTACCTTCATGGATTCTAGTATCCGATTAAGCATCAATCCTAACCCAACCTCAACACAAGGTTGAGTCATCAAACATGAAAGATGAGGTGAGAGAAAGCTTCTATCAGTTGATAGAGAGGTTTGATGAACAAAATACTGAAAATTATTATGATACGGTTTAAATGGATTCAATAATTAAAAAATTGGAAATTCAAATGGGAAATTTGTCTAGGTATGTAGTTAGTAGAGACCAAGGTAGGATTTCCAACACCACTGAATCCAATAATATGGAGAATTACTTGATTGTGACTACCAGATGTGGTATCCAACCCCACCCAGATCCTAGTAAAGAACCGCAAACTGTTGAAAATGAGAAACTGGATGAACCTGGAAATTCAAAATTAGAAAAACCTGAATCTAGAAAACTAGATAGAAGCACATGAATTCCTTACATTCATGTTATTCCATCTAAAAAACCCATGGAAAATTCCTTGAAAAAAATAATAAAGGTATATAAATTTTGAAGAAGAATCTATAGGGATGCCCCCAATTGTTATAATGTTTTCCCCAGTCACTCCATTTCCTCATAGAATTAAGAAACCAAATAATGATTCTAAACTGTTGATATTTATGAATGTAGTCAAAAAGATGAACACTGATATCCCATTATTTGAATCTCTCATTCAAAGCCCATCATATCTGAAATCACTAAATAATATCTATTCAAAATAAAAGACATTGGAATACTTTTCCACCTATAGTCTGACTGAGGAGTGTAGCACTATCTTGCAAAATAGGATTCCTCCTAAGATTTAGGATCTAGGTAGATTTTTCATCCCTTGAACCTTCGGGGATAGAGGTGGTAAGTTCAATTGATTTTGTGATTTTGGTGCTACTATTAATTTGATTCCCTTGTCTGTTTTTCAGCTCCTGAGTCTAGGAGTTTCCCAGTCCACCACGGTCATGTTACAGCTTACTGATAGTTCCATTACTCATCAAGTGGGAAGGGTTGATGATATTTTATTGGGAGTAGGAAAAATATTTTTCCCTACCGACTTTCTCATCCTTGATATGGAGTGCAACCAGGAGGTACCTATCATTATTGGTAGGCCCTTCCTAGCCATAGAGGTAGCTGTGATAGATGTGTCTAAGGTGAAGCTTATTTTTAATTTGGGTGAATATAAATAATAATTTAATGTGTTTAAAAAAATCCAAGAACCCACCCCCCAATCTTCCCAAAATATGATATGTTAGTTTCTAAGAGTTCTATTGATTAGAAGGAAGAGGAGTTCTTGAGGATGATAGATAAAATAATTAGTGAACCATAAATACCTACTGCCACTTCCATGGGGATCAACTCAAGAAAGAAGAGATACTCTATTGATGAGTTTGAGGGAGATTTTTTGGAGAACCTAGATGATTTTTTTGGAACACTTTTTTACCCCGAGAGTGGAGTCTACGTTTGAGGTGAATTTTTCTTGAAGCTCTAGTGATGAGAATGAAGCCTTCATTACTACATTTTATAAGAAGAAACATGAAGACCTTTGGACACCCAGGCTGAACTGTCTTACCTCAAGTTATTCACCAACCACCCTCGAACTCATGCCCCTACCTTCCCATCTCAAATATTCCTTTTTCGGAGATAGTTCCACCCTTCCTATGACAACTTCATCTAACGAGGAGGCAATTCAAAAGAAAAATCTGCTTAGTGTTTTGAAGAAGTACAAGTCTATCATAGTTTGGTCTATTGCTGATATCAAAGGGATAAGTACAACCTTCAAAATTCACAAAATTCTCATGGAACCAGAGTGTAAGACTAGAGTAGAAGACCAAAAAATAATGAACCCAAACATAAAGGTTGTTGTGAGATAAAAATTGATTAGGCTGATTGATGGTGGAAAAATGTTTCATATTTCTAATAGCCCTTGGGTAAGTCCATTCCAGGTGGTACCCAAAAAGAGTGGAGTGAAAGTGGTCACTAATGAGAAGAATGAAAAAAACCAGACGAGGGAAGTGAATAAATGGAGATTCTATATAGACTACAGAATGTTTAATGATGCCACAAGAAAGGACCAATTTCCAATGCCATTCTTGAACCAAATTTTAGAGAGATTCAAAGGCAATTAATTTTTTTCATTATTGATTGTTATTATAGTTACAACCGGATTTCCATTTCACCAGAGGACAAAGAGGAATCCACCTTCACCTGTCTATTTGGGTCATTTTCCTACCAGTGGATTCCCTTTGGATTGTGTGGTGCTCTTGACAATTTCCAGAGGTGTATGATGGAAATATTCTCAGACATGATTGAAAGGATAATTTAAGTGTTCATGGATGATTCTTCTATTTTGGGATCTAATTTTGAGAACTGTCTAGAAAATATATAACTTGTGCTAGAGAGATTCCAAGATACCAACTTGGTCTTAAATTGGGAAAAGTTCCAATTCATGGCTAATGAAGGCATAGTTTTGGGTCACCAGGTTTCTAAGAAGGGGCTGGAAGTCGATAATGCTAAAGTTGAGGTCATAAAAAAGTTTCCATCACCAAAAAATGTCACATGAATTAGATGATTTTTCGATCATGCTGGGTTCAACAGAAGGTTCATTAAGGACTTTTCTAAGATTACTAGACCCATGTTCTCCCTACTGGTTAAGGGAACACCCATTATCATCAGTGAGAAATGTCTAGAGGCCTTTAATTTTCTCAAGAATAATTTGACTACTTCACCTGTAATCATTACTCCAGACTGGAAGCTTCCCTTTGTGGTGATGTGTGCTGCTAGTGATTTTATAGTTGGGTCTGTTTTGGGACAAATAAAGGATAGAAATTTACATGTCATTTACTATGACATCAAGATGTTGGTTGATTCCCAAATGAATTATGCTACCACCAAAAAGGAGTTAGTTTTTGTGAAGTTTTCTATGGAAAATTTTAGGCAGCACTTTATAGGATAAAGGATCATTATTTTCATAGATCATGCATCCCTAAAGTACTTGCTGGATAAAATGGGTTCAAAACCCTGACTCATGATATGGAATTTGCAGTTGTAGGAGTTTGATTTAGGGATTAAGGATATGAAAGGGGATGAAAATGTAGTTGCAGATCATTTTTTTAGGATTCCCAACACCCCAAGTGAGAAACCAAGAGAGATTAACACTTAACTCCATGATGAAAAATTCTTTGCTGCTTCTGTGCAACCATTTTCTTGGTTTCAAAACTATGCCAACTTTTTGGAAGCTGGAGTCATTTCCAAGGATATCTCACACAACTATAGGAATAGGTTTATATATGAGCTGAAATATTATAATTGGGATGCCCCTCTTCACTTTTGGAGACATGCTGATGGAATTTTTATAAGATGTTTTGTTGAAGATTAGATGTTTCACATACTTGAGGGATATCATTCATCACCTTGGGGTGGCCACTAAAGAGGATAAAGGACTTCTTATAAGGTCCTATAGGCTTATTTTTATAGGCCAATTCTGTTCAACGATTCTAGGAGTTTAGTTATTAGTAGTGAGAAATTTCAAATGTTCAGAAATGTTGGTAGATGGTAGGAGCTACCCCCAAAAGGAAGTCAGGAAGTTGAAATATTTGATGTGCTGGGATTGGAATTCATGGGGCCATTCCCATCATATTATGGGAATGAGTACATTTTTGTTGTTGTGGACCACATTTCCAAGTGGGTTGAGGCAGTTTCTCTACCCAACAATTCAGCTTCTATAATTGTGAAATAAATCAAGAATTTTTTTTTCAAGTTTGGTGTACCTAGAGAATCCATCACTGATAATGGGACTCACTTCAAGAATTATAAGTTCAAAGGAATGATAGATAAGTATTAGTGCTCACATTGGACATTCACAACTTACCACTCACAGCCTAGTGGGTCGGAAAAAGTTTCAAATAGGGAGCTCAAATAGATTTTATAGAAAACAGTGTCTATCGCATGGATGGACTGGTCAAGGAAGTTGGATGAGGCTCTTTGGGCCTATAGAACTGCTTATAAGACACCTATAGGGATGTCACCATACATGCTTCTCTTTGGGAAAACATCTCATCTACCTGTTGAGTTAAAACATAAATCTTATTGGGTATTGAAGGATCTTAACTTTGATTTGAAGTTTTCTGGTGAGAGAAGACTGTCAGAGGTGAGTGAGATAGAGGATATTAGAAGAGAGTCATATGAGAGTTATGATATTTACAAAGAAAGAAAAAAATGATTTTCATGACTCAATAATTGAAAACCATAATTTTAAGGTTGGTGAGATGGTCCTACTATTCAATTCTAGATTGAAACTATTTCTAGGAAAATTGAATACCAAGTGGTTAGGACCCTTTACCATTATAAGAGTTTTTTTAATGGAGTTGTTAAGATAGTTAGAGAATAAAATAAACATTTCTTAGTCAATGGTCAAAGAATAAATCACTTCTTTTAAGGGCAATCAAAGGGCTTGGCTACCATATATTTATTAGAGGAATGAGCTCTTTCAAGTCTAAATAAGGGCCATAAACTACATGTTTCATTGGAACTAACCCTTGGTTTCTTATTTGTTTTCTTTTTTAATCATGTTTTCAATAAATAAATAAAAATAAAAAAAACTCTTCTTGATTGAATCTAAAGTTTTATGTTGTGACTGCGTGATGGTTCCTCGGGATTAGTTATTGTTTCAAAGAGATAGTTTTTGCTTCTAGAAACTTGGCAATGGAAAAACAAGGGAGCTTCTAAATGCATAATATGGATAACATATCAATCTAATCACTCCCTTGGGTTACGTTTCTTGAAAATTAAATGCTGCAATCTTATTTTACTTATTTGAAGTTGTAGGTTAATGAAGAGAAGAAACACCCAGTACTATTGGGGGGGATCTATCTATGGGAATCAATGTTAAAACTCTAATAATTAAGTGAAGTTTTATTATATTCTTCTTAGTTTTAATTTGATACTTAATATTCACTAATATGTTGCTATGAATTTAGTGTGGGGAGTCCCTTAATTTTCTGTGAAAATTGAATCTGTTCTCTTGCATGGGTTTTTAGCTTCTAGTCTCTAGAGAGTTGGAAAAAAAATTAATTTGAGCAGATTTGTGAAACATTCTTGCACACACTGGTTTCAATTTAATTATGTTTTTGATGCACAATATTGTTAATAATGCTACTATTTTAAGTACATTGATAAATTCTTTTTTTGGATCTTAAAAATTTAATGCGAAAAATTTTAAAAAGTGGAAATGCACTTGTTGCTGGTGATAGTTGATGGGGTTGGGTTATTCTTTTATTTTTTTTTCAGTTTGTATTTTTTCATTTCTTTTTCATTTTTGTGTGGAAAAGTTATTTTTGAACATCATTGCTACCCCTCCATTTTTTATGTTGAACTATCCATCAATATTGAGCCATAATATCTCCGACCTTA
Organism: Viscum album; assembly: GCA_963277665.1. NCBI lineage: Eukaryota > Viridiplantae > Streptophyta > Magnoliopsida > Santalales > Viscaceae > Viscum > Viscum album. The sequence continues at coordinate 1,547,870,723 of OY728133.1, forward strand.
GAATTCAACATTGGGGAAAATGTTAGGTTTTACGTGTGGGGGAGAGGGGTCATTCTAGTGTCATTTCAAATTACCCCTTCCTGAACCTGAGTTTGTTTAAGAAAATGGTCAATTTTTTTTTGAAAAATCATTCAAAATATCTCAGAAAATTTCAAAAGTTTTATCACTTTATGGTCATTGGGAGTTCACTAGTACTTCAATTATGTCCTTCTTAGTGGAGAATTGATTACAGGATATTGAGAGTGACACTTAATCAGAAATTGTTAAGCATGAGTGATTGCTGAGTGTAATTATTCATTTTTTACGAACCTTTCTGTTTAGGAACTGAGGATGGGAGTGTGACAAGATAGGTTTTATGGAATAAGGATCATGAATTAGGGTAATAATAAGTTCTCACTGGAACCCAGTGAACTCACACTTTTCAAAAAATAATAATATTCAATCACTTTAGAAAGTCAACCCGATTGATTAATAATTAAGTCCTTTGTAACTGGAGTAAAATTGGAAAATGGTATCCCATGGTGAGTATCTGAGATAAGGTGCATTGAGTGTGTTTCTATGAATAAATAAATCCAATATCAATCTTAATATGTGATATATACAGTTCTCTCTACATGGAATTTTACTAGGAGAAAATGAAAATAAATTTCCCTTATCAAAAATGAACTCATTAAGGTGAGTGGAATTTTAAACTCAGATGAAGAAGGGAGAAAATTACTTGGTTAAAATTCATTTGAGTTAAATCGATAATGTGATGAAATTAATGGACATTAATTTTTGTAACCTAGGGTAAGGTGATCATGGGAAATACCCTTGGTTATGTATTTAGTTACACTTATTCTAACCTGTCAACACTCCTTGAATCATAACTTAAATTTTAAATTGATGTAGGACAGTTGATGAGTACATATAGGAGGCATGAAATTGTTGAAATTGTATGAATTTTTGGGGTTTTTAGCTTCTGGTGAGTTTTTTAAGCTTTGAAGGACATCATTTTGAACACACTTTTGAAAATCTTGACCCACAGTTGGTCCAATTCCTCTAACGACAAAAACATAATCATACAGTTTTAGGACTGAAACTCACAAATCAACTTTCCATTTTAATGTCAATGTCCTGGTTTTTTATGAGGACAAAAAAAGTTTTATGTGTGGGGGAGTTTGATGTGGTAGTATTTTCACTCTTTTTCCTCACCCTGTTTATATTTTTTAACTTTTTTATTGTAATTTTTTTTTATTTAATAAGTTATCATTGTTGTGGTTTTTTACCTTAATGTGTAATATTTTCAATTTTTGTTTAAATAATTTGTTTTAATATTCAATGTTTTCATTTTTAATAATTCTTAAATTAAATAAATTCTTGTGAATTTGAGTTTTATTTTTTATTCTTTTATTTTTACAAATTTTCATTCTAGTTAGTTCATCAATTCGTTAGTTTAAGTAATTATTTATTTTTAATTTGTAAATAAATAACTCACTTTAATTTTTAGTCTTTAAATTATTTAATTAGTTTTAAGAATTTAATTTTATTCAATTAATACTTTAATTATTTTATTTAATTAATTAAATAAATAATTAATTAATTAGTTGATTAACTGATAACATTGATTATTTTAATTTATTATAAATTATTTTATATAATCCAAATCAATTATTTCTATTAAATAATCTATAGTTTATTTTAGTTTATTTGTAACTTTGTTTTATTTTTATTCATTAATTTAATTTAATTGACTAATTTATTAATCCATTTTTAGATTTATTAAAGTATTAATTTATTGAATTGTTTTTTTGTTTGATTTGTTTGATATACATGTGAGATTTTTCCACCGTGTCCTTCCTAGTGGTGTTGTCGTTAGCTACTTTATGGTGCCATCGTGTCCCCCACATGACTATTCCACTGTTTCCCCCAAACCATGGCATCGTTTCATTTTTCTTCTCTTGCACACTACTAGTGTGAGAAAACAACATGAACATCCACCACCCTCATGGCGCCTCACTTGTTGTTCCACCGCCTTAACTCCTTACTGTCTCACATTTCCATCACCTTATTGTGGCACCGTTTTAATCAACCGATGCCGCTGTCCATCCTGCCACCATTTTCACCCACTACGCTGTCACAGTCCAACACCCAACGATGCCACCATTTCATCCAACTCCCGCTATAGCTTCTCCACAAATTCTATTCCCCATATATCATTCACCCTTGTCAGCCTTCCAAACTACAACAGCAGATACACAATCAACTCACAGCAATGAAAAACCTCTCAGCTGCACAACAAATCGAACCCCCAATAGTGCAAATTGAATGAACAAATGATTAAACGAAAAAAATCAGATCAAATAAACCCTAAAAATGGAAACCAAACCACCCCATTCCAAGCATATCTGAACCAATCAAACACACACTGATGCACAACAGCTCCAAACCCAAACCGCTGCGACTTTCCCCTGTGGTCGTGACCCCTCGCCTCACTACCATTCGAACCCTATGTTGTCATCCTTCAACCATATTTGTATCGGCCGATGTCACCAAACCCCTCTTCCCATCACTACATCATCTCATAATCCACTTCCAACATGCCTTACCCATGTTGTCTTTTCCCCGACGTCACCCTACCCTCGCCCCACCGTTGAATAAACCTCCCTGAGCCGCACTACCCCTTTCTTTCCCTACCTCAAACATACCCTGATCCTTGTCGCCTTCCCCTCCTACCCCTGGGCTGAATAGATCCCCTCCCCAACATCTTCTTCTTTTTTATTTTTTTATTTTTTTATTATAATATATAATATATAATATATAATATATAATATATAATATATAATATATAATATATAATATATAATATATAATATAAAAAATTTAATATATAATAACAAAAATACACATATCAATAATTGTACATATGCAACATATTAATTTCTTTTATATCATAATATTATATGTTATTTGATAAATAAAATAGTTATTAAAACAAATATTAGTAATAATGACATTAGGTATTATAAATATATATATTTACAATTATTTTCATTAATTTTAAGTAGTGATACTTATATATAGTATTTATATATAATAGTTTCATTTTTTTTGATTCACGTGCATTTTTTTCCATGAAGGGGGAGGGTTGTGGCTCGGCGTGCACAATCCATTCATTCAGTTAGGAGAAAATGCTGCAGTGAGCAGTGTGGAAGAAGTAGAATGGTGAAAGCTTCATGTGGAGGTCAGGGATCATTTCAGGAAAGATTTCAGAGACTTCAATTATGTGGTCATCCGCGTTCATAGGGGGGATTCTTGGGGGACTCGGCCTGTGACCTTTTCCTTCAACTTCCATCATTCATAAAGGGCCTTCCATCCAGAGATCAAGAGTTCACATCAGAGAGAATTTTCCAAGAATCAGAGCATCATGTCAGCATTTCATACCTCAATTCCCTGGGCGAGACATCGAGTGAACTCCAACACCTCATTCCCCATTGAGCAGAAGGAATTTGAGTTTTTTGGAGTTTAATCAAGGAGACAATTTTTTTTCTCATATCTATGTTTTGTGAATTTTTCTTCATTATGAACTTCCTTGTGTTTAACTCTTTTAATTTTTTGAATTCGATCATGATGCTAGACTAATCATCTTTGGGGGAATAGGTTGGCCGACTGAAGATGTTGATCTATTTTTATGCATTAATTTTCTACTAGATATCTCTCTTTTTCTCACATCGTCTGGATAGTTATTTAATTTAAAATGTAAATTAGCAATGAAAAATGGTCTTGATTGGAAAAAAACTCTAACTGTTTTCAACACGAGTATTTTATGGAAAAGTTAGTAATGCTCAAGAGAGAGGGATATTGATTGAGTTCAGATGAAAAGTTAAACCTGGTGAACTCTAATTTTTAACCATTGTGTGATCGAATGATTTTAATAGTTGAGGTAACTATAGAGGTTATTTAGTCAAATGTTGACCAGATGACAAATCCTTCCAACTGCATTCAATCATATCTGTATCCTTTGATTTTAATGTGTAAATAAGGAAAAAAATATTGAAGCCAGCCAGTTGATTTCCCATTATCTATCATATTGACTGCTCAAGCTTGTTCCCACTACGCATTGTCTATCTATTTTTTTTTACTTCCCCCTTGCACTCAACACTAAACCTTTACTTCCTCACACACTGATTTTCACTCTCTTCACTTCACCACCACCAACTTATTTTTTTGTGTGTTTTTTTATTTTGTTTTTTAGTAGATCACCAAGCACAAAATTAGGCCTCTCTGTGGTTCGAACCTATCTTTCCACTATTCTAAGTAGTAAGTAGGTTATAAATTTTAGTTCATTTCTTGTTCCCAACGACGTGAAAGTGTGAAACTACACCATTTGGTCAGAGTGTAATAACAATGGGAAATAACCAAACACATTCACATTGATATGCATCAAGGTACACATAATAATGAAACTAAAGCATAAGTATGGTATAATAAATAAAATGATGAATATATTCATATAGACCCAAATAATTCAAAATACATAATATCCAATCATCCATTGGGCTGATCATATATAGAAAATAAAAAAACTGAAAATAAAATACAATGGGATCAATTAAAAACACTATGATGAACCACATACCTAGTGTCCACGATTCTCGAGATGCACTAGCTGAATCCTGAGACTCCACATGAGTGGATCCACTTAATCAAGCAACACTGGGCCTCAAACCTATCAATCATGGAACATTTTCTCCAACCTAAAAGAAAACATCAAGTCTACATACACATTGATTTTTTCTTTTAGGGAGTGAGAAATAAATCTCAGTTGAATACCCCCAATGGTGAACCTATAAACCATCGTCAAAAAATTTCATGCACGCATGAAATGCCTAGCCTAGCTGAAGACTAATAAAAACCATCATAAAAAGAAAAAACTGCATAAAATAAAGGGGAAAAATAAGTATAATATCCAATTACATGTTATAGTCTGATACCTGAGGTAAATCTACCTCTACTCTTGCCCCTGCAAGAGGATTTAAAACACGTGGCTCACCCAACCACATAATAACATTTAGAATCTGCTAGATCATACATATGAGATACAAGATGTATAAATGAAAATGACTGAATGTTATACCCTCGGGAATAACCATAGGAGTCCACAATAAAAATCACATCAACAAGGCTCTAGGATTTTAATAGAATGACCAGGAGTGATTATAAGAACATCTAGGCTAACACAATTAGAGAACTTGTTAGTCTCAAATGTCCCACAAAATGAATCAGGAAAAAATTATAGAACCCAAAAGAAGGGATCCATACATTACCCTGAGTTATCCCTTGCATCCATGGGACCCGAGAGCATACATTCATCCACTGTACACAAAACCCACTCAGTGAGTTCGTCAACACCTCAAAATCCTAAAGCCACTCTAGATTGGGTTAATACTCAACTATATGGGTATTCACTCATCTAAAACATCCATTTTCTCCCTAATACCGCCTAACCATAGTTGAACAATGGAAGAGATAAAAGGACCAAGATCAGGGCCAACACCCGATCCATGATATCCCAAGAGCCTCCTCCTGGAACCATAGTCCTGATAAAAAACTACCTCAAATGTCCAGTCCGAAGTCCAAATAAACATGAGATGATCCAACCTTGAACCCACATTCCAAATAGTTGAACTGGCATTGCTGATCTACTATTAGCCAACAAAACATGGGGTCTCAATCAGAATCTTTGATCTCAACATCCAAGAAACAGCCACCATAGGATCTTAACAACCCACCTCAGGGTCAAACCAAAACTCGAGGAACCCATGTTCTTTGGGGTCACAACATAATTTGATGTACAACTAGGGACTCCCCTTCTTTTTCCATACTCTTAGGCCATGCCCATCCAAAAAAATCCAAAAATGTCCCAAAGTATATAGTAAGAGTTGGACACCCTTTGGGCATTCCTGTATCTCATCCAAAATCATGGAACACACCAAATGCAGAAACATCCAAAAAGGATATTAGTGTACCATAGATAATGTTTTATTTACAACACACCCTAATTGAAACGAAAAGCACAAGCCTACCAGCATGAGAATTTCTAATGGTACTCATAAACAACTCCAATGTAGGACTATAAAAGTTATCCTCAGTATAATCCTAACTATTCCATACAAGAATTCTCAACTGTTAGCCATGGTACCACAGATAACTCGATCAACAACCAAACCACAAGGTAATACTCATGAGTTCCTCAGAATCATCTCATCATATCAATAGAACTTGGATGAAACTACCATCCCATGGTGTCAACCTATCCTAGAGGTTCCAACATCATCAATCCTCAAACCTTATAGCTAAACCTCAACTTCTGTAACCTTGAGTAACATGTCCCAAAATGCATGTAAAAACAAGATCTCCATAGATACAATCCTTGATCCGAAATTCTAGAATCCATCTGAAAGAAACTTAGAAAAAATTGGCATGACATCCCCCATCCATAAAAATTAATTAGTGCACAGCCCTCACCCGATCCTTGAAATTCACAAACCAACCCACATGATGATTTTGAAACCAAACCTCAAGGAAATATTCATGTTAATGCTCAAATAGTCTAAAACACCATCTATATGGCCTATAAATTCAAAGATCTATCCATTATCATGATATATGAAGAAAAATGTTCATAATGAACTACTTATATGTCTCATTATGATACCAGATTGAAAAATAGAAAAAACAAGATTGGGTATGAAAAAATAGATATATTTAACTTTAGGTACACGGTGTGTAATCCCAAAGGTTGTCCCTTTCCATGTACCTCAATCCACAGAGCGTGAACTTTTCCAAAGTACATGGCATGTGTGCATTGTACATTCTGTGTCCACCTACATTTCTACATGGCAATGTAAGTCTTCCACACTCAAATTTTAAACCACTAGAATACACTATGTGTTCCCCATAAGGGGTATGAATAAATGGACCCCCACATGGGGTTTAGATAAGCATAGTACAAGGCCACTAGTCGTGTATGTCGCATGGGTTCTAGTATTGTACGCTGAATGAAAATATTCCCTCAACACACCCCGAGCCTTTATCACATAAAGTGTACCACTGGTACATGGCATGTAGTCCCAAAATCTCATCTTCCCCAAATAATAACAACCCAAAAAATGCGTTCTTTGAACCAAACACTATGTACATGGGTTTTATTGAACAAAAAACTACTAAAACATCCCAAAATGCATAATTTATCCACAAAATCTATTGAATGGACCACACATGGTCCCTAAGAACCCATAAAAGGATTTGGAAACTAAAAACTTAAACTATAGGGATTTATATAGAAAAACATAAAACATACCTACCACAATGAATAAACCATCGAAGCTTTACACCAAATTCATGCCATGTTCCCACCGAGCCTCAATCTACCTTAGGACAAGATCCCTGGGTGGTTCCTCTTCCTCTATCACCCTATTATCTCTCTCTCCTCTCTTGAAAAAATACCATAAAATGGGGAATCCCCACAAGAATTCAGAAAAACATAGAGAAAAATTAAAAAATAAAAGTAAAGAAAAGGAATAAACAATAAAAAAAATAGAAAGAAAAAGAAAAAAGAAAAGGGACCCAAGCCTCTTCCCAGTTCCTACGATGGGTTTATGCCACGCCTAGGAAAAATACCCATTCTGAAATAAATAAATAATAAAATATCCCAATCCTATTCTCTATTTGAATGACATCACTAGAAAATCACGAAAAAATAAATTAATAATTAGTTAATTAAATATTAAATTTTCCCCAAATAATAAAGCAACTATATTTTCCACAAAAACTCCTCTTTTAGGGTAAATACCCTATTCTAGGACCAAAAAAATTGTCAAAAAAATTATCAAAGGCCATCTTACATGAGAAGATAACATTTTTACTTAAAAAAAATTCAATAACCAAAGGATAATATTTACCATGATTTTCAAAACTCATGAAAACATAGATTGTCAAAAACTCCCCATAAAAAATTCTTCTCTCCCCTCAAAATACTCAGTGTCCAAATGGAATCCATTCTCCCACTACATGCATTGGATCATCCAATGTTATCTAAATCTTCCAATGATATGTCTTATAGTGCTCAAAACCCTCTCCCAACATGAGTGAAATATAATAGTGACTAATTTTATGGTTCCCACCATAGAACAATATTTATTGTTGCCTCACTGCACAAATAACAAACCACACGACCCATCCTATGTCTATCAATGAATGCAATGGATAGATGATGAGAAAATGGCCACACCTAAATTCAAGAATAAAAAAAATAATAATATGTGCTCCAAAACCACTTAAATGAGGATAAAATCCTCTTACATCCTATGGTGAAATCCTTACTACAAGGATTTACATAAATCAATCTTAAAATAACAAAAGGACCTATGATCACATGAGCTATTTCCAAATTAAACTAGGCTAACTGTAATTCCATAACCCTGATTTCCTGGAGCTGCTATATTATTTTAATTGATTATAATGATTATAAGGAATAAAATCCCAAAGGGCAAAGTAATTTAGTATTTTTGGAAAACCATATACATAAATAGGTTTAACATTACAACTTGAAATAAAAAAACAACATATAGGTTTTATTAGGAACATCCACAACTCTATGTTTATCCCTACATGTCATTCATAATAAACTTCTTCATGTCTTGATAAAATTAATCACAAGAAAGGGGTGAGATCATATTATAATAAAGGGTAAGAAATAAAATAGAATATATCATAAACATAACCATTAGTCATGATGAATAACTCAAAACACATGCCTTTAGAAATAAACTTGAACATAATATGGAATTAATATGTGCTGAGTAAATATGCCATAATAAAGCATTATCATCGGTAATATACTAGTAGAATAACCATATGAACATTAAATTACAAGTTTCATAAATAGGAAATGAATAATTAGGTACATCACAACCATATCTCCAATGCCTCATGCCAGGAAAATAAATAATCATTTTTTCAACGCCTCATGCCAAGACCGTAGTTTGTCTCATGGGACCTACCGATGCACCCAGGGGCTATAGTGGGGCCCACCTAGAACTTAATAAGTAAAATTCATTCCTCTTATGAATGGCGATACACATAAACATCATATACATTCATATTGAAACTAACATATGAAATATAAATAAATTTCCCCGTACATTAAACATAATCACTAACCATTCCAAGTAAATTGGTTAATGGTATCAAGATAGAAATACACATTGAAACTCATTATAAACACTTCAAAAAATATTATAGATGATATCATAATATATAAAACACTTTGAAATACATGATTCATCAAAGGATGTTGATATAAATAAAGGTACTTTTAAATGAGGCCATTGAGAAATTTTTGAGGTAATAATCCTTAAACATTCTAAAGTCTCCCATAACACCTAGAAACATTGAAATAATAATCCCTTATAATATCATGAGAATTAGGAGACTCTTGATGTGATATAGAAATGGTAATTACTAACACTACATTCAAATAATATGTAGTGAACAAGGCATATATATCATAAAAGTTAAAGCGAGGTGAGAAAAATATATTTTACTTTGGAAAGATTAGTTCTTTTGGAAAATAATTTGTATTTGTCATAAATCTGGTTTTAAAAATGTATATACCAGAAAATAAAATGTAAGTACATTGATATTACATTTTAGTCATAAATTATGTCCCACTAAAGTGAAATCATGTAAAAAGTCTTTTTAATGAAGCTTTAGAATTAAAAAAATTTAGTGTGGTTTAAAGAATTCATTAAAGTGGTTTTGAAGCGCAATTGCATTTTTTATTTCATAAAACAAAAAATGAACCAAAATATATTTCCATGCAAAAATTTGTGATTTTATAAAGATAGATCTAGATTTAAATAGATTATAGAGTGAACTTCAAAATATGTAAGAATTCGAGAAGTTTCTTGAATCGGGCTTACATTTCAGAAGACTTTTTAAAAGATTCTTTTAAAAAAGTTAAATCCCCATAAAGAAGTATTATTATTGGAAAAAAAATATATTACATTAAAACATAATTTATGAGGATTAAATAATAATGAATAATAATTTCATTGAGGTGAGTAGAGAATAAGAGAAACCTGAATGAAAATGGATATCTGGGTAGAAAAATACAGACAACATTGTAATAACTTGAATCATATGACAAAAAATTATTAATAGTAAAATTTTAAATTTAATACCAAAAAAATAAAGATATTAATGATATAAAACATCAATGGGAATTATTCATACACCATACACAAGTAATATTAGTGAATACAAAATATCTCCCCAAAACAGAAGTGAGATAAAGAAACGCTTACCTTAAGTCCGATGGTGTTTTTTTATTGATCCTAATGAACTGAATAATAAAATTTAGGTTCATTAATTAATAATTAAATAACCTCATATTCATTTAATCAATTTATTATAAACTTATTAAGTATATTCATGTTATTTTAAATTGATTAAGAGGTTCAATTTCATTGTTCAGATCCATTTGTTTCATGATCGGTATACTTATATACATGAATGGAGAATCATGTAAAATGAGGTTGGTTGTCCATAATTGAAGTTATATGTTAGTAGTTAAAATTAATAAGGTTACATGGTTTTAAATTTAATTTGGTTACTTGAAGTGATGATGAATCATTATATACATTATTTAATGATAATCATTTGGGTTAATTGGCGGTTTTTGAACACAACTAACTCATTTTTCTTTATAAATAAAAACTATGTGTAAATTTTTTTTCCAAAAACATAGAGGAGACATATTACATATATTATAGTTAGGTTCAACTATAAAAATAGTTTCATGACCATAATTAAAGAAAATAATAGAAATTGAAGACCCATCATCCTTGTATGTGGAAAATTAGCGCATCTTTTATGGTGTTTTTTACTAATAGCATAAAACAAGGGTAAAGGAGGTATGAGAATAACTTATTCCATAGTCATAAAAAATTTATAGTATATGTAAGGAAAGATAATTTTCATAAAATTTGTATAAGGAGAGGTGAGGATAGAAATGAAAATAAAGGAACTTGAAAAGAAAGTAAAATAATTGAAAAGAAGAATTACCTTTGATTTAATCTTCCTTGAGAGAATCTTTAGGGGAGAGGATTTGGTCTTTTTTTTGAGAAAAAAGGGCTGATGGACGTGGGTGAGGATATTTGGAATATATTTGGTCAGAATTTGGTCTTGGAACAAGTCCTTATAAGAGTTAAGAGAAGAGGGAGTGAGGGAGGTTTTTATAGTGGGGAGAGATGCAATTTTTGAATATCTTAATCATTATTTTATTATTTTGCTCAATACTGGCAATAATATTGATTATTGTTACCAAGAATAGTAATATGAGCATGTGAGTTCAAACCAAGTGGTCTTACATCATACTTACTTCTCCTATGACTCAATAAACCATGTATTTAGCATTTATCATAAATTATTGTATTTTACTATTCACTTAAAAATGAAGTATTTTAGAAAGATCCCGAAAATTCACCGTAACCATTTTGTGACATTTAAAGTAAAAAAATTAATTCCATTTTATCAAAATAATTTTCTAAATAGGTGAAATTTAATGTTTAAATAAAATAGTTATTTAATTGAAAAATACAGATTTTAAATTTAAAATCGATTTTGTAATACTTTCAATTATTAACTATGCTCACATAAAATTATATCAAAATAATTCAAAAAAATATATTTATTTAGGTACATATTTTAGGAAAATTATTTTTAAATCCATTTATTAATTAGAAACTATAATTAAATATTTATCAATCACAAAAATACCAATACTTAATCAATAATTTATAAAATGTTATATCTCATTTATAATGTGCATAAATTTTATTTATTAATCCATGGGTGAGGTTACTATTCATAAGGATATATTAATATTCATAAGGGTACACTACTATTCAAAAGTGTAAGTTACTATTCATAAGGATATGTTACTATTCACTAAAAATTAAGTTTGTTCTATCAGACTCTAAAAATCACACTAAACACAACCTTGTATGTCATATTTTCAAAATTCAAATCACAGAAGTGGAAAAATTATGTTTATTGGATTGGTGATAACAATGTGTTGTTTTTTAGAGACTTAGTGTTTTATGAATTCAATATTAATTTTATTTTCAAATCCTTGAGGTTATACATTTTCCCCTCCTTATAATAAATTTCATCCACAAAATATTGCAATTGATTTTTGAAAGTTAATGGATGATACTTGAAAATTCTCTAGTGGCAATCCCAGATATGGTTAAAATATCCTCTTAATAAGAGGGAAAGGGAAATGTATCAGTTACTAAAAAACTATAAATTCTAATTGGATAACATGGTCATAGAAGAATAATCAAACCACCCTATTCTGATGGAATGTGATAGAGAACATGCTCAGATGAAAAATAATTACTGCAAAACTATCACGAACCGTCCCCCGGGCCCGTGTCGTAACTACCCCAAGCCCGCCTTCCATAGGCCAGGGGCTGGAGGCTAGCACCAAAGGGGCAAATCCTTATAACTTTGAAGGCATTTCCATTATAAAATGTAAACTCACACAACCAGAGAACAAGCGGAAGAAAACACTAAGTAAAGAAGTATAACAAGTGTGATGAAAGTACAAAGGGGGTGGAAATACAAGCCCAATATAAAGGTACAACTACAACTGAAAGAAAAGTACAACTGAAAGGACAACAGCTGAATGGTGATGTAGCTCCTGGATCATCCTCCAGCTTCCTACCTGAAGGGTAGGTACATATGTCCTCCCCAGCACTCCGCGTCTATCGATCCGCTCCGTGTGCCATCACACCGAGTGTCCACCTCCGGGTATCATCCATTCCTCGTACACTCTACCTTGGTCAGCGCTGTCTGTCGTCTGCATCCAACACAACGAGGTGTGGGCATATCCCGTGCAAGGGTGAGTATAACGATACTCAGTAGAGACCCCATGACCCTAAAGTTCTCACAAAATCCAACAAGGATAAACCACAAAGAAATATCTTGACAGATAACCTTTACTTATATATATGCCCATACATATACCTAAGTTATCAAGTAACCCATCTAAATCATGAGGAAAACACAAAGGTCATTGACTCAGCTCAAACCAGGATTTTTATTCATGATGTTGAAAACACGGATCCTGGAGAACTCCTCCTCTATTGAGCGTAGCAGTCCTGTCACGACTCTGAGGTGCTACTCACTAACCTTAGACTACTGAGGTACTCCTCCTGTCGAGTACCGCGGGTCTGCCACCCCAACACAGTAGTGCTCCCCACCATGGGTCTTCCGCCCCAACATAGTAGTGCTCCCCCTAAAATCCTACAAAGGTACTCCTCCTGTTGCGTACCACGGGTCTGCCGCCCCAACACAGTAGCTCTCCCAACTGGGCTAGTCAAGTCACTCTGAATCGAATCGGACAAGTAGTCATCCGATCTCAGCCAGCTACAAGGTCTCCGAATTCCGTATGCTTGTCTCCGAGAGGATCCTCTCCATGAGCTACTGGTCTATACTCCAATTGTCACTTAATCTCACGTGGAAGTATCTCAAAGGGCCTCCTTGTCATATAGGTCTCAACGCAACACACAACGCGTCAATCATATGTTCGGTCTGTGAGTTATTAGACTTTTTATCCTAGGGGCCCGGTTGGTTTCGCGTACAAACCAAACCGACGGTATCTCAGCTCTACCCCAAACCCCCATGGGGTATTCTCAAAGAAACCGTTTCTCAATGAGATTACCAACGCCACTGACGGTTCGTCAAACAGACGTCCGGTCTGAGAGTTATTGGCTTTTCTATTCCAGGGTCCCAGTTGGGTTTTAAGCTAAAACCAACCCAACCATACTCCAACTGTGTCCGAACCTCAATTGGAGTATTACATAAGAACCGTCTCATCAAAAGGAATCCAACGCAATTGACGGCACGTTAATCGGACGTCCGGTCCTTATGTTATAAGCGTTTACACTCCGTGGGCCCGGTTGGTTTCGGGTTCGAACCAACCCGGCTGTACCCAAACTTTACCTAAACCTTGATTTTAATATTCCTAAACTTCCGTCTCTATCCAAGGATTCCAATGCAACTTACGGTGCGTTGATCGTAGGTATGTAGCTCAAGTTATAGTTGTTTAACCGAAAATGGTCCGAAAAAGGGGGGTCTGGGCCCGGTCCGACCCTGGCCAACCCACCCTGGGTCGGCCCGAACTGGGTCAGCCCAACCTGAGTCTGAGTCTGGCCCGGCTGGGCACGGCTAGTGCGACCCGGCCCGACTATGCGTGGCCCGACCCACGGCCGGCCGCGGCTCGGTCGACCTGGTCGAGCGGGTGGGCGCGGTCTCCCCAGCTGGCGCGGCTTAATGTCGCGCCTCCTCAAATCCAGATCGGCTTTGTCATTCTAGTTCTTCTTCCACCACTGTGGTTCTGCCGCGACGTTCTGCTCTGATGGAGCGCCGCTGCTGTTGGACTCTGGCCCTTCTGTGCCGGCGTGGCGTGCCGGCACCACCTTCCGTGGACCACCGGACGCGCTCCAGTGGTCCGATTCTCCCACTGTTTGCACTTGTGGCTCTCCTGGGACCCGCTCTTCCCCGCGACAGCTTCAAATCGCCGTTGCGGTCCCGTTTCGTCGTCACCAAAAATTTTGCGCCTCAAGAACGAAACGGTGATGGGTTCAGACTTGTTCATTAGTCTGTACCCACCGCATTAGTGGTTTAAATAATCATCCAACCAATTAAACACCCATGCTCGAGGGTTTAATCACATATATAAAATATACAAAAAAATCACCCTACCTCGATTATGATGTTTCACGTCATCGAGCCGTGGAAGACGAGCGTCATGGTAGATGGCGTCGAAGAACGGCGTCGCAGAGATCAGTCGTCGATTCCATGGATGTCGGGGTGAGTACGAGGAGGAAACGACGTTGGAAACTTCGCGTTCTTAGAATCGTAGAGCGTTCCTCATCGAGGGAGAAAGTCCTTCTTCGTCGGAGGTGTTATTCGTTGAAGAGGCGGCGTTCATTGTGGAAGGCTGGTGTTCTTCAATGAAAGAGGAACTCTCTTCTTCTTTTACACAAGAGCTCTCTCAAATCTTCCCAACACAACGTGTGCCCAAAATAAAATAATAGCTATGGATATTATTTTATTAACACTTGAAATTCAAAATTCAAATAACTTAATTAATTAATTAATAGGTTAAATTCATTAATTAAGGTGTGTTGGTAAATAAAAAAGAGATAGAGAGGGAGAGGAAACGCTCTCATTCAATAAGGGAAGATGTCAAAGAATTAAATAAAGGGGGTTTAAGGGAGTTTAGGGAAGATGAAAGGTTGGGGATCATGTGGGCCCCACCTGACAAATATCCACACATGGGAAGTTAGGTGGTTTTGGGTTCCACCCTTAACTCCCATTTGTAGGATATAACTACCATAGATATAATAAAATTGTGTACTACCAATTTTATTTCTTTTAATCTAAATCCCCAATTATTAACTTTCAACTCGCATAAAACGCAACTGTAGTAAAGGTCCCCTTAATCAATTATCGGCGTTGCAAGTTTATCGGTGTCCTTATTTTTAAATTCCGAGCACCAGTTCAAGAGATAGAAAATCCCACACGTATGTTTACAGAACGTACCCGAACAAAACATCATAAATCGATTCCAGGCACACCGGGCCTCTGAATCAGGCGCCGTCAGAAGCCATAGACTCATAAAATTCCAAAGAATCATGAAACAAAATTCCTTGAAAATTTTGGGTCTTTACATTACTCCCACCTCAGATATTTACATCCCTATGATGGTATAACACAAACTAGGGAGACTAAAGGGGTGAGCAAGCATCTGAGCCTCTTGCTCCCATGTGCTCCACTGGAGGTTCCCGTATTTCCAGCGAATGCGCACTAGAGGAATCGAATGCCCTCGTAGTATCCAATCCTGTTCATTATCAATCTCTACCGGAACCTCCGTGAAAGTCACCCCGTCATCGATATCCAGCTCCCTGTGGTCGATGATGTGGGATGATTCGTGCACGTATCTTCTCAACTGAGATACGTGGAAGACGTCATGCACCCGGTGCAACTGAGGTGGAAAGGATAGGTATTAAGCCACCTCGACTACTCTTCTGAGAACCTGGAATGGTCCGATGATCCTCGAGGATAACTTGCCACCTCAACCACATCTCCGTAGATCTCGTCGAGGGGAGACCCATATAAAGACATGGTCGCCATCCTTAAACTCCAGTGGTCTCCGTCTCTTATCAGCATAGGACTTCTGTTTACTCTGTGCAGTCTTCATTCGCTCCTAAATGATCTGCACCTTCTCCATCGTAGCATGCACCATCTCAGGTCCTACAAGTGCTGACTCCCCTAGGTTAGTCCAGCACAGAGGTGATCTGCAAGGTCAGCTGTAAAGTGCTTCGTAAGGTGCCATCCTGATCGAGGACGATTGTCGAAAGCACACCATGAAGTCGTACGTTCTCCTATACGTAGAGGCGTTCAAATCTCTTTACTAAGCCATACTTCTTGATCGGTAGGAAGTGGGATAACAAGGTGAGTCGGTCGACGATCACCCTTCTTCACCTACGATCTCTAAGAGCTGCTAAGATTTCTCTTTTTCTGAAAAGATAAATTCGGTCTCCTCCCCTGGATGAACCACACCCATTTCCTAATACAATCAATTCTGACATGAATGATACATTCATGCCATCAACGACATTGTAAGGCCTTGATCCTACTACCAAGAGATCGAACCGTTACTCTCACCTCCAAGGGTCAAGTCACACTGTCGGTATTAGTGTGTGGTCACTGGGTCTCCTCCAGTAGGAATCTCGAAAGTGAGATTCAAGTCCATGGTTTTAACCGAAACCTCTTACTATAAACCATAAAAAAAGGAGAGGAAAGTAAACGTCACAAAGATAAGTGGCTTTTATTACAACCGTTCAAATTAAAAAGGTAGATAACAACCACAAACAACAACAACATGGAAACAAGAAGCACCAAGAACAAATGCCTCTATGCTTGGAAGTAGTCTCGCTCCTTTCCACCTCCTTCCGGAGCTCCATAGTCGTATGATTCAGCTGCCGGAAGTTGTTCTCTCCCATATCCACCCATTCCCTACTGTTGGGGTGGACCTCCTGGTGGTGGTGGTGGCAACACCTCGAAGGGTCGTACACCACCAGCTGTACGGCCAGCTCCTCTGCCTTGGTCTGGTAGGTTCCTCTACTGCCTGCTGCTCATCTGCTGGACATGTAACACCCCGAGATTTTATAAGATATATTCTTTTTAATTTCTTTCATATCTTCTTTTGTATGCTACACCAATATTATCTTACACTATACACAACACCGTATTAGTTTGCAGTATACACAACAATATTCTTGGATCGTGTTACACACAATTTCAAGTTTGTTTGATAGTTGTTATTCTACGCAACATTGAGTGTATATATATATATATTCAATGTATAAATGAAATATGGTTGTATTTTTTTATACGCAACAACAAAGGTGTCTTTCACTACACTCCACCCTGACTTGTCTTTCATTACACGCAATCGCGACCTTCCTTGATAGCGTGTGTTGTACGCAATACCGAGTTTCACTAAACGACGATATATTGTTATAATATTATTATGAACTAGCCGTTATGAATATTAGTATCTAAAATTTTAATTTTATAACATTATAATTCATCTTACACATTTTATAGAACATGGTGTGAGAACAAAATAATTTTTTCGGGTAAAATATGTATTTTTCAAAAATTGCAGTTTTGCCGCATTTTGATGGCGCACCCACTTTAAATCTAGTTTTTTGACATGTTTATAAGTTCCATTTGAAAAAATAAAATTATTCCTTGGAATCAGGATATAAAAATTTAATTTGGAGAAAATTTTCATATTATTCTGATAACTTTCATATTTTAATGAATAGGAAAAACATGCTAAATTTTAATTAAAAACAACTTTTTTCATCGCAATATTTTATATGGTTAGATTATATTTTTAATTGGTTTTAAAGTTTAATTAGAATACATTTTTACCATTTAATCCAATTTTGGTCATTGGAATTAATTTCACTTTGAAATTGGACATAATCAAGTCTCGATCTTTTGATAGTTATTGTTTCTTAAAAATACGCTATTTATTTTGATAACGGGAATTAATTTTAAAATTAATTATTTCCACTTAAATGTTTTGAATTTGGAAAAATAGACATCATTTTTGAATTCAGAATATCATATATATCTTAGGCTGAATTTTAGGTATTTTTCTGAAAAACTTCAATTTCTGATGAATAGTGAAACCACTTAGTGGTAGTTAAAAAACGGACTCTTACATTTAAATGAAATTTTATCACTTCTGTGAATTGAATTTCAAAAATATGACATACATGGTTGTTATAAAGAAGTAAAATGTGGTTCAATAAGATGAAAATATTTTTTGGTGAATAGTAACTTTTTACTTTTATTTACTGCGGTTAAAGGTAAATGTGGTAATTCAAGGTTAAAAGAATATTATAATAATTCAAAATTACCTTAACACTTTTCCTAACCTTATTGGATGAGTAGTGGCTGACCATGGGCATCCTTGGGTCGATTTTGGGACCCCATTGAGCCACTTGGTAGTGATAATGACAATTTGGATTAATTAATTTAATGTAAAGAAAAAATTGACATTAACAAAAATCTTTTAGTAATTAATTTTTATAAGGGGTTATATAAATTATCTTTTCGACTATATGTATTAATTTTAAAGATAAAAATATTTCCTACATTTCCGTTTTTTTTATAATTTTTAGACATCAAATAAATTAAATTATTTATGGGTCAATAATGATGCAGTATTTACCTCATTAATCAATGATTTAAATAAATAAGATTGTAATGATTAGAATATTATCCAAAACATGTACAATTCTAATTGGATGATTTTATTTCTACCATGAGTCATGTTATCTTCATCTTTAATTATTTTTGGACCTTTTCAAACCGAAGATAAGTTTATAATAAAATAATATTCTCACACTTTCCAAAGGGGCCTCTCTCCTCCCTTATAAAAGGGCACCTCCTCCCTCTCTTCTTCACAACACTTCGAGCCTTCAAGATCGGCCAAACCCTTCCCATTTCTCTTCTCCCATTACCTATAAATATTCTAGAGGTTCTGGTCTTCTCAAAAGGCCAACTCTAGTCCCTTAAAAGGAAGCTTAAAATAGGTGCGTCGAAGAAGAGGTAATCTCTTCTACTGATTCTTCCATGTTTCATTATTCTTCAACTTCTTCTTCTTTAGTTGTTTCATTAGAAAGTAATAAAATAAGTATCACTAATATAATGATATGTTATTATAAATATTAAAAAAATCCCATTTCACCTTCTATCCATCCTATGGAAAACAAAGTCACCGTGCGTGCGTACGTATGGAATACCATCTCCACGTCGTGGTGTAATCTGTTTTTCCACCACCACATTACTTGGATTGTTATAATGGTATAAATAATAACTATATATGGTTATTATAACATCATAATTATTCTAAGATATTGTATCATCCACTCCAATTCTATTTAACAATTATGGGAATAATATCATCGCTCGTGCGTACGTACGGACTACCGTCTCCACGAATGCGATGAGATTAATTTTCCATGATTAACCATTAAAGTATGATTATAAAGTATATATAATAAATAATCATGAAATATATTACATAATAATGATACTGTATTTATGTACACATATGTTTCATTTACTTAATTCCATTCAATTCCATAAGGAAATGAAAACAGCGTTCATGCGTACGTACGACCTACCATCTCCATGAACATTGTATTTCATTCCATTTTTCGATCTATCATATATTTTTATATGATGGATATAAAATATATATATAAATAATGTTTTACATTCTAAAATTATGTAAATAAGATATATTTAATAATATCAAGATCAACAAATTGAAACACGTATGATAAATGAAACGATTTTACCCAAAACACTACTTTAACATGGAATTTACAAAAGAACGGGTAATATAAAGTCATAAGTGAACCATATATGATATCATAACAATGAATATGATTCTTTAATAAGTCAATGACATTATTTAAATCATTATATAAGAGGTTCAGATACATACGAAGCATATCAGACATAAGATAAGTGATAACTTTTCCAATCTCGTTTTGATCCGAGATTGTTTATTCGTAAGTATTTACTGAGGTTATATTTATCATCCATGTCCCTTTTTTCAAAAAATGGTTTCATGTATGTTTAAAGTTATTTTTACAAATTTTTGACTTTTACTACACGGTGTGTAAGGAATCTTTCTTTTTTTCACCATACGAGGTACTTTCTGACTTTTCCAGCAAAAGTACGAGAAGAATGTTTTTTAACTTATACAGCATGAATGGATTTTTACAGTTTCATAGTGCCTTATTTTCATGAATCTTACTCTACATGATTTCATGACTATTTTCAACAAAATCATTTTCTTTTAAAATTGCATGGCATTTTGTAAAAAGAAAATGATTTTGAAGAAGAAAGGATACTTTCTTCAAGAATTCATTTCATGTGTTTTATCAAAACCATTTTTCCATATAATATTGAATTATTTAATATGTGTATGTTTCAAGTATAATTTCTCTATGATTTACATGGTTTCAATTTTCTTATGATGAAATGATATCCATTTTTTATATGGATTATGTTATGATGCAATGATGTTTATGAAACCCATTTTATTCTTTGGGTAATTGTAACGCCCCGACCCCAGCTACCCAGAGTCGGTGCATTAATTACATAACATTGGCATGATCACAAGAAAGATCAAATCTCGAAAGACCGATTGGTTTAGTAGCCTTGGAAACACTAGATATATTCATAAGTTTTACATTACATCATAAAATGAAAAACTACTACAACAACATAATGTCTCCATAATCCACACTACTATCCCCTCATAATATCCCTGCAGGTCATTCATAATTTACTTCTTCACATCCTGGGGAAAAAATAAAACATAGAAAAGGGGTGAGCTCAAATGCCCAGTAAGGATAACAATAAAGCGGAAACTTTCATAAATAAGAATAAACATTTAAGGCAATGCATTACTAAAACAAAAGCCTTTTAAAATTGAACTTCAACATGGTATGGCAAAAGTAAAATGAAATAATTCCATTTACTTATTCACATGGATATTCTACTAATCGAATAATCACATGCAAAAATCAATAACCACTTTCATAATGTTGGAATGCATAATGCCAGACTATCATAACCACATAGCCAAGGCCCCGTGCCAAGACTACAAATAAGATTTTGTCAAGGCCTTGTGCCAAGACACTAGTTTGTCTCATGAGACCTACCGATGCATCGAGGAGCTATAGCGGGCTCCACCCGTCACTTATTAAGTCCAATTCATTCCCATATGAAAAGGTTTAAACATAACATAAACATTCGTATTAAAACTAGCATACGAAATGTCAATAATTTCACCATAAACTATGAATGGTATAAAAATAGCACATCCACAGTCAAACATATCACAAAAACTTCAATACAATATAGAAGTTTTGTATCATAATAAATCAACTTCAAATAATCTTAAAATCCATCAAAGGATGTTGACATAGATGAAATCAAAATTCTTTTTAAAGAAGTATCTCCTTTTATTTTGAAATCATTTAAGATCCATATAAAATAAAACATTTTCTTTGAAAATATTCTTATAAGCTTGTATGGAAAGCTTCGACGATTTTATAACGGTGGAAAATAACCGCACCCGCCGTATAAGTTAAAAAAAACATTCTTACCTCAATTCAGTCGAAAAGGTTAAAAAGGACCTTGTTTTGAAAACGACGGAAAGATTCCTTTATAAACCTCTTATAAAAAGTCAAACAAGGGTATAAATGACTTTAACCCATATTCTTGTAAATAGTAAAAATGTTTTGAAATACATTTCAAAGAAACATGGATGTGGATGATAAAGAGATCCCAGTAGATTATTACGTATAATACAACCTCGGATAATGAAGAGATTGTGAAATAACCCTTACCTTGTACTTTTTCCTTGGTTGGGGTAGGTTAACCTCCTGTATAATGGTGAAATAATTGTTATTAAATTATACAAGAATCATATACATTAATATGATATCATATATGATCTTTTAATATTGATTTGATAATAATATCTTAGTATTATCGTTGTTTCGGGTGTTAACTTATATGTTTTGTTACGTAAGACATGTTTGTAAAGGATAGGTTGTATATTATTCATATCCAGAATGATATCAAGTCCTTAAACATCATTTTTAAATCATAAAATGATAATTACGCTTTAATGGTTACGATGGAGAATGAATCTCATCGCGTTCGTGGAGACGGTAGTCCGTACGTACGCACGAGCGACAATATCATTCTTTTGATATTAAAATAATATATAAATGGATGGTATATCATATATACAGAATCATTAACATGTTATATTTATTATTTACATGAGTTACACATCATTATTATACCCATCCAAATAATATTATATTGAATAACAATTACACCACGACGTGGAGACGGTAAGCCGTACGTACGCACGTATGGTGACATGTTATTCAAAGGGTGGATAGAATACTGAATATGATTGTACCATATTTATAATAACATCACAGTATATGTGAGATACTGGAGTTATTATTTCAGAATGGTAAGAACAAAGGAAGAAGAAGTGGAAGAAGAAATGAACTTAGAAAAGGGTGGTGAAATCATTACCTCTTCTTCGGGTTCTTCCTTTTGATTTGATCAAAAGGGCTCCTTAGGTTGGCTTTCTGATCCAAATAAGGCCTCTAGGTTGTATTGAGGGATGTTGGGAGAGTATTCGGGCAGATTTTGGCAGAACCAAAAGGCTTTGAAGGTGTGAAGAAATGAGGAGGAGTGCCCTTTTATAAGAGGGGTGAGGGGCACCTTTGGAAAAGCTAGAAATATTAATTTATAATAAATTTATATTCGGTTTCTAAAGGCTCCAAAGTTGACTATTCAAAGGATGAGGTGTGGATAGGTCGAAAACAACTCATCCAATAGAATTTAGACAGGTTTGGGTACTTATATTAACCTTATCTTTAAGTATTAACTCTAAGTTAATTAGTTTCACTTTTACAATGTCTCTTTGTATTTTTATATAATATGATTAATAAACTTACTATATACATCCAAGCGACCCCCAAGTGGTCCATTAGTGAGGAACCTATCATAATATAAGTCTCTTGGCCGAACCTTAGATTTTTAGGAATTTAATATCAATTAATAATATAATATTTGTTTTAAGAACTCTTTTATGTCAATTTTGACACTATTCAATAGTTGATTTTTGTGAAACTCCTAACAGATTTATTACTTCGAACAAAGTCAATTAAATCAATCCTAATATATCATATTATCATAGAAAATTAGTTTAATTCATTAAAAGTTTCATATTATAATTATTTGGGTATTTATAAGATCAATTATTTTTATTTTTCACTATTTTAGTAATTACTGCATCATCATTGTGTCATAAATAAAATAAATTATATAATGTCTAAAAATTATAAATAAAATATCATTATGTATGAAATCTTTTTATCTTTCTAATGAATATTTATAATCGAAAATCCAACATGTATAACCCTATGTAAAAATTGTTGTTCTAAAAGATATATGCTTGTGTCATTTTTGTATTCATTTTGACTTAATTAAAATAAAGTGTCATTATCACTTACAAGTGGATCCATGGGGTCCCAAAATAGACCCAAAGATGCCCATGGTCGACCATGTATCAACCAATAGGGTTAAGACACGTTTTAGGGTAATTTAGTATTATTATAATATTATTTTTTTTAACCCTTATTTACCGGATTTACCCTTTAACCATGGTAAATAAAATATTTACCGCAGTAATTATTCAAAATGTGTAAAAATAAAAGTTACCTATTTACACAATTTGAACATCCTGATTCCAAATATGGAATCCATTTTCCTAAATTCAAAACACAGAAGTGGCAGAAATTAATTTAAAATTAATTCCCGCTGTCAAAACAAAAAGCGTGTTTTTAAGAGATAATAACTATCAAAAGATTGACACTTGTTTATGTTCGGTTTAATTGTAAAATTATGTCCGATGATAAACATTAAATTGAATGGTAAAAATATATTCTAAATATACTTTAAAACCACTCAAATTCATAATTTATCACTATTAATTATTTTGATTAAAAAAGTTGTTTTTAATTAAAATTTAGAAATTTTCACTATTCATCAAAATATGAAAGTTATCCGAAATGTACCAAAATTTCACCCTAGGCTAATTTTGATATTCCGAATCCAAAAATGAAGTCCATTTTGAAATATAGAATATATATGATTTCAAAAAGTAGGTATTACTATTCACAACGGCTAGTTTAATTAGTTGTGGTGTGTGTTAGAACTCGAGGTTGCGTACAACACACGCTATCGCATTATTCGAAGGGAAACGTACCGTAGAAGCTTGGGGTGTTACATTCTCCCCTCCTTCAAATAATTGCGTCCTCGCAATTTCTAGGGTATTACTGCATAAAAAGACTCGGGTGGTTCTTCATCATAAGTTCCTCGGGTTCCCACGTTGCCTCTTCCATTTTATGATTTCTCCACAAAACTTTTACCAGACGCGTCGTCCGGTTTCTCAGTACTTGTTCTCTTGTATCAAGAATCCTGACGGGCTCTTCGCAATAAGACAGATCGGGTTCCAGTTCTAATTCCTCATAGGTGAGTACATGCGTTGGGTCAGGCATGTATTTTCTCAACAGAGATACGTGGAACACATCGTGAACTTTGGAGAGACTTGGCGGCATTGCCAATCGGTAAGCTACAGCCCCAATTCGTTCTAGAATTTCGAAAGGTCCGATGTACCTGGGACTCAATTTACCTTTCTTACCAAAACGTATGACTCCCTTCCACGGAGATACCTTCAGGAAAACATGATCACCGACTTGAAATTCCAAATCCTTCCTTCGATTATCGGCATAGCTCTTCTGCCTACTTTGAGCTGCTTTGATGTGATTTTGGATTACCTTTACCTTTTCCATCGTTTCCTCCACCAGTTCTAGACCTACAAGTTTTCTTTCACCGACGTCATCCCAACAGGTTGGTGTACGACATCTCTTTCCGTATAACGCTTCATATGGTGCCATCTGAATACTCGAATGGAAGCTATTGTTATAGGAAAATTCTACCAGAGGTAAATATTGATCCCACATACCCTGAAAGTCAAGTGAGCAAGATCTCAACATGTCTTCTAAGGTTTGAATAGTCCGTTCTGATTGTCCGTCTGTCTGAGGGTGGTAAGCAGTGCTCAAATGAAGTTCAGTATCCAGGGATTTCTGAAGACTTTTCCAGAATCTTGAAGTAAAACGGGGATCACGATCCGAAACAATTGATAGGGGTACACCATGAAGTCTCACAACTTCATTAATGTATAGTCTTGCTAGACGTTCCAGGGGTAGATCTTCTCTTATAGCAAGAAAATGTGCTGACTTGGTAAGACGATCAACAATAACCCATATTGCATCGTTCCTTCTAGGAGTCTTTGGTAGCCCCATGACAAAGTCCATCGTAATATTGTCCCATTTCCACTCTGGTATGGGAAGAGGTTGCATGACTCCTCCAGGCTGTTGCCTTCCAGCTTTCACTTGTTGACAAACCATACATCTTGATACAAAATCAGCAATCTCCCTCTTCATGTTGTCCCACCAAAAATGTTCCTTCAAATCTCTATACATTTTGGTGCTCCCAGGGTGTATAGAGAAATTGGAACTATGAGCATCATCCAGCAATTACCTTTTTAGATCAGGTATATTGGGAACACAAAGTCTCTTTCCAAATTTCAAAATTCCACCTTCATACGCAAAGTCTCTCAATCTCCCATCATTCACAGCTTTAATCTTCTTCTGAAATTCTTCATCATCGGTCTGAGAACTCTTAATCCTTTCTAGTAAAGATGGTTTGGCAACCATTTGAAAAAGCATTGATGTTTCACCTTCCCTGGTTATTCCCATGTCCATCTTCACTAGATCCATGAAAATTGGATCCCTTTCAATTCTCATCATGTTCAAAACTCCATGGTCTTTTCTGCTCAAAGCATCTGCCACCTTGTTTGCCTTCCCCGGGTGGTAGTGTATCGTACAATCATAATCCTTGAGTAATTCAAGCCATCTCCTTTGCCTCATGTTGAGTTCTTTTTGTGAGAAAATATACTTCAAACTCTTGTGATCAGTATAAATCTCACATTTTTCACCATAGAGGTAGTGCCTCCATATCTTCAAAGCAAAGATCACAGCTGCTAACTCAAGATCATGAGTAGGATAGTTTTGTTCATGAATTTTCAACTGTCGTGATGCATAGGCAATAACTCTATCATTCTGCATAAGGACACAGCCAAGTCCTTTCTTTGATGCATCACTATAAAAAACGAACCCATCATTCCCCGATGGTAGAGTCAATATAGGAGCATTGACTAATCTTCTCTTCAGTTCTTCGAAACATTCTTCACACTCTTTTGTCCAAACAAATTTAACCCCTTTACGTGTGAGCTTCGTTAATGGGTTTGCCAATCGGGCAAAATTCTGGACGAAACGTCGATAATAACCTGCCAAACCAATAAAACTACGTACCTCAGTTATACTCATAGGTGCTGGCCATTCTTGGATTGCCTTGGTCTTAGAAGGATCAACAGAGATTCCATCTTTAGAGACAATATGTCCAAGAAAAGAAATCTCCTGAAGCCAGAATTCACACTTGCTAAACTTTCCATATAATTCATGCCTCCTCAGAGTCTTCAAGATAATGCGCAAGTGATTTTCATGATCTTCATAGGTTTTGGAGTATACCAATATATCATCAATAAATACTACCACAAATTCATCGAGATACTCCTTGAAAACTCTATTCATCAGATCCATGAATACAGAGGGTGCATTGGTCAATCCAAACGGCATTACAGTAAACTCGTAATGCCCGTACCTGGTTCGAAATGCTGTTTTCGGAATGTCTTCCTTCTTCACACACAACTGATGGTATCCAGATCGAAGGTCAATCTTTGAAAAGTATTGAGCTCCATGCAGTTGGTCAAATAAATCATCAATACGAGGTAGGGGATACTTGTTCTTTATCGTTATAGCATTGATCTCCCTGTAGTCAATACATAACCTCATAGATCCATCTTTCTTTTTAACAAAAAGAACAGGGGCTCCCCATGGAGAAACACTAGGGCGAATAAATCCCTTATTACTCAATTCCTCTGGTTGTTTCTTTAGTTCGACTAACTCTACAGTGGCCATTCTATAAGGGGTCTTCGATATAGGCCTTGATCCAGGAATCAAATCAATGGAAAACTCAACTTCTCGTTCTGGAGGATGTCCAGGTAAATCTTCCGGAAATACATCTACAAATTCTTTCACAACAGGTACACCCTCTATTTGAACATTCCTTTCCTCACCGATAGTTACTTCATTCTCTTCCTCCCCAATAATTGAATTAAGTTGAGCTACTGGGGGTGGGTCTAAATAAGAATTAGGTGGTGACGATTCTGCTCTAAAAATAAGGTGTTCCTTATCATTATCATCAAGAATCGTAACCTCTTTCTTCTTACAATAAATCTTCGCATCATAGTCCGAAAGCCAGTCCATACCGAGGATTATATCAAACTCAATCATAGGTATGACGATGAAATCAGCAGATAAAGAAAATTTATGTGCTCTAATCAGAGTTTATCTAAATCTAGCTTCCAAGGTTTGTACTAAACCTCCCTCTGATACCAACTGTAACGCCCCGACCCCAGCTACCCAGAGTCGGTGCATTAATTACATAACATTGGCATGATCACAAGAAAGATCAAATCTCGAAAGACCGATTGGTTTAGTAGCCTTGGAAACACTAGATATATTCATAAGTTTTACATTACATCATAAAATGAAAAACTACTACAACAACATAATGTCTCCATAATCCACACTACTATCCCCTCATAATATCCCTGCAGGTCATTCATAATTTACTTCTTCACATCCTGGGGAAAAAATAAAACATAGAAAAGGGGTGAGCTCAAAGGCCCAGTAAGGATAACAATATAGCGGAAACTTTCATAAATAAGAATAAACATTTAAGGCAATGCATTACTAAAACAAAAGCCTTTTAAAATTGAACTTCAACATGGTATGGCAAAAGTAAAATGAAATAATGCCATTTACTTATTCACATGGATATTCTACTAATCGAATAATCACATGCAAAAATCAATAACCACTTTCATAATGTTGGAATGCATAATGCCAGACTATCATAACCACATAGCCAAGGCCTCGTGCCAAGACTACAAATAAGATTTTGTCAAGGCCTTGTGCCAAGACACTAGTTTGTCTCATGAGACCTACCGATGCATCGAGGAGCTATAGCGGGCTCCACCCGTCACTTATTAAGTCCAATGCATTCCCATATGAAAAGGTTTAAACATAACATAAACATTCGTATTAAAACTAGCATACGAAATGTCAATAATTTCACCATAAACTATGAATGGTATAAAAATAGCACATCCACAGTCAAACATATCACAAAAACTTCAATACAATATAGAAGTTTTGTATCATAATAAATCAACTTCAAATAATCTTAAAATCCATCAAAGGATGTTGACATAGATGAAATCAAAATTCTTTTTAAAGAAGTATCTCCTTTTATTTTGAAATCATTTAAGATCCATATAAAATAAAACATTTTCTTTGAAAATATTCTTATAAGCTTGTATGGAAAGCTTCGACGATTTTATAACGGCGGAAAATAACCTCACCCGCCGTATAAGTTAAAAAAAACATTCTTACCTCAATTCAGTCGAAAAGGTTAAAAAGGACCTTGTTTTGAAAACGACGGAAAGATTCCTTTATAAACCTCTCATAAAAAGTCAAACAAGGGTATAAATGACTTTAACCCATATTCTTGTAAATAGTAAAAATGTTTTGAAATACATTTCAAAGAAACATGGATGTGGATGATAAAGAGATCCCAGTAGATTATTACGTATAATACAACCTCGGATAATGAAGAGATTGTGAAATAACCCTTACCTTGTACTTTTTCCTTGGTTGGGGTAGGTTAACCTCCTGTATAATGGTGAAATAATTGTTATTAAATTATACAAGAATCATATACATTAATATGATATCATATATGATCTTTTAATATTGATTTGATAATAATATCTTAGTATTATCGTTGTTTCGGGTGTTAACTTATATGTTTTGTTACGTAAGACATGTTTGTAAAGGATAGGTTGTATATTATTCATATCCAGAATGATATCAAGTCCTTAAACATCATTTTTAAATCATAAAATGATAATTACGCTTTAATGGTTACGATGGAGACTGAATCTCATCGCGTTCGTGGAGACGGTAGTCCGTACGTACGCACGAGCGACAATATCATTCTTTTGATATTAAAATAATATATAAATGGATGGTATATCATATATACAGAATCATTAACATGTTATATTTATTATTTACATGAGTTACACATCATTATTATACCCATCCAAATAATATTATATTGAATAACAATTACACCACGACGTGGAGACGGTAAGCCGTACGTACGCACGTATGGTGACATGTTATTCAAAGGGTGGATAGAATACTGAATATGATTGTACCATATTTATAATAACATCACAGTATATGTGAGATACTGGAGTTATTACTTCCGAATGGTAAGAACAAAGGAAGAAGAAGTGGAAGAAGAAATGAACTTAGAAAAGGGTGGTGAAATCATTACCTCTTCTTCGGGTTCTTCCTTTTGATTTGATCAAAAGGGCTCCTTAGGTTGGCTTTCTGATCAAAATAAGGCCTCTAGGTTGTATTGAGGGATGTTGGGAGAGTATTCGGGCAGATTTTGGCCGAACCAAAAGGCTTTGAAGGTGTGAAGAAATGAGAAGGAGGAGTGCCCTTTTATAAGAGGGGTGAGGGGCACCTTTGGAAAAGCTAGAAATATTAATTTATAATAAATTCATATTCGGTTTCTAAAGGCTCCAAAGTTGACTATTCAAAGTATGAGGTGTGGATAGGTCGAAAACAACTCATCCAATAGAATTTAGACAGGTTTGGGTACTTATATTAACCTTATCTTTAAGTATTAACTCTAAGTTAATTAGTTTCACTTTTACAATGTCTCTTTGTATTTTTATATAATATGATTAATAAACTTACTATATACATCCAAGCGACCCCCAAGTGGTCCATTAGTGAGGAACCTATCATAATATAAGTCTCTTGGCCGAACCTTAGATTTTTAGGAATTTAATATCAATTAATAATATAATATTTGTTTTAAGAACTCTTTTATGTCAATTTTGACACTATTCAATAGTTGATTTTTGTGAAACTCCTAACAGATTGATTTCTTCGAACAAAGTCAATTAAATCAATCCTAATATATCATATTATCATAGAAAATTAGTTTAATTCATTAAAAGTTTCATATTATAATTATTTGGGTATTTATAAGATCAATTATTTTTATTTTTCACTATTTTAGTAATTACTGCATCATCATTGTGTCATAAATAAAATAAATTATATAATGTATAAAAATTATAAATAAAATATCATTATGTATGAAATCTTTTTATCTTTCTAATGAATATTTATAATCGAAAATCCAACATGTATAACCCTATGTAAAAATTGTTGTTCTAAAAGATATATGCTTGTGTCATTTTTGTATTCATTTTGACTTAATTAAAATAAAGTGTCATTATCACTTACAAGTGGATCCATGGGGTCCCAAAATAGACCCAAAGATGCCCATGGTCGACCATGTATCAACCAATAGGGTTAAGACACGTTTTAGGGTAATTTAGTATTATTATAATATTATTTTTTTTAACCCTTATTTACCGGATTTACCCTTTAACCATGGTAAATAAAATATTTACCGCAGTAATTATTCAAAATGTGTAAAAATAAAAGTTACCTATTTACACAATTTGAACATCCTGATTCCAAATATGGAATCCATTTTCCTAAATTCAAAACACAGAAGTGTCAGAAATTAATTTAAAATTAATTCCCGCTGTCAAAACAAAAAGCGTGTTTTTAAGAGATAATAACTATCAAAAGATTGACACTTGTTTATGTTCGGTTTAATTGTAAAATTATGTCCAATGATAAACATTAAATTGAATGGTAAAAATATATTCTAAATATACTTTAAAACCACTCAAATTCATAATTTATCACTATTAATTATTTTGATTAAAAAAGTTGTTTTTAATTAAAATTTAGAAATTTTCACTATTCATCAAAATATGAAAGTTATCCGAAATGTACCAAAATTTCACCCTAGGCTAATTTTGATATTCCGAATCCAAAAATGAAGTCCATTTTGAAATATAGAATATATATGATTTCAAAAAGTAGGTATTACTATTCACAACGGCTAGTTTAATTAGTTGTGGTGTGTGTTAGAACTCGAGGTTGCGTACAACACACGCTATCGCATTATTCGAAGGGAAACGTACCGTAGAAGCTTGGGGTGTTACAGTAATGATGAATGATTTATGTTCATGTTGTGACACACGTAAGAATGATTTCATTTTGAGATGGGTGGGACCTATATCTCCCTCAAATGCATTGGGTAAAGATTTATATCTCATGAGATAGACATGTCTGGAATGGTAAGTTAATCTGGTTCAGTGTTACAGGATTGGAATGAGGAGTGAACTCGATTCAGAAAGGTACTTTGTCCACTAAGATGGTTTTGGCAGCAATGCCGTGGCTACTATGGAAATCCTATCATGTTCTTAATGGTTTTCCACAATTACATGTTTTATTCCCATTATATTTTATCATTATTGATGATCCATTATGATCTTTTCCCTACGTACTTCCATGTTTCATGTCATTGCTCAAGATTTTGATGTTTAAATATTATGTTCATGTTTTGAAGTTCAAATGTATATGGATTGTTTTATTTTCTCCATGCTTACCCTTACTGAGCATTTCAGATCTCCCTTTATATGTTTTCTTTTCCCCATGATATAAAGAAAGGTTTTAGGTAAGAAAAAAAAGGATGATCTCTATGGGAGATGTTGAAAATCTTTCATCAAGATTAGAAGATTATATTCTGAGATTCCAAAGACACTAAAATATTACGGTACTTTAGTGTATGTTTTTGTTATATATTATATATTTTGAAAAATTAATGTAATTTCCATGTATTTCCGGTTTGGGGTCTCTACAGTTGGTATCAAAGGAAAGGATTAGTTAACCTTTGGAAACTAGGATGCGAAAACTTTAGTGAGATTCCTAGAGATAATTCTAAGGTATGTCTATGGATGAACCTAAGGTTAAGAATAAATATAGGTTATAGTCCTATAATTATGAAAATGATATTAGAATTAAACCTAAGATGTTATATATTAAAGTTACTCCCCCTTGATTCGGATTTTTTCCTCTCACACTATTCTTTTTTGGTTTTAGAAAATTGCTGGAAATAGAAAGATTCATGATAATGGAGGATATTATGGACAATGGAATGATACTCTTCATAAGAAACCAAATGAAATTGGATATGGAAGTCCACATATCATTATTATGCCTAATCATTAATCTCATAATATGATCAATAATCTCAACTTTGGAAAGTTTCTCGACTCATTTAATAAGAGAAATATGGAGTTTCATGATGATTATAGAGGAAAGAAAGTTCGATTTCCCTCATGTAAATCTTGTGGGAAGAGGCATCCAGGAGAATGTTTCAAAGGAACTGGAAGATGATTTGGGTGTGGAAAATATGGACACAAAGCTTGTAATTGCAAAGGAAAAGGATCAGTTAACACAATGGAAAATGATAATGGTATTTCTATGACATCAACAATGGTTAAATGTTTTAAATGTGGAATGTATGGGAATTATGCAAACAAATTCCCTAAGGGAAAGTCTCATGAATAGAATCTGCATGGTTGTATGGGTAGTATTTATGATGTTGATGATGAAGAGACTACAAATTATATGTGATATGAAAGAATTGTTCAAGATCTGTCAATGGTTTAAGAAGGTAGTGGGATGATTGTATGTTTAGAAAGAGTTATGTTGTCTGGGTAATTTAATGGTATTATGAAATAATGAAACATATAAGGATTGTTACACTATTGTTTTTACTAAAGTATTTGAATGTATAGGTTGAATGGTACCGGTAACCATGAAAGGTTATTCAAATATTTTTGGAAGGTAAGTGATATATGCATAATGAAAGTATAAGGAGAAAATGAAATGTTTGATAGTATTCATGAGCTCATGACTAATATAAGGACAAAGTAATATCATGGTTTGAGTATATATAATTTTTAGATTTTGGTATATGGAAAGAGTTAACTTTTGACAGCATTCATGTTTTCACTAAGGATAAATGGGTATTCATTTTTCAAGAGAATACAAGATTATGGTATTCACATGTTTGTAATGTGATCAACAAGATATATCTTGTGATATATGAGGGATAAATGATGGTATTCATGTGTTTTTTATATGAACTTTTTAGTAATCATTCTCTTTATACTATTAGTTTGGAAAGAAGTATTTTGGAAAATCCTAAAGACTGGAATGGATTATGTTGAACATAACTTAGTATTGTTTAAGGCGAGAAATTTTTTCGATATTATTGACATAATGTTATAATAGTGTAATTTACGAAAAGGGACAACCTGCAGAACGTGCGACAAACTGTTGCATCAGATGAGGATATGGGAATCGAACCCACAACCGAGGTGCGACATGCCTTTATCACCTAACACTGGCCTACATGAAGTCCTTGGTTAGTATAAATTAGTTTTATATTATTAATTGGTATGATAGATGAAGTATAACTTCATTTTTGGAACCATATATGATTAATCTCACCGTAGATGGACTTATGTATATAATTATTGCTAAATTAATGTTTGAGATAGATGGAATGACCTATCATTCTATCTCATGATCCGCTAACACTTCATGGAAGACAAATTCAACTTCATTTCTTTAAGAGATGAAGTGGAAATTGTTCAAGGCAAGAAAAACAAGTGAGAACGTACCAAAATCAAGTAAGTATTTATTTAAATTCAAAAAAAAATTCTTCAGCATTTGAAAAATGATCTTGAAAACCAAAAATGATGTCATAGTGCTCTTATAACTGATGAATTAGATGGTACCTTATATCATCACAAATTTATGGCTTTGTGATTATTGGCTTTTTCATAGCAATGTTCTCTACCACTCTCCATCAGAACTTGAGGGTTTGATTTCTCTTCCATATTCATATTTTCACCTATGTTCTCTTATGTGGAAACCCATTTATTAGTTAATTTGGGTAACCTTTACATTTCATAATTTAGTTTTTAAAGTTATGTTTTGGTATTCCTTTTTACGATGTGGGTTTCTATTAAAAAAACTTTAAAGTAGAAAACGATTTATAACCCCGATGAATCTCGAGGGCGAAATTCATTTTAAGGGGGGTAGAATGTAACACCTCGAGTTTTCATAAAATATATTCTTTTTAATTTCTTTCATATCTTCTATTGTACGCTACACCAAGATTATCTTTCACTATACGCAACACCGTATTAGCTTGCAGTATACGCAACACTATTCTTGGATCGTGTTACACACAATTTAAAGTTTGTTTGATAGTTGTTATTCTACGCAACATTGACTGTATATATATATATATATTCAATGTATAAATGATATATGGTTGTATTTTGTTATAATACACAACAAAATATTCTTTCACTACACGCCACCCTAACTTGGCTTGCATTACACGCAATCGTGACCTTCCTCGATAGCGTGTGTTGTACGCAATGCCGAGTTTCACTAAACGACGATATTATATTATAATATTTTTATGAACTTTCCATTATAAATAGTAGTATCTAAATTTTGAATTTTATAACATTAAAATTCAACTTACACATTTTATATAACATGGTGTGAGAATAAAATAAAATGTTCGGGTAAAATATGTATTTTTAAAAAATTGCAGTTTTGCCGCCTTTTGATGGCGCACCCACTTTAAATATAGTTTTTTGACATCTTTATAAGTTCAATTTGACAAAATAAAATTATTCCTTTGAATAAGGACATAAAAATTTAATTCGGATAAAATTTTCATATTATTTTGATAACTTTCATATTTTAATGAATAGTAAAAACATGCTATATTTTAAATAAAAACAACTTTTTTAATTGAAATAATTTTTATAGATATATTATATTTTTAATTGGTTTTAAAGTGTAATTAGAATATACTTTTACCATTTAATTCAATGTTGGTTATTGGAATTAATTTCACTTTGAAATTGAAATAAACAAGTGTTGATCTTTTGATAGTTATTGTTTCTTAAAAACACGCTATTTATTTTGATAACGGGAATTACTTTTAAAATTAATTTATGCCACTTATATGTTTTGAATTTTGAAAAATAGACATCATTTTTGAATTAGGAATATCAAATATAGCTTAGGATGAAGTTTTGGTATTTTTCTGAAAAACTTCAATTTTTGATGAATAGTGAAACCACTTAGTGGTAGGTAAAAAACTGACTCTTTCGTTTAAATGAAATTTTACCAATTCTGTGAATTGAATTTCAAAAATATGACATGAATGGTTGTTATAAAGAAGTAAAATGCGGTTCAATAAGATGAAAATAATTTTTGGTGAATAGTAACTTTTGACTTTTATGTACTGCGGTTAAAGGTAAATGGGGAAATTCAAGGTTAAAAGAATATTATAATAATTCAAAATTACCATAACACTTGTCCCAAACTTATTTGACGAGTATTGGACGACCATGGGAATCCTTGGGTCGATTTTGGGACCCCATTGAGCCACTTGGTAGTGATAATGACAATTTGGATTAATTAATTTAATGAAAAGATAAAATTGACATTAACAAAAATCTTTTTGTAATTAATTTTTATAAGGGGTTATATAAATTATCTTTTCGACTATAAATATTATTTGGAAATATAAAATTATTTCCTATTTTTTTGTTTTTTTTATAATTTTTAGACATCAAATAAAATAAATTATTTATGACACAATAATGTTGCAGTATTTACATCATTAATAAATGATTTAAATAAATAATATTATAATGATTAAAATATTATACAAAATATGTCCAATTATTATTGGATGATTTTATTTCAAACATGAGTCATATTATCTTCATATTTAATGACTTTTGGACCTTTTGAAACCGAGGATAAGTTTATAATAAAATAATATTTTCACACTTT
This sequence comes from Viscum album, assembly GCA_963277665.1. Lineage (NCBI taxonomy): Eukaryota > Viridiplantae > Streptophyta > Magnoliopsida > Santalales > Viscaceae > Viscum > Viscum album. Next base: position 1,547,907,079 of record OY728133.1, read on the forward strand.
CCAAAGGTGCCCCTCTCCTCCCTTATAAAAGGGAACCTCCTCCCTCTTTTATTGACAACACATTGAGCCTTCAAGCATGGACAACCCCTGAAAATTTCTCTTATCCCCTTCCTTATAAATATTCTAGAGGTTCTGGTCTTCTCAAAAGACCAACTCTAGTCCCTTAAAAGGAAGCTTAAAAGAGGTGCGTCGAAGAAGAGGTAATCTCTTCTACCGATTCTTCCCTGTTTCTTTCTTCTTCAACTTCTTATTCTTTATTTGATTAATAATAAAGTAATTAATTAAGTATCACTAATATACTGATATGTTATTATAAATATTAAACAACCCCATTTCATCTTCTATCCATCCTACAGAAAACAAAATCACCGCGCGTGCGTACGTACAGAATACCCTCTCTACGCCATGGTGTAATCTGTTTTTCCACCACCACCTTACTTGGATGGGTATAATGGAGTAAATAATAACTATATATGGTTATTATAACTTAATAATTATTCTGAGATATTATATCACCCACTCCAATTCTATTCAAGAATAATGGGAAAGATATCATCGCTCGTGCGTACGTACGGACTACCGTCTCCACGAATGCGATGAGAATCATTTTCCATGATTAACCATTCAAGTATGATTATAAAGTATACATAATAAATAATCATGAAATATATTACAAAATAATGATACTAGATTTATGTAAACATATGTTTCATTTACTTAATTCCATTCAATTCAATAAGGAAATGAAAACAGCGTTCATGCTTACGTACAGCCTACCGTATCCATGAACGGTGTATTTCATTCCATTTTTCAATCTATCATATATATTTATATTATGAATATAAATTATATATATAAATAATGTTTTACATTATAGAATTAATTAAATCAGGATATATTTAATAATGTTAAGATAAAAAAATCGAAACACGTACGATAAATGAAACAATTTTACCCAAAACACTGCTTTAACATGGAATTTACAAAATAATGGGTAATATAAATTCATAAGTGAACCATATATGATATCATAACAATTAATATGTTTCTGTAATAATTCAATGACATTATTTATATCATTATACAGGAGTTTTGGATATATACAAAGCATATCAGACATAAGGTAAGGGATAACTTTTCCAATCTCGTTTTGATCCAAGATTGTTTATTCGTAAGTATTTACTGGGGTTATATTTATCATCCAAGTCTCTCCTTTCTAAAAATGGATTTCATGTATGTTTAAATTCCTTTTTACCCATTTTTACTTTTACTACATGGCGTGTAAGGAATTTTTCTTTTTTCACCATACGAGGTACTTTTGGACTTTTCCGGCAAAAGTACGAGAAGAATGTTTTTTTAACTTATACGGCATGAACGGATTTTTAAAGTTTCATAATACCTTATTTTCATGAATATTACTCTACATGATTTCATGACTATTTTCAACAAAATCCTTTTCTTTTAAAATTATATTCCATTTTGTAAAAAGAAAATGATTTTGAAGAAGAAATGATATTTTCCTCAAAAATTCATTTCAAGTGTTTTATCAAAACCATTTTTCCATATAAGATGGAATTATTTCATATGTGTATGTTTAAAGTATAATGTCTCTATGATTTATATGGTTTCACTTTTCTTAGGATGAAATTATATCCATTTTTTATATGGATTATGTTATGATGGAATGATGTTTATGAAACCCATTTTATTCATTGGGTAATGATGAATGATTTATGTTCATATTGTGGCACACGTAAGAATGATTTCATTATGAGATGGGTGAGACCTATATCTCCATACAATGCATTGGGTAAAGATTTATATCTCATGAGATAGATATGTCTAGAATGGTAAGTTAATCTGGTTCAACGTTACAGGACCGGAACGGGGAGTGAACTCGATTCAGAAAGGGACTTTGTCTACTAAGATGGTCTTGACAGTGATGCCTTGGCTACTATGGAAATCATATCATGTGCTTAATGATTTTCCACAATTACATGTTTTATTCCCATGCTTTTTTATCATGATTGATGATCCATTATGATCTATTCCCTACGTACTTCCATGTTTCATGTCATTGCTCAAGATTTTGATGTTTAAATATTATGTTCATGTTTTGAAGTTCAAATGTTTATCGTTTGTTTTATTTTCTCCATTCTTACCATTACTGAGCATTTGATATCACCCTTTATATGTTTTATTTTTCCACATGATATAAAGAAATGTTTTAGGTAAGAAAAAAAAGGAAGATCTCTATGGGAGATGTTGAAGATATTTCACCAAGATTAGAAGATTATATTCCGAGTTTCTAAAGACACTAAACTATTACGGTCCTTTGGTGTATGTTTCTATTATGTATTATATATTCTGAAAAAGTAATGTAATGTCCATGTACGTCATGTTTGGGGTCTCTACAGTTGGTATCAAAGGAAAGGGTTAGTTAACCTTTGGAGTGCGAAAACTTTAGTGAGATTCCTAGAGATATTTATAAGGTATGTCTAGGGTTGTCCCTAAGGTTAAGTATAAGTATAGGTTATAGTCCTAGAATTATGGAAATGATATTATAATTAACCCTAATATGTTAGATATTTAAGGTACTCCACCTTGATTATGATTTTTTCCTCTCACACTATTTTTTTTGGGTTTTAGAAAATTGTTGGAAATAGGAAGATTCACGATAATGGAGGATATTATGGACAATGGAATGATATTATTCATGAGAAACCAAATGAAATAGGATATGGAAGTCCACATATAATTATTATGCCTAATCATAAATCTCATAATATGATCAATAATATCAATTTTTTTAAGTTTCCCGACTCAGATAATAAGAGAAAGATGGAGTTTCATGATGATCATAGAGGAATGCAAGTTCGATTTCCCTCATGTAAATCATGTGGGAAGAGGAATCATGGAGAATGATTCAAAGTAATTGGATTATGCTTTGGGTGTGGAAAATATGGACACAAAGCCAGTAATTGTAAAGGAAAAGGATCAGTTAACACAATGGACAAGGATAATGGTATTATTATGACATTAACAACGGTTAAATTTTTTAAATGTGGAATGTAAAGATGTTATGAAAACAAATTCCCTAAGGGAAAGTCTCATAAAGAGAATAATTATGGTCGTATGGGTAGTATTTATGTTGATGATGATTAAGAGACAAAAAAAGATATGTGAGATGAAAGAATTATTCAAGATCGGTCAATGGTTTAAGAAGGTAGTGGAATGATTGTATTTTTACAAACAGTTATGTTGTCTGGGTAATTTAATGGTATTATGGAATAAAGAAACATATAAGGATTGTTACACTATTGTTTTCCTAATGTATTTGAAAGTATATGTTGAATGGTACCCGTAACCATGAAATGTTATTCAAATATTTATGGAAGGTAAGTGATGTGTTCATAATCAAAGGATAAGGAGAAAATGAAATGATTGATAGTATTCATGAGCTTATGACAGATACAATCAAAAAGTTATATCATGGTTTGAGTATATAGAATTTTTGGATTTTGGTATGTGGAAAGAGTTAACTTTTGAGAGCAGTCATGTTTTCACTAAGGATAAATGGGTATTCATTTTTCAAGAGAATACAAGAGTAAAGTATTCACATGTTTGGAATGTGATCAACAAGTTATATCTTGTGATATATGAGGGATAAATGATGGTATTCACGTGCTTGTTATATGATCTTTTTAGTAATCGTTATCTTTATATTACGAGTTTGGAAAGAAGTATTTTGGAAAAGCCTAAAGATTCAAATGGATTATGTTGAACATAAGTTAGTATTATTTAAGGCTAGAATTTTTTTGATATTATTGATAGAATGTTATAATAGTGTAGTTTAAGAAAAGGGACAACCTGTAGAATTAGCGATTACCCATCGCATCGAATGAGGATGTTGGAATCGAACCCACAACCAAAGTGCAACCAGATTTTATCGCCTACCACTAGCCTACAAGAAGTCCCTGGTTAGTAGAAATTAGTTTTATATTATTAAGTGGTATGATAGATAAAGTATAAGTTCATTTTTGGAACCATATATGATTAATATCACCGTATATGGACTTATGTATATAATTATTGCTAACTTTATGTTTAAGATAGATGGAATGACCTATCATTATATCGCATGATCCACTAACACTTCACAGAAGACAAATTTAACTTCATTTCATTAAGAGATGAAGTGGAAATTGTTCAAGGCACGAACAACAGTGAGAATGTACCAAAATCAAGTAAGTATTTCTTTAAATTCAAAAAAAAATCTTCAAAATTAGAAAAATGATCTTTAAAACAAAAAATGTTGTCCTAGTGCTCTTATATCTGATGAATCAGATGGTACCTTATATCATCACAAATTTATGTCTTCATGATTGTTGGATTTTTCATAGCCATGTTCTCTACCACTCTCCATCAGAAATTGATGGTTAGATTTCTCTTCCATATTCATATTTTCACCTATGTTATCCTATGTGGAAACCCGGTGATTAGTTAATTTGAGTAACCATTACGTTTCATAATTTAGTTTTTAATGTTAAGTTTTGGTATTCTTTTTTACGATGTGGGTTTCTATTAAAGAAACTTTCAAGTAGTAAACGATTTATAACCCCGAAGAATTTCAAGGGAGAAATTCATTTTAAGGGGGGTAGAATGTAACACCCCGAGATTTTATAAGATATATTCCTTTTAATTTCTTTCATATCTTCTATTTTACACTACACCAAGATTATCTTGCGCTATATGCAACACTGTATTAGCTAGCATTATACGCAACACTATTCTTGGATCGTGTTACACACAATTTCAAGTTTGTTTGATAGTTGTTATTCTATGAAACATTGAGTGTATATATATATATATATATTCAATTTATAAATTAAATATGGTGGTATTTTTTTATATGCGACAACAAAGGAGTCTTGCACTACACGCCACCCTAACTTGGCTTGCATAACACGCAATCGCGACCTTCCTCGATAGCGTGTGTTGTACGCAGTACCGAGTTTCACTAAATGACAATATATTGTTATAATATTATTATGAAGAAGCCGTTATGAATATTAGTATCTACATTTTTAATTTTATAACATTATAATTCATCTTACACATTTTATAGAACATGGTATGAGTACAAAATAAATTTTTTGGGGAAAATATGTATTTTTCAAAAATTGCTGTTTTGCAGCCTTTTGAAGTTGCAACCACTTTATATATAGTTTTTTTGACATGTTTATAAGTTCAATTTGACAAAAAAATCTTCCTTAGAATAAGGATATAAAAATTTAATTTGGAAAAAATTTTCATATTATTCTGATAACTTTCATATTTTAATGAATAGCAAAAACACGCTATATTTTAATTAAAAACAACTTTTTTCATCGCAATAATTTATATGGTTATATTATCTTTTTAATTTGTTTTAAAGTTTAATTAGAATATATTTTTACCATTTTATCCAATGTTGTTAATTGGAATTAATTTCACTTTGAAATTGGACATAAACAAGTGTCGATCTTTTGTTAGTTATTGTTTCTTAAAAACACGCTATTTGTTTTGATAACGGGAATTACTTTTAAAATAAATTTATGCCACTTATATTTTTTGAATTTGGAAAAATATACATCATTATTGAATTCAGAATATCAAATATATCTTAGGCTGAATTTTTGGTATTTTTCTGGAAAACATCAATTTTTGATGAATAGTGAAACCACTTAGTAGTAGTTAAAAAATTGACTCTTTAATTTAAATGAAATTTTACCACTTCTTTGAATTGAATTTCAAAAATCCAACATACATGGTTATTATAGAGGAGTAAAATGTGGTTCAATAAGCTGAAAATACTTTTTGGTGAATAGTAACTTTTGACTTTTATTTAATGCGGTTAAAGGTAAATGGGGTAATTCAAGATTAAAAGAATATTATAATAATTCAAAATTACCTTAACACTTGTCCTAACACTGTTGGATGAGTATTGGCCGACCATGGGCATCATTGGGTCGATTTTGGGACAACATTGAGCCACTTGGTAGTGATAATGACAATTTGGATTAATTAATTTAATGTAAAGACAAAATTTACATTAACAAAAATATTTTAGTAATTAATTTTTATAAGGGGTAATATAAATTCTATTTTAAACTATAAATATTCATTGGAAAGCTAAAACTATTTCCTACATGGTGGATTTTTTTATAATTTTTAGACATCAAATAAATTAAATTATTTATGACACAATATTGATGGAGTATTTACCTCATTAATAAATGATTTAAATAAATAATATTATAATGATTAAAATATTATCCAAAACATGTCCAATTCTGATTAGATGATTTTATTTCGACCATGAGTCATCTTATCTTCATCTTTAATGATTTTTGGACATTTTGAAACTGAAGATAAGTTTATAATAAAATAATATTTTTACACTTTCCAAAGGTTCCCTTCTCCTTCCTTATAAAAGAGGACCTCCTCCCTCTCCTCTTCACAACACTTTGAGCCTTCAAGATCAGCCAAACTCTTCCCATTTCTCTTCTCCCCTTCCCTAGAAACATTATAGAGGTTCTGGTCTTTTCAAAATTCCAACTCCAGTCCCTTACGAGGAAGCTTAAAAGAGGTGCGCCGAAGAAGAGGTAATCCCTTCTACCAATTCTTTCATGTTTCTTTCATCTTCAACCTCTTCTTCATTAGTTGTTTCATTATAAATGAATAAAGTTAGTATCAATAATATACTAATATGTTTTTATAAATATGAAACAACCCCATTTCACCTTCTATCCATCCTATGGAAAACAAAATCCCCGCGCGTGCGTACGTACGGAATACCGTCTCCACGCCTTAGTGTAATCTGTTTTTCCATCACCACCTTACATGGATGGGTATAATGGTGTAAATAATAACTATATATGGTTATTATAACATCATAATTATTCTATGATATTATATCATACACTCCAATTCCATTCAATAATTTTGTGAATGATATCATCGCTCGTGTGTACATACGGACTACCGTCTCCACGAATGCGATGGGATTCATTTTCCATGATTAACCATTGAAGTATGATTATAAAGTATATATAATAAATAATCATGAAAGATATTAAATAATAATGATACTTGATTTATGTACACATATGTTTCATTTACTTAATTCAATTCAATTCCATGAGGAAACGAAAACAGATTTCATGCGTACGTACGACCTACCGTCTCCATGAACGGTGTATTTCATTCCATTTTTCAATCTATCATATATAATTATATGCTGAATATAAATCTTATATATGAATAATGTTTTAAATTTTGTAATTAATTAAATCAGGATATATGTAATAATATCAGAAACAACAAATCGAAACATGTAAGATAAATGAAACGATTTTACCCAAAACACTATTTTAACATGGAATTTACAAAACAATGGGTAATATAAAGTCATAAGTGAACCATATATGATATCATAACAATTAATATGATTCTGTAATAAGTCAATGACATTATTTAAATCATTATATAAGAGTTTCGGATACATACGAAGCATATCAGACATAAGGTAAGGGATAACTTTTCAAATCTCATTTTTATCCAAGATTGTTTATTCATAAGTATTTACTAGGGTTATATTTATAATCCCTGTCCCTATTTTATAAAAATGGTTTCATGAATGTTTAAAGTCCTTTATACCCATTTTTGACTTTTACTACATGGTGTGTAAGGAATCGTTCTTTTTTTCACTACACGAGGTACTTTTTGACTTTTTCAGCAAAAGTACGAGAAGAATGTTTTTTTAACTTATATGGAATGAACGGATTTTCACCGATTCATAATGCCTTATTTTAATGATTCTTACTCTACATGATTTCATGACTATTTTGAACAAAATCCTTTTCTTTTAAAATTGCATGGCATTTTGTAAAAAGAAAATGGTTTTGAAGAAGAGAGGATATTTTCCTCAATAATTCATTTCAAGTGTTTTATCAAAACCATTTTTACATATAAGATGGAATTATTTCATATGTGTATGTTTCAAGTATAATTTCCATATGATTTACATGGTTTCACTTTTCTTATGATTAAATGATATCCATTTTTTATATGGATTATGTTATGATGGAATGATGTTTATGAACCCCATTTTATTCTTTGGGTAATGATGAATGATTTATGTTCATGTTGTGGCACACATAAGAATGATTTCATTATGAGATGGGTGGGACCTATATCTCCCTTCAATGAATTGGGTAAAGATTTATATCTCATGAGATAGACATGGCTGGAAAGGTAAGTTAATCCGGTTCAGTGTTACAGGACTGGAATGAGGAGTGAACTCAATTTAGAAAGGGACTTTGTCCACTAAGATGGTCTTGGCAGCAATGCCTTCGATAATATGGAAATTATATCATGTGGTTAATGTTTTTCCATAATTACATGTTTTATTCCCATGCTATTTTATAATGATTGATGATCCATTATGATCTATTCCCTACGTACTGCCATGTTTCATGTCATTGCTTAAGATTTTGATGTTAAAATATTATGTTCATGTTTTGAAGTTCAAATGTATATGGTTTGTTTTATTTTATCCATGCTTACCCTTAGTGATCATTTGAGATCACCCTTTATATGTTTTCTTTTCCCCAGGATATAAAGAATGGTTTTAGGTATGAAAAAGGAAGATTTCTATGGGAGATGTTGAAGATATTTCACCAAGATTAGAATATTATATTTTGAGTTTCCAAAGACACTAAACTATTATGGTCCTTTGGTGTCTATTTTTGTTATGTATTAGATATTCTTCAAAAGTAATTTAATTTCCTTTTACGTCAAGTTTTGGGTCTCTATAGGGCAAGTCAGGCAGTCTTAAGCCAAGTGACCATGCCCGCCGCATGCATAGCACTTCATGCTCCTCGTATAGCTGGCTCTATTTTTTGTGCCTCGAACAACTGAACCTGTATCCCAGGGTCTCCCACCTGTTGGCCTAGTCCGCTTGGACTTCTGTGTTATCTGTCTACTTCCAGCTGCATAAGACTCCGATACGGTCGGAAAACCTTGCGGCAAGGGCAACAACTCCTCAGCACGCTCAGAGTGTAGAGTCACTGGTATAAATTCCAACATGAAAAAACACTCAATGTTTCCCCATGTGAAGGTCGTCTTGTCACAAAACTAGCTCATCTGGATCCACCACCTCTCAGCTGCTCCCAAAAAGAGACTAACAGCTAGGTACACCATCAAGTTAGCCGGTGTCCCAGCTGTGTGGAAAGCTCGTGCTACACACTCCGGCCAGTACCCAGCCGTTTGAAAATTTGACTCGCCTCGAAAATTCAGAGAACTCTGTCATTGGAACTCGTGCAACGCGCTCAAGCGACATTCACTCTCTGCTGGTATCTCAACTAGAATAGGGCCCTATACTGAGGCCTCACTGCTTGGTGGGATACTATTATGATCCCCACTCGAAACCCGCATTGACTGACTGGGCGAAGACATCCTAAAAAAGAAATAGGAGTTCCACGATCAAAAGACTATACCTGGTGAGCTGACCTGGTTTGAGCTGACTTAAAAGAAACTTTTTAAAAGACACACACAATCAGTATTTTCATGCACTGAGTCGGAAATCAGAAGCCAGGGTCCTGGTGTATGGATACATCGGCCGCCCACACCAACACTGAAATTCCTAAATTGAAAACCACACTTAGTACCCTTAACACTATTGCTTCACAGAAAGAAAATATCAGAGTCCTAAGTACCGTGGTAGAACTGACTCCTCTCATACCAATTTTTCATGATCCGTCCCCCGGGGCCCGTGTCGTAACTACCCCAAGCCCGCCTTCCATAGGCCAGGGGATGGTGACTAGCACCAAAGGCATAAATCCCTATAACTGGGAATGCATTGCCATTATAAAACATAAACTCACACAACCAGAGAACAAATGAAAGTAAACACTAAGTAAATTAGTATAACAAGTGTGATGAAAGTAAAAAGGGTCCGGAAATACAATCCCAATAGAAAGGTACAGCTACAACTGAAAGAATAGTACAACTGAAAAGACAACAGCTGAATGGTGAAGAAGCTCCTGGATCGTCCTTCAGGTTCCTACCTAAAGGGTAGGTACAGATGTCCTCCACAGCACTCCACGTCTATCAGTCCGCTCTGTGTGACGTCACACTGAGTGTCCACCTCCAGGTACCATCCAGTCCTCGTACACTCTACCTAGGTCAGTGTTTTCCATCGTCTGTATCCAGCACAACGAGGTGCAGGCATAGCCCGTGCAGGGGTGAGTATAACAATACTTAGTAGGGACCCCGAGACCCTTAAGGTCTCACAAAATCCAACAAGGATAAACCACAAAGAAATATCTCAACATATAACCTTTAATTATGTATATTCCCATACATATACCTAAGTTATCAAGTAACCCATCTCAATCATGAGGAAGACACAAAAGTCATTGACTCAACTCAAACCAGGATTTTTATTCATGATGTTGAAAACATGGCTGCTGGAGAACTCCTCCTTTGTCAAGCATAGTATTCATGTTACGACTCCGAGGTGCTACTCACTAACCTTAGACTGCTGAGGTACTCTTCTTGTCAAGTACTGCGGGTCTACCACCCCAACACAGTAGTGCTCCCCGCCATGGGTCTGCCGCCCCAACATAGTAGCACTCCCCCTAATATCCTAAAAAGGCACTCCCCCTGTCGAGTATCGCGGTTCTACCACCCCAACACAGTACCACTCCTCCATCATGGGTCTGTCACCCCAACACAGTAGCGCTCCCCACTGGGCTAGTCAAGTCACTCTCAAGTGAATCTAACAAGCAGTCATCAGGTCTCAGCCAGCTACAAGGTCTCCAAACACCATATGCTTGTCTCTGGTAGGATCCGCTCCACGAGCTACTAGTCGATACTCCATGTTTCACTTAATCTCACATGGAAGTATCTCAAAGGACCGCCTCGTCATAGGGGTCTCAACACAATAGATGGTGCGTCAATTAGACGCCCTGTCTGTGAGTGATTAGCCTTTTTATCCCTAGGTCCGGTTGGTTTTGCATACGAACCAAATCGACTATATCTCAACTGTACCCCAAACTCCCATGGGGTATACTCAAAGGAACCATTTCTCAACAGGATTACCAACGCCGTAGACAATTCGTCAAACGAACGTCTGGTCTGAGAGTTATTAGTTTTTCCGTTCCAGGGTCCTGGTTGGTTTTTAAGCTAAAACCAACCCGACCATACTCCAACTGTGTCTGAACCTTGAGAAAAGTATTCCATAAGAATGGTATCATCAAAAGGAATCCAACTCAATTGACGGCACGTCAATCGGACATCCGGTCCTTAAATTATAAGCGCTTCTGCTCCATGGGCCCGGTTGGTTTCGGGTTCGAACCAACTCGGACGTACCCAAACTTTTCTAAAACCTTGATTTCAATATACCAAAATGACCATCTCGATCCAAGGATTCCTACTCAACTGACAGTGCATGGATAGGAGGTATGTAGCTTAATTTATGGTTGTTTAACCGAAAACGGTCTGAAAAAGGGGGGTCTGGCCCCAGTCAGACCCAACCCAACCCACCCTGGGTCAGCCCGAATCGGGTCGACCTGACCCAGGTCTGAGTCCGTCCCGACTGGCGCGGCCTGGCCTGGCCTGCGCAGCCCCGCCCGTGGCCGACCGTGGCTCGGCCAGCCTGGCCGATCGGGGGGGCGCGGCCTCCCCAGCTGGCGCGGCTTAATGCTGCGCCTCCTCAAATCCGGAATGGCTTTTCCATTTTGGTTCTTCATCCACCTCCACGGCACAACTGCGGCGGTCTGCTCCAATGGCACGCCGCCGCAGCCGGATGCCGGTGCCGCCTTCCGCAGACCACCGGACACGCTTCGGTGGTCCGATTCACCCACTGTTTGCACCTCCAGCTCTCTCGGGACCCGCTCTTCACTACGACGGCTTCAAATCACCGTTGCGGTCCCGTTTTGTCGTCCCCAAACATTCCGCACATCAAGAATGAAACGACGATGGGTTCAGACTTGTTTGTTAGTCCGTACCCACTACGTTAGTGGTTCAAAAAATCATCCAACCAATTAAACGCACATGATCGTGGGTTTAATCACACATATAAAATATACAAAAAAAATCCCCCTACCTCGATTATGACATTTCACATCGTCGAGCCGCAGAAGATGAGCGTCGCGGTAGAGGGTGTCAGAGAACGGCATCGTGGAGATCAGTCGTCGATTCCGTGGACATCGGGGTGCGTCTGAGGAGGAAACGACGTTGGCGACTTCGCGTTCTTCGAATCACAGAGCATTTCTCATCGACGGAGAAATTCCTTCTTCATCGGAGGCATTATTCATTGAAGAGGCGTCGTTCTTCATCAAAGGATGGTGTTCTTCAATGAAAGAGGAACTCTCTTCCTCTTTTATACAAGAGCTCTCTCAAAAACTCCCAACACAACGTGTGCCCAAAATAAAATAATGGATTTGGATATTATTTTATTAACACTTGAAATTCAAAATTCAAATCACTTAATTAATTAATTAAGAGTTTGAATTCATTAATTAAGGTGTTTTGGCAAATAATAAAGAGATAGAGAGAGGGAGAGGAAGAGTTGTCATTAAATAAGGGAAGTTGTCAAAGAATTAAATAAATGGGGTTTAAGGGAGTTTAGGGAAGAAGAAAGGCTGGGGATCGTGTTGGCCCCACCTCACAAATATCCACACAAGAGAAGTTAGGTGGTTTGGGTTCCACCCTTAACTCCCCTTTGTAGGATATAACTACCACAGATATAATAAAATTGTGTACTACCAATTTTATTTCTTTTAATCTAAATCCTCAATTATTAACTTTCAACCCGCATAAAACGCACCTATGGTAAAGGTCCCCTTAATGCAATTATCGGCACTGCGAGTTCATCGGTTCCCTTAGATTTCAATTCCGAGCACCGGTTCAAGAGATAGAAAAACTTGCACATACGTTTACTGAATGTACCTGAACAAAACTTCGGAAATTAATTACGGGAACACCAGACCTCAGAATCAGGCACCATCAGAAGCCACGGACTCGTAAAGTTCCAAATAATCAAGAAAAACACATTTCCTTGAAAATTCAGAGTCTTTACAAAAACCATCAACTATAGTTGTGGAAAAACTGATAAAATGAAGAAAAAAAATTTAAGTCACTTTCCCTAGAGTTTGGAAATTATTCCACTCTATGAGAGTATAAATATAAGTTTCTATTTCATAAACACAATATTATATTTTTTTTACTTGAACTATCTATACTTCTTCTCTTAGCACATGTTACATCATGTAGTGATATAAATCTCTAAAACATCATACAATGATCAACTTAAACCATTTAAAAATGATTCAACTTTCCAAAAGATCATGATCCAATACTTTGAAATCATTGTCATATTCATCCTTGTCATATCCATGTACACAAGGTTCTTAGAAATCTTCATTTTTTTAGAACTCCATGATCTAACCCACTCAATGTGTAAGATCATGGGTTTCTCCATAAGGTATGTTTTACATACGTTTTATTTTAAGCCCTTTATTTTGGTCAATTAAGTTCTTTACAATGTCCTTAAGGAGGCTTCGGGGTGTTCTGGGGGTTCGGGACATGAAAAAGGGGGAACATGAGTTTTCTAGGCTAGCCGCATGGTTAGTGCTAACCGTGCAGGCAACCCAGGTAAACCATGCAAGAGGAAAATTTTCAGGTAGTAGCCTCTGCACAGTTTTCACATGGTTTGGAAAACCATGCAAGTAAACTGTGCGAGGGTGGTCTTTGGTACATAATAATTCTCATGGTTTGTGCATGGTTTGGCAAACAATGCAGGTAAACCGTATGGCCCATAATCCTTTAAATATATTACAAAAATGCCACTTTGGGATTTTATTACCCACTCAGGATTTTCTCCCCATCCTACCTTACACCCTAAAGAATGAACCAAAGGGACCAAGAGCTCCGAAGGATCGATCTTATTAATTCCTAAGCTGTTTGGAGCACCGTTAATTGCTGATTGAAGACCCGGGTAATGCTAATCTCCCTCTATCCTTTCTTTTTGGTTTAGGGTTTATATTTATTTCCCCTCTCTAGATGAAGCTCTCAAACCCTACTTTTTTGGTGAGTTTTATGGTAAATATTTAAGGTTTGGTTGAATCGAGATCTAAGGCTTCAGTTGGGAGTGTGTTCACTAATATATTTAAGGTTGGTGGTATACAAATTATATCCCTTGGGTTTTGTGTAGATTTGTGCATGCAGGGTTTTTGTTCTTACTCTCCTTTTAAGATTTCTTGTTTCCTTTGAAATGTTCTGATGTAGTGGTTTATAAATGGCTAATTGAACCCCTCTTGATCCACATGGGATCCAAGGATGATGACTATACCAAATTAGGGCCACCTGAGGGGCGTGTCGATATTTCCTGGGCATAGATCTTGCTACGTAAGTGTAGGATATTTTACGAGAACATAGATCCCATGATGAATATGTTAATATTTTTATAGCATGTGAAATTGGTGATTAGTAATACACTTAGGTTGGGTAATGGCCTAAGGGGTTGTTTGGTTTCAATGAAAAAGGCTTAAATGGATTAATGAGAAAATGCTAGGGAATTATCTTGATACTTGAATATGCTTAGTGACATAGGAATAGGAAATAGGGAATGGGGATAAAGAGGTCAAGTTACTTGAATAATGAATGTGTTAATGGATTGAGGCAAACGTGTAATTTCCCATTTATTGAGATTATTGTGATGTTGGTTGTGTTGTTGTGATATGGTGTTTTGTACTGAATGATAAATAAGCATGTGCAAATGGATTGATAGAGTGGGGTATCGAATTAAGGTTCTATTCCCACAAGTTGAGTTGGGCCGAGGTTCTAGCTCATCACTTAAATTCATGGGTTAGGGAAGAGGATATAATTCTATTCCCCTAATGGTTTCATTCCACCCATACTGAGGCTTAGAGGTGAGGATATTGGGAATTGTTGTGATATGATACCTAGTGAGATAATACTTGTTTAATTATCACATGTTGAAAACATTGATCATGAAAAATCCATTGAACACAATAAAAGGGTTACCTGATAAATGAAATTTCTTAGTAATAAACAAGGGTTAATTGGTAGCTTAACTTGAAAGAACATAACTAAAGATAGCCTATTGAACTGCTTACCTTAAATTTCCTTTATTTTTTATTTTCATGAACTGTCTGCCTTGCTGTATATTTTGTAGACACCGTTGGTGGTGGCCTACTACATTATACTTGCACCCTTCTCAGGACACTATTGGGTACCCGAGTAGATTTTATGCTTGCAGATGAAGACAGGGGCAAGGGTCCGATGCTAGAGAGATGAGTTGGATATGGGACATGTTTGGGTGAGGTTCCAGAATTGGACTTTGAACCATTTTGGGGATTCTACTATTTTATTTCTTTTGGTTTATGATCACTTGATTGTGTAGAATGACATGCAATATTTATTATTGTTATGATTGTACCCAGTTTTGGGATTTGTTTATTATTCATTCTATGGATTTTTCTCTTATGTTTCCACTATTTCAGTTATTATCTTCTGTGGATTACTTTAGTATTGAGGGTATAGTCTTCCCATGTGACCTATTGGACCCTCACTACTAGTCAGCAACCTCTAGCGTACGGTGAGGCACGCTTGAGGTCATGTAACTACCTGGCTTGGGGCACCAGTTTAGTGGATCCCGGGTCAAGGACGTATCAAAGTGGTATCGAAGGAGTTATTTTATATTTATTAATATTTTTGGATGGTAGACAAGAGATTAAGAATGTGTTGGGCCTTGGTAATGAGATCATTCTTGGGATTATCTAACCCATATAGAGGGGAAAACCCAAGTCACCCTCGGAGGGGATTGTTGTTCTTATTGTGTGATGTTACATTTGAGGATATTTCACCATTGGGTGTTGTACTTGTTGTGTGATTTGATGGTTTTGTGATATTTATCTCGTGTCTGGAAAGGTACGAGGTTGTGAATTCAAGCATAATTCTAGGAACCTATGTAGGAAAGTTACATGCATCATGATAGGAACACACACGAGATGGGTGTGCGAGATGTAACGATTAGGATGCATATGTTCTCTTAAAAGTGATGAATTATGCCTAAAAAGATGGTATGAATGAGTAAAAAGGGGATGTGAAAATATCTAGTTGTAATTTGAAAATTGTTTTTGATAAAGAAGTAAAAGTGGAATAATTTGTTGTAAGGGTAAATTGGAATATGAAAATGGATCAAATGGGAGTAGAATATAAGGCTTGTAACCTTGATAATTAGATACCATGATGACCATATACTTAGGGAGATGGCTGAGGGTAGTAACCCAGTTGCGAGTAGGATATTTTGGGTAGTGTATGCGAACAAGTTTGGTTATTATAATTGAAAATCCTATCTATATCCCATCATTATCACACAATATTTATGGTGGAATTATAAATCTCGCATTTGGAATTATAGAGAAATGCCACATTGAAGATGCGCGTTGGTTGGGAGATATGAGGATGTTGCCGAGAAGGATTCTCTAGTAGTGGAGCAAGATAACATGGTGGTCCAAGGAGAAAGAAAATATAATTTCTTCAAGAACTTTACTTGTTTTATGTAGATGATGGAATGAGACCTAGGGCAGGTTGCACCGAGCATGTTTGATCTTACTAGGGAGTTTCAACTGCATCACCCTCTAACCTTTACCGAAGAGGGTGGGCCAAAAGTAGTAGAGTTCTAGATTGAGTCCATCCAAACTATTCTTGACCATCTAGATACTCCACTTGATATGTGAGCCATGTTATCAGCCTATATGATGAGGTGGAAATCAAAACGTTGGTGGGAAATTACGGTTTAGACAGAGCAGACTGAGGTGATGATGTGTAAAGATTTTTAGGAGAATTTTCCTGAGCACTTATATCCAAAAAACTTGAGGTAGGAGAATGCTTATGGTTTTATGAGGTTGATTCAAGGGACATTGTTGGTGATGGACTATTATAGCTATTTCACTGATTTGATATGCTTCATTCTACCGTTTATGGGAGATGAGGAAGCTATGGAGAAATGATTCTAGGATAGGCTGAGACATGAGATGAGGTCTCAGGTGAATATATTTCATCTAAAAAGGTTTTCTGAAGTGGTGGATCAAGCCCTTATCTTAGAAGGAAACCTGAAGGGAGCTTCAGGAAGTGAACTTGTGGTACCAGTTGGGAGAGCAAGTGGTGCGGCTTCTGATAGTAGGAAGCGCCACTTTGGAACCTTCCAGTAAGGGGGAAGAACATAGAGAAATCAGAAGAGGGGTTTCGCTTCTCATGGTGGTTACCAGGTCTTTTATTTTCAGTGTGGGAAGCCGAGGCACAAGCATGACTAATGTCACCACCCACTATTTGAGTGCCGTGAATGCGGTGGGATAGGCCAAATGTAGAGATTATGTAGGAACATTCAGAAGTCGGGGGATGAGGGAGGTCATATGTAGATGCTGAGTGTAGGAAGGGGGTTGGTTACCTCATATCCGGCAGGCCGTTGGAGCTTCACGGTCCATATTGGTAGGGGCGGTGGATGTGGAATTCTGGGGTGAGATGACTCTTACCAAATGAGCAGTGTAGTGTAGGGTACTCAGGATGGTGCTTAGGGTAAAGGGGCAGGTCATCTCCATGAAGTTCAGTTTACACCTGAGGGTGGTGAGGCAGGACCGTCTACAGTTCGAGGTATGATTCTTGTAGCTTCCAAGTTTTCTAGTCCTTTATTCGATACAGGTTCTATACATTCTTTTATTTATGCTTAGTTTGTAGTTCTGTTGGGATTAACTATAGAGACCTCATGTGGGGTAATGTCTCTTTATACTCTATTTGGGGTGTGAGTCAAAGATATCAGGTAGTGTAAGGCTTGTGCTTTGGAGGTTGGTGTGTATTATTTTTTGTGGGATCAGTAGGTCCTAGATATGTTCGGTTTTGAACTAATCTTTGGAATGGATTATTTGGTGCTATATCAAGACCATATCAACTGTTATCGACGTCGGGTAACATTCACATCTCACGATGGTAGAGATCATGTTCTCTGTAGTGGGTGGGATACTCGAGTGGGCCGCATAGGGCCTCTACACCGTCAGATGGGGGATTTCATAGCCCAAGTGGCATGCCTTATGATAGATGATGGGGAGAAAGGACAACGAGTCCCTCATTGTATTGTGGTCCAGTTTCTGGATGTCTTTCCTAGGGACTTATCAGGGTTACCACCTAAGAAAGATGTTGAGTTTACAATTGAATTGTTTCCTAGAGTGGATCCATTTTCTATCCCACCTTACCGAGTGTTACCAGCAGAGCTCCAAGAACTGAAGGTTCAGTTAGAGGAATTGGAGTGTAAGGGGTTTATATATCCTAGTACATCACCTTGGGGATATACTATTCTGTTTGCTAAGATAACTGATGGATCACTAAGACTACATGTCAATTATAGGAAGATGAAATAGATCACAGTTAGGAACCAATACCCTCTTCCTAGAATTGATGACCATTTTGATCAGCTTCAAGGTACCTTAGTGTTTTACAATATTGATTTGAGATTGGGATACCATCAGTTGAGGGTGATACCTTCTGACTTACCCCGGATGGATATCCGAAGTAGGTATGAGTTGTATTAATTCTGGGAAATTTTGTTTGGTTTGACCAATAAACCATATGTGTTCACGGACTTGATGAACCAAATATTCCACCCATATCTAGATCAGTTTGTAGTTTTTTTTGTTGATGACATCTTGGTGTACTCCCAAACTCATGACGATCATGCCAAGCACCTTGACATCGTCTTGAGTACACTAAGAGAGAATATGATTTACAATAAGCTTTCAAAATGTCAGTTTTGGATTGATGAGGTTCACTTTCTGGGAAATATCATATCTGAGTCAGGCATATTGGTGGATCTAGAAAAGGTATAGGCTATGGTGTCTTTGGAACAAACCAATAATATCTCTAATATTCTGAGTTTTTTGGGTTTGGTCGATTATTACTGAAGGTTTATTAGAGATTTATCTCATTTGGTAGCACCGATCATTGTCCTAACCAATAAAGGGGTTATGTTGAATTGTTTAGAGTCTTCTGAGAATGATTTCTAGGAGATAAAGAAGCGGTTGACCACCACATCGATTTTGGTCTTACTCAAACTAGGTAAAAAGTATACGTTGTTCTATGATGTGTCTGGTGTTGGACGTGGAGCAGTGTTGATGCTGGATGATTGGGTTGTAGCGTATGGGTTGAGACAATTAAGGCCTCATGAAATAAATTATCCTACTCATGACCTGGAGCTAGCTGGTGTGGTTCATGCCTTAAAGTGTTGGAGGAATTACTTGTTAGGAGAACCCTTTATAGAGTTTACTGACCATAAAAGTCTCAAATACATCTTATCTCAGCATTATTTTAATCATCGATATTGATGATGGGTCGAATACTTGCAGTCTATTGATTTTGAATTGGTTTATACACTAGGAAAAGAAAATAGTGTTTCTAATGATCTTAACCGAAAGACTCAGAATCAAGTGGTTCAGGAATCCATTTTAGAGTGGGTGATGATGGATTTATTTGCGGAGATGCATTTGGAGGTACAGGAGGGGAATGAGAATATGACCCTTGAATCTCTAGTAGTTGATCCTGTGATTTTAAGATGAGTTAAAGTGAGTCAGTTGGTAGATCCTGAGTGTGTGGCTATGAAGGAAACTCTTAAAGGTGGGGATTTTCCTTCTAGTGGGACCTTCAACACTAATGAAGTTTCTTATGTTCATGGTCATTTTTTGGTGTCATCATATGTACAAGAAGAGTTGATTCGTGAGTTCCACACATCAAAGTGGGTAGTTCTTCTGGGTTGACTATGATGTACCGCAACCTGCATAGGCAGTTATTGTGGCTGGGGATGAAGAAGGAAGTGGTGAGTTTTTTGGCATGATGCCTTACCTGTCAATAGGTGAAGGCCATACATCAACTCCTGGGTGGGTTTTTGTTGTCATTGCCTATTCCAGAGTGGAAATGGAATGATGTCACATTGGACTTCATAGTGGGTCTTACAAGGACACATCAGAAGAATGATTCCATTTGGATGGTGGTTGATCTGCTGACCAAAGTGGCCCATTTCATTCCAATTAAGGAGACCCATACAGTCGACCAGTTGGGGGAGTTGTATGTTTAGGAAATAGTACAGTTTCATGGTGTGCTGAGAACCATAGTTTCAGATCATGATTTTTGTTTCACCTCTAGTTTCTGTAAAAGACTACAGAAGGCACATGGTACCTAGGTGTTTCTGAGTACGACTTACAACCCATAGAACGATGGGTAGTTAGAGCGTACTATTCTGGTATTATAAGACATGATGAGAGCATGTGTTCTGGAATTCAGTGGTTCATGGGAAAAGCACTTGTCTCTTGTTGAGTTTTATTATAAAAATAGTATCTTGGCTATAGTAAAAATGACACCTTTTGAGGAACTTAATGGGAGACCGTGTATATCACCATTGTGTTAGTTGGAGGCCAGAGATTCTAAGTTGTTAGGGCCGAGTCTTCTGTAGGAGATGTTGGAGAAGGTTCTTTTGATTCAAAAGTGCACGACAACAGCTCATAGTAGGCATAAGTCATATGCAGATGAGCATCATAGACCTCTTGAGTTCATGGTAGGTGATAGTGTGTTTCTTAGAGTTTCGCCAAGGATTGTTCATGATAAAATTAAGAAATAGGGAAAGTTTGTGCCTAGATATAAGGGGCCATTGGAGATTGTGGAGAGGATCAGGCTGATGGCTTATTAATTGGATATTCTACTATGGTATAGTGGAATTCATGATGTTTTACATGTTTCAAAACTCTAATAGTATCATCTAGACCCATCTCATGTGATAAATGCTGAGGATGTCAAGCATGAGGCTGATGCACCCTTTAAGGAGAACCTGATTCATATTGTAGATCAGAGTGAGAAGGTTTTTCAGGGAAAGTTTTTTCCCCTGGTTCATGTTCTATGGAAACATGGAAACATTTAGGAGGAAACATTCAAGTGGGAATTTAATATGTAGGTCCTATGACCCAATCTATTTTCTTTAGAATCTCAATGATGCTCGAGTAGAGTGGCTTGAGGACGAGCTATTATAAGGTGGGGAGGTTGTAAGATTGTCGATTTCTCCGCATTGTATGTTTTACATATGTTTCTGTTTAAGCCATTTATGTTGGTCAATTATGTGCTTTCCAATGTCCTTAAATAGGCTTAGGGGTTTTTCTGGGGTTCAGCACACAAAATAAGAGGAAAATAATTTTTCTAGGAGATTCGCATGATCTGCACATGTTTAGTGATAACCGTGATGGTATCCTAGGTAAACCGTGCTAGAGGAAAATTTTTGGACAGTAGCCTCCTCATGGTTTGCACACGGTTTAGAAAACTGTGTTGGAAAACCGTGCAAGTGGTCTCTTTGGGAGAGAATCATACACACAGTTTGAGCATGGTTTGGAAAACCGTGCGGGTAAACTGTGCGGCCAAGAACACTTTAAAAAAAGTAAAAAAAAATTCCACTTCAGGATTTTATAACCCACTCAGGATCCCCCTCACCCACCTCCCTTGAAACCCTAAGAACAAACCAAAGGGACCAAGAGATCCCAAGGATCAATCTCCTTCATTCCTAAGCTGTTTGGAGTGCTGTCAATTATTAATTAAAGATCCGGGTAATTATAATCTCCCTCTTCCTTTCTTTTTGGTTTAGGGTTTCTATTTCGTTCCCCTCTCAATACAAAGCTCCAAAAACCTACTTTTAAGGTGATTTTTAGGGTAAAGCTTCAAGGGTTGTTTGAATAAATATCTAAGGATTCAGTTGGGAGTGTGTTTGCTAAGATATTTAAGGTAGGTAGTCTACAAATTATATCCCATGGGTTTTGTGTATATTTTTTCATGTAGGGTTTTTTTATCTCTTTCCTTTGAATATTTCTTGGTCCCTTTGTCATGATGTGATTTAGTGGTGTATAAATGTATAATTGAACCCCTCTTTATCCCCATGGGATGGAATGAGTATGAATCGACCAAATTAGGGCCACCCAAGGGGCATGCCAATATTTCCTAGACTTAGAGCAGGCTAATTAAGTGTAAGCTGTTGTGTGAGAACTTAAATCCCAAGATGAATACGTTAATATGCTTTAATTATGTGAAATTGGTGTTTATTAAAACACTTAGATTGGGTAATGGCCTAAGGGGTTGTTTGGTTGGCATGAAAAAGGTTTAAATGGATTAATGGGAAAATGCTAGGGAATTAGCTTGTTACTTGAATATACTTAGTGAGATAGGCATCAGAAATGGGGAATGGGGATAAAAGGGTTAAGTAAGTTGAATAATGAACGTGTAAATGGATTTTGGAAAAAGAGTAATTTCCCATTTATTGATATTATTGTGATATTGGATATTTTGTTGTGATATGGTGTTTTGTGGTGAATGATATATAAGAATATGCACATGGCTTGATAGAGTGGGGTATTCACTTGAGGTTCTATGCCCACGGGTTGAGTTGGATCGAGGTTCTAGCTCCCCCCCCTAAATTCATGGTTTATGTAAGGGGACATAGTTTGAATCCCCTAAAGGTTTCATTCCACCCAAATTGAGGCTTCGAGGTGAGTATATTGGGATTTGCTGTGATATTATTCCTAGTGAGATAGGACTTGTTTAATTCTCACATGTTGAAAACATTGATCATGAATAATCCATTGAACACAATAAAAGGGTGACCAGATAAATGAAATGTCTTAGAAATAAACATAGGTTAAATGGTAGGTTAACTTAATGGAACATAAGTAAAGATAGAATAATGAACATTTTACCTTAACTTTCCTTTATTTATCATTTTCATGAACTATCGACCTTGAGAGATATTTTGTAGACACCACTGGTGGTGGCCTACTGAGTTATACTCACACCCTGATCAGGCCGTCGTTTGGTACCTGAGTAGATTTCTTGCTTGCAGACCAAGACTAGGGAAAGGGCCCTATGCTAGGGAGATGAGTTGGACATGGGACATGTTTGGGTGAGGTTCTTTTCTTGGAGTCCAGAAATTTTTTGGGATTCTACCATTTTCATTCTTTTGGGTTTTGATCACTTGACACTGTAGCACGACATGAAATATTTATTGTTGTTATAATTGTACCCAGTTTTGGGATTTGGTTATTATGCATGATATGGATTTTTCTATTATGATTTTGTTATTCCAGTTATTATATGTTGTGGATTAATTTTTAATTGAGGGTATATTCTCCCCACGTGACCTATTAGACCCTCACTTCTAGTTGATAACCTCTATTGTACGAAGAGGCACGTTTGAGGTCATGGAACTACCCAGATTGGGGAACCAGTTTAGTGGCTCCTAGGTCAGGGACATTGCACAATGCATATCCTAATATATTTTCTTTTAAACAAAATGAAGCAGTCATAAATTTTCACATTACTGACATGTGAATAGCCTCATCAAGTGTCCTCTTGAAATATGGTAATAACTCAAATTACCAAAAAACCTTATTGAAAAAAGTGTATTCATCCTAACACATGTTATTGGATATGTTATGTATATCTAATATTGTTGTAAACTCCATAAACGATAGCATAGAAAACTTGTCTACCAGTCAAAAATAATTTTTGAGGTAGTCATTACTTATCAAAATTAATCATTTCTTCATCACTACCATCATCATTAGATATATATTAAGGATTTTCCTTCCTTGAATCATGTATTTTACAACAAGTTTAACTTCCACTTAATATATTTTCTTGGTCCCATTCAACTTGTGGTTTCAAATCCTTAATGAAATACTATTGCAGTAAAATCCTCACATATTCCATAATTCTTATAACTAGTACATTGATGAAAAAAATATTCAAATGAAAAGATTCTTGACTAGGCATATTAATCATTCTACTTCATCTATAGAAGAATCACAACTTGATCATTATCTAGTATCATCATTTGGGGTTTATTCCTTTGACACATGGGACATTGATTTGCATAGTGTCTCATATCATTACAGTGGAATCATTGTACATTATAAACCTTCTTCTTTCCATTGTAATAAAAAAATTTGTGTCCCTTTTCTCCACACTTATTACAAACTTTAATTCCCTTCAAACATTTTCCAGGGTAATTCTTTCCACAATTATCACATGTGGGAAAAACCTTATTTCCATTCTTCCCTTTATCTATATTTTAATCTATCATCCTATTATTCTTTTTATTACATTCAAATCCATAAGACTTATAAAATTCTTTACATACAATGTTAACACATGATACTATTTCCTCATATGATGAGGTCACTTGGTGGGATTTCATCCTTTTAAACGATTGATTAAGACCATGAGAGATATGATCCTTCTTATTATTTTCATCATGTTTATGGGTGAAGTTCTCATTCTTTATGCTGGGTTTCATTTATAATGAATTCCATATACTATATTATCTCACAAAATTATGAACATTCTATAACTCTAAAGAAGTTATAACACATATCCTAAATTTATGCATCATAAATCCAAGAACCATATACTTTGGTTACTTTGAAGGAATAAATCCTTTATAGTGGCTTGTAAAGAAAATATGAATTATCCTTTTAATATACCCAAGGAGTGTCAAACTAGGTGTATAGTAAGGCTCATTTTCATTTACCAGGTTACCCAAGGTCAAGCCTGAAACAGCTTGCCGGAGTTGTTACTCTTATGTACGTCTGTTCCAGAACCACGTCCACTTCTAGTATCCACAAACGGAATTATTTAATAATAAGATCCAAATAATCTATTCCTTAAAAAAATTCTAGGATGTTATTTTATGTGTATCTTCATGTATTTCTTAGGGTTTTTTCCCATAATCTACATTTTCTAAATCTACTTTACAAGTTTTATAATAAACTTCCTCTGATACCAATTGTAACACTCTGACCCCAGTTGACTAGAGCTAGTGCATTTTTTAATACATTAGCATGATTAAAAGAAATAAAATCCCAAAGGACTGATTAGTTTAGTAGTTTTAGAAAACCAGATACATAAATAGGTTCAACATTACAACTTTAAATGAAAAACAACATATAATTTTTCTTGGGAACATCCACAACTCTAAGTTTATCCCTACAGGTCATTCATAATAAACTTTTTCATGTCCTGAGAGAATGAATCATAAGAAAGGGGTGAGATAATATTCTAAGTAAGGTTTATAAATACATTGGAAGATATCATAAACATAAACATTAGGCATTATGAATAACTTACAACACATTCCTTTAAAAATAAACTTGAAAATAATATGGCAGAAATATGAGGTGAGTAAATATGCCCTAATAAAGAACTATCATGGGTATTCTACTAGTAGAATAACCATATGAACTTTCAATTACTGGTTTCATTCATAGGAAATGCATAATTTGGGATATCATAACCATACTTTCAATTCCTCTTGGAAACCATTTTATCAAGGCCTCATGCCAAGACCGTAATTTGTCTCATGAGACCTATAGATACACTGAGGGACTATAGAGGGCCCCACCCAACACCTAATAAGTCCAATTCATTCCTCTTATAAATGAGGATAAATATAAATATCAAATAAATTCATATTAAAACTAACATATGAAATGTAAATAACATTCCTCATACATTAAACAGAAACACTAACCATTTGAATTAAATTGTTGAATGGTATCAAGATAGAACATCCACATTAAAACAGATTAGAAATTATTCAAAAAAATATTTTATATGATATAATAAGAGATAAAGCCCAATTAAATACACAATTAATCAAAGGATGTGGATATAAATAAAGATACTTTTAAATGAGACCATTGAAGAATTCTTTAAGAAATAATCCTTAAACATTTTACAGTGCCCATCCCACCAAGAAACATTCAAATCATAACCCCTTATAATATCATGATAATAAGGATACAAATGATATAACATTACAAGGGTATGTACATAAACTATATTCAAGGAATAATTGGTGAACATGTCATATATCTCATAAAAGTTAAAGTGAGGCGAGAAAAATATATTTTACTTTGGAAAAAAGAGTTCTTTTGTAAAATCATTTGTACTTTTCATAAATCTGGTTTTAAAAATGTATATACCAAAAAAGAAAAGGTAAGTACATTTATATTATAGTTGAGGCTTAAATTATGTCCCACTAAAGTGAAATCATGTAAAAAGTGTTTTGAAAGAAGCTTTAGAATTAAACCATTTTAGTGCGGTTTAAGGAATTCATTAATGAAATTTTAAAGTGAAAATGCACGTTTGCTTTCATAAAACCAGAAATAAACCAAAATAGATTTTCATGATAAAATGTGTGATTTTAGAAAGATAAATATTTCTTAAAACATATTACATATTGAACATCAAAATAATTATAAATTCTAGAAGTTTCTTGAATTGGGCTTGCAAGTCGGAAGAATTTTTGAAAGATTATTTTAAAAAATGTAACTCACCAGAAAATAAAGAAGGATTATGATTGGTAGAAATATATAGAACGTTAAAACATTATTTTTTATGAGTAAATATGAATAAAAATTAATTTCATTTAGGTGAGTAGAGAATAAGAGAAACTTGAATGAAAATAGAGGTCCGGGTAGAAAAATACATACAAATTTGTAATCAATTGAATCGTATGCCCAAAAATTAATAATAATTAAATTATAAATTGAATTGCAAGAAAATAAAGAGATTAATGATATGAAACATAAATGGTTAGAATTAATACACCATACACAATTAATAGTATGGAATACATAATATCTCACAAAAATGGGAGTGAGATAAAGAAACCCTTACCTTAAATCTGATGGTGTTCTTTTATTTATCTTAATGAACTAAATAATAAAATTTATGTTACTTAATTAATAAGTAAATAACATCCTATACATTTAATTGATTTATTATAACCTTATTAAGTTCATTAATGGCCTTTTTGATGGGTTAAGATGTTCAATTTCACTGTTTGGGTCTGTTTGTTTCATGATCATTATACTTATATATATGAACGAAGAATCATGCAAAATGAGGATGGATTTATAGAATTGAAGTTATATGTTTTTAGTGAATATCCAAAAGGTTAAATTTTTTTAAATTTCATTTGGTTACTTTGAGTGAAGATGAATAATTATATACATTATTTAATAATAACTGTTTTGGTTAATTGGTGTTTTTGAACACAACGAACTCATTTTGATTTATAAATCATAACCATGTGTAAAAAATGTTATAGAACCATATAGGAGACATAATACATATATTATAGTCTTTTTGAACCATAATAATTGTTTAATGATCAGAATTTAAGACAATAATATAAATTGAAGGCTCATCATCCTTGAATGTGGAAAATTAGCACATCTCAGATGGTGTTTTTACTATTATCATAAAAGAGGGGTAAAAGAGATATGAGAATAAATTATTTCATTATCATAACCAAATTTCAGTACATTTAAGGTGATGGAGTTTTCATAAAATTTTGATGGGTAGAGGTGAGGATAGAAATGAAAATAAAGGAACTTGAAAAGAAAGTAAAATAATTGAAAACATGAATTACCTCTTGAATTAATCTTCCTTGAGAGCCTCTTTAGGGGAGAAGGTTTGTTTTTTATGAGAAAAAGGACTGTTGGACGTGGGGTAGGATCTTAGGGAGAGATTTGGGTAGAATTTTGACTAGGTAGAATGCTTGAGCACAGTGAAGAGAAGAGGGAATGAGGGGGGGGGGGTTATAGTGGAGGGGAAGAACTATTTTTAATAGCTTAATCATTATTTTTTTATTTTTTTCAAGACCAGCAATAGTATTGATTCTTGCAACCAATAATAGTAAAATGTGCATGTGATTTCAAACCAAGTGGTCTTACATCATTCTAACATCACTTATGACTCAATAAACCATGTATTTAGCATTTATCATAAATTATCATATTTTACTATTCACCTAAAATTGAAGTATTTTAGAAAAATACAAAAAACTCACCATCAAAATTTTCAACATGTGGAGTCGAAAAAGTTAATTCCATTTTATCAAAATAATTTTCTAAATATTCGAAATTTAAATTTTAAATGACATCATTATTTAATTGAAAAATGGATATTTTAAATTTAAAACTGATTTTTTATTACCTTAAATAATTAACTATGGTCTCATATAATTATACCAAAATCATTGGACAAAAAAATATTTATTTGGAAACATGTTTTATGAAAATTAATTTTAAATCCATTTATTAATTTAAAACTTTAATTGAATATTTATCACTCATAAAAATACAAATATTCAATAAATAATTTATAAAATGTTCTATTTAATTTATAATGTTCCTAAATATTATTTATACATCCATGGGTGAGGTTACTATTCATAAGGATATATTACTATTCATAAGGGTATGTTACTATTCATAAGGGTAAGTTACTATTCATAAGGGTGGGTTACTATTCACCAAAATTTAAGTTTGTTCTATGAGTTTCCAATAATCATCCTGAACGCAACTATGTATATTATATTTTCAAAATTTAAATCCCATAAGTATAAAAATTATATTTATTGGCTCGGTTTTAAAAAAGTGGGGTTTTATAGAGACCTAGTCTTTTATGCATTCAATATTATGTTTATTCGTAAATCCTTGGGGTGTTACACTAACACACACAAAACCATCGGCCATGATCCTCACACGAGTTAGTTCTTGAAAACCAAATAAAACTTAGCACTCCTCTTTAATATGGAGGCGTCTACATATGCCAATATAAACCATTCGACTACCCTCTACTCAAGTGTTGATCCAAAGACACAAGAATCCTACCATGCTTTCACTGCACCACCCAAAGTATTACTATAATGAGAAGGGTTTGGGAACCAACCAAACCTTCCTTATCATACAAACCATGAGATAAAGATCATTGATAGTGATATAATTTTCAAACAACCTGAATCCCCATGCATATCTACACCTTGGTGGAAGTAGGCCTAAATGACCCCACCAAGGAATAACAAACACACCCACCCAATCCATTGGTGATAATAGGCACACGGTCCTCATTGCATGACCTGATAAAGAACACATTGAACTAATACCTCCCTACCAAGCCATGTGACCTAGGAATTCAAGAATACTACCACCTCAAGGAAACTCAAACCTAATATAAATATCCCTCATGAATCCTTGATGTCATTGGGCCACCGTCTAAGAACTTAGAGCCCACATCGGCCCACAAGGGTTTCCATGCATCCATTGAATACGATAATACATCTTCTTCACTAGTGAACCACTAACCACAATATCCACTTGACTTGTCATTATAATGAAATATTTACATATAGTTTAGTTGAGTACAATTCCACCAAGTACTTATATAAGAAAACACAGTATGAGTTGTTGATACTATAAGAAATTGAACCTCCATTGTCTGCAATAACACAATAAATTAGAATATTTTCATAAGTATTTTTTGTTCCTAGAATGATTCATGAACACTAGCCTCTTTCCCAAGAGATTAGATCAAAAAATCAGGATAAACCATAATTTGAAAAACTCATGTGCATCACATGTGGTGAATTCACAGAACGATAAAAAAGAAATACAACAAAAACAATTCCATGACCTGGATACTTGGAATTTCTCTAAGTAAATGTGTTTGTGACAAAATAGTTTGATAAACATCACACATTCTAATAAATTCCTAGAACACCTATATACCAAATTCCCAAATCATAAAACCAAACAAATCTAATAGAATTTTGTACCAAACTATCTCGATTAGACCAGACATATCACCCGATATGGATCACCAAAATTCCTCAAGCATGACTCCCCATGTGTCATAGGATGCCGACTAGTATTGAGGGTATAAAATAAATAGTGGGAAGAATATATACTCTAGTCTATAATAAATGAAATTAAGTATATAGTCATACATATAGAAAGCATGAAAAACACACAATATCTAGTCACCAACTACAATGAATAAATATAAAAAATAAACAAATTGAAAATAAAATAAAATAATATCGACTTCTAAAATTGATCCAAACAATATACCCAATATCCATGACACTCAAGATGCATCAGCCTAATCCGGACACTCCACATGAGTGGATCCACTTGATCAAGAAATGATGAGACTCACCCTCATCCATCCTGAAAACTTTTCTCTAAGCTAAAAGCAAACATTGGGTCTACATGGACATCGAGGTGAACATACTGGGGGTGAGAAGTAAATCTTAATAGGATAACCCAAATATACTCTTTTGTATATAGTACATTTTTGTTATTTCAACATTCCACCTCAGAGTCAACCGGCTAGGATTCTACTATGTGATCACAAAGATTACCCACCTAGTTACGAGGCATTAGTGCTAGGGCATATATGAGATATTGAACCTTCATGTGGGTTAATAGCGATAACACCACCTATTGATTAGTAGCTGGGACTAGAAGTAACAGTTGAGGATGAATTTTAGTTGATTGAATTTCTTGAGTTTCCAATGAAGTGACCTCCTATGTTTTTGGGTGATCCAGTCCCAAGGTGGATGAGGATTGTAAATAGGCAGTCACTCATGTTTTACACCTTATGAGAATTCCCAAATATTAGATTTAGGTCCCCAAAATGAGTCTTCATTAGGATCTATAGGTAGATGGTAGATCTTAGTAACTCATTCACATGATGATACAACACTCTCCTTTTCAGAATTTGAATGTATCTTTAGGGAGTATTTCTATCTGGACACATTGCAATCTGTACACATTTAAGAGGATCCACATTTGCAGGAGGGTATATTTATCTTGGATAATTACTCATAATGGTTTATAGATTTCTCATTTTACTCTATGGATTTGGTTTAGGATCATTTTTTCCGATCTTATACCTTTGAGTATGGATTATGCTGGGACATCACGACATTAATTGAATCCTTTTCTATTTCCACCAATTATGAGGTGTGTGAGCGTTCCTTTCTAGTGGAGATATTTCTTATAGTGTAGGTTCCAATAGTGGGTACTAGTAGTGGGAACCCATTAGATGAGACCTTATAAGTAGAAATACAATGATAGTCATAGGTATCCAAGCATGTAAGATTCTTCAAGAGGCAATCCCAAGACACAGGGTCAATGGTGCAGGGCTCTCGGGGTGGCTCGAATCATCCGAGGGAGAGGTGGTGTTTCTACTATGTTGGTTAGGGAAATATAGCTGAGGATTATATGACACATTGTACATTTGATCATGAAATGGTCGATGTACCACCGAGATAGAGACACAGGAAGGATCAGGGTAGTCTGCAGGGAAGTGGATATGGAAGAGATGAAAATAGGGTAGTAGGAGGTGATCCGAGGTTTGATATATTACCACCAATATCCTCAAGTGGTCTATTCTAGGTTAAGGGAGCTTGTGGACCAGGATGAGGCTAGATATAGGCTATGGAGTCCTATGGACCCGAGGCTCCATGGATGATACAAGGTATGATCTGTGTTGTTTCTACATTGTTTATAGAAATATGTGTGATTCATTACTACCTTTCCACTTCTCTAGTCCATGAATTGTAGATTCTGGTTGATATATTGGCTCGACCATTTCATTTGGAGACTTTGATAGGATGTGACTCAGTGATTGCACACTCATGCTGATAGTGTGATTTGACGCTTATAGGTGATATTTTTATGACATTTATTTATAGTGGCAAGGAGGTCTTATGATATCATCCTAGTTATGGATGAACTATCTAGAATTTATTCACAGATTGACTATTTTAGGTTGGGGATGCAGTGTGTATGAAATGATGGAATGATGTTTTCCTTTGCGAGAGAGAAGGAAACCTTAAAAAATAATGACGGGATCAAACATAGGAGAGTGCATCCGATTACTCACCAGTTAGATAACATGATTCTTATAGTAGTTCATTATTTGGGATATCATTTTCATATGGTGGTGGTGTAGAATATAGATTTATTTACTGAGGATGTATTGGTTTTATCTCCCCATTTGGAGATATAGTTTTTCATTAAATGACATTCCTAGATGACATCGATATCTTCACCAGAATAGTGGATGGATCTCACAAATATTCCAGAGTCGAGGGTGTAGTTGTGGGAATTATAGGAGAAAGGATTTGTGAAACCCATTGTCCCCCTCTATGATCCCCAGTGTTGTTCGCCAAAAAGGTTAATAGGAGCTTCAGTTTATGTGTATATTATAGGTGCCTTAACTAGGTGAATGTGAAGAATAAGGATCGAAGACCTGTTTGATCAATTGAGAGGGCGTGAAAGTTCTCAAATATTGTCCTCAGATCTGGATATCACCAGTTTCGAGTACAAAATGAGGATATACTGAAGATGAAATTATGATGTCATTATAGTCACTATGAGTAATTGGTGATGCTGTTCGACATGAATAATCTCCTAGTAGTGTTCATGGGACTCTTAAATCTAGTCTATCATCCTTTATTATACTGGTTCATGGTGGTCTTCATCATTGACATCCTAGTGTATTCAACATCTGAGGAGGAGCACACAATACACTTTATGATGGTCTTGGACACACTCCGAGAGAACCATAATTATAGTAATCTATCAAAGTGATATTTTTAAATTTGTGAGGACCAATTTCTAGGACACATAATCTTATAGTATTGAGTATCAGTGTACCCAGATAAGGTTTAGGTAGTTCTTGATTTGGAACCACGTAAAAGTGTTTATGAGGTGAAGAGTTTCCTTGGGTTGGCAGGGTACTATCATAGGATTGTACCCGATTTATCTAGAATGGAACCGGCCGTAACAACATTAACACAATAGGGAAATCCTTTCATGTGGATTTAAAGGTTCCAATAGTTCTTTTAGGAGAAAATTAAATGGTTGACGAGCACTCCCAAATTGAGATTTATAGAGGAGGGTGTAAAGAACGTAGTAATTTTCAATGCCTCATGGACCAAAATTAGTTTTGTCCTGATACAAGGGAAAGTGGTTATAGGATATGGTTCACATTATTTGAGACCACATGAGTTGAACTATGTGAGAAATGATCTCGAGTTAGAAATAGTTGTCATTACACTAAATATGTGGTGACACAACCCGATGGGTTAAAATTTTATAATTTACTATGACCGCAAGAGTCTCAAGTATATATTCTTATAAAAGGATGTTAAACTGATAGAGATGTGATGGCTAGAGGTCTCTCAGACTATGAATTTGAGATTTTATATGCTCTTGGAAAAGGGAATGTGGTGCATTGTGCTCTCATAAGGAGATCTTGTTCTCATTTTTTGGATAAGGAATCAAAGCAGTTAGCCTCCTTGCAGTTGACCTTAGTGGATAAGGATGGTGATTCATATCATTATTTGATGGTTTTAACCCATTAATGTTACAGTGTGTCAGGTATTCTCAACATGGATATACTGATTATCAGACCTTACATACTCAGATATCCACTAGACATTCTTTTGATGGATGTTCAAAGGGTGGAGATAACACTATCCTTTTTAGAGGATGGATGATGGTGCCTTTGATGTTTCATGAGGAGGTGATGTAGGAGTTTCATACATCCCATTTGTTCATACATCCAAGTCTATAAAAGATGTACTTGGACCTCAAACATTAGTTTTAATGGTCAAGAATAATGAAGGTATTCGTATATTTTATCGCTTGATGCCTCACTTGTCAGCAGGTAAAGGCTGATCTCTAGGTTCCATAATGTTTAGATTAACCTTTTGAGGTTCTAGAGTGTATGTGGGATGGGATATCCATGGAATTCATGATGGGATTATCATGTAAATCCAGGAGACATGATTCCATCTGGGGGATCATAGTCCTATTAAAAAAGATGACCCACTTCCTAGCTATTCAAGAGTAGAGTTGAATTGAGATATTGGGACACCTATACGTGAAGGAGATTGAACGAATCCAAGGAGGAAAATTGATGATAATCATTGATTGTGATACTCACTTCACATATCAATTATAGAGAGGCTTTTAATAGGATTTTCGGACGGAGTTATGCTTGAGCACAATGTTTAACACCTAAAATGATAGCCAGATAGAGCGGACCATTCAGGTCTTAGAGGACATGTTGCAGGCTTGCTTGTTGGACTTTGGCTCTAGTTGGGAGGATCAACTACCCTTGGTGTAGTTTGTATATAACAATAGCTACCATACCACTATAATTATGTAATATTTTGAGGCTTTGTATGGGAGACCCTATAGGTCACCACATTTTTGGACTGATATAGGAAGTCATCACTCATGGGTCTGGAGATGGTGTTAGCTATTACAAAGAAGGTTCAAATAACCTAGGAGTAGATGAGGATATCATCGATTAATAAATAGTCTTATGAAACCAATGATGGATACCTTTGGAGTGCTATGAGGAAGACCATGGGTTCTATAGGATCTTTAATCGAATTGGATTGAAGAGATTTGGCCAAAGTGGAAATTTTCTCTTAGATTAATTTGACCCTTCTAGATACTTCATAGAGTTAGTGAGGTGGCATACCACTTGGATCTACCTATTTAGTTGGACTGCTTGCATGAAGTTATCCACAAGTCATAGTTGAAGAGGTACGTTCACAAACCATCACATGTTATTGATTAGGGTGAGTTAGACATCAAGGATGGAGATACATTTTCTGAATAAAAAATAAAGATCCGGGATTAATAGGATATGATAATTCATGGGAGAATGATTCCCCTTGTACATGTATAGTTGAAGACCAAGAATCTTATAGAGAGAACCTAGGAGTGGGTGACCCATATGCGATCCCAATAGACTAATCTTTCTGATTAGGTTTTACAATTTTCAGGATAAAAATCCCTAAGGTGAGTAGAATTTAATGACTCAAATTTTCTATGTATTATTTTCTGATATTATATAGATTTAATTTGAGACTAGGATATGAGACGGATTGTGATTCAGTGGCTTAGTGTGCTTTGAATAAATGTTTTTAATATATTTAATATATTTAAAATCATTCACGCACATATTTTCTGAAAGTGGAATAACCCTTGAATGAAGGATTAGATAAGAAATTTTTAGGGCACTGTTGAGTTAAAACCACGAGCATTACCGTAGGCATGACATAATTTTTTATAGAATGGGAAGTTTGTGAAAATTTCATTATGGTAAATAATAAATAAAACAAATTTATTTATTTGTTTTTCTTATTTTGATGAAGCAACTAGTTTATCCTATAAGTATGCAGTTCTAGGTTTTTCTCCAGGGTTTACAGAGAAATCATAGACAACTAGAGGCTGATATAGGAGATACTTCTTGGATAATGATGATGTATAATTGACAAATCGTGGATCATTTCACCAACGGAGTTTGGGAATCTCATAAATGACGACAACACGACATCATTCTTTATTAATAATCAATCCAAACTCTTGGTAGGATGTTGGATTATGTTTCTTCCATCCCATTTCTTAATTCCAGAAAAACGTGAATTAATTCCATGAGAAGAATTGATACGTGCATTGTTAGAAGAATTAAAATGATTGTAATTTTATTTTGTTCATTGATATTATTTTCAAATTTTTTCATTTCCTTCTACGAAAATTAATTGAGGCCAAACTACCCAAGGTCGAGGTTCATTCCTCACATTTTGTGGCTTATGGAATTCTACACTATTTATTCTTTCAATAATCATTGGTATTTTATGTGGCCAATTGTTTTACCAGTACCTAGTTTTAGATTATTGTGCTACTATTATTTGGCACCATGAATTGAAACTAAGAGTACAGAATGTGATGGCGGTTGCAATTCGAGAATCTATGCCAATAATTGAGGGATAACAAGACAAAATTGGGTGATGTTCTTCCAAGGTGATACATGACATGGATATGGATGGTGATAATGAAAAATTTCTAAAAGTATACGAATACAAGATCAATAATCTCTGACAACATGAGTCTTGATCGAACATAGATCTATAGTTTTTGGAAGTGGTTGTAGCTCTGACAACACTGTATACAACATCGAAGAGAACTAGGGTTTCTAGAAAACCCTAAGAATCATTGCTTTCATTTCCAGATTACACACTAGGTGGGGGCCTCTTAGTGGAATCATTATTTTAGTATGATGTTAAGTATCACATTTTGTGTGACTCAATCACACGTCATGTGAATCCACCATGAAATATTGGTGTGTACCTCAGAGGGTACATGGACAAGGGATAAAGTACATGGCTAGTGGCACACCATATACTCATACACAGATATGGACTCCTATACACGGGTTAGTACATGGGAATGCCAGTACACAGACATGGCCAGGTGAATAGGCATAGTTTCATGTGTCACTATACAAGGTCAACTTCTTCTACATACTGAATATTTTGAGACTAGTGTGATGTGTGAGGATTTAACACACATGAGGACTTAAGGATAGCTGGAAACATAATGTACCCCCAAGACACATTGTTTTACCCCTTCAAGAGTGTTTTTAGCTCTTCATTTCATTATTTTAGACCAATATTTATTGAGTGTGTTACCTTTGTCAATTTCCTTAAGGGTACAATACAACATTAAATCCACATCACTATATTGTGATCCCCTTTAGGGGCCAAGTCTTAGAGAGAGTTTTGGAGACCCTCCACGAGACTAGAGTGATAACCTCTATCATCTTTTTCCTATAAATGGGGTATGTGGAATCATAATGTCCTCTATAGGTAGTTCATTTAACCTATATCTAACATTCCATATTATTAGGGTTTGTAGTATCATTGTCTTACGATCCCCTTCGTAGTGGGTTGATCCTGATTGGGTTTTTGGTGTTCCACAACGATTATGGGCATGATCTTCTTTCCCAGTATCAGGTTCTTATGAGACTGGTGATATTTCATGGATGGGGACCATTGATCTAGAACTATTTTTTGAGTTTATTTGGTGATATAATGTCTTTTGGAGTGAATTCACTCAGAAAGCACATTGTTTAGAGAAGAATCCTATGTCTTCTAGTTGGTTATGATCGCCAGGTTGCGTGGTGTCTTTCCAGAGTATATCTAGATGTTTTTGTTACACAGTGATTGTTATATATTATATTGATATGAATATACATGATGCTTATTGTTTAGTGTTTTTATACCTACTGGTTATTTTTATACTCATCCATGTATGGAATTTACCTACGTTTTTTGTGCCTTATACAGAAGATGACCCATTGGATGGTTCCCTAGGAGGACATGGAGTAGGTGGAGCATAGAAGGATATTTAAATACTATAGTGCTTACAAGGATCTTGTATTTTACATTCTTTCTTACCCTTGGAGAAAATTATACTTTTTATAGTTATTTGATGGGCTTGTATTTGACCCTTTTTACTTTTTCATTACTTTATTATCATACCGTGTTGTGGGATCTTAGATGTATACATGCATTAAATTCATTTTTTTAAATTTCATAAATGTCTGGGATTAGAGATGTATGCATGTATACAAGTACATTAGGCTAATTCCTACCATTTTTGGGATATGACTACTCAAAACTGGTCTCCAGCCCCGAGCCTATTGGAGGTAGGCTTAGGGTAGTTACAGGTCAGACCCCAGTGGGTTGGGTTATGATAGATCTTACCTCCCAAGAAGGAACCTAGTCATGGCCTCAATTAGGGAAACTCAATCCAATTAATTTTAACTTACCATTAAAATAATTTAGGCACACCTATATAAATAATAAATATCGGGCACTAATTAACTAAATTTATAGTTATCCCCTTCGATATGATGCTTGGCCACCATCGCTATGGCTCGATGAAGATATATCTACCACCATTAATCAACAAGAGGACCAATTATTATAAATGAATGACATTAATTAATTATGAAACCCTTATAATTAATTATTATAGTTATTAAATATATATTAATATTTTCATAAATAGGGAATAACACACAAGATGATGTAACGATTCCATTACCTCATCCAACGAAATGTGGTTCATTCCCAACTCATTCCTGAGCCCACTGCCAAAAAATCAAGAACACACAATAGTAAAATAATAAAACAACTATATATTGATTTATAAAATAGTGTAGTGTATTTCCTCAACCTATAGCTCTTGTAAAATCATTCAAACATACTTTTAAGTCCTCCTCCAGCTATCCAGACAATAGTTCCCAGGTTAATTTGAGTAACACATAGAGAGGAGGTGAATCAATGATATATATTTTAAAAATTAATTTAGAATTAACACTAGGTAAATTTTTATGGTCTACATCCACTTAGTATAAACACTCTCTTACATAGTATGTAATTATAATTAAAATAATTCTCAATACATGGGGTTTTTAAAAGTTTTAGCTTCAATGTGAGAGATCACATCTTACTGTGTTTGAATCCTTCCGAGACACATATTTTATTATCACTATTAGATTATAGTGTTTAAAAAATTTAATTCAATTCACATAAAATGGTCATGTAATGTATCATCACTTCCCAGGGTAGGTATTGTCCAATTTCAAAATAATTTGTGAATTTTTTAATTCATAAACCACTGGTACATAAGATTCAAACTTTTTCTCTTAACATTGTACAATATCTCTTGTATACTTCTATATGTCTTACCATACAATACAATAACTTATTCCTCAGGATCAATATATAAATTTTATATGTGCCTCAATAGATCATGAAGTTCCCCAATATAAATAGAACTTAAATTTTATAATAATAACATGATTTTCATAATACATCTCACAAATAATCTCACACCCGAAGGACTGAAAAGATATGTTCCATGGAGATAAGCTATATAAATATAATAATGTACAATTTTCTCACCATAATTTAACTCCCATATACCCCTTATTTATTTCCACAAGTTATACATATCTTCATAACCTTGGTAATGAAAAATATAAGAAATGAGTTATCTTAAATGCTTAGTAAGGGAAAAATTATTAACATATAATCAAGGGATAGATCATAAGAATATGGAAAAACATGGGAAGGGGGAATTTATTATTTATATAATAGGGAACAATACTATTTTTCTATAATTCATGATAAAAGTACATTCCATAATAAACAGACAAACAAATACAATGAAAAAAGTGTGTATAATAATGAGACACTAAGAATATGTTATGGAATGTAATCATAGTCATATAGATATGTGTTATGTCATTGAATCATAATATAATAAAGAATCATGGAAAAAACATAAGAATATAAAATCTTGTGAAAAAATCCTTCCAAATCATGTTCACACAACTACTTGTGAACAAATATTCTTTTATATCATTCACACAACAACTTAGGAATATATATACACTCATCTCACTCACCAAACAAAATTATAAAAAAACCTTCCACATATTGTTAAATTAAGAATTCATAATCTCATGTGATATAAACCCTTAACCAATTCATCAAAGGGTGATACAGTACCCCACCCATAATTATCTATACATATGTGTGCCAGTTAAATTGAAACATAGTCATAACATAAAGAACCCTTGGGTAAAGAACAAGTTTCTGAAACCATTGAAAAAATCACATAAGATGAACTTAAGAAATAATAAGTTATCCAAAATCTAATATTTCAAAATAAATCATACAATAATTTCAAAAATAGTGTTTTGAAGGCATCACTTCATAAAATATAATCCTTGGGGGGAAATCAAAGTGAAAATAAAAAAATTTCACAAAACATTATTTAATTTTTTTAATATAATGTAAAATTTTCATTCAAATAACATTTTTGTAAAATGAAATATTAAAATTATTAAAATATTATTATAAATATATCTAAATGAAATATATTGGAGAACACATAAATATTTTTAAAATAATTGTTCAATGTAATATATATTTTTTTTATTTTGATATGATGTAAAAACTTTTAAATATTTTTGAATAACTTTGTTGAAAACCCACATCATAAAAAATTAAAAAAAAAATCCGTTTGAAAAGGGGTAATGTGATTAAAGTATATATAGGGAAAAATCCCTTAAAATATATAGGAATTGTACTAAAAAATTTCTTTTTTTATGAAACAATAGTTTCATTAATGAAGAATACTTTGGAGTGAAAAATGATTTCTCCATAAAAGAAGGTATAAATGAAACATAACATCATTTTAGTGTATAATATATTAAAATTAAAATGTAATAATAAAATATGATTGATTATGACAGTAGTAAAATATTTTAGTTATGAAACCCCCTTACAATATGATAATATTACATTAAAAATCCATGATTGATTTCAACAACATGAACACTATACAAAACAATTATGGAATTGTATTAATGAGACATGAAAATATAGTATCTCATAAATAGGAAAAAATTATAATAGTTAAGGAATTATTAAGAACATTTGGAGTCATAATCACTTGAAAATAAAAAGGCTTATAAAAAATGAAGTACTTGAATTGAAAAGAGGAGGGAGATAATCAATGATTGATTTTGGTAGCATGACGACAATACAAAATGGATTATGAAATGGTTTTATTTAGAGATAAGTGTAATATATAATCATTAGTGAATAATTTGGAAGATTAATTTCTGATTATGAACACATTGAATCATAATAATACTTAAATAAAATGAAATTATAAAAAAACATGAATAAAAAAGATGAGGGGAATCTTTACCTTTCAAGGCAGCTTCTTAAACATTAGAATGAATCCTTATTAACATAGGAACTCCTTGGGATGAATTTATAGATGGATGAGGAAGGTTAATTCATGATAAATTATTTTGGGATGGAGTGGGATGATATAATGGGTGGGATTGAGCTCCTTTTATAGTTGAAAAGTTGTACATTTTCATGGAAAACAAGAGTTAGGTTATAGTAAGAATGGAATCATATGGGTATTATGTGGGATTGGTGAGTTGGGTGGATTTGGTGAATAAATGGTATGTTTGAAGCGTGGTTATGAATTTAATACCTAAAAAGGCTTTCTATAAGTTTTAAAAGGTATTTAATTATTAAATTTTTGAGATACTTTACCTATTTCCCTAATTAATCTTGAATAAAAATTAACCATGGTAATTATTTTTTTTACTAAAAATATAAGATGAACCTTATTACCAAATTTAAATGTTTTAAATTATAATTTGGGACTATTTTATCTTATTTAAAATTCTGAATATGAAAAAATGAACTTTTAAATTAAAATATATAGTGTGTAGGAAAACCATTTTTGTAATTATCAACATTTTAATTTTTATGTGTTCTTATTATTATTTAATATTGATTGAAAAATAAATGGGTGTTAATTTATTAGGATATATCTGTAAAAAATATATTAGATGCAAGTTTTAAAATATATAAATTTAATTTCAAGGTGAACAATATTTATAAAATTATTATTCTTTGAAAAATAACTATTTGTCAAGGTTAGTAATATTTACCTAGGAATGTAATTATATGCCTAAAAATAAAATTAAAAAATTTACATAATTTGATCATGATGATTAATAATATAAAAATAATATTATCTGATTTAATATTTAAATTTTTTGAAAATTGTTTTGAATATAATAAATATATAATGTATTAAATCAATTTCTAAGAAAAATATTACTTGAGTTTTAAAATATGAAATATAGTTATCTAATATATAATAAAAAAATCCAATTTATAGAATGATTTTTTAAATAAAAATG
This sequence comes from Viscum album, assembly GCA_963277665.1. Taxonomy (NCBI): domain Eukaryota; kingdom Viridiplantae; phylum Streptophyta; class Magnoliopsida; order Santalales; family Viscaceae; genus Viscum; species Viscum album. Next base: position 1,547,948,698 of record OY728133.1, read on the forward strand.
TTTCACAAATTTATAATTCATACCTATATACTAATATTGGAATAAAAGTTACAGTATTAGTAACAATGATATATTACACTATTCACTTATAAATTAAATGTTTTAGAAAAACACCAAAATCTCATCGTAAGATATTTTTAACACTGTAAATTCAAAAATTATGATAATTTTATCTAATTAAAAGTATAAATGTTAAATATTTATCCTTATAGGTAAACATTAAATAAATATTAGGATAAATTTATTTTATTGAAAAATGATGTTTCTAAACATTATGAGTTCTTATTATTATTTCATGTCAATTTTTAATTTAAATGAAATAAATATATTAGTTGATATATAATAATATTTTTAAAGTGTTCAATTTAATCTATTAGGATACAATATAAAATAATTAATGAAAAAGTTCTTTGAAAAAAAATAAATATTAATTTTTTACTAAATAAGCTTGAACAAATGCCATTAAAATTTATTATTTATATTCTAAAAATTAATTTTATTACACTATTGATATTATAATATTTATTTTAATATTATATATAATTTATATCATATATTTATAATAGTTAAATTTATATTTATATGTAATATACACATATATATTTAAAATAATTTAATACCATGTTTTTATTTCATTGTGGGTATTATTATTTTAAATTTACCTCTTAAAAATACATGATTTTGGTATAACTATTGAATATATAGACAAAAAACATATTTTAAATGATTATATTTATAAAAAATATATTTCAATATTTTATATAAACTTACTAAATCGTTCATTCATTCTATTATCACTTCACAAGGAACAATTATTATTTCATACTATAGATTTTAAATAATTATTTTCCCCATTCATGGTTTTCTTCTACACTATTTGTTTTTTATGGATATTTTTAATCCATACAGTTGAAGATGATCTATGTTTTTTAATAGTCGTGAAGACTTTATTATTTTCTCTCTATCACCAATATTGATTTAATCACTTTTAATGGATATACTTCATCCATGGTGAAAAATAATCCAGGTTTTGTAGTATTTAGTTTTATATTATTATTTGTAATTCCCCACTTATGAATGAATAAAGTGTCTTAAGTTTGGTTCATCTCTTGTAAGGAAATTTTTTAAATAATGTTTCAATCCTTTTGACAGATTATATAAATGTTCATTATAATAATAACTACAATAACAACAAAAACAATACTAATGGATCCTAAAACTTGGGGAATATCATTCTCACCACTTAAATAAATTTCCTCATCACAATTTTAATTATCACATATCAATGGAAGCATAAAAAAGAATCTATATTATTGAGATAAATCAAGATATAATTTTTAGAGAGACGTCAACCTTGGGGAAAATTTCTATTTTCTCATAATAGTTTTTCCCCTAATATCAAATTTTCTCTAACCATTTTAACAAAATATCACTCATGATTATATATCACAACTCATATAATATAATTTTTTTCTTAGAGAGTTCATAACATGCCTTGCATTAATAGATGATTATAGGTTAGTTTGAAATTTTAATTGATAGTTCCTTATTCTCAAAATTTATGTGGGATCCATGTAGAGAGAGTTATTCAATGTAAAAAACACATTCAATTTATTTTAATGAAAAATTAATATGATTAGAAGGAATAACATCCCGATAAATATATTTTTGGAATATAATAACAATGAATATAGAATGTTTTCCTTGAAAATTAAATCCTAAGAGTTATGATTTAATTTTATTTTAAATATTTCTAGGTATATAAGAGTGGATAGACCCATATCTTGCAAGGAATCCAGAAATCTGGAGTTGATGGTGAGTATACCACTTATGTATCTCTATGCACAGCAACAATTGTAATTATATATGATTTCCCTCTTTCTAATAGTATTGATGGTTGTTGATACTCATTGTCCTTAGTATCCAAGGATTAGGGAATCAATATGAATAATCTATAAAATCCTTGAACATAAATAATTAATGTATGTATAGTGCATTATTTGGAATCTTATTGTCCATTATTGGACTTTTTGAATTTTTATAATGACCTTTAGCCTTATGACCAAAATTTACGTGCATGATGAATCTTCTCATTCCTTTTATGAAATATCCTGGATAATTCATCCCATGATCATGACTTGTAGGAAGTTTAATATTATCAAAACTATGGTAATTATCCATAAAACATCTATAGAAGATCATATATTTATTCTTTTGTGAGTTTGTGAGTTTTTTATGTTTGAAAATGTTAATCATATCTTGAGTTGGATAGGCGAGCATTACCATAGTATTTTCAACACCTTATTTAATCCCATTTGGTTTCTCATTAGGAACATAATATTTTTTTCCATCTTGTCCATTATTTTCAGAATTCCTTTTTGATCCACATATTACTAAAACATAAAGGGTTATCATAAGTGGTTAACAACAACATCATAAGTGGATTACCATAAGTGACCAAAAAATTCACCTTAAAATTCAATATAAGCTTATTATCCTATATTTATTTTAGTTAAATCTATATAAATATTCCTTTGACCTATATCATTCATATTTTGACCTATATCATTCATTATTCAACACAAAATATCTGATTATTCATAACCTAATCCCAAATATCAACATGTAAATTAATGGTGGTTCATAAAGCGCATATGATCTATCAAATAATATCCCCAAAGAGTGTCAAAACTAGTGTGGTCTTATTCATGCACTTGGTCACAGTTTTGTTGATACCCAAAATTCCTTGTTTAATAATATCATGATTTATTTAATACATCTCACAATGATTTTCCCAACCTAAGGACGAAAAGGTTTAGTGTCTTGTATACTTGCTACATAAGCATATTAAACTACAATCATTTCTCCATAATCAAAATCATTTAGAATCCCTTATAGACATTATACAAGTTATACTTATATTTATAACCTAGGGAAAGGAAAAAAATAAAAAATGGGTGAGATAAAATGGTCATAAAAGGTAAAAATTATCTACCCATCATTAAGGGATATATCATAAGAATTTTAAAAAACAAGGTAAATGGAGAAATTTCTTATTAAGAGAATATGGAAAAGTATAATTTTTTCATAAGTCATGATATAAGTAAATGTAACCACAAATTAACAAATAAATACCATGGAAAAAGTTAGTGGAATCATGATACATTAAGAATGAGTCATGGACCCTAATAGTTGTCTTATAAAATAATGTCTTGTCCTTGAATCATGGTACAATAAAGCATTATTGAAAAAACAATTGCATTGAAAATATTGTGAATAAATATTTCCAAATCATGTTCACATAAAAACCTATTAAAAAAGTTTCTTGTATATCATTCACACAAAAACTTGTGAACAAAGATTCTTGGATCTCCTTTACATAACAAACATGTGAACAAAGTTCCCCTCATGTTGTTCAAGAAATAATACAATTTATTTAGTGATATGAAAAAATAATATATGAATTATAAGGTGATATTGGACCCAAAAAAAATTATAAACACATATGTTTTCTACTTTAAATCAATCATATTCATAACTTAAGGAACCCATGAGAAAAAATAAGTATCATAAACCATTAAAAAACATCACATAACCTCAACATTAGAAATCATAAGATATCAAAAATAAAATTTTCCAGAATAAATTATTTCATAATAACATAAATATGGTGATAAAAAATAACTTCATAAATGATAAACCATAGAGGAGAAATTTAATTAATAATTCAAAACATTTCTCAAAATACATTCTTAAATGTTGTTATAAAATATCAAGTACTATTGTCTTTCAAAAAACATTTTCATGAAGGGAAATGGTAGAATTGTATAAGACTTATTACAAAGATTTCATAATAAAATATACATTAAAAGGAATAAATTTTATCAAAATAAATTTTGATTGGAATATAAAAACATTTTTTTAAAAGGAAAGAATATCTTTTGAACATTTTAAAATAAATTTGTTGAAAACCCAGATCATAAAAAAGTAACTGATTTTTCTTTTTAAAATGTATAATATAATTATGAGAATAACATAAAATAATCCATATTATATTTCCCAAAATTAGAGTTTAATATATTATGGAAATAAATTAACAAAATGGAATAAAAATAAATTAAGATATATGATAATAATTCTTTACAAAATTACAATTTCTTATGAAATAATGGATTCATCAAGGAAGAATACATTGATGTGAAACATTGTTTTCCCAGAAAATATGGGAAAACTAAAACATAACATCATATAGTGTATAATATATCAATAATTAAAGATAATAGTCAAATATGGGTTAATATGTACCAAGGAAAATATTTCAGTCCTGAAACAACCTTACAACCTAAAAATATTACATGTAAAATCAAAGAATGATTTCGGTAGCATAATGACTATATAAAAGGATTATGGAAATGGATTTGTGAGAAATAAAGATTTTACCTCATGAATATGGAATAATTATTATAGTAAATTATTTTATATAAACATGTGGAACCATAATCATAGGTAAATTAAAGGACTTCTAACAAAGTAAATAATTCAATTGAAAAGGGGAGGGAGAGAATCAAGGAGTGATTTTGGTAGAAAAAACACTATAAGGGATTATAAATTGGTTTTTTGAGATTGAACGGTAATATATCATCATTAAGGAACAATTTGGATATTAAATGATTGATTATGAACTCATTGAAGCATAATCATATAGAAATTAAGAAGAACTATATAAATAGGTAATTGAATTAGGAGGGGGAGTGGAACCCTTTCCTCCTAAGTAGATTCTTAAAACATTGAAAGAATACTTATAAACATATGAAATCCTTGGGATGTAATTATATATGTATATGGAATTTAAAATCACGATAAAAGACTTTGGGGTGGAGATGGATGATATAATGTATAACATGCCTCAACCTGCACACCCAGATCTGGTGGTAAAAACGTAATTGTTAAATTTAAAGATTTGATACTGATAAAAATGACCCAAATTTACCCATATAAAATAATACATAAAATATAAATATTTTATGAATTACACATCCAAATACATTTTAGGTTTAGAATTTTATAGGATTATGAAAAAATATTACATAATAACATTCATGTCTTCAAAATAGTATTTGTTTAATCTATATCCATCTTTTCATATTCCAAATTGAGACTTAAACATTTCCCCTAAAATTATTAACACATGAAACATTACTAGAGATAATATATTTTAAATCATTCTTCATAACTTAGGAAAATGTAAAATAGAAAAATGGTTAGCCCGAACACTCAGTAAGGATAACCATAACCATTAACAATCCAAAATAATTTTTGTGTATAAGATAGAAATATTAGTATTATGATATAATCAATGTGAATTAGCATAACATAAGATAATTCATACCCATAAAAAAATTTATTATAAATTATTAACCCTGGAAGAAATATAAATAATACTATATTCATATAAGTCAACAATCATGATGAAAGTGATGTCACTCTTGAGAAAATAAACAATTAAAAATCATTGAAACCATATAGAAGATGTGTTGTTATCATGAAAAATTATCTTCATCACCCATGTTTAATAATGTTGGAAATAAATAAATCCCATTATATCCATAAGAGACACCTGATGGATTAACTCCATAATTCTTTCCTCTAAACACAAGGAATATTACTCAATTTATTTGAGATCTATATTAGGATCACCTAACATATACACTATATCAAGATCAACAATAATTATCAATAATTTCATTGAACTATACATGAATATAACATATAGAAGTCTCCTTTTACATCATTAATATTTTAATAATATCTTTCACTCCATTATAACTTTATTTTCCCACGAAAAGAAATAGATTTTTTGTAAATGAGAGAACCAGTTTGGGATATACCTAACATTAAGGGGGGGGGGGGTGAATCAGAGTTGGAGACTTTTGAAACCAATTCCAACTTTTTATCCCTATAACTCTTGACCTGTTAGAATATTGATTCTCTTATTCTCTTTTCCCTGACGCATTTAATAATATAAATCAGTAAAAATATGCACGCAATATTTTTACAAGGTTCTCCACTCAATAAGAGCAGTTACACCCTTTCCATGAATGGGAATGACCAGTGCATGGATTGTACACTATAATGTGATATTATATTAAAGTGATTGACTTGGAAAACAATACACTAGTTATCGTGGCTCCATACACTTTATGGGGGAATGATATAATCAATTCCCACTTAAAACAAGAAGGATATTCCCTTACACTTGATGGTTCTTTATACTACCTCTAAAGATAGACTTCTTCCTTCTTGATTAAGGTAGGGTCTACTCTTGATCTTCTTTAGTTCTCTTCACATGATTACTTGGAAAGCAGTAGGTAAGAAATTCCCCCTTATTTCTTTCTCTTTTTTTCTAGTGCAACACCAACTGCACTAGACTTCTTCTTTCTTCTTCTTAGTGCAGAAACCAACTACAAAAATAATTCTTCACTCTTCTTGAATAGAATCACATACACCAATTTTATTATTCAAGAAATGAGGATCAGGTTACTTGGCATCATCAGATTCAATTCTTCTCTCGTGTTCATGAATTCATGTGATCATATATATGTATTTTTAGATTGAACCTTTCTTCCACTTTCATTATTCTTCTTCTTTAAAAACGTTCATTCACTTGTTTTGGGTCTTTATTTAAGTGACTTAACATGTGCATGTGCATGATGGAAATAATTCACTCACCTCTTCTTCTTCTTTGGTGAGAAACCTAATGGGTAAAACAAACACGAACTCCTATTCTCTTTACCTTTTATGATTCTATAAACCCAAATGGGTGAAGTTTCTTTAAGCACAAACATAGTCAACTTCTTCTTCTCTTCCTATTCTTTTCTTATCTTGAATATAGTTAGGATGTTTCCTTAGGTTTATATGTATGAATCATGAAACTCGAATGGGTGAAACCTTTGTCTTGTGTGAGATTCTCCTTCAACTAACAACTCAAGGCCTCGAGCTTTTTCCAAACCATGTACATGGGTGCATGAAACATGTATTTCCATTATCTTGTACACAAACCCCTATAAATAGTAGATAAGAATGAAAACAATTGGGTGTTCTCACCATTCTTAGTAAAAAATAGGATTTCCATGGTTCTTCTCCTACACATAGAGAATTCGTGGTTTGTCTTCGCATAGAGTGTGATGGAATTCATGAAGTACAGTGGGAGGCTAAGGCTCAACCACTAGATCACGGTTATTCAACCTTCACGAAGCACAATGAAGGTTTGAGAAACCAATCACATGTTCATGGGAACCAGTTCTTCGTAAAGATATTTGAGGGTGTGTAGCAGCTGTCAAAGGCTTACTGGATCTCTCCTTCATGGAGCCTTGAAGACTCGCAGTGCTCTGTTTTCTCTTCGTGAAGTGATGCATAGGGAGATACTCTATTTTTTGAAAACACGATCTCTAGGGAATGAGGTAGAATTAACCTCTCTAATATTGGAAAAAAATCCATTTATAAGAGAGTAGAGGGTATTTTACACATTCATAATCTTCATGATATGTTATGGAGATCACAGATTTGATTTCTCGGGATTTCTGGTGTTTTGAAATCTTCAATTTCACGGGTAAAGATATACCAAGTCTTGCAACATGTTTCCTTTTTTCAAACATGGGTTACTATCTTTGTTCCTGGAGTCATGATCGTATACACAATTCTCATGCATGAATCTCTCACGGATCCTTGATGAATCTCAGATGAATGTTAAGGGATCACAACTCTGTTTTATTTGGAATCCTTTAAGATATTCATATGCTCTCAAGATGTAGATTCTATGCATGGTCTCAGTTCAATCACAAGACTCTTCTTAAATGGAAAGGGATCAACCATAGTGGTTGGTATTCATCTCCAAGGAGTCTTAGTGATAGTGACATGTAGTGGTGGGAAGAGGACGACGACGCGATTATTCAAATACCACAGGAGGATTGGATGACTCGAGTTCATACTCACGCGACATGAGATTGATGGATGGAGGAGATTAGATCCATCTGTCATGGATTGATTGAATGGTAGGGTGAGATGCGGGATTGGATAGATAACAGAGATTACATCGGCATTTTTAAAATGTTTCCCCACATCGAAACAGAGATGTGGGTTTCCTGTGGTTTATCAATAAATTCCCCTTCCAACCACTCAGATTTCTCCTCTCCCCCCTCTGGTGCCAACCACTCGGGCCTGGCCTCGGCCTGGGTTCCCTATGGGCACAGTTGACCCATAGTGGTCCTGCACATTCCTTGGGTTGAATGCTGGCTAGATTTCTCAAAAGTTGGCCCAATATTTTTATGCCAAAAATAAAATTTCTATATTAAATTCATGTCTATATTAAAATATGTGAATGTCCTCCTCAAAGTCTAATCCTATTCTTCTTCAAATTCAAATCCCATGCATTCCTTTCTTCACTATTTTTTTTAGAACTTGAATTCCAAAGATAACTTAAATAATCCTTAAGAGGATGGTACTTAAATGTTATAAACAATGTATCACTCATAATACATGTTCATTGAACTTAAGAGAATCACAGAAATCATGTGATTTATAAAAACATGGAGAATATCCCAAGTGCGGCATCCAATGCTACAAATCCATAAAAATTCATCAAGAATCATCAATTTAATCAATATATATTCACATTGGAGTTCCTTCTTCATTTTGAACATTATTGACACCATTTTTCAACATATACAACTTATATGCAATGTATTCCCAACAATCTCCCCCTTTCTATTTTGTTTTTAATAACTTAATACTTCTCATGAAATGAATGTGTCAATGTAAAAATGAGAATCTTCCCTCTCCCATTACTTATTTCATTCCCATAGACTTTCATTTCTTTTATCTACCCCTTATTGACAAGAGATAAAAATTTCATGGCAGACAAGGTATCGTTTCATACTTATGTAATGTGCCTTCAATCATTTCACTCTAAGTCTACTTGAGCAATGCTCGGTGTAGAAAACAAGAGGATTTGATTTAAACAACAAAGAAGTCCATTACCCACTGAATATAACACCTCATGAGATGAGAACTCATATAACTATCCTTAAGGGATTTCCACTTTCATTTTAGGATTAGGATAATAAGTGTGATATGAAATAATCAACTTGAAACTCATGCACTCTCTCTAACAAAAGGATCAAAAACATTTAAGTGCAATTGGAAGGATAAGTGGCCTTGGGGAACTTTAACTCTGCTTATGTCACTGATTAACTTTGTTACTCCCCATTTGTAGAGTGGTATTTATTTTATGTAACCAAGGATGAGATATTTAGAAATTACATACCTTTTACAATGACATGATTTTCATAAAATCTTTAGAGTAATTGAGTTTTATACTAACTTATGTTGATACTGATTGAGATAATGACTCTGGTTGCTTCTTCATGTGTCTCCCCCTCAAGGGAACACTTTTAATCACTGAATCCAATGTTCTCCTCATGAGATCTTGCCTCACCTTAAATTACCTGTATTATAAGAAAAAATACAATACCCAAATATTTAAGGGAATAAGGTGGATCATCCTTTCTCTATCAATGTGGACAAAAAGGTTGAGACGATTTTATCAACCCCGATTCTCCATTCTTCACACTTTCACAACTGATCTTCAATGATGACTATGATTGTGTGGACATAACTACTTCTTATATCTATTTGTGTGAGAGTTTTCTCTCCTGAAGGGATTTCCAATATTCAGAATATCCTAGTGCAACTTTCATCTTCTAGAGGAATTCTTGTTTGGGTGGAGTGAATTGGAATAATCTTCTAACATTTTGACCATCCTTGTTTCACCTTACACACAGAACATCTTTGTATTCATGTAGAACCTTATTTTTTTCTTTTAGAACTATCCTTAACTTGTGTATCTTCAATTCTCCACATTCTTTCCAAATATTTTGGCCGAACCACCAATATGTCATTAGGGACTGAGGAATCAAGATTGGATCCTCTACATGGATTCTTCTGAGTGGCATTCTTCATAGTAGTTATTTTGGATGCACCAACCTTCACTTTCTTGGACATAGAACCCAAGGACTTCTCAGATTTTTATTTTTGGCTAGATTATGTGATCTTATTTTCTTATTAGCTTTGGGTACTTGTTGAAATGAACATGAACCATTCATGTGACCACTCTAATTGCATACATTACAGATGTTATCTAACATTACAAATCTATTTTCAGTATAAAGATGCTTCTAGATCTATGAATGTTTCTTCTTCTTCTTTGGAATTATCCCCTTAAGATGGAATTTCTATGTGATTTTACATTTAAGGGATTGTATCAACAATCCAGTGTACAATGAACAAATCTATTACAACACCAGAATTGAACAACAAACCTTGACTTCTTGACAAATTCTTTATATGGTTACTGAGTGTTATTATTAAATTTTTGTGCTTTTTGTGGGGAGATATCTTCTAAATTATTCTTTCTATCCCCTAGTCAGGGTGGTAGGTATCTCATCACTTTTATTCATTCATACTTGTTTAGAATTTTTCTTCCAACCTGCACTTTTTGTAGAAGTAATTTAAGAAACATTAGTACTAGTTGGTATGGATGGTGCCTTTACTTTCTCAACTGATTATGATGGATCAATGAGTGAAATCATTATCTTCTTATCACATGTTGAAGGTATTTTGATAGTATAATCCTCTAGTGATAATTTATTACTAGCAGCAATTGCTTCCTTCTTTTGTAGATACTTAATATTTGTCTTCTCAAGATTGGTCAACTCAACTTTCAATTCTAGAAATCTCATATTGAGGATGACTTCGTGGTCTTAAATCATAGTCATATTCTCTTTAGTATCCTTCTTTAATCTTTCAGCTTCATCTTCACACATATTTACTTTGTTTTTTAACAAAGAGTCAATTTCTTTGATATCATTGGAGTCTTCTTCCAAATATAACTCATTAACATGATTTCTTTTCTTCATTTTATCTTCAAGTGTTTGGATATTCTTTTATAGGGCCATGTTGAATCCCTCTTTTTCTTCAACATATTTTATCCACATTTAGGAAATTACTTTAAATACCCTATTTTTTGATTCAAAAGATCCAACCTATCTGGATATCTTTAAACATTCTACAATTATTTCTTGTAATAATTTCTCCAAAACATCAGTTTCTTCTTCCAGGTGACTGATATTTTCCTATATGCATCGAAATACTCCATAATCTGGGGATGTACTCTCTTTAGGAATACGATGTAGAATATTTCTTAATCTATCAATTGATATTTTTTGAGATGTTGGATATTGATCATCACCACTTGTGCTAGCATGTTTCTTTATGAGAATAATTTTAAAATGTACTAACACATACATCTTGATCAGTTGAGGTAGGAAGGTTTTCCATCTTCTTGGTGTGTACTTGATCCACATTGTCATTTCTTTCCATATTTGGTGTATCTTCAATGTCATCAACATATGGAGAACCATATGCTTCCTCTTATTTAGATAATAGGGACTTATTCTTCAACTATATCTTCTACTCCTTTTTCATGTTCATCGTTGTCATGGTAGATATAGACTTCTTCTCAGAGATAACTGAATATCCACTGAAATTTCACTTCATTGATAACTTAGGAAAGAAAATAAAATATTCAAAATATAATTACTTCACTGTAGAGAATCTAAAAGAGGTGAACCTGTCACTCAGATACCAATTGAGAGGACCAGTTTGAGATATACCTAACAATGAGAGGGGGGAAACAGTGTTGGGGACTTTTGAAACCAATTCCGACTTTTTTATCCATGTATCTCTTGACCTATTATGATCTTGATTCTCTTATTCTCTTTTACCAATTACATGAAATAATAGAAAATAGTAAACATATATACACGATATTTCTATAAGGTTCACCAATCAATAGAGAAGCAACATCCTTTCCATGTGTGGGAATGAAAAGTGCATGGATTCTCTACTATAATGAGATATGATATTAAATTGGTTGACTTGGAAAACAATGCACTGGTCTGTGTGGCACCCTATACTTGTAGGGGGAGGAGATAATAACATCCCAATTGCAATAGTAGGATATTCCATTACACATTATGGTTCATTATACTTCCTCTAAAGATATTCTTTTTCATTATTGAATAAGATAGGTTTTGTTCTTGATCTTCTTCAGTGCTCTTCAATTAATTACTTGAAAAGTAGTAGCCAAGAAATTATCCCTTTTTTCTTTTTTGTCTTTTCTAGTGAAACACCAAGTGCACTAGACTTCTTTTTTATTGGTCTTATTGAAACAACCAACTACACAAAAACTTCTTCTCACTTCTTGGCTAGAATCATGTACACCAATGTGATTATTCAGGCAATAAGGATCAACTTACTTGGTAGCATCAAAGTCAATTATTCTATCTTGTTCATGAATACATGTGATCATGTGTATGGATTTTTTATATTGAACCTTTATTCCCTTTATTTCTTCTTCTTATTTACATGTGTTCACACACTTGTTTTGGTTATTTATTTAATTGGATTCACGTGTGCATATCCATTCATGTAAGCATGAACTCACCTCTTCTTCTTCTTGTGTAAGAACCCTAATGGGTAAAACACACACAAACTCCTATTATCTATACCTTGTGTGATTCTCTAAACACAAATGGGTGAAGATTATTTAAGCACACACACACCCGACCTCTTCTTCCCTTCTTCTTATTTTCTTCTATTTCACTTAGTTAGGGTGTTTCCATAGGTTTATATGTATTAATCATCAAACCCTAATGGGTGAACCCTTTGTCCTATGCGATATTTTCCTTCAACAAACTACTCAAGGCCTAGGGCCTTCTTCAAACCATTAACAAGGGTGTATGCAACACGTACTACCCTTTTCTTGTACATGAGCCCCTGTAAATAGTAGATAAGACTGCAAACAATTGGGTGTTATCACCTTTCTAAAAAAACCTAGGATTTCCATGGTTCTTATAATTCAAGCATAGAATGAGTGGTTTGTATTCATACGGAGTGTGTTGGACTTTGTGAAGCACAGTGGGAGGCTAAGTCTCAACCAATGGATCACATTTATTTAGCCTTAAAAAAGAAAAATGAAGGTTTGAGAAACCAATCATGTGTTCACGAGAACCAGTTATTTTCAAAGAAATTTGTGGGTGCATAGCACTTGTTGAAGGTTTGGGTGATCTCTCCTTCTTGGATCCTTGAAGACTCATTGTTCTCTACTTTCTCTCCACAAAGTTATGCGTAGGGAGATACTCTATTTAAAAAAAAGTGCTCTCGAGAATAAGGGAGCAACGACCTCTATCAGCTTGGGTGAAAATCCTTTCAAAGGCGAGGAGAGTATATTTTCCATGTTCAAAATATTCATGATATGTCGTGGATATTGAGGCTTTGAATGCTCCAGATTTCTGGTGTTTTGAAATCATCAAACCCATGGGTATAGATATTCCCAATATTTTGGAATGTTTCCTTTTTATGAACGCAGTCTTCTATCTTCGAGCATGGATTCAAGATCGTATTCATGATTCTCATGCATGAATCATTCACGGATCCTCCATGAATCTTAGATGAAAGTTGAGGTCTCACAAATCCATTTGATTCAACCTCCATCGAGACATTCACATGTGTTCAAGACAAAGATTTCTTACATGGTCTTGGTTCAATCACATGACTCTTCTTCGATGGAAAGGGATCAACCATGGGGGTCAGTCTTTATCTTTGGTGCGATACAGTGGTGGTGAAATGAAGTCGTGGGAATAAGATGATGACATGGTTATTCAAATACAGTTTTAGGATTGGAATGCTCAGGTACATACTCACATGGCGAGGGATTGATGGACGATTTAGATTAGATCCATATGTTGCAGATTAATCAAATGGTAGGGAGAGATGCGGGATTGGATGTATGATGGAGATTACTTTTGTATATTTAAAATTTTGTCCCACATCAAAATGGAGATGAGAGTTTCCCATGGTTTATTAATCAACCCCCTACCAACCACTCATAATTCTCCTCTCCCTACTCCGCTGCCTCCCCACACTGGTTCTCTGTGGGCATGCTCTTAGCACCTACTCTGCCTCCTCGAGCATGCACCTAATGCCCACTATGCCCTTGTGCCTCCATGCCACCTTTCACGGTGCCGTTCCCTAGGGTTCCACTACTTCTCTTAGTCCTGGCCTCATCATGGCATCCCAATGGGCGTGGTTGACCGCTAGGGGTCCCGCAAATGCCTTTGGTTGAATGCTGGCTAGCTAGCTCAAGAGTTGGACCAAATTTTTGTATTCCAAAAATAAACTTTCTAAGTGAAATGCATGCCCATATTAAAATATGTGCATGACCACCTCAATGTCAAAGCCTCTTCTTCTTCAAATGATAATCCCATGCATTTCCGTCTTCACCATTTCTTTTTGGAATATAAATTCCAATGGGCACTTCAATAATCCTTAAGAGGATGTTACTTTAATTTTGTAAACAATGTATCACACCTAAAATAAGTTCTTTAAACATAGAAGTAGCACATCAATCGTCTGCTTTTTGACAACATGGAAAATTGACCAAGCATGGAATACAGTGCTATGAATCCTTAAAAATTCTCTAGGAATATTCACTTCAATCAATTTATATTCACATTGGAGTTCCTTATTCATTTTTACCATTATTGACACTAGTGGACAACATATATAACTTATACACAAAGTGGTCCTAATAGATAATATATTTTAAAAGATCATCATAATCCATCCTAAGGAAGAAGATGGATGGTATAATAAGATCATATTCTAAGTGAATCATACAAATCCATAAAATATATTAACATTTATGAAAATACCTTTAAAAGAACATCTAAAACATTTATTTGAAAATAAGTGGAAATACCCTTTTATTTTGGTAATAATGTATAAAAATTTCATGAATATTGGAAAAAATATTTAATTATAATAAAAAAAATTAAATAAATAATGGAATAATAAAATACAAGAATTTTTATGAATGTGGGAAAATCCATTCATGATATAAACATTAAAAATAATTATTCTTTTCAAACATTTTAAAGAGTGTCAAAATTGACACATTTAAAAAATTATAAGAAATTTATTTTTAAATAATTTTCAAAGAAAGAAAAACAGAATGGAATATAAATTTAGGGAATAATTTTATTTTATAAAAGGTAAATCTCAAAATATGATTAGGAATTTGGGGGAAGAGTTTGGTTAAAATATTTTAAAAACATTTAAAACTTGTTTTAAAAAAAATATTTTTTAGCCTTTTAAATCCAAAAACATCTTTAAAGAAAATATGAAAAAACTAAAATTATATTATTATAATAATATCCATGATATATTATGTTAAGATTTAGTGTATTTTCTCTATAAATGAATATAAGTTCATCAATCAAAACATGCCATAAGGAAGTATTTTTCTGATGAAAAAGTCTTTCAACTTAGGTAATGATTGAATTAAAAAGACATTGAATAAAGGTACATAACATGATTATGTAAAAACAAATTTTTTTATTAAATATTACTTTAAAACACATTCATGTGGTATTAATAAAATCATATAAGATAAAACATGTTGCATAACATGAATTATGTCTCAAAGAATTGAAATTGTGACCAAAAACACCTTAAATATTTTATACCATTTTGAATCAACATATCATGAAAGGTAGAACATAATTGGAACTTTAAATATCATGTTATAATATTAATTCAAGATATAATATCCCAATAGGTATAATAAACCTTTTATAAATGGAACTAGTTTCATATTACAATACATGCCTCAAAGAAACAATATTGAAATGAATAGTCCTTACCAATATTGTACCATTGAAATTAGAATTAATAAATGAAGTGAATATGTTTAATAATTTTAAAATTACAAAAAAATACAATAAATTCCAATAATTGGTCATTTAACACATATTCTTGTCATAACATAGTCAATAAAGTAGAATTAAAACCCCATGAAGAGAAATTGAGATAAGAAACCACTTACCTTGAGTCCCAAGTTGTTATGTATTCCATTTAACTCATATATAATAAATTATATTAATTATTTAAATTTTTAAGAACTTTTTATAGGTTTATTAATTTATCATTAAACTATTTAATTCACTTATTTCAATTATATATTTAATTACTTAATTGGTTAAATCCACAATGGGTGTTGTGAGGATGTTCGGTTCATAATTGAATAAAAACTTTTGTATGTTGAATATGGTAAAAGTGGTACCTATTAAATAATATAAATAATAATAATAATTAAATAATTACAATTTCTACACATTAATTAAAATTTTATAGAAAACTACGAAAGGTGGTTATGAAAAATGAATTTATTATAACATGGAGAAGGTAGTTCGTACAAACGCATGAGTCACTTTTCCAATTATTGATGAATACAAGGGAAATATGGTAAAAATAATTTTATAATTATAATTTTTTTTATTAAATCACAAATCACAAATCACAAATATCATATTATCTAGTTAATTATACTTTTATATGCCAACAATTTGAGGTCGTGATGAAAAATGAATCACATCACTTCGTGGTTGTGGTAATCTACACATACACTAAAATGACGTTATCGTTTTTCTATGAATGTAAAGATAAAAAATATATGATATAATATCATTCTATAATTTTTTTATTCCACGAATATCATATATATACTTTAAATACATCATTATAATAAGTAATCAGAGCTGGTGATGGAAATTGAATTACATCGGTTCGCGAGGTGGTAGTCCATCGTGCACAAGAATGATGGTTTCATTTAACATTTTATGGAGGATGAGATGTATTATAATCTATCCATTAATATAATAACATAATATTATATTAAATATATTTATTTTATTATTTTACAATTTCTGGAAGAGTTTTAGTGGAGGCAGAAGAAGAAATAAAACTAAAACATTCAATTAAAGGCTATACATCTTTCTAAAAAATTCCCTTTAGTTTACACCATAATATTTATTAAACTAATTTAAAATATGGAATCTATTTTATAAAATTAAATTAATATATTTTCTTTAATTAAATTCAAAAATAAACCCACAAAACGCGATGAAAAGTAGTTTTCCAGAAAAAATGTCTTCTTAAGTAAAAAACGGTTTTTATACAAAAATAAATAATATAATTTATTATGTTTACCTTAATTGGATTATTAATAATATAAATGAAATAAATATTTTCTCCATTTTAAATAAAAATGGATCTTTGAAATTCTATAAATAAAAATCCAGTTTCCAATAAAAATAAGTATTTTCACTATTCATCAGAAAATCAAACTTTTCATAAAATTATCAAAAATTAAATTTAATATAATTTTGAAATGATAATTTCATTATAAATTTAATTTTATCAAATAAATATTATAAAATTGGTATGAACTAATAGTAATATTTTCTCACAAAAAGAAAAATAAACAATTTTTAATGAAAATATATTTTTAACCATAAAATGACTTCAAAAAAATTGAGTGACTATTTAAAAATAATAAATAAATAAATTTTTATTAAGTAATACCATATACATATATTTTATTATGTTTTTGTTCCTATCCATAACCTAAAATTTCATGACTAGGTTATAATGATCATATTTAAATAATAATATTTTGTATTTTATCCCAATTCAATTAAATCTCGATGTTTTGTGTTAAGTAAGTTATCAAGAATAGTATTATTTCAAAATAAATTTTAGAGTTGTTTCATAAAAACCCCTTAAATAAATTTTATTCATTTTTATATATTGTTCTTAATATAAATGTTTTCAAAAAAATTTAATTAAAAAACAATGCTTGGGAGTGGAAGATAAAACCTATAATCATGAAATAAATAATCATTCTAATATTTAAAAAATCATTTATTGAAAACCCACATCATAAAAAGGGACAACAAAACATCATTTTTAATAGTGCGAAATTTAAACCTTCAGTACTTTTGGAATAATTCAAAAATATTTTTATAAATATGTTAATGTTAGTGGGAAGTTAAAATACAGATATAGAGTAAAACAATCATGTCAAAATAACGATGGAGACTGAAAGAGGACATTGATCAGAAGAAGATGAATGATCTTGAGAAATTTAATGAACCAATAACCATAAATCAATGAGGTGTTAAAATGACCTTAAATTTATCAAAAAAATAAATAGGAGAACATTTTTATTTCAATATATTTTTACTGGATTTTAGGAATTTCTTTAGCATCAAGACTAAGAACATAATAAAATATAATTACATAATTTTATCCCATTTAACATGGAAAATTTCATCTTATTTTTGTTCTTATATCAATTTAATGTTATATCACATCTCTTAATCTAGTAAATCAACATTAAATATGAATTTTTCATACATGAAACAATAAAATGAACTTCTAATGGATCAGATGATCCATAGATTTTTACAAAGTTACTCCTATTGTATTTAGATGATAATGAAAACCAAAATTTTTATTACATGATATGATATTATACAAAATTCCTAAACCCTCATATAAAGAAATTATATATTAATGTCCAAAAATTAAATAATCAAACCAAAGGTTCAACATAGATTATTCCATAAAAAATAACCCTATATTCCAATTTACCCCAACAAACTCAAAATTAAAGAATATTTTAACCTCAAAGGTTTTATCATACCTTTCCTATTATATCACGAAAAATTTAATACTATTATTTTAAAATAATCCTCTATATGAAACCTAAGAGTTATTTAAACCTCAAGCCAATAAAACATATCCCAAAATATCATTAATCACTTTGATGTCCTATTATATAAAGCTTCAAATGGGCTATCTATTCTTTTGAACTAATGATCAATCTTAAAATTATAAACCATTTATGGTTTCCATAAATATTTTGTTAAATAGACATGAAAATATGCTAAAATACAAAGTTGTTTAAACCAAATTATTATATCAACTATAACACTCTCAAACTGACACTCCTAGTTGTTGTGTTAAAAACATAATATTTTCATTTCAGTAATAAATACAAATAAACATTTCCCAATTTTATCCATTAAATACATGAAAAAATAAATAAGTAATATTGGATCACTTATACCCCTAAAGAAATTTTAGTTTTTGAGTTTTAGAGAATTTGGAAAAGCTCCAGCATAAAAATACCCATGTCTTCAATTGAGTATTTCTTATAATATATCTGTCCTTTATTATCCAACATATAGTCTTCAAAATATCCCATAAAATTATCCACACATGAACCCTTCCTATATATAATTTATTTAAAACTATTCTTTATAACCTAGGGAAATGGAAAACATAAGAAGGGATAACTTGAATGCTCAATAAGAATAAACATAATAATTACCAATTGAATGAAATCAATGGGAATAAGGTTATAATAATGGTATGATGAAATAATACAAGTGAAGTACCATAACATAATAGAATTAATACCCATCAAAACATGGATCATAAATCATCATTCATGGAATAAAGATTTAACATAATACCAGATTCATATAAGTCATCCATCATAAGCACTATGATTTCAATATTGATTTAAGGAACTATTAAAAATGCATATCAAAAATAGATATGACGTGTTAGTATCTTAGAAAATTATCATTGTCACATGTGTTCACTAATGTTAGAAATAATTGATGTCCATTTAAATCTAGTAGAGAAACCTCCTTGGGAAACTCCCATGATACTGTCTTTAAATAAAAGGAACATTACTCAATGAATTGGAGATCTATATCAGGCTTAAACAAAAAAATAAGCTATATAGATCACACTAGTCATCATCAATAATTTAAAAGTACAATACCTGAATATATCACATGGAATCTTGAATTTTTATCTTCATTATTTTAAATGGATTCCTCTTCAGCCCTGGAGAATGCACCTTACGCGCCACCGCTCTTTTCAAATTTTCGATCTGATGGTCTTCTCTCTGATCACTTGTCGGAGGTCTCCCCCGCCCCTACATCCCTTGTTCCAGTAGCCTTTGAAGGAGTTTTCCTTGCTTCTACTCTCCCTTGGCGTGGTTCGTTCAAGGAGGTACTTTGTGGGCCTCCTAGTGCTGCACTTCGATCCGGCTTCCCAGATGTTTGCATCCCTGATCTGAAGGTTTCTCATGCCAATGGTGGTTTCTCCCAGGAGTTTCCCACACCAGCTTTGTTGGAGGTAGAAGAGTGCTTAAAGTGGACCTGTGTGGCTCATTTCGGATCTCCAAAACCCTCCTTAGAGGTCTAAAGAAGTTTTTTTCTCTCTTGGGGCCTCCTCTCTGGTGTTTAGATCTTGAATAATCACATAAATACCTTCTGCCTTGTTTGGAATTTTGAAGATTATTTCTTACATGCGTGTTGTAAGGCCCCGTGTGTCTTCGGTCGTTGGATTTTTAGTCTTTCGATGTGGTATTAGGATGTTCATAGAGGTAAGTAGAATCCATTGGCTGTGGTCTGACTCCATCTCTCGGGTCTTCCTCTCCCATTTCAGAATGGAGGGTTTCTCAGTGAAATTGGGGATTCCCTCAGTGGATTCTTGTGTTATGATGCCAGGACTTCCACTGGTGATGATATTTTGGTGGCTCTCATTTGTGTGGAATTGGATACATTTCTCCCTCCACAAAGCAATATTTTTTTATGTGTTCAAGATGGTCTCAACTAGAATCAAGAGATCTTTTACCCAGTGTTTCCTCATTTTTTCCTTATTTGACACCTGCAGGGTTATTCCCTTTAGGTTTTTCACAGATGTTGGCAAGGAGTTGGGAGTCATCTTCCTAAGTCTTCATCCTTCAAGGCCAATTTTCGGTCTCAGTATCCTCTTTCTTCACCATAGATTTGGTAGAGGGATTCCTTTGATACAGGGGTTGTTCCATATTAGGTTCTTTCCTTCCTTGTTCAAGGGTATGAGTTGTCTTTAGAACTTTCCCTTGATGTTGATTCTAATCTGTGCTCAGCTTTAGTTCCTAGTGCTCTGAAAGGTGGGATTTACTTTCTGGTGGATAAGTGTTTTGTTTCACCCGAACTCATTTCTTTTTTCCTGAAGAGGCTGTTCTCAGAGGCGTGTCTATATGGGTCAAGACCTTCTCCTTCAGGTCTTCTAGTTTTGGCTCCCCTATTATCTGTGTCGCCTGTGGTCTCCCCTAATGTTCTAGTGGAGGTCTCTGATGCTATTCAGCCTGTATGTTGTTTTCTCCCTAAGTCCCTTCCCCAAGGGATTGGTCAGGATTTGTAGTTGGTTATCAATCCATGTTCCCCCTTGGCTTTGAAGGTGCATCCCTTATTTGGTTCCAAGCCCAACTATGTGTCAAAATCGTTCCCTATTGGATCTGCATACCCAGTTCGTGTGAGTACATTTACCAGTGAGAGAGTTTGTACTTGTTCGCAAGAAAGGTTATTCAAGGAGAGATCCTTCTCCCATTTCCAACGTGTCGTTAGTTCTGAGGCCAAATCTTGAGCACTTTCCTTCCAATGATTCCTATCCTTATATGGAATGCTCATGGACTCTTTTCCCAAGTGAATACATATTTAATTGCCTCTATAATAAGGGAACATATGGTTAGAATTGTGGCCATTATTGAACTCAATAAAAATCCTTCCAGGATTTGGGATTTTATGTGGAAGATCATGATGCATGGCTCCCAGCATGATGCTCAAAATAAGTGTCTCATTTGGATATTTTGGAACAAGAATACTTCCGTGGATATGGTGTAAGCTAGGGACCACTTTATTACTACCAAGGTGACTTCAAAAGACAGATTCTTCATCATGACTTGTGTTTATGGGAGCTGTGATACTCTTCAAAGGTCCAAACTCTGGAGTGATTTAAACGGATTTATCCCGGGAAACTTCCCATAGTTTGTTGGACGGTACATTAATATTGTTTCTTCCCTAGAGGAAAGGAAAGGCTAGGGTCCTTTTCAGAGGAATGCCAGTAGAGAGTTTAATCAGTTCATGGATGGGAAAGGCTTGTCTGATCTGTGATACTAAGGGGATGATTTTACCCGGTGCAACAACTGAATGGTATCTCACCGCTCGTGGAGCCATCTAGATAGGTGTTTGGACAACATTGAATCCATTTCTATGTTCTCTACCTCAAAAGTGCGGAACTTATTCTGAGGTATCTCTGACCATTCCCCACATCTTTTTTATATTTCTTCTGGGCGGGACCATCAAGAGAGGTTCTTTTTTATGCAACAGTGGATGACCAAGCTAGGTTATAAGGAGCTGGTTTTTGATATTTTGAATTCTCTGGGACAGGTTAACTTTTGAATTTCCCTCCATGATATAGTAAGAGGCCTTAATCTTCATCTCCTTTCACGGCCCAAAGATATACCTTAGGTTGATAGTGAGATTTATGGAGCCCTTTAGGAAGTTGAACGTCTTAAAGTGAGGTTGGAAGAAAATTAGGATAATCAATCTTTTGAAGAGATTTCTAACAAAAAGAATTATCTTGCTAAATTGCTTCTAGCTTAGGAACAACAGGCCATAGAAGCCCCAAGAATCAAATGGCTCAAAGAAGGGGATAAAAATACTGAATTATTTCATGCATGCATTAAAGAAAGAAAGATACCTACCAAGCCAAATATTCTTTTGGAAGATGGTTCTTACATGGATGACCGGGATGTTGTGGGAGGTATGGCCCACTTCTATTTCAAGGATCTGTTGGCTAGACCTAACGTTCACATGCCCAATGGGTACCGAGAAAGAGACAATGGATTCTTTGATGGTCTTTCCAAATGTGTCTCTTCTCAGAAAAATGGGAGGTTGAGTTCTTTACCGAATGAAAAGGAAATCTTCACATCTATGATGAACATCCATCTAGACAGTGCTCCAAGACCTGATGGATTTCTGGGATCCTCCTATAGAGTCTCGTGAGAGGTGGTGAAAGCGGATATCATTGCACGAATTAAATACTTCTTTAAGGAAGGTAACCTACCGAGTGTTTCATGTGTTACCACTGTCACGACCCGACCCGTACAGGGCCTCGAGTCGCAACTACCCCAAGCCTGCCTCTATAGGCCAGGGGTTGGTGACTAGTGTCGAAGGCACAACAAACTAGAGGATGCCTTTGCCTAAGAAACTGCACATACACATGCAACTAACTCAATGTAAAAGTGTAGAGAAAGGAAGGAAAGAAACAACACTCCTACAAAAAAGGAAACCAACAAACATGCATCGACCTCTAACCAGTATAAGTAAAGTGCTGAAAAGTATACTGACAATTAAAATAAACAGTAAAAGGAAAAACACACGCCCAACTAGAAAAGTGCCACAACCCAGCAACAGGTAAATGAAAGTAAATATCTGGTGAGTCTCACATCTGAAAATCCTACTATTTCCACAGAACACATCCCAAGCTCCTGTGTCCTCTATGCTCCTCCGTAGTCTCGATCAACCTGTCCACCGTCTGCAAGGGCACACCAAGTGTGGGGAAAGACCAAGCAGGGGTGAGTATAAATATACTCAGTTGGATGCTCTGAAATCTCAAGGGAGCAAAAAAGGAGATACTAAAACAGTGAGCAGTAGAAAGAACAAGAACAGTGTAAGAGTACAAAAGAGAGAGTGCAACTCAACCTGACAAGAGAAAGGAAGCAGGCTCATCCAACCAAGAGGACCTAGACACGGAAAGCACGTGGCATACCCTGCGCATCTTCACCCCTCCTATAATAAGAGTAAATGATCCCAAGGAGTGGGAACAAATGTAGGGTGTATATATATATATGCTCAACAAGAAACCCGAATGAGTGTGTAAGGGGATGTCTATCTCCAAGCAAAGCCCATGAAAAGTCGCCAACATTTCAAAGGATATCCATCACTGATGCCCAAATGTCCCACATGCCAAAGCTGCCTCATCACTGAAACATAGAACCAAGGGTCCTGATCTGGTAATAATAGAGAAAAGTAACTGACTAGCCTCATAGAAAAGGGCTGAGTTTGAAGGAAGTCATCGGGTAACCTATTGCCCAGCCCCGCTGGAGGGAAAACCACAAGAGGTTGTCGGGTGAACCCACTGCCCAGCCCCGCTGGAGGGTAAACCCGAAGAGGTCAATGGGTAACCCACTTCCCATCCCCGTTGGAGGGTAAACCCTAAGATTTCAATGGGTAACCCACTACCCAACCCCTCTAGAGGGTAAACCCTAAAGTCAACAGGTAACCCACTACCCAACCCAGCAGGAGGTTAAACCCTAAAGTGAATGGGTAACCCACTGCCCTGCCCAGCTGGCGGGTAAACCCTAAGGTCAACAGGTAACCCACTTCCCAGCCTTGCTGGAGGGTAACCCTAAATGTCGGTGGGTAACCCACTGCCTAGCCCCGCTGGAGGGTAAACCCAGAACTGGTCTGATAACTCCACACTGTATGTGCCATCATTGGGTATTACTAGCACCACTACCATGCGTAGGTTCGGAGTGAATCAAAGGAACCTCAAACCAACTCCATTTCATGTTTCCTCATTTAATGAGATCTCAAAAGAGGCTCCACACGCCCAAATATATTACACTGTTGTAATCCTCGTGGAAAAACATGCGAGATATACTACTTACTCGCTGGAAATGGGTTCCTGATGAAAAAGTTATTCAACACCGCTTTAATCCCATACAACGTCTCGTGGGGCCCACAAATCGGTCCCGAAAGAGGTTGGGAAAACTATGCCATCGTGATGCTCTCGAAAAAACATGCCAAAACGATTATTCATATGCCCCAAACAGACGTCTGATGAAAAAGGCCCAGAACGCCGCTCACAGCTTAAAAGACGGCCCGTGGGGCCCATGCCTCAACTTCGGATTCAATGCCGGAAACCACCCTGGTCAACCCCGCCTCCATGACATGGTAAGAACACCACTGGAGACACATAGAACGGACTCCAGATGCAGAAGTTTCAACTCCCTACGCTATGCAAACGGGGCCCTGTGGGGCCCACTCCTTGACACTGAAACACGTCACGCAGATCGTACCATTGCGTTCCATGTAGATAACCATGGGCCATAGGCTATTCATTTTCAATGAACAGACTTATGAAGCATAATTCGTAAAAACGCATCTTATGTCCGAGAGCCGCCTCATGGGGCCCACACCTCAGGCTCGAATTTAGGCAGGCGGATTGTGTCGTCGCAATCCCCTCGAAAAAACACAGAGAAACAAGTACTCAAACACCCCATATGGATGTCGGGTGGAAAAGTGGCATTTCACCATTAAACGTGTGAACCAGGACCTTGGGGCTCGTCGCTTATCTCTAAACCAGATGCTTCGGAAAGCATCTCAAAAAGTTCGCATGAGGACTGGGGTCACACTACCGCTGACGGCGCCTCAATCGGATATCCCAAACCGGAGTTAGGTCTGGTGCAAGATTAATTAATTGATTAAATAATTAAATAATTGTTCGCATTAAGCGCCTTGTTCCACCGAGCAACAAAACTAAACCGCAAGGGTCCCAAACCAACTTTGGAAGGACCATCAAAACTCCAGGGCCACAACGCCTATGACAGTGCGTCAAACGGACATCCGGCTCGCGAGTACATCTGTTTTAAACTTTAATAATAATTTAATATTATTAAATTAAAACGTTTATGGTCACCCGTCTTCATGTGAAGAACCCAAAACCCAGAAACCCAAATTAGATGGTCCATCTCGAAGAGACGGACCTATAGCTGCAAACTGTGCATCAAACAGATGCGCCATTTAAGAGATACGGCCCCTTGATCGCAAGGGGCCCAACCGGTCCGGTTCACCCCGGCCGGACCAGTTCGAACCGTCGGCCCGCGACCCAGCCGAGGTTCCAGCCTGACTTACCACTGCTCGCTCCAGCCACACCAGACCCGCCTTGGGTCCAGTTCTCCAAAGCAGACTGGCCAATGGTCGGTCTTCTCTGCGTCGCCTAGAAAGACCCGTTGTTTGTGGGTCCTGGTCCCCACCGCACCGCACCCGAGGTCAGCGCCTCGGGTGCTCCTCCCTGACTACGACCAGTCGAGGCCAACATCCTTCTACTTCTGACCAAGCACACTACCGCACTCCATTCGCCCATGCCACAACCGCCCTCGCTGCAGCCTCCTGGGCTCCCCGCTCCGCAGCAGGCTCCGCCTGGTCACCCCGCTCTGCCGCTCCGCTGCGGCCGCCTCATCCGCACCGCCTCTCCTCCATCCTGCATGGCACACCGCCACGACAACTCCACCCGACACTACCGCCGCCTCGGCTCAGATCCTCCTGGATCTACCCCATCCATTCCAGCCACACCCAACATCGCCACCTCATCCGAAACCCCCGGCCGCACCTATTGCCTCACGCCCGACCTCCAGCCACCGCCCTTACCTGAGCCGGGGTTTCCGATGGCTGTCCCCACCAATACGGTGGCCCAATTCCAAATTTGAAGGAGGATTCAGAATCCTTGGGCTGAGGACTTCGCAGTGCCTTCCCCCAATCGTCGATCCGACAAGATTTGGCACGTTCAAAAATTTGGACGAAAAACGCCCAAGGACGACAATTAAAATGAGGATCAGGCGTTGGTTGTGTTCGTTTGGCCAACACACCAATTCTAAAAGTATAGAATTAAAATGATCAAATTTGTGGAAAAATTTAAGAAATCAATGACGGTGAGAAATTTGACAATAATCCTACCTTGATCCGCCTGTTTGCTGCTAGCGACGCGTCCACGACGCCCCCGCTTTAATCCGCCAAGGTTCCGGCGGGGGTCACTCCTCGATTCGTTGAAGAACAGCGAAGAATGGTTGAGGGAGATAACGAGAGAGAGAGAGAGAGCTTGGGTGTTATAGAGAGAGTGAATTATAGTTCTCCCTTAACCCTAAACACCTACTCTCTATTTATAGGGATCCCACTCAGCGCAGAATCCAAATTCACCGCGCCCTCTCATTTTTTGTCGTGCCAAGGGAAAACAACCAATTTTAAACTCGATAGAAGTCTTGTATTTCCATTCTGGGGATTCATTTGAATGTTATTAGAAAAGGATTCGAGTGATGAAAATCACTAAGTCATTATTTCAAAATGACGATTTTTCCCCTGGTTGACATCTCTCATAGCAGGCCCATGCCCGCAACCTTTACTCCCTGCCTAGGGAAAACTGCACACTCCGGCCACAACTGTGCCCTCATATTTCTGATCCGAGCTACCATTTAGGAGAAAACACAACCCCGCCACATGAATTGTATAAAAACACTTAATATTCTTATAAAATTTATTCCCGGCACACCAGGCCTTGGAATCTCATGCCGTCTTCGTGCCTAGCTCTGGAAATATATATAGAAATATTCCAATGTATTACAGGAAAAAAATTGGGTCTCTACACCATTCCCTCCTTCAAGCCTTTCGTACATAAAAAGAAAAACTAGGAAAACAACTCGGGATACAGATCTCACACCTTTCTCTCCCACTCCTAAACAAACTTACACAACACCACGCTGAAACAACACACAAACCAAAGGGATGGTTCGTACTTATAAGGTCTGATACTCTCAAGGGAATGTGTTGAAACACGCACGCACCTCATCAGCTGTGGAACATGGAAGAAATTGTGCGCCCACTCGTACTATTGGGAGGGTAGGGCAAGGAGATAGGAAACCTCACCATCTCTTGCATGATTCCCGAACGGGCCAAAGAAACTCGAGAGACTTCCCTAACTGAACCTATAATTTCCACGTCTCGATTGAAATCAGTATTTGTTCCTGGAACAGGGTCTCATGATTCCC
Source organism: Viscum album (assembly GCA_963277665.1). Taxonomy (NCBI): domain Eukaryota; kingdom Viridiplantae; phylum Streptophyta; class Magnoliopsida; order Santalales; family Viscaceae; genus Viscum; species Viscum album. Next base: position 1,547,976,389 of record OY728133.1, read on the forward strand.
TCCTTCAGAATACCCATCGGGTGCATCACCTGTGGATATCTGATCACGCAGTACCTCATTGTCAGCATCCCCCAGCTGCGACTCTCTCACACGCTCAAGGAGCGAAGGAGTCAACACCATCGACTGCAGGAAAGTTTTACCCTCCTACTCCACCAAGGTTAGTCGTAGGGAAGATAACTACTATTAAACTCTCCATGCCTGATGAGTCTGGGACTTCCTGCTAAGAGAACATGCTACAACACTGCCATTTTCCAGAACATAGACTACCTCTAAGTCATAGTCTTAAAGAAATTTCAACCAGCACCATTGTCTTATGTTCAAGTCTCTCTGGGTGAGGGTGCACCTGAGACACTGGTGGTCTGAGTAACCCACAAAGCATTCTCCTAGAAGATAGTGTCTCCATATTCTCAGGGCAAGGACCACCACCACCAACACCACATAGTGAAACATGTAGTTCTGTTTATGGGGTTTCTATCACCTCAGCCTATACTTGATAACAATATCAAGATTGACGTTGATCACTTAAGGTACCAATGAGCAGGGTAGGTGAGCAAACTCTTCCAACTGCCAGAGGCTAGACACGGAAAGCATGTGGCATACCCCAAATGTCTTTGACCATCTCGGAAGGAGAGTAATCCCCAAAATAGGCACTATACCAAACCTACTAGTGGCACCTCAAGGAAAAGGGATCAAGCAGAAAATCCCCACTAGAAAATCCAGACCTGCTCTAACACTCCACCGCACAACCCCACCATGAATGCACATGTCAGAGGGACTCATCCATCACCCCTAAATACTATCCGCTTTCGGTGGTACTGAATCTCCCTCATGGTATTGATCACATCAAAAAAATGTATCTCAGTGGGGGAAGAAACCCTCTTTCTTGTGCATTCAATGCTACGTTGGACAACACCAACACAAGGTTACACTGACGCCGTGAATCACCCTCAGTAACCCCTCAAACAAGGAGTTAGATGAAAAGAGTATCTCATGTAGTGTACAACAAGTTCTAATGATAAAAGTAGAAAAATACATAGAGCGTACCTCTTATCATCTCATGCATTGCAGGATTGTAGACATCCATGGCACACAGCCGCCCGTGGCCTCGTCCGTCAGCTCCCTGAGCCTGACATGGGCCACCTAGTGATGGTGGAAGGACCTCGAAACATCGTCAGCCAACCACAGTTCATCCTGATTTCCTGCCAACACTGCCTCCCTAGGGACCAGCCTATCCTCACCTGGGGGTTCTCTGATCATGACACTACCTTTTTTATGGCGATGCATCTACCAACTATCTAAAACAATCTTCACATTTTGTCGAGTAGTCTCATGCCACATGACCTCTCATATCACAAACATAGCACTAGTTCTCCATGGGTTGTCTCGGTGCTCTATGTTTTCCCTGACCATGTGCCTGAGTCTCATCAAGGGGAGAGCTCCGGCATCGAGGCCCTACCAATTGATGTCCAGTTGACAGAAATTTCTTGGTCACCAGTGCCTGCTCCAGCACCCCAAGATGGGTGAGGATGCATAAGGGCATTATTCTAGCATTAACCTCCTCTAGAGAGATCTCTCTCAAACTTCTGTGCTCAGAAGTTTTCGTCATAGACCACATCCAAAGAGTTCCGAGTAAGGTCTATGAAACTAGTCGCGTACTCAACCACTACCATCACTCCCCACCGAAGCTCCAGTAGATCCAAAAACTATATAAAGTGTAAGTAGGAGAGGTAGTACTCCTCATGAAATAGCTTCTAGAAGTCATCCCACGAGAGTACCAACTCATTGTGCATCTAAGTAACCCTGGATCTACTAACTCCAAACCACTTGGTGGAAAAAGACTGACTGTCAAAGCCACCATCTAATCTGTCAGTGTACGAACAAGCCTAAAGAGGCAGACCACCGACTCTAGCCAACCCTTTACTGTTTGAGGGAATGGCTCATCATGGAACCTCAGTGGTATCTGACGCTGGAACTCACGTAGAGTTCCCAACCCGCACTCGTCATCGGCCTTCGTTGCCGGTACTATATGCTACTCCATAGGTGGAGGTGCTGCTTCCTGTCCTCCTGGAGAAAGGGTAACCGTGTGATGTATCTTGAACTGAGGCCCTGTCGCTCACGGAGTCGTCATCATGAACATGAGCTAGTATCATGGCTGGCTATCATCATGGAGACATCCTGAATCCGATCAAGGAGTACCACTGTCATATGAGAATATATATATCAACAATTATGGGGAGATGAATCAAGGATAGAAAAATACTTAATCCTATATGATGCACGAACCAAATTCCCAGAAAAAAGTGTCTCAGTGTGTCGAGTCGACAAGCGGGTTATCAGGGTTCGGGTGAATGGATACGTCGGTTGTCGCACCATCACTAGACTCCCTAGCCTGAGAGCCACTCTCGAGACATGTTGACACTATTTCCACAAAAATCGACCAATTAATTTTAGGGATTTTCGAACAATGCCTGAAAGAATGAACCACCTTTGATACCACTCTGTCATGACCTGGCATGTACCGGGCCTCAAGTCGCAACTACCCTAAGCCCACCTCTATAGGCCAGGGGTTGGAGACTAGTGCCAAAAGCACAACAAACTAGGGGAGGCCTTTTCGTAAGAAACTTTACGCACACACACAGCTAACTCAATGAAAAAGTTCAGAGAAAAGAAAGCAAGAAACAACACTACTACAAAAAGGCAAACCAACATACATGCATAAACCTTTAACCAGTACAATTAAAGTGCTGAAAAGTAGAATGACAAGTAAACATAACATTAAAAGGAAAAGCACGTGCCCAACTAGGAAAGTACCCCAACTCGGCAACAGTTAAATGAAAGTAAATAGCTGGTGAGTCTCAAATATGAAATTCCTACTACATCCACTTAACACAGCCCAAGCTCCTGTGTCCTCTACACTCACCAATAGTCTTGATTGACCTATCCACCATCTGTAAGGGCACACCAAGTGCGGGAAAATCCCGAGCAGGGGTGAGTATAAAGATAATCAGTAGGATTCCCTGAAAGCTCGAGGGAGAAACAAAAGAGCTACTAAAACAGTGAGAATTAGACAAAACAAGAATAGTGTAAGATTAGAAAAGAGAGAGTGCAGATAAACTCGACAAGAGGAATGAATCAGGCTCGTCCAACCAAGAGGATCTAGACACGGAAAGCATGAGGAATACCTCTCGTGTCTTCGACCCTCCTAGAAGGAGAGTAACTGGTCCCATGGAGTGGGAACAAACGTATTGTGTGTATATATATATATTGTCAACAAGAAACCTGAATGAGTGTCTACGGGGATCTCTATCTCTAAGCTCAGCTAAAGAAAAGTTGCTAGCAGTTCAAATGATATCCATCACTGATGCCCAATTGTCCTGAACACCAAATCCACCTCATCACTAAACCGTAAAACCAAGGGTCCTGCTCCAGTAATCATGGAGAAAAGTCACTCACTAGCCTCATAGAAAAGGGCTGAGTCTGAAAGAAGTCATCAGGTAACCCACTGCCCAGCCCCGCTAGAGGGTAAACCACAAGAGGTCATCGGGTAATCCACTGCCTAGCCCCGCTGGAGGGTAAACCCAAGAGGTCAATGGGTAACCCACTGCCTAGCCCTGCTAGAGGGTAAACCCTAAGAGGTCAACGGGTAACCCACTACCCAGCCCCGCTAGAGGGTAAATCCTAAAGTCAACGGGTAACCCACTAACCAGTACAGATGGAGGGTAAACCCTAATGTGAGCGAGTAACCCACTGCACACCCCCACTGGAGAGTAAATCCTAAGGTCAACAAGTAACCCACTACCCAACCTCACTGGAGGGTAACCCTAAATGCCCGTGGGTAACCCACTGCCTGGCCCCACTGGAGGGTGAAACTGAAACTGGTATGATAACTCCACAGTGTCCATGCCATCACTGGGTATCACGAGCACCGCTACTGTGCATAAGTTTAGAGTGTTTCAAAGGAACCTCCGACCAATGCCATTTTATCCTTCCACATTTAAGGAGATATTGAAAGATGCTTCACACACCCAAATAGATTACACCGTTGTAATCCTCACAGAAAACATGTGAGATAGACTACTTACTTGCTGGAAATGGACTCCTGGCAAAAATGTTATTCAACACAACTTTAATCCCATACAGTGACTCATGGGGCCCACACCTCGGTCCCGAAAGAGGTCGGGTGAACTGCGCCATCGCGATGCTCTTAGAAAAACATGCCAAAACAACTATTCATACGTCCTAAATGGATGTCTGATGAAAAAAGGCACAGAACGCTTCTCATAACTTAAAAGACGACCTGTGGGGCCCACGCCTCAACTCTGGCTTCAACACTTGAAACCACCCTAGTCATCCCCACCTCAATGCCAGAGTCACAACGCCACTGGCAACACCTAGAATGGACTCCGGATGCCGAAGCTGCAACTTCCAGCGCTATGAAAATGGGGCCCTTTAGGGCCCACACCTCGACCCCGAAACATGTCACGTAGATCGTACCATTGCGTTCCTTGTAGATAACCATGGGGTGTAGGCTATTCATTTTCCCTGAACGGGCTTATGAATCATAAGTCATAAAAATGTAGCTTACTTCCGAGATCCGCCTCATGGGGCCCACACCTCAGGCCCAAATTTAGGTGGGTGGATTGCGCCATTGCAATCCCCTCAGAAAAACACACAGAAATGAGAACTCAAACACCCCAAACGGATGTCAGGTGAAAAAGCGGTGTTTCACCGTAAAACATGTGAACCAGACTCTCTGGGTCCCGCACATTGTTTCCAACCCGGAAGCTTCGGAAAGCGTCTCAAAAAGTCCGCACGAGGACTGGGGTCATGCTACCACTAATGACACGTTAATCAGACATCCCAAACAAGTGTTAGGTATGACACAAGATTAATTAATTAATTAATTAATTAATTAATTAATTGTTCACATTAATCGCCTCGTGCCACCAAGTAACGAAACCAAACCGAAAGGGTCCCAAACGAACTTTGGAGGGACCATCTCAACTCCAAGGCCACATCACCTCTAACGGTGCATCAAACAGATATCCGTTTCATGAGTACGTTCATTGTAAACTTTAATAATAATTTAATATTATTAAATTAAAGCGTTTCAGGTTAACTGACTTCGTGCAAAGAACCCAAAAAACCCCTAAACCTAACTTAAAAGGTCCGTCAAAAAGAGAAAGACCTGCAGCCATAGACAACACGTCAAACGGACGCGCCTTTTAAGATATACGACCCCTTGATTGCAAAGGGCCCAACCGTGCTGGTTCACCCCAGCCGGCCTGGTCCAAACCACCAACATGCGGCCCAGCCACAAGACCAGGCCGACTCACCGCGAACAACTTGCCGCGGCCTGCTCCAGCCACACCGGACCCGCCTTGGGTCCAGTTCTCTAAAGCAGACCGGCCAAAGACTGGTCTTCTCCATGTCGCCCAGTAGGACTCGTTGTTTGCATGTCCTTGTCCATTCCGCACCGCACCCGAGGTCAGCGCCTTGGGTGCTCCGCCCCGACTACGACTGGCCAAGGCCCGCTGCCTCCGGCTACCGGCTAAGCGCCCTGCCGTGCGCCGGCCTCCCACGCTGTAGCTGCCCGGGCTCCCCGCTCTGCTGCCGGCTCCACCTGGTCGCCCTGCTCCACTGTGGCCACCTCATCCGCGCCACCTCTCCGCCATCCAGCGGGGCGCACCGCCGCGACGGCTCCACTCGCCACTGCCGCCACCTCAGCTTGGCTTCCCCCGGAGCTACCCCATCCATGTCAGCCCCACCCGACATCGCCACCTCATTCGAACCCCCCAGCCACACCCGCTGCCTAATGCCCGACCTCTGGCCACTGCCCTTGCCAGAGCCGGGGCTTACGATAGTCGACGACACCAATTCGATGGCCCGATTCCAAATCCAAAAGAGGATTCATAATCCTCAGGGTGAGGCCTTCTTAGTACCTTCCCTTGATCGTCGATCCGACAAGATTTGGCGCATCTGAAAATTTGGATGAAGAATGACCAAGAATGAAAATTAAAATGGGGCTCGGGCATTGGTCGTGTTCGTTCGGCCAACATCCCAATTCTAAAATTATAGAATTCAAACGACAAAATTTGATGAAAAATTTCAGAAATCAACTTAGTTTCTAAATTTAACAAAACTCCTACCACGATCCGCCCGTTTTCTGCTAGCAACGTGTCCATGAAGCCCCCTCTTTGATCCGCCAAGGTTCCGGCGGGTTTCACTCCTCAATTCCGTGAAGAATGGCAAAGAAAGGTTGAGAGAGATAAAGAGAGAGAGAGAGAGAGAGAGAGAGAGAGAGAGAATGGGTGTTAGAGAGAGATAGAGAGAGTGAATTAGATATCTCCCTTAACCTTAAACACCTACTCTCTATTTATCAGGATCCCACTCAGCGTAGAATCCGAATTCAACCCGCCCTCTCATTTTATGTCCCGCCTAGGAAAAACGCCATGTTTTGAACTCAATGGAAGTCTTGGATTTCCCTTCTAAGGATTTGTTCAAAAGTTATTTGAAAAGGATTCTAGTGATGAAAATCACTAAGTCGTTATTTCAAAATGATGATTTTCCCATGGCTGATATCTCTCACAACAGGCATGCGCCCACAACCTTTACACCCCGCCTAGGGTAAACGAAAAGCTCTGGACACAACCGTGCCAACGTATTTCCGATCCGAGCTACCATTTAGGAGAAAACATAGCCCCACCACATGCATAGTATAAAAACAATTAATATTTTTATAAAATTTATTCTGGGAACACTGGGCCTAAGAATCGCACGCCATCTTTGCACCTAACTCTAGAAATATATGTAGAAATATTCCAAAGTCTTACAGGGAAAAAACAGGGTCTCTAAATCCACCATGGTCCTTATTCCTAAAAATCAGAGCCCCTCCTCAATCATGCAGTACAGACCAGTTAGCACATGCAATTTCTCGTATAAAGTCCTTGCGGGTGTGATTAATTCTAGACTGTCCACTTATCTCCCTCGGTGGATCTCCATGGAGTAGAATGGTTTTGTTAGGGGTCATTCTATCCAAGGGGAAATTTACCTTGCTCACAAAATTATAAGGGATATTAAATTTAAAACCTGAGGATCACATATGTCTCTCAAGTTGGATATGAACAAAGCATATGATCATGGGGACTGGGGCTTCATCAATATGGCGTTGGACAGTATGGGATTTTCTCCGTGAATTATTGACCTTATTTTTAGATGTTTCAGCTCATTGTGGATGTAGGTCTCCTTTCTGAGAAAGTCCTATGGTTTCTTCCAGGTCATTTGAGGCCTCCGTCAAGGTGATCCTTTGCCTCCAAGCATCTTTATCCTCACCCAGGAGGTCCTGTGTAGGCTCATTTTTAGAAGCATAAATAATGGTGATATTATTTCATTTCTGAAGGAGTATGAGGGCTACAACCATTTCCCATATTATGTTTGCTGACAATACTTTTATGTTTATTAATGATGGAAAACATTTATTTTTGTTTTGAACATGATTCTATAAGAGTACTGTTACATGATTTTTCAACTTATCAAAAAAGAGAAAAGTTTATTTTTTATATCAAAAAAATTCTCCCCAAGTCAGATTTCTGATATTCAAATTAACCTTGCCCTGAAAAGAGGATGTTTTCCCATGAACTACCTCATGGCTTCAATTTCCCCTATTAGACTTCAGATTCGGGACTTTGAATTACTTACCAACAAGATTTAAAATCAAATTCACAAATGGAAAACATGTATTTATCCTTTGTTGGTCATATAGATTTCATTATCTATGTGCTTTTGGACAATCTAGTTCATGCTCTTTCAGCGGTTATGGATCCAAAGGGTGTTATCTCCAGCATTGAAAAACATCTGGCTGGTTTCATCTGGGATACTCTTACGGAAAGGAAAAAACATTGTTCCTCTGGAAGTAAAGTGTCTAGGGCTACTAGGGGTGTTGGAATTAAGGTGCATAGTTTGGCTGACACTCTCAAAAGTATGCAGGCTAAACTGACTTGGGAAATTGTGGATCAGAGTACCGTGTGGGGGAAAACTATGCATCATCTATTTTGCTGCCAGTCCTCGGTGGAGGGAAGGGGTTATATTTTATGGCCTAATCTTCTAAAAATCATATCCATGCTTCACAGCCACTCATAATGGATCATAGGGTGGGGTGAAATTTCCTTCTGGTATCATAATCGGGTGGGGAGAGTGTTGGGTTACCCTGGTTTCCCTGCTCCTTCAATCTTCTTCTGGGAAGCCAGCTTGTACCTGAGACTTATAAACATGTTGTAAATGAGGAGCAGAAGCCCATTTTCAATATCATCACCCATTTATCAGGACCCTAACTGATGTGTATTCAATCCTCCCTCCTTGTGTGTCTTTTCTGCTCGGGACTTTCAATGTATTAGAAGCACCACAGAAGCGTAGGATGACTAGAACAACATTCTGTGGAACAAAGTTGTGCCCTAGAAAAACAACATTCTATTTTGGAGGATAAGGCATCAATCCATCCCTAATGACGATAATATTAAGTGCTATGAAATCCCATTTCCTTCTCGGTGCTCATGCTACATAGCCTCAAAGGAGGAAATTACTGATCACCTCTTCTTCTCGGGCGACTGGGCAGTTTCTATTAGGTGTTTCTTCGATGAATTTACAGGGTATCAGATTTCTTCTCTGGAGGCCCTCCTGTTCTTGGAAAATGATTTCACGAAGTAGAAGTCAGAGGACCTAAGAGGACGGCTCTTTCTCTGATTCTCCATACTGGGTGCTGGACAATTTTTAATGCCAGAAATAATTCTAGATTTGAGGGGACTCGCACTCTAGGTAAGTATATTATCATCAGGATGAAATCTATCATTACTCATTTGATCTGTCTTCACAGAAATTAGACGGATGAACCCTCCTTCATCTGGTTGGTTTCTAGTCCAACTGGATCCTATCCGAGTGTGAATACCAAGTGGGGTATTTGGGTTGGCTGGTCTCTCCCCCACCAGGGCCATAAACTCAACACTTAAGGGTCATGTTCCATGGGTGTCCTGCACGGGGGTGGGGTGGTTGGAGACTCATGGGGTTCGGTCATTCTGGGCTTCTCCTCCCAGTTAGGCAATTGCACCTCTCTTCAAGCCGAAGCTAAGTCCATGCTCACAGGGGTTACCCTTTTTCATCAGAAGGGTCTTGATCTTTTTGAGATTGAAACATATTCCAAAATTCTCCATGATGTCCTGAATGATATATGCTCCCCTTTTTGTTTCATTCTCTACATTATCAAAAAGTTAAAAGATATGCTCAATAATGGATCAAAAATCAGTCACTCCTGGAATGAGGGTAACCAAGTGGCGGATCACCTTGCTTCTATGGATGTCCTTGGTCCTGACCCAATGTTTTTGCATGATCTTTCCACCTTGATGTCTGAAGGGGTCAATTTGATCAGAGGGGATGCCCTTGGTTTGAAATATGTCAGACCTCCTTAGGCTGCTTGTTTCACATGTTTGTATGTATGTTTGTTTGTTCGATTTGTTAGTCTTCATAACATAAAAGTAACTTTTATGATGATCTTCATTATATTAACAAAATATTTCTTTCCTTTATATCATGATTTTCCTATGAAAGGAAAAGGTTTCAAGATAATTTCATTAAAATCATCATCATAATCCATCAATAGAAATAATATGGATGCTATCATAATTTAATATCCCCGATGAAGTATAGGAATCATTAAATGATTCTCACATAGATGAAAATACCTTTAAAAGAACATTTAAAACATTTATTTGAAAATGAGGTAAAACAACCTTTTCTTTTGTTGATATTTTATAAAAATACCTAGTATATTGGGAAAGATAATTTTTTGAAAAAAATGGAAACATATAAAGTAATCTTCAAATCCAACAATGTTCATAATGGTGGGAAAATTTCTTCATGTCATAAATGTTAAAAATAAAATATATTTTCAAAATTTGTATGGAGAGTCAAAAGTGACCCAAATAGAAATTTCTAAGAATTATTTTCAAAAATTTTAAAAGAAGGTCAAATATCATAGAGAAAAACATTAGTTATTCAGTTAAGTTTAAAAAAGAACATTATGGAAATAATATTAATAATATAGATGAATATTGTTGTTTACTACTTTTTAAAAGTCTAATGTAATTTTTTTAATGAAAAACCATTTTATAGAATTTTAAATCGAAAAACGATTTTTAATAAATAAAATATGATGGTAAAAAAATAACATGAGTATATAAACATCCATGATATAATATTTCAAGATTCAGTGTGTACACCACAGAAATGAATTTAGCTTCATCCATCAAAGCATATCTTAAAGAAATCAGTTAGAGATGACAAACCCTTGAAACTTTGGTAATGCTTGAATCAAAATGCCATTAAATATGATCAAACATAACTTTATTTTATAAAACCCATATTTTATATTAAATAATATGTCTAAAAAATAATGGAGAAGTAATTACAACATATAATATAAAACATTGTTCCAAACATGAATTATTTCTCAAAGAATTTAAATTGGGACCAAAAAACCCCTTTAAAATTTTATAACATTTGAATTAATATATCATATAAGAGATAAAATCAAAGGAACATTAAATATAATGAGGAAATAATTAATAATGACACAATATCTCAATCCTGAGTATATAAACCTTATACAAGGATGTAGGTTTATATTATAAGATAAGTCTCAAAGAAACACTATTGAGACCAAAAATCCTTATAAAGATTATATCATTGAAATTATAATTAATAAATGAAGTAATTTTTTATAATAATTATAAACTCCAAAAAACAATAAATACAAAATAATAAAATAATAGCTCATTTCACACATAATATTGGCATAAGAAATCTAATAATGTATGAGTATGTCCCAATGAATGAAAATTTAGTTAAGAAACCTCTTACATCATGTCTCAACTTGCTATGTAGGTCCATTAAATCATATATAATAATCATATGATAATTATTTAAGTGTTTAATACACTTTTATAGGTTTATAAATTTATCATTAAACTATTTATTTCAATTAATTGAAAGGCATATTTAATTACTTACTCGGTTAAGTCCACGCTTGGTGTTTTATGGATGTTCAGTTTATAATTATAGAACAACTTTGTTATGTTGATCATGGAAAAAGTTGTCATTATTTAATTATCTATAAAATAAAAATCATGACATGATTATTATTTTTATAAATGAATTACAATTTTTCTAACAACTATGAAATGTGGTTATGGAAATAAATTATGTTACAACATTGAGATCGTAGCCCCTATATATGTTTGTGTAACATTTCCATTTTACAAAGAATACGAGGGAAGAAAGGTTAGTGTAATTTAAAATTTAAATAATGATTATTATATAATGAATATAATATTACTCATTTAAATACACTTATACATACCAACCATGTGAGGTAGTTATTAAAAATGAATCACATCGCTTTTTGTATGTTGTAATTCAAAAGCATGCACAAAAAATGTTATCATTTTTCAATTGATGTAAATTTAAGAAAATAGATGATATATTCAATTTATAGAATTATAATTATGTATTGAATATCATATATAAATTAAATTAATAATTATAACCATCCAAGAGAGGATGGGATTGAAAATGAATTACATCAGTTTGTGAGACCATAATCTTCTGTACATAAGAACTATGGTTTCCTTTCCCATTTGATGGAATATGAGATTTATTAAGGTTAATACATAAATAATAAAATATTAGTAAATTTAATAAACTAGGGCTATTATATCACAATGGTTGGAATAGTTATGAAGGAGGTTGAAGAAGAAATAAAACTTGAACATTCTATTAAAAGATATACCTCTTCTTCACACAATTCTCCCCTCTTTACAACATAAACCCTCTAAGGATGGTATTATACCAAAAAAAAAGAAGTCTAGAAAATGGAGAGAAATTATAAAGAGGTATTTATTCATTTATATTCTAAACCAAATGTCTCTTGAAGTGTAGAGAGAATAAAATATGAGGTGTATTTTTATAGGTAAAGGAGAAGACACACAAGGTTTATTTGAAAATATTTAATTATTATTTATGTCATTTTCTATGAAAAGTGCCCCATAAACAATAAAATTTAAATTATTTGGTTATCAGGGTAGATTTTATTCCATTAAATAGTATTTAAACAATTTTTATATCATTTAAACCCATATAACTTTAGTTTAACCCCTGGTAAACTTGTTTTAACCTTAACCGTAGTAACAAATTTTTATATTTTTTTTTATAAATTATGGCCGAAAATTATGTTTAAATTATTATGTAAAATTAATTATGATAATTCCAATAATTTAATACATTTACCAAATTAAATTCATAGAATTTATATAATTGAATTTAAAAAAACCTGAAAAAATGTGACAAAAAGCAATTTTCTAGAAAAATATCTTATTAAAGTATAAAATTTTTTATTACCAAAATTAAAATTAAAATTGATTTTAATAACCTCAATTAGATTGTTAATAATATAATATAATTAATTTTTCTTTTAAAACATATAAAAACAAAATTGAAATTTGTAAATTATTGAAAGGAAAAATAGTTTTTATTCAATATTAGTATTTTTCACGATTCATTGAAAAATAAAACTTTTTAGAAAATTATAAATAATTATATTTAAGCTAATTTTTATATGATTATTTAAAAAATGAAGTTAATTTTGTCGAATTATTTTTTTAAAAGTGACAAAAATTAATTATCAAATTTTCTAATAAAAAGTAATAATACCCATTTTTGAATAAAATGTATTCTGAAGCAGAAAATGACTTCATGAAAAATTAAGTGCTCATTTAATAATAATTAATTTACACATTTTTATTGAGTGGGACCTTTATAAATATATTTCATATTGTGATTATTAATATTCATACATTCCATTTTAATGATATGGTTATAATGTTCACATTAAAATAATAATATTTTTATAGTATATCGTAATTATCTTAAAGCTTAGGTTTGTATGTTAAGATAGCCATCGAGAATTATATTATTTTAAACTAAATTTTTTTAGAGTTGTAGAATCGAATTGAGTGAGGTCCTTTTATAGTTGTGTCAGTTTCACATTATGATTACCTCATTGAGAGGGTGTGAATCCAAGCAGTATGAGCTTTTATCACTAACTTGTATCTTCTTTTTATACCTATAACACTTATTCGGTGAATGGTTCTCATAAATTTTTCACCTGTGGTTAGTTATCATGCACGCAAAACACTAAAATTCAATTCACACCAAGATTTTTAATGAGGTTTTCCTCCAATGTGGGTCAATATGTCCTTAGTGTATGGTGGTTATTATCCTACATGGATACTACATAATTTTCATTATTAATGAAAGAACATGAAATGAGATTACTATGGACCTAATTTTTTTGGAATCAACCATGTATAATAAAATATTTAAATTTGAAGAACAATAACATGGAATATTTTCATATACCTTCAGAAGTGATCAAAAATTTATAAAAAGTCTTCTTCAATAGAAAACAATGTTTCTAATCATATTCTTATGTGTAAAACAATCTATTGGATTGCCTTTTCTTCATAAAAATCAAAGTTATATCTAAAATAAATAGAAGTCAATTAGTTTTGCTACTATTTTACTTTAATTAGAATAAAATGAATACGTTATAGACTAAATATCATCAAATTCTTCCAATAAAGAATGAAAATAAAAAATAATCTGATGTGAAATACTCCTTTTTTCTTATGATGTTTGACAAACAGTTTAAGATAGTAATCACTAAGAGTGGTGCAAGTTTATTATTCTTATCGTAGTTCACAATATGTGTCTATTGGAATTTTTTTCTCAATTTTATTGTCATACAGATAATATTTCATAAGGAATGTACTTATCAAGAATATATTTTAGGATCCAAATTTTTTCTATGTTCTTCCTTGTGAACTTTATCAACACCATTTTAGGTTGATGAGTATGTACATATACTGTATGGGTTTAGGCATGTTTTATTTTCTAATACTATTCATGAAAGTGAGTATATCAAACCATGGTTATTATATCTTGTAAAATAAAGTTTATTTGGACATTTAGAATAATTTACGCAACTATAAGTATGGGATTTAATTTTTAATGGAATATTAGTTTCTTTTTGGAATCTTAATCTCCTTCACATAATAGAGTGTGTACATGGGATGTCCTTCTTTGTGATAGCCAGGGGCTTCATGGTTTCTTATCCTTTATAAAATATTCATAAATATCTCATGATTTAATTCCCCATCATGTGAATAATGCATGCATGATCTTCTTGTTCAAGTGAAAAATGTATGTGGGATCTTCTAATTTATGTGAACAAGGAACACATAAGCTCTCTTTCAACAGAAACTAAAAAAATATCAAATGGAATTCACTTCCTCTAATTTTATAGGCTCAGTATTTATAGATCAAGATCCACTGAATTTTATCTAATTTTCATTCCATGTGAGGGATTATATTAATTTCCCAATGGTTATAGTATCTCATTGATTTTGAATTCTGTAACTCTTGTATTTATCATGTTCATGGGATTCTAGATATCATAAAGTCTCTTCATATTTGTGTTGGAGATATCTTGTTCACTTAATTAGATTCACATGATCAAATTATTCTTTATGTGATTCCTCATTGGACACATGAACTCCAAATACTAAAGTCTTAATGTGATGAAGGATTCAGATGATAGAACCTTCTCACATATGTAGTTTTTCAATTTGATAACATGATGATACATGATGGCCTCTTGTGATTATGGATGTTAATGCATTGACTCAATTCTTATTAATATTGATCATAGACTCATACATGAATATAGTTTCATATATTAAATTTGAAACATCATTTTTCATTCAACATTGTCACATTATAAAAATAATGACATTCATACAAGATGCATATTGCATGTATGGTCTCGGGTTGATCGAGCGAGTCTTACTATCATTATTTTATCACTGGAGATGGTTGGTTTCTAAAATATTTATCCATGTTGATTTTTTATGGAGGAATAAACTATAAAAGGTTGAATATGAATATTTTATTTACTAAATGATACAAATAGATATTTTTATAAAACTACAATTATGTCTTCATTTTTTAAGGATGGAAGAATAGTAACTTGTTTTGTTTGAGTCCTATATTTATCATGCACTAAGATTCCCCATTCTTAATAATAATATTAATTACAATTATATATCAAGATGGAACTAAGGTTGGAACATCGATACCCTACACAAAGTACCATCATGGGTAACACCACACCATTTCATGCTCTACACGAGCACCCACTTGTCAACCCTATGTGCACACAATGCACATCTCATTGAATCCCTATAGGAACTATACATGTCAGCATGCGTCCACCTTATACTATGTCATATCGAGTTCACTTTCATCCCATATGTTTTACCTAAGGTCCCACATGTGTGATTTAGTTAGGTCCTTGACTTGTTTTGGTTGGCCTATTTATTTGATAATTATCGGCTCAAATGTAGAGTGAACCTCAAACACATGGAAATCATTCTCAAATACATAAAAATCCACCTCCAAAATTCATCCTTAAAAAATAATATTTTTCAATGGTCTTCATAATCCTTAAAAATTATTTGAATTATTCTTCCAAAATCCTTAAATAATTCTTCGAATATTCTCATGAAAAAGGGACATTTCACGGCCTTCTTCTAAAAATTTCCTTATATAATTGAATATTCTCATGGTCTTGAACATTTAAAATTCCATATAAAATGTTCACTAATCATTTATAATTGGAAAATGTCATTAAAATTTAATAATAGTTCCAACAATTTCATAATTAATTCAATTAATCCATAGTATAATGTATAACCTTTTAACTTATTATGGATAGATCTTCTTCAAAACATAAACTTATTTAACTATTTGCAATCTTCTTGATCATAATTTGATCCCCATAAAATAATTAATAATTTTATGAACATAATTGTATGGGTACTTCAATCTACACACATTATAAAGCTTGGGTACACCAAAATATTCTTCCAAGATAGTCCTCTTCATTAACTCCTATTCATAACAAGTTATTCATCACTTATTGAATTATTTCAAACAACACAATGAAAACACAAACTATTACCATTAATCTCCACCTTTTTATTTATTTTCAATAGTAATATAGAAAATGATATTTCAATATAACCTCTTTATTTCTTTTCTCCCTTATTTTATTTTTTTATCACCCTTATGGATAAAAAAAAATTAAATGAGAGGGGATGATATCATTTATTTATTCTGAAATGTGGAATCAGTTATTCCACTATAAGTCTACTTGATTCACTACAACCTAAATTGCATTTAGTAGTGGTTTACAAAAGCACCGCAAATCATTTTCTTAAAAGGGTTTCGTGATGGTTTATTAAAAATCACATATAAAACTGTTTTTTTATATTCAATACACTCCCCTCCAAACCCGTACTGACCCCCTTCTCCCCCTCGATGTGGCCTCTCCCCACGACCTTGTCGAGCCCCAACCCTAGGTCCACTCCCCTCCCATGCCGCTGGTGATCTTGTTGCTCGTCGCTGCTGACCCCCCTTCTCCCCCAGACTCCCGCGACGCCATGTTCTTCCCCCAACCTTGTCGAGTTCCTACCCTAGGTCAGCTCCCCTCCCCTGCTGGTGGTGGTTTTCATAGTGGTAGGTATGTATTTTCATGTTTTTTTTATTCTTTGGATGTTTATGTATTAGCCTTTTCATCCAGGATATTATTTCTGATTTATCTTGTATATGAGATATTGTTTTCATTTTATGTCTGGATTATGGGATGGTTTGGTTTATGAGTTTTTTTTATTAATTTTATTTTGTTATACTCTTCTTTGTTCATTAACTATTAATAAAACTGTTTTTTTTTTGTGCATAGATATCTGAATGTGATATTGGATGAGTTCACCTTAGTGTGGGATGGAGATAGTTAAACTAATGTAGGTGCGAGTTATTTTATATTTTTATTCATTTAGGCATTGTTATTCTCATTTCATATTGTCATGAGAGGTTTTGGGGATTATCTTATCGATTAAACTTATATAATCACTCCCACATATATAAATATTTTTTAAAGGTTTCTGAGGGAGATTTAGTGGCTGAGGTACACATTTCTAGTGTGAGGCTTTTAATTGCTTTTAGATTAATTTTCATAGGAGTTTACTTTTGATATTTATTTTCCCTACTTTTTTATGCATGGAAATTACATGAATTATGGATTGGGTTTTATTTTATATATTTTCAATTTGATTGGTCATTTATTTTATATTTCTAAGATTATGGGGGTAATGAAATATTTCTAGGGCAGTTTAACACTTAAACTAAGTAGTGATAGTAAATAAGAAACCAAAAAACCCATGATCACCATGCATGAATCCCAAAGACAAACAATAAATAAAATGAAGAAACTATTATATACCTTACACTGAAGAGTTTCAACCATTATCTTTATTCATTATATGTGATAAATATCACTCAAGGGTATCCATAAGATTCCCCTCTACATAATGTATCCATGGGTTGAATGAAGTTACCTAACATTCAGGTGGTACTCTCCATCCATCCATGATATGGTGGTTTCTCTTGAGTATTAGGACAAAAGATGAAACAGAGCACCAAATCATTTGAGATATTCATCCAAGATCAAACACAAGAATTATACACATAGTTTTCTTTGACCCTCTGCCTTTAAATAATCTATTAGATATGTCCCCCAATCCCCACACATTTACTCATGTGGTACATAACACATGAGTAAATAACATATGGTTACTTTGGTTTTCAACCCATTGATCGAATGTGTACAGATAATTATCATATAAAAATATAATTTAATCTCCCTTTATTTAATGATATCTTATGTGGTGGTAGAAATAAATAATCATAATAATGCTTTACGACTAACCCTTAATAAGGAATAAAATATTCCTTATTTTTATTATACCAAAAAATATGATATAACAATGAATTCATCATACGTGTATGGATTTAAGGAATATCCCCTTCAATATCCTACTTTACCTAAAGCCTCATAGACATAGTTCAATTTCTCCTTATATTGTATCATGTATTATAATATGTGAAACCATATCTGAAAATAATCATGGATATCTTCTAAAACACTTTTATACATTTATCATTAACTTCCATTTATATCACATCATATATAATACCTTGTGAATGTCCAACCCAAACTCTTTTAAGATAAACTGTAAAACCCTTTTAAAGAATATCTATGTGCTAAAAAAATAACCATTCATTCAACTATAATGTTTTACCCCACAATACTTTATAACATTAATAACAATTAAGAATTCCCAAATTTATTAATGTAAGTAAAGAATAGCCTCTAGAAAAGAACCAATGAAAATCAAGTTGCAAAGGGATCTAGCATTGATCTCTATCAAATACTTGTTCCTCAATACCAATATACACCATCTACATCATATAAAATTATGCATCTTATATGATCCCTTTTTCTAAAACATTGATTACCCATGAGAAAAGAACCAATAAAATCATTTATTCTCTTAGTTAAGGTTTGGAAACCTCTTTTTATTCTATAATAATTCATTTTTTATGTAATTCTAGATTCAACAAGTGACATTACTTCAGCAAGAAACTTCTAGATCAAGTTTTGAAGAAAAAAGTGGTTTCTTTACACCACTTGCCGAGTTAGGATCAATCATTACACGTTTCAATCATATTTTATATCAAATGATACTTGAAATAATTTTTACATCACTTATTTCATGCATTTTTTGAATTTAATCAGATCTTCCTTTAGCTAAAAAACATGTACTTTATTATCACATCCACCCCATGGATCATATATATCCCCCTAAATATTGGGAAAATTCAAACAATGGTTATAATTTTTTAATTTAATGGGAGAGGGGAACCTCCAACTTTTTAAGTTGAGTAATGTAGTTGGACTTTGTTCACTCACCCTAATCTCCTAATTTAATTCTAATCCTTTATGGTGGTACTACTTTAGATGACACCACTAGTAAAAATTTATTCACCAATGTTAAATTTAAAATCTTATATGTCTTAGTTATTGGGCTTCAACCCAGTTGTGGGAGTAATCCAAATTTTTTATATTTCCTCTATTTATGAACTATGCACCATCAATGAACTCTTTGTTATGCTTATTTTTATATTAAAGGATAATTCCACCAGTCTTATTCTCATGCATTGTAGTTTTGTAAATGAGACCACTTAAGAAATTTTATTACAATCCTTCCTTAAATTCCACCAGGAACACCTTTTCCATTTCAATATAGGTTTAATCTAATAAATTAATGCTCCTTTATTTCATAGGTGAGATAGATTCCCCCATTTTCTTCATCCTCCAAATTTAATGCTCCTTTAGTTTAAATTTTTTTTTTTCATGGGGTTTAGATTCATATTTTCATTTCTTGTTCATTAAGTTTCATACTACAATGTTATAACTGGTTCTAAAAGTCCCTCTAACAACATCATCAATGATAGGGAGAGAAATTTTTCTTTTACATTTGACTATATTCAATATATAGAAACTATCAATTATTTCCAAATTCCTTCATGGGTAAATTTCTTGTGTAGGAGTTAAGAAAATTGAGTCCATACATATTCAATATAGGGGGTCCCAATTTAACATCATGTATTATGGGGATTCAAAATAACAAGACCCAAATTATGTACATGAATTAAATTATTGATTAAATAAGATTCAATATGTTGAACCATCACTGATCATGAAAAAACCTTGTTAAAATGTATATTGCCAAAGAAAATACTCACTATCTTCTTGTTTTATCAAGTGATTTTATAATCACATATGTATAAGCATACACATTCATGCACATATGTACTTTGGTTTTCTAGTGGGTGATTTACCATATGTATTTATATAGGATAACCTTATATAAAATATTTATATATTTTCTCAACTAGTATATATAAATCTCTTTCCCTATTTGGTAATAGTTATGTGTTTTAATTTTTTTTTAATATTGTTTAGGAATATTGTGATATATATGGATAAAATCTGGATCACATTACCAAGGAACACACCTCAGTATATTAAGGGTTTGAATGAATTTTTAGATTTTTCATTTTCTAATTAATTTATTGATGAGAGAATAAGATGTCCATGTCCTAAATTTAAATTTAGAAGATGGATAGAGAGAGATAAAGTTTACATACATTTAATATTGAAGCAATTCCCTGGTCAATATTTTCGTTGGATTTGGCACTGAGAATCGAACGTTACTGAAAGGTTTAGTGTTGATGTCATTCCACCGAATGACCTCCCAACTTCGTTGAAAATGGAAAATGAAATGAAAAACATTATAAATGATGAATTCAACACTACAAGAGACCACCATCAACATAAAAACATATCAGAACAACCAGATGAGGGTGCTACAAATAGTAACAAGACAAGTGATGTTTTTGAGACTCTAGGATAGCCATATCAACATTTTCACATATCAGTGGATCGTACTCTTGATACTGTGGAGACTAATGTAAGAGAAAACATTAATGATGAAAATACGTTTCATGATTTAGTTTACGATATAAATAAGGAGTTGTATAGTGGATGTTTGAAATATTCAAAACATTCTTTTATGATGAAGTTGTACCATATCAAATGTCTATGTGGAATTACAAATAAGGAAATGTACATGATATTAGAATTGTTGCGTGATGCATTTCCTGAAGCAAACATTCCTGAGTATTTTTATGATACTAAAAAAGTTGTAAATAGGCTTGATCTGAATTATACAAAAATACATGCATTTCCCAATGATTTTATGATTTATTGGCAAGAGTATTCAAGTAGACAAGATTGTAAAAACTGTTCTTCTTCTAGATGGTATTCAATGGATGATATTGGAAGTTTGAATCATCATACATTCATAAAGAAGAAGAAAAGGAACACACATGCAAAGGTTTTGCATTACTTTCCTTTAAATCCTCGATTGCAAAGATTATTCATGTCATCAAAAACCGTCAAACACATGAAGTGGCATTCTGTAGATAATACCAATGATTGGTTAATTAGACATCTATGAGATTCAAAATCATAGAATAATTTTGATTCATTACATCCAGATTTATCAGCTGATCCTAGGAATGTTTTATTGGGATTGGCTATAGATAGATTCACCCCATTTGGGACTTTTTGTACGAGTTATATCATTTGGCCAGTTGTTTTGATCCCATAAAATCTGCCTCGGTGGATGTGTAAGAAAAAAACGTCTTTTATCATTTCGATGAATATTCCTGTAAATAAAATGCCTGGAAATGATATTGATGAATACTTTCAGCCTTTAATTGAAGAATTACCGGAGTTGTGGAGCAACCGTGTGGACACATTTGATGTTTCTTCTAATACAATGTTCAAAATGCATGCTGCTTTAATTTGGACAATTAGTGACTTCCCTGTGCTTGGGAATTTATATGGTTGGAACACTTACACGGGTTTGTCTTTTCTTGTTTGTAACATTGATTTTGAGCCCAAATAGCTACCTCAGAGTAGAAAATGGTGCTTCTTATGCCATTGAATATTTGTCAATGAATCTCATAGATTTTTCCAGAACAGTTCAAAATTTAATGGTTTCATTTATTGTATACCACCTTCAAATTTGTTAACTAGTTCTGAAATATTTAAAAAACATGGGAATATTGAAACCAAATTTGGGAATGTTCATTTTTTGAATGATAGAAGGAAACAGGTTCGATGTGCAACATCAAGCAAAATCCAAACACAACAATGGATGAAAAAATGTATGTTCTTCAAACTTCTATATTGGGAATTTAATTTGTTGCGACATAATCTTGATATAATGAATATTGAGAAGAATGTCTATGAAAATTTGATTTTCACATTGCTTAATGAGCATGTAAAGTCAAAGGATCGTCTCAATGCTCGCAATGACTTACAAGTAATGAACATAAAACGTGATCTCTGCCCTGATGTGAATGAAAAGTATCCTCTAGCAATTTTTGAATTGAAAAATAGGGTTAAAGATATATTACTTCAAATTTTAACGAATGTTAAGGTATCTAGTGGATACTCAAGTAACATATTGAGGTGTGTTGAATTGAATAATCATAAGTTACAAGTATTGAAAAGTCACGATTCACATATTTTGTTACAATAGTTACTACCATTGGCATTACATACATTATTACCTAAACAAATTTCTGCTATTGTACTCAAATTCTATACATGTTTTAGACAACTATGTGAGAAATCTCTACATCCATTTCAGCTTGAAAACCTACATAAGATGTTTGTATTGACCCTTTGTGCAATAGAGATGATCTTTCCTCCGTCGTTTTTACTGTAATGATGCATTTAACTGTACATTTTGTTGAGGAATCTAAATTAAGAGGCCCCGTTCATTATCGATGGATGTATCCACTTGAGAGGTACTTTATTTATATGTTTTCCAGTTAAGTAAACAATTTTTGGAACTTAATTAAATTCATAAATATGTTTATTTTATTTTATAGATATCTTGGGCATTTGAAATCATACATGAGAAATAAAGCTCAACCAGAAGGCTCTATTACTGACGACTATTTGGTTGAGGAGTCTCTTAAATTTTATTCAAGATACTTGGATGATATTGAGACAAGATATAATTGAGTTGGATGTGTTGATGACACATCGAATCAATATCAAATAGAACATAAATCAAAAATATTTCCTGCTATTGGCCGGTCAGTTGGGAGGACCTCAAATGTGACACTGAAAGAATTTGAATTATTACATGCACATAGATATGTGCTGCTGAATAGAGAAATTGAAAATCCATTTATTAAATAGTAGAGGATACAGACCAAGAGATGAATGAGAGGTCGAACAAAAAATGTGAAAGATATAACAAAATCTGTTAATAAAGAGCTTAAAGAATGGTTTTCACGACATGTAAGTTCATAAATATTGCAATAAATACGAATATTAGTTTGACACATATATTTTTTTAAATATAATAAAGTATATTTGTTTTTTTAGATCATGAATACTGATACTCAAGCAGAGGTTTCAGAATATTTGAAGTTTATTGCTTGAGGTCCTCTAAAACAAGTTAGAAAGTTCGACTCTGACAACATTAATGGATTTAGATTTCGTACATTCGATCGAGAAGAGGGTTTAAAAACATAGAATAGTGGTATATATACCTTTTATGAAGAGGAATAATATGGAAAGCTAACTGATATTATTGAATTAAACTAACACATAAATTTTTCAGTTGTTTTATTCAAATAAAATTGGCTCGATATTATTAGAGTTGTTGAAATAGATTCCTTGCAATTTACTTCTGTGAACTTCACTTGCTTGATGGATGTTGGTGATCGTGAACTACATGATCCATATATCTTATCATTGCAAGAAAAAATGGTATATTATGTGATTGTTGTTGTGGATGAAGGGTGGAGTGTAGTTTCTCTCGTAACACAAAGAGATATGTATGATATGGGTGATGAAGTGGAAGATTTGACCTCTGAAATTGAATCTCATCAACAACCAGAAGCAGAATTATTTTCCTATCATGATTTTGAAAATATTAGTCTAGTAAGGATAAATGAAGTGGATTAAGTAATAGAGTAGGAAATAGACATGATTGAAGGGGAAAATGATTATATGTATATTTATTTATTTATTCAACAACCACTTATTTTATTTGGGAAGTCATTCATTATCATTGTTATGTATTTTTTTGTTAGTAATGAGCATCTATTATCATTTGTGATTTTTTTTTCTGCATAATTTTTTTGAAATATATGTTCTATCCTTAATTTTATTTGATTAAATGACAAGAATTCCAAGGAGGAAGCGATACACTATTTCATCCACTACTACGATAGATGATGATCCATCTGTCTCCCTCCCTATGGCATCTGAGCCACCAGCTACCTACCCCCCCTACACCATCTCCCCCTGCACCATCTCTCACACCCTCTATGAGCATCCTTTTAGAAGCTGAGTCAACGACTCCTCCTTCAGCAGCCTCATCAGTCAGGCAGCGGCACGCCACTTCTATTTCATTACGTATACACTAGAGGGTCACTATTATCAGTACAAATTTTAATATAAATAAATTTATTGATCCTTTTTTATACTATCTGTTTGTTCATTAAAGATGAAAAAAATGAAACTGTGGAGAAAAATATAAAAATTTCAGATGTGTGGAATATGAATGGAGAGAAGATAGGTGTACCATTTGATTCATATAGGGTTCCTACAGATGATGTCGTGAGATTACTTGGACAAATTCTAGACTAGCTGACAGCGGAGCCCATTTCCCTTCCTATTTCTTATGATTATTGGAGACATATTCTTCAAAGTTGGAAAAATGAATTTTTTGATTCCCATATAAAGGAAATTTTAATACATTAAGGTGTAATTGAATGTCATGTTATTTATATGTTCAAAATGAATTTCTATATACATATGTTTTTCCAGTTTACAGTTGTTGATGTGATAGAATGAATGTGGAAATTGAAAAATCTTGGTAAGAAATTGAAAGACTTCAAATAGAGACTGTGGGGCCATGTCAATGATACTTTATTGACCATCCAAGAAATGTATGAGAAGCTACCCAATGGGGTACCCAAAGAACAATGGAATGTTTTTGTTGATAGACATCGTGATGAGAAGATGATGGTATTAGGATATATATTATTATATTAACCTAATTTTACATTTATACATGTATATGAAGAGGATATGACACTGAATACATTACTATTAAATTTAATTTTATTTATATTAAGATCTCTCAAGAAAGAATGCATCAATCCAGGCTAAGCAAGTCATCCCTCACACTACGGGGTCAAAAATCTTTTCTAGAAGCCGATCGACTCTGGTAATATTTTCATTAGTTTAAATATTTATAAGACAATAATATCTATTTAATATATTACATTATTGATTTATCTTTGATTAATTCAGTCATAGAGTTTAGGGCACGAAGCATCCCATACTGAATCGTGGTAGGGTGTTCACAAAAAATATGATGGAAGTTTTGTTAATGATCTGGCCAAAGAGGTTGGGGTATGAACTAATTTTTTCATAATAAAAACTTATTATCAGTTTTTACTATGTTAATATATATTGATATTTTATTTAAAGGTAAAAATTAATGAACTATGAGATACCATTTCTAGGAAATCCTACTCAGTCTCCCAGGATGACCCAGTTGTTAAAGTCTTTGGGAAGGAGCATCCTGGCAGAGTGCATGGGGAGGGTTTGGGACTCATACCATCTGAGGTTTTTGGTAGGACACCAAGGATTGCAACTGTATCTACTCCTATTTGTATTCATTACATTACCAAAGAGGCTCAGAGAGAGATTTCTTATTTACAAAACACAGTTCATGAATAGGGGGATCAGATATCTGCTTTTCAGAAAGCATTGACTGATATACGTTAGCAGATGAGTAGATATGCCCCCGGTGGTACTGTATCGACTGGGGGTGAGAAGGTAAATCAAAAAAATTCAAAATAATTAAGTATCAAAACTTTTATTGGTTTTAAGTTTAAATATAAATATGCAACACTATTTAATTTTCAATATAATGTTCTTACAGGTGGCAGTAGGAATTGGAGATGGAGTTGGAGAGGGTGAAGATATGTGTTCATCATCAGACATTGATTAGTTGTATTGTTGATATGTTGGGGGTGGAGAGGGTGATGATATGTGTTCATCTTCAGTTTCTATATGTATCATGTGTGGAACATAGTTTCCACCAAACATTTTCATGACCTAACATTTTCTTGATTTTTCATGTTTCCTTTTATGTATTTTATTGATTTGTGATTTTTCCTTTTATGTCTTGATTTTGTGAGTGTGGTATGCACCATAGATGTTGGTTCTTTATTGTTATGATTCATTTTTATGATTTTTTTTCCTAAATTAATTAGGATTGTCGGCCCTGGGTGAACATCCCACTTCAAAGCATTATAGACTGGTTATGGGGATGTCTATCATATAATGTGGATATATAAAAGGAATTTCATATATTCTAGGGAGGTTATTAAAATTTTTAGATATAATGAGAGGTATTGTAACCAACATTCCATACCTAAACTCTCTGAATAATCAATGAAGGAAATTGATGTGTAATTTATTGTGCGAGGAATCATGAAGCCCATTCCATATTTAGGACACAACAGCATACATCAGTCCCCTACAAAAGCATTAACAAAACCAACCATTTTCTTTCCAAAAACTTTACCATAGTGAATAATAGGGAAAAAATTAAGATATGGGAAAAGGGAAACTCACCTAAAACTATTAAGGGTTGGTCTCCCAAGATCGAGGTTAAAATCTAATGAAAAGGGTACAGAATTCCTATTATGGATATACATGGGTCATCTTAGAACTGATAGAAAATATGGAAGAATGTGGGGGATTAAGGGTATTTTAGAATATATAGGTGGTATAGAAAACAGAAGAACTTGGTACATCCCCATACACAATTCCATAGAATTACTGAAAAGGGAGGGGCCTATGGAATAATGGGAAGGACCTTTCCATAATGAGGCGGGTCAAGGAATCCTATGAGAATTGCATTTATATATGTGATGAAGATCTGATAAAATAATTGAAGGGGCCATGATATATTCTATAGATCTATTTCGGAGAGCACAACTAGGAAGGGGGTCGTGTGATACAATCCAAATCCATGATTCCATTACCCCAAATTTGATAAAACGCCCAACCCCACCGCCCCAAAAAAACTCACCCTCAGACACCATAACAAAACCAGACAGACAATTCCAAAGCAATGACCAAAATGGAAGGATAACCAAAACACTACCACGAGCCCTAATGTCATAGCCTACCAATCCACACCATAAAAGTCCAAGGTCAATGCTATGACCCTTCTCTAAAATGTATCCATGACAAAATGGATGTATCGCCAAAATCCTCTCTATGCACCCCCCACACACCACAACCAACCTATCTACACCTTAGTGAAACTCTTTATGGTGAAAATGATCTCTTCTATAGTTAAATCCATATAAAAACATAGCAATTCCCTTAAAATTTCCCTGAAATTGAGATTCATGTACATCTAATAAAAGATATTTATCATACTATTATGATAAAAAATGATCATAAAAATCTCTCCAAAATATTGTGTATCCAATACTTAAGCACATGCATATATGAAAAAATTATCAAACTCATTATAGGGGTAATTTTTATTTTTTGGTTAATTTTGAAGAGATTCATAGGCCACAAAAAGAAGTTTGTCATTTTATAAAAAGATATTGCTCACACCACTTGTCATGTTTTTATTAAATATGAATTAAAATTCCCTTGGTTGTGCTTAGTTAAGCATCTCTTATCATATTTACTGTAGTATGTATTCTATTGGTCTTTTGGTATTATTGGAATGGTTTTTTTCAGGGCACTGGTACAAAATCTATAGAAACTATTTTTTTTTGTAAATCTATTTTCAGCGACGGTTTTATCCACCGCTAACCATAACCGGAATAATTTACAGCGGTTAAAAAAATACTTGGAGAAAAATTAGAAGACTTAATAGTTATTGAATGTATACTATGAATTATTCAAGATATATTTGATGCTAATAATTCAAATTTAGAATATAGTGATCCTAATACAATTTATATAGATAATTATTTTATTATTTTTGTTACTTATGAGATGTGAAATTTGAATTATATAAGATGAAATGGAAAGAGTAATCATCAAATCCTCTTCCAAGAATCCAAGAAAGGAAAGTCAATAAAATTTTATATTGAGAAATAATTCAATTACTCAGATTCATAATATGAAGTTAGTAATAAGTTCAATGAAATTATGTATTTTTTCTCAAGAAATGTCCAATGAGGCACAAATAAGTATAAAGAAATGTTACCACTAAAGTTTTTTAACTTGGGAGCCATTAGATACTTTGTTGAAAATTTTACAAGAGTATATGAGGATAAATATAGTGATGAAGAATATAGATTGACAAGAAGACCGTTGAAGAATAAGCCCAAAAAATCAAAATTTTATTCAAAAGTTATGTTTAAGATGTTTTCTAAATTTAATATTTAATATATTTTTTCAAAATGAGATGAATATGATGATATTGAAGAAGAAGTAGAAATATAGAATTATAGTAATAAAGGTTATGATTTGTTTTTTTTTCATAGGTGAATAATGATATTTTTACCAATAACTAAAGTAAGAAATATAAAGAATAAAAATAGAAAAATTATATGGTGTTAATTATAAAAAATAGAATTGAAAGAATGTCTCTTGAAAATTTAAAATATAGTGAAGGAGTATATGGAGTTACTAAAATATGGAAAACCAATTAATAATAAAGATACAATGCATGTAAAATAAAGTCCATATTAATAAGAGAGGCCAATAAACAGAATAAGTTACTTGATGAAGGGAAAATCATAACATCATGATTGAATAAAAATGTGGGAGAAATAGAAAGAATTTTATCTTGTTTAATATAAATTGGTTGAAGTTAAATAAAAAATATCTAACTTCTCAATTTCAAATTTGGAAGTTATTGAAATTGATATGTTTTGTAAATCTAAAAAACCTAATCAAATATCATCTTAAATTGTTAATAATAAGGCTTAATAGGTAGGTAATGGGTCTTAGAAGAAGAAGAAGAAATCCAAGAGGACCGTGTATGTTGCTAAAATAAGAAAATTCCAAAATTAAAGAATTTTTATGAAATAAAATTTAAATGAAAATACTAATACATGTTGGGAATTTATTAAGGTTGAGAAGAATTATAATATGAATATTAGTATTCCAAGAGTCTTTCAAAAAAAATTTACAAAAGAGATCAAATATTGATGGTCAAAAATAAGTTGGAATAAAGATACATTATTCTTGAAAACATATACATTATAATGGGAAACATGATTTATATGGATATTTCTTATGTTGTGGATGGTTTTTTTTCTAATAAAAAATGTGTTGTTTCAGTCACTAATTCCATAATAGCTAAATTAGGTATTAGTGGTATATTTTTAGGGGGATTCATCCCACTGAATGAAGGCAGAAACAAATATAATCCAAAAAACTAAATTTTAAATCTATGAATAGACTCCAACATCATAAAAATATATATGATATGTGTTATAAGCCTATAAATCTTGAAAAAAGTTTCCTTGTGATATTACTATCAAAAAAAATATTGATGACAAAATCCAAAACCATTAGGATAATGAAAAGGGAAAATAGAGGTCTCTTGTAGTTGAAACTGCTCTCATGGAAACAAAAGGAGAATGACCACAAACCTTGATAGTTGGAGTTTATAACACATGAACAATGATTTATAAATATTAAAGAATGTGAATGATTTTAAATAAGTAAAATCATTTTTTTAAATGATGAGTCTCCATGAATTGAATGTATTAGATATTTTTTTATTGGGCATGAAATGTTGAAATATAGAAGTGCCTTATTTTTTGATAGACTAAAACAGAATCTATTGAGTGTTTTATAATTTTTTAATAAGTTACATAAGGATATATGTAAAATATATGGTATTATTTTTAAAATTATTAAACATGTGAAGTATTGAAAAGTGGAAAATGAACCAAGGGTAACCAGTTATGAGTTTGAGATGCACAAAATTCCTGTTGTCTGAGTGTGAAGGAATAAAATAAACTATATCATACAAGGATTTGAAATATGTTCTAATGAATCATGAAAAAGTTAACATATAGAGGAAGTGTTACTGGTTTCCCTGATATGATAATAAACATATATCAGTGTTGTTCTATAATCCAAAAAGTGAAATTTTAAAATTATTTCCACAAGAAGGTGGGTAAACATACATACCGTACCATATATATTTTTCATTAGGATATATATGGGCCATGTGAAATGAATAAAAAAATTGATATATGTATTTTGTCTTTTATTAATGATTTTACTAGTATTACATGTATTATTTTTTAAAAACGTAAATATGAGGATCTCAAGATGTTCAAAAATTCAAGGAGATGTGCTAACAAAATTTTGCTACTATAGAAAGAATATTTGAATAGATAATAACACTATATACACAAATGGGAATTTCCAAGCCAATATTTAGAAAAATTGTATTTATCATGTTCTTAGCGCACCATACACTCCGTAAAAAATATAGTGTCTAAATGAAAGAATATAATCATGGTTGAGATAGCTCGAACCATATTAATTGAACATGATATGTCTAGATTATTTTGGAGACAAGGTATCAGTTCAACAATCCAAATTCAAAATCACTATTTCTTCCAAACAAACATATATATATATCTCCATATGGGATTTATTATAATAATGAACCATGTTTAAAGTAGTTAAGGGTATTTGGAATCCCCTTCATTATTAAGATAAATGATGAAAATAGTGTGATTTTTGACCAAAAAGTTGTGGATTATATCTTCCTTTCATACTATATAAATGGTAGAGGATATATATTATACAATAACAAAACATAAAACCATATTGATTTTTTGATGTTAAAGTGATGGAAAATTATAATATAAAGGTATCACAATTAATTGTTGATATAATAGGTGGTGAATATGAATTTGTTTCTATTAAAAAAATGATAAACTATTTGATAAAAGTGATGATGTAAAAGCTATATAGGATAAAGATATTGATTCAAACTTTTCAAGTGAAGAGGGAAATTTTTTTCCATCTCACACTAGGATGAGGAAGAATGTTTAGATCCAAAATATTATTGGAGTTTGTGGAAAATATGTTCAAACTAAAAAAACATTGAGGTCAACACATACCTATTTGTTTTTATAGGTTGATCAAGGAGATGTTGAATAAGAATTGGAGCATCAAGAGAATATTGATTCCATAAATGAAGATTTTGACCATATTTATAAAAATGATACTTGGGTTCTAGTACCAAAACTTAAAGATTCAAATCACATTGGAATGAAAATAAAATTTTAAAATGGGTTGAATGATATAGGTGAGGATGTAATGAATAATGGAATACTGGTGTGTATGGGTTACTCATAGGTTGAAGTCCTTGATCCTGATGAGCAATTTTTCCCTATTTCAAAACATGAAATCATCCAAATAATTATTTATATTACTACACAAAGGAAATATATGATATTTCAAATGGATTTCAAGTCTACTTTTCAATGTTAAGAGCAATAAGAAAAAGTATATATTGAGAATCCAAGGGGTTTATTTCTAGGAATATAAGAGAACTATGTGTGTAAATTGAATAAGTCATTATATAGTCAAAAATAATCACTAATATCTTGGTATTAAAGTATGAATTCTTTTTTAGATAAGCTTATCTATAAGAAAGGATGAGGTTAGAAAAACCTCTACAAAGTCAAAATCCATAGTTTTATCTTATTATGTTTTTTTATATTAATGATACCATATTTTCTATAAGTAATGAAGAAGAATTTTAAAAGTATTAAAAAGAGATAAAAATCAAATTAAGAATTTCTATGATGAGAGAAATTATGTACTTTCTTATCTTTCAAATCTCCCATGGGAGGGATCATATTTTCAATCATAAGAAAAATATTCCAAGGTATTACTACAAAAAATCACGTTGAATATTTAAAACATGTTTCGACACCAATCATAGCAGGAGAAAAAAAATATTTATGAATCTAGAATATATCCTAATACTAAATAATTTAAGAAATATATTGAAACTTGATTTATTTAACAGCCTCAAGAAATGAAATATTCCATATGTTACCTTGTGTTCCACATTTCAATGTGCACAAAAAATGTTATATTCTTTGGATGGAAAAATAATTCATAGATACAAAAGGGAACTATATATTTAGGGATATGATTTTAAAATAGGGGAAAATGGAACAAGTTTTGATATATTGATATAGACGAGAAAAGTTGTATCATTGAAAATATAAAAGAGATCCACATTTTTTAGGGAATTAATTTTTAGAAGAAATACGTGTGAGATTGAATACAATGAAGCAATGTTTTGTAACTCTCAGAACTCAGATTCTTAGTATATGAATGAAACTCAATCCATAAAATAATCTATATAGGGAAATACAAATTTTTATGGTTTATTGGTTAATGTGAATCTTCCCCTTATCATGGGTTGTGATATTTAACAATATCACAATGAACCTTGGGTAACGTTCATGATCAAATCACATTGGCATTAAATATCACTTCATCAAATATCTTATGGAAAGAAATTAATTTATGTTATAGTTTATTCATATGAAGGAGTAGGTGGTGCGAATTTTCATCAAACCTATAATAAATGAATCATTTAAATAATTAAGGTTTAAAATAGATATTCAACCTCATCATATTCAAGGAAATAGTTATTTATCTTCATCCCCTCTCTCATATTATCTTTGGATATTGTTGCCAAATGGTGAGAAATATGAAAATATAAATCTTTCCACAGATTTGTGATTTAATTTATAGAGATAATATATTTATAGTTCTTTAAAGGGGTAATATATTATATTAACATGTTTTTTTTGTGTCAATTATTTTAATTGTTTTCTAAAATAAGGGAAATAATTGTTCATGCAGTTTAAAGTGAGTTTCAGTTGGTAATATTTGGCAAAGAAATGTGTTTCTAATATTTTTATCTTTTATTTTCTTGAAAACATGGTAATATTTTTCAATTATTATTGTTTTTGAAAATGATCTATATCACGTAGGCTTATATGTTTTGGATAGTTATCCATTGATTATGGTTAAAAGTTGTAGTGATTTATGTTCCTTGGTTAAAAAATCCAAATGGGGATATTGTTGAGACCAAGTGGTTTCAAATTTTGTTTTATTAGTGAAAATGTTTTTGAATAGGTAGTGGAATTTTTTATGGTGTTGTATTTTGTTTCCCAAAAATAAATAATTTTTATTTGAAGAGTTCCATCGGATTAAGGTTTCTAGGCTTCCATGGATTATGCTTCTGTAAGTCACGATTCTATGCAATGATCTTTTGTGATTAATGATGAGCGACCACATGAAAGAATGTACTTCTATAGAATTTAATTCCCTGATTTAATCATCCATTTTATGATCTTACTTGAGTAATTAATATTGAACTCATGAAAGACTATGATTCGAGGGATATTTCTTCTATTTGGAATTTATATTCTAGGAATTTTAAGTGCTTCCATGTGATGATTGTGGACCTTACATGAAGGAGGATCTTCTATATAGATGTGATTCTATGAGATGTAGTATAGATATTCTATGTGTGTTTTTCTTCCATATAGTAACTATTTTTTTAGTGAGGATGTCCTTTCATGCATATCATAATTAAGTGAAGATGAATTTATTGTGAGTGCCACACCAAAGGTGATATAGAGATTGATCAATGAAAAGGGGAAGAAAATCATGATATGAAAAGTAACATGATCTATTAAAGAATAAATATCATGATATTGAATATCATTATTCTTGAAAAGGATATATTGAATTAAGATGGATGATATATGAAGGAAGATACATCTAGTGAAACTATTCAAGTTTCCTAAATAAAATAAAAGAGGAATATTTGTTTTTCATATCAGTTTTCATAGGAAGATGAATAAATATTGGCCAAGTTGGCCCTGAATTTCCCCTTTAAGAAGAGGTGTTTGATGTAATTTTAAGGGAAAATGTATTAAAGTGTCAAAAAAATCATTTTATCATGACTTAAGGATGACATAGTATATTCAATGAATTAATTTATGCATGTTCACAACAACTATTGTAATATATGAGTATCATGGAAAGAAGGAGGTTTGGATTTGACGATATTTTTTAGGGAGAATGCCGATATTTATTTTTTACATTATCATATCATTGTACAAGGAATGTATTGAAACATTAATGGGGATTGTATTAGGATGAAATGAATGTTTCAGTAAAATAAAGAGACTGTGATATTTATAAATGTTTTTATGTAGTGAAAATTAGGTATGGAAGTAGTTTAGTATGAAAGTTATTACAAATAAAATATTTGAGAATTATAGAAATTTAAATTTGAGAGTATTTATATGGTGTATTAAATATATTAATATAGAAGAAAATAATAATTATAAAATATGTTGTGATATATAATTAATAGTTTTATAGATCAGGTGTGTGTGTGTGAGTTGTACAGAAGAAGACACTGAGGGAAAAATTGTGTATACCAACGGTTTGGGAAGCCATTGGAGGATTTGGCATGGGGATAGACCTATCCCAATGGTTTGAAAACCGTTGGGATATGTCAATGAAAAAGGTTTCTCAAACTGTTGAGATAGGTCTTTCTTAACAGTTTTCCCAAAACTGTTGGGATAGGTAAATCTAAAAAAGGCATAGTGGCAGTTTGAACCGAAAACTTATGGGTAATATATAAAAGACATTACCACTATCATACAGTTACCTTTTTGAATATATTTGGATATATATATTTATATATTTATTCATTTGATGATATTCTCCAAAATAATTCAAAAATATTATTGTGCATATCCCAACAATTTTGAGAACTGTTGGAAAGGTTCCCACCCTTTCCCAATAGTTTTGGAAAACCGTTGGGAAAAGTGGTCTCATAGGTGGATTTTCAAAATGATTTGGGGAAATGTTGGGAAATACATACCCTTTTCGAAGAGTTTTTGAAAAACCATTGGGAAAAGTGGTCTCAAATTTGTCCTTTTCCAAATAGTTTTTGAAAACCGTTGTGAAATTCATACCATTTCCCAACGGTTTTCTAAAACCATTGGGAAAACTGGTGTCCGTGTGATCTTTTCCAATGGTTTTGGAAAATAGTTGGAAAAGGGGACCTATACCAACTTTTCTTACCAACCTTTGGTACAGATTCATTGGTATAGGTAGGATTTCAATTAGTGAGAATAGTGAGATAGAAAAAGAATAAGAATATGTTCTTACTCACTTTTGTATAATAAGTTAAAGATGGATATGTTATATCTTATAGAAAGAAAAGTGTAATGAATTAAAGTTGCAGAGTGATTATGTGTTAAAGCCTATTAGTGAAGGTCCATTATTTTATTTCAAAATCTATTTTATCATATTATATATGTGATATGAACTTGAACTATAAAAGTACTATTGTGAAATATAAGTGATAGATATATCCTTCTTTTTGTAAACCATAAATGAATTTTTTTTCTAGTGGACTATGTGATCTCAAATTGTTTTATGATCATTTCAATGACTAGCTAATTCTATTGAGTATTAATCCTTGTAAACATATATGTTCTTATAGGTTTTATTCTATTTTAGTATCATTTTAATTAATCCCTCCACATACTATGTAACCAGAATGCCTCCCATTTTTTAAACTTCCTCACCTGTTTCACTATCTACGACCGTTCAGACCTCCTCAAAGACTCTTCCCCCCCATGAACACCCCTACCATTTCTTCTTCTAGTCAGCCACTCCTCCCGTTTCTTTAGTTCCTGTACTTAATTTGATGGATTTGGAGTTTTCAGATAGCCCTTCCATAAAATATTTCCCCCTTCATCCTCCCCAATATGAAATTCCATTCTCCAATCCCTAAGATCCAAATATACACCTTTGGGTTTTCCACTATTTATATATCTCTATCACTCTATTTCCAAATGTAATCCTTCGAGGAATTCATGGCCTTTCATCGATGGAATTTGGTGGCTCGGTTAGGGGAATACAAACATCTCCTTCACTTCATCCATAATTTCATTTCTTTCTAGGGTTTAAAGAATATGGCGTGTGCCTCAACTCTAAAAAACAATGATTTTTTTTGTGGTCCTTGGTTCTTGAGAGGATTTTGTAAAGTCATAGACACATGGCCCTTGATCTATTGAAAAATAGTGGTTCAATCTCTTTTGATGGTCAATGGAAGCACATTTCAGTTGTGACTCTCCATAGGTGGGGATGTGGTTCAATATCCTTAGTATTACACTCCCCTTTAAAACCTTTCCTTTCTTGATTATATAAGGGACAAAATTATTTCATCCATTTTCATCAAATAGTGAACATCGCTACTTTATGATGTGGTATTTATGTGAATCTACATTGAAATGGACTTATCTTTCCCCATTCCAGCTCGCATCCTGCTTAGGGTTGGTATAAAAATCTCTTAGTTTAAATACATGGTTTCCTTTCCCCCCACTTAACTCTACATAGTGTGTTATCTCAAGGACACTCTCTGCCTATTTATTGGAAGAAGCTGACCAGACCTAATATTCCCTCTCCAAATCAAATCTTATTTTCTAGTCACCCTATATCCAAGATGGGGAAGGATCCTGATATAGTGTTTAGTGAAACCCCAGTGGAAGTGGACCATAATCACATTATTCTAGTAGACCATTCACCTTACACTTACATATTGTATTGATGGTCCCGTTATAATGAAAAAGGAAAATATTTCATGGAAATTTTGGTCTTTTTCCATCCTATGCCTTCCCCACCCGCACTTGGCTTATGGAAAGGTGCCTCGTTTACTTATCCCATGGATACATATCATGGGAAGGTGTTCTCTAGTCTAGTGAATCTAGAACCTACTTCTCGTAATGGAAAGGAACTGACCCTTCCAGTCACACAACAGAGTGACCCTATAACATAAAATTCATCTCCCATTTGGTTTTCAAATTCTTATGATGCATTATTGAATGTGTATTTTGGTAAGGATGTCCTTGTTCTTTCTTTACCTCTTAGTGGTACCCATACCAGAGTGTTACTAAGAGTTAGAGATCCTCTTCCTATTATCAAACCAAGTACTTGTAAATGTCAGGATCCAAATCCAAGTGTCTCAAATATTAATGATTTCTTTCATTCCATGGAATACTCTAGGCCTAGGGGAATGAGAAAAATGGATTTCCTTGATTTTTAGATCTGATGTAAAAACGTTTTTTCAGTGTCTAATCATGAATAAAGACAAAATCCCACTAAAATTCATGAATTTTATAAGAATATAGACTTTCTTAACTTATTTCATAGATATCTCAACAATTAGTATATATGGGTATTCTGGAATTGTACTCTTATAGTTGAAAAAACAAAAATTTCTAATCAGCATATTTTCACTATGATCTATATGGATAATTTCATTTGTTTCATTTCCTTTGTTTAAGAAAAATGTGACACAAGGGACATGGAGTTTCATTGTTAAAATCTGGAAACTTTAAATCTAGTGATGAAGTATAGAGGGTCAGAGTGGATTTTAATGTTATCCAGAACTCTTCAAAGAAGAAATTTAGATGTACTTATATGATAAATGATCCTCAAGAGATCACTATATTTCCATCTAATAATGAGATTAAAAAAAGGGATTCTTAGGGGATAAACACACTCAATGTAACAACCAAAGAGGGAACCATCAAACATAGTGACATCAAGATCGGTTTATTGCTAATATCCAAGCTATATCCTCCTTCCCTAAGGCTAAAATGTCTCAAATGGTCTGAGTTCTTTATGATCACTCCCCTATTCTCATCTGCCATGTTGATAGTGGTGGAACTAGTGAGGGTTTATTCTTTTTAATCCAATGGGAGAGGGATCATAATTATCATCTAGTGACACATGTTTCATGGGAGAGACACATGGATGGTAGATCATGGGTTTGATTCCATTATAATTTTCTTATGTTTGAAAGACAATCTCCAAACATGGGACTCTAGTATGCCCTATCATTTCATGGAGTTGGAAAAACTCAAGGATGATATTCAGTAGGATATGCTAGACCTGGAAACTCAGATGTAGGATGATTGGTACATGAAAGATGTTGGAATAAAGACTCATTTTCAGAATTACTTCTTGAATAATAAAGATCATCAGAATAAAGGTTCTGAGTGACATAGTTGAAGAAGAAAAACAATAATAAAACATGTTTTCATGCATACATTCAGGATAAGAAACATCCCAATGTTTCTAATTACCTTCTCAAAGATGGATCCTTAACCAATGAACCCCAAAAGGTTATTGGTATGTCTTCTTCATATTTTCATTCACTTAATTTAGATGTTAATCCTTTCATTTATGATGGATACCCTAGTGTTCATGCTGATGTTATTGATAATATATCCAATGTTGTTTTTATACATGTTAACTTTATTTATGAAGAAATTTCAGATGAAGAGGATGTATGGGGGGATTTTCTACTCTTAAAATAGATATTCCCCTGGTACTAAAAAGTCAATAGTATAAATTTTTATGACTTAATGGAACCCCATAATGAAAGATCTGATGTGAATTATTCAATACTACTTTTTTGAGTAAGCTTGCCCATAGTGTCACATTCCACAACTTTTATTATTATTCCAAAATAAAATGATACATCCTCTCTCAAATAGTATATGACTATTAGTTTATGAAACTTTAACTACAAGTTATTTCTATTTTAATCATTATAAGACACTTGGATCATCTTCCTAGATGGGTTTCTGAAGAACAATATGATTTTATTCAAGGAATATCTTCCCAATCAGCCATTGTTTTGGCCCATGAGATGATTTGAGATAACAAAAGGAAGACTAACAGGTCTAATATTGTATTAAAGTTTGATATTTATAAGGCCTATGAAAGAGTGAAGTAGATTGTTATTATCGAAGTCATGGGATTCATGGGTTTCTCTGAATGGGTAGTTTATCTTTTCTTAAGATTATTTTTCTTGCCTTGGTTTTCAATCAACTTCATTGGAAAAAGATATGGTTTCATCA
Organism: Viscum album; assembly: GCA_963277665.1. Taxonomy (NCBI): domain Eukaryota; kingdom Viridiplantae; phylum Streptophyta; class Magnoliopsida; order Santalales; family Viscaceae; genus Viscum; species Viscum album. The sequence continues at coordinate 1,548,015,071 of OY728133.1, forward strand.
TGTAGGTTAGGGGACTTAGACAATGTGACCCCATCTCTCCTAGTATTTTCATTCTTTCCCAAGACTACCTCATTAGAAAATTGAATTAGAGTATCAATGAGGGGTGTTTCATCCTTTCCAACGTAAGAAAAAAATTCAATGGGGTCTCATCCATTTTCATTGCAGATGAACTTATTCTATTCTTTAATGGATGTAGTTGATCTATTTAGGATCTCAATATTATTCTCTATGAATACATCAAGTGGAGTAGAAAATTGATCAATGAATAGAAAATTAATATCTTTATGCCAATATCATGATAAAATGATATAGGTAATATTATTAAATAAAAATTGGGATTTCCCAAAAGGTCATTTCCCTTGGAATATCATGGTTCTCCAATATCCTCAGGTAGAATAAGGAAAATCATTTTTATGGTTTTTTTGAAAATATTTCTAACTATATTTTCAACTGATAAAATTGGTTCCACTCCTTTGGTAGACATATCACCCTTTTAAATATCATTCATTCTTCCTTACCCATACATGTGTTTTTGGCTACCAATATTTTAAGTATGGTGATCAGAAATACTATGAACATTCTAGATGAATTTATCTAGGATGCCCATGTAGAGGGAATATATCACTGGGCATCATGGAATAGGATTTCACACAATTCAAAGGATGGAGGAATTACTATTAGAATTGTTTCAGACACCATGATCTTCCTCCAAGATAGTATGGACTAGTATTTCATGGAAGGATGATCTCTGTGGGAAAACATTATAAGAAAAAATATGGGATTTTTCTAAAAAGGTGGAGGGAATAAATTTCAAAACTCTAGGACTTGATCATCCAATATGTTCCTTCACTTCAATAAAACCCCAAATAGATTTTTTGTGTGGTTCAATCGACTTAAGGGATTAAAAATGGGTGGGGAGGGTGCTAGGATTCCTATTATGTTCTTTACCGAGCATTTTCTTTTGCAGAATATAGTTTCTTACACCCATTCCATTCTATATTTTCAACATTATTATTTCTTTATAATCATTGTGATCACTGATGATAAAGACAAAATTATTTTTACTAACTTCTCGAAAGGTAATTTTTCGAAAAAGGCATAAGGGAGAATTTTTCATGTAGGTTCCCATAATGATTCATGGGGGAACACTCTGTGGTTCCATGATATTCCTACTAAATATAACTTCCTTGTTTAGAATATTTGAAATCAAACTCTTCCTGAAGATTAGGGGGTTCAATACAGGGGGATCACCATCATTTATAAGTGTAACTTCTGTAAAAATATCTTAGAGGAATTGGCTTCCCACATTTTCTTTGACAGTGAGTATGTGATGTGGGTTTTGAGTGGCCTGGGTTATTTTAGTGTAATATAGGGGAAGGGAATTTTTGGTGATGTTTTTATCTAATCTTGATTTTATGGATTAGAAGTAAATACTTATGAGCATAAGGTGAGGTTGTTCCTTTTGGCGTTTATAATTTGGATTATCTATAATTATCATAACATTGTTAAGTATGAGGGGATACCATGCTCGTGTCGGGATGTAATAGTCTAGGAACAATATTTGGCAGTTGAGTTAATTCTCTTCCTCAAGTAGTGAGACCTCTCCCTATATTCTTGGTTGTTCAGGTCTATCCATGTTTCAGTTCTTATTTTTGTATGATCATAAAAACAAGGTAAATGGGTGCAATAGATACCTTTGGTTAGTGGGATCAAAATTAATGATGATGGTTCTAACTCTAAGAGATAAATGTGGGGGAGGGGGAGGGAGGTGATTGAGATATGTATGGATCTGTATTATCTATGTTAGTTCTTTAACTAACCAGGGGGATTCTTTCATTTCAGATGTTTTGGAAATGCTCACGGGCATGTATTTATGTCACTATCATGGTATTGTTCTAAATCAGGTTGAAACCAACTCCTATATTTTGATCTTTTCCATTCATAAGGATATTAATATCCCTTAGGATATCATTTATTCCATACATAGTAGCATAATATTATTGAACAACCATATGAATCTATCTTATATATGGTGGGAGGGTAATGAGTCCATTGATTTCCTTACTTCTCGGGAATCTTTTGGTAACCTCTACTCAATCATTTTCACCATATAATTCTTTCCCCATAACTGTGTTATTTTAGTAAAATATAATTCCCTTGGGTATAACAAATTTAGTAGAGTCATTTCTCTTTAACTAAATGTGAAGGTAGTTTTAAAATAATAAAACATGAAAATATATGAACACTTAATCACCCCCTTTTAGTGGTCACACATGTCCTTTCATATTTCCAACATTAAACATATGTGGTATCTTATCTAAGAGATATGAACTTAAAATACATGCACCATTCCTTAAGGTTTTATATACTTGTAACAGGCCCTCTATTCATGTCATGTTTACTTTTCCTCTTTTACTAGGAAGGCTACCTCATCATTTGTTCAATTTTGTCTGACCTTAAATATAAGATTCACTAGTCTTAATTGTATGATCTTAAAATGAAAATGGAAAGATACATAGTACTTGAAGGTTAGAAACCCAAAAATGTATACCTATGAAAAATAAATGTTTCTATCAACTAATCCTCTCCCTCAATGTCTTAAGAAAATTTCATGGATAAAATTAGAAGGTATATTTCTTATGGAGAACACAATTTGTCTCTATAAAAAATATGTTATGATTGTTAGGTCCATCAACCTAGGAAAAAGTATGATCACCCTTTTGTTCCTTGTGTATATGGGTTTAAATGATTTGTCTTAGGTTATATGGATCATGTCACATGATATTATATTGAATAAATCAATGACCTATCTTATATGACCTTAAACTACCAAGAGTGTTCTATTCTATATGAATCGATTCCCTCACATTTGATCAATATCTACATAGGAGTTACTAGTGTTCAAGTTTACCAGTTCATGTGGGTTCTTTCTCTATAGTCATGTATTATGATAAAACCACTATATTTTATCCTATGAATGAGCCTCATCTCCATTGTGACATATTATTGAAGAAATATATAAGTATTTATTCCTATTATCATATGATATATAATGATGTCTATATTACCTTTCTTGTGTACATTAAAAAATTAAACTTAAAAGTTTTCCTCCTACATCCATATAAAGTTAGGAATTTTTATTAGAAATAATGGAATAGGCGAAGTACCAAATAGGTCATAGTGGTGTAAATTAATGAAGACCTTAGGAATCCTCCCAAAAAAGATCGATGCACTCAGGGGGAATGGATACTCTACCATTGTAAATTTTGTATGTGTCACCTGGGGAGCCCGAGGATGCCATGTAGTTAACTATAATATTACCCTCTCTCTAAATATGAGTATGATCAATGACACTAGTAAACGGACTCCGGTATCTATGTACAAGATAGATAACAACCCACAAAATATTAATCAACCCTATAGTGGCATTATGATAATGGATGAATCTCACTCCATACATTTCAGATTAAAACAATGGGAATTACAGAGTTTGAGCCCCTTGAGATTAGTGATGGCCTCAGACATTAAAGTGTCTCCATAACCCAAAATTAAACTAAATTCATACACCACTAATCCACCTTGATTTCATACAACCCCACCTTCCCCCATGCATCCCTCATTACACGATCTGTCTGCATTTAACATGATTCCACTAAGATGGGGTATCAATCTAACCCACAAACCCTTCTCTGCCTCTCCATGAGTTATGAAAACCCATCCCTTATAATACATGAATTTCTAAAGTGTAAGAGATAAATCCCACTAATTCATAAGAAATACCATCTCCACTTCCAATGAATGAGCCCAAACCATTATTTACACCCTTGAACTTGATACCCCATCATGTATCTTCTCATTATGAGTAGTACAGATAACCAAATAATAAGGAACATCAAAAAAACCATATCCTAGTATTCTTGCTTATTAGTATCTGCACCAAGAAACTAGGAATGGAGAATATATCATCATACATGTCCTGCACATTCACCCTGATGAAGATGATAAAGGTTCTCCAAATTGAAGAAGCCCTCTCACCCTGAAAAAAGTGATAAATCAACTCTAAATTCAGGTCACTACAATAAGTACATCTAGAAATGATGTACAATAACTTTTGTTACACACCCTCATCATTAGGAATTGAATTTTTACATATACTCCAAATATAGAAATTAACGGTTACAGGGAGTGATTTTCACCAAAAAAAATCGACCCCAAGCATCATGAACAAAGTGATCATACAGAAGCAACCTGTAGGTCCTTGATGAGAATAAGTCAATGTAAGACCTCATAAAAACTAGTTTTTGGATCATATTAAATAATTATACTCTGTAATACCTCTTGTTGATGAGATTTGAGCCGAAGATTAATGAAAGAGGGGAAGAAAGATTCATGGTAAAAAGAGGAGTTGGGCACCGATCAACCTCAGAACCCCACCAAATTATCATACCATAAGTGGAAAATACCACAACCCATGATCCACTGAGAGTGTGCCCACAGTGTCTAAATGTGGTGACACATGGGGGAATAGATTTTTTTTGGTCTTCCATTAGAGCCATTGAAATTCATCCTATATTTCTTTGAAGTGAACCTTTCCCATAATGATTAACCTTCTATAAAATCCCATTCTAGTATAGCATGTAGGAAGTTCATTGAATTCGTAACAGTACACAAGTTAATACCAACCTCCTCAGCCTCCCAATCCATCCAATGTCAAGAATCCCAATGTAACTTACCTTCTTCATGGGCTTCCCAAATTAACAGAACCATGATGTTCTTGATATTTCTCAGCATAACCTCAGGAACATTGAGGGACAATAGAACATGCATCAACATAGAGGTAAAAAACCTATTAATAAGGACTATACACCCCCTGAAGTAGTGGAAGTGATTTTACCAATTCAAGATACGTAAGTAGATTCTAAAACACGGTCATAAAAGTGATGAATACGTATCTTACCTAGGGAAATTGGTTCCCGTAAATAGATCATTTGAAACTTCCTTCTAGAGAACTAAAACATTCATTCAATATTGATACATATTCTAAATGTGTGTTATTTTTATAAAAAATACAAATAATTTCATTAAGGATAATTTGGACAACACACCTACAATAAATATCAATGATATGTTTCATTTACTTAATTGAACTACTACTTTCACTACGGAAAATTATAAGATCATCCAAAAACAAGAGGTGATCAATCCCATTAATATTTGGTCTACAATGTAAGGGACAAATTCTCCCATAATTATTGTACTTAATCTGAAATTTAATAAAATAATCTTGGACCATAATAAAAACACTTATATATAAGGGTTCCCCATGCCTGAGCCCCCCCCCCCCCCCCACTATCTTGAAGAACCCATATGTTTTTTCAATCAAGGTGAATGTAAACCAACGAGATCCAATGTATCTGAAGAAAAGATCAATAACCCTTTTAGAGAAGCCTGTTCACCTCATAAGTCTAATAATGAAGCTCTATTCCACCATGTTGTTGACTCATTCTATATAAAGATTAATGGAAATTTTCAAACACAAGAAATTTTTTGTTGATATCCTCCACCATTTCATGCACCAAATCTATTGTGGTTTGAGTGGACTTACCTCGGATGATAAAACATTGTTATTCAGATACCCAATTGTAAGTTTTCATCACCATAAGACCATTTAAAATAGCTGTTAGGATTTTATGAGTGACATTTCACACACTAATTATCTTATACTAATTCAAGGAAAAATGTTATCTCAATTTCATAAAAATAATAATGGTGGTAGCACATGAAACTATGAGAAGTCTTTCTACACTAAAGATATCCCAGATGATCTCCCCCAGCTCATTTTTAATGATATACCATGGAAACATATAAAAATATTTCAGAAAACCATCTAGTCTCGGGGAATTACATAGATTACGACTAGAAAATGTTTTCTAGATATCCTGTTTATCTCGTATCCTATTGAAAAAATAATTAATGTTAGAAGAGACCACATGAGTTTTAAAATAAAAAAGATCATCTTGGACCTATGATTAACTAACTTGAATGTGTATATTATCATATGTTAATAAATAATTAAATTGTGATATAATAAAACCACATACCACTTTGGGATCATTGGTGATAGATCAATCTTATAGAAGAACATTAGGGATAATAGAACACCTCCTCTACTAAATGCCAGCATAAAAGTAAGAAGTTTTTTTATCACATTATTTCATTCATTTAATGCTTGAGAAATACATATCTATCCTTTCCAATTCAATATACAATTCTAAAAAATGGATCATTAGGATGACCAATTGGCTGAAAAATCAATCATCCCATTAAGATTCAAGCCCCCTCTCTACCAAATCAATATATACTTTAATGATGAAAATTTCTCCATTTACCTTATAATCAAATCATTTCCATTATAAAATGAATCCAATTCTAATGTAAGGAAATTTTTGGCACCAAAAAATATATTATATACAATTTTACAAAAAATCCATGATTCAGTACTAACTCAGATAACCTAAGTTATGTTATGGTTGGGAATTATCATTATTCATGAAGAAGCTGAAAATGGGATATCATTATACTAAATTATTTCTTATACATTGAAGGATAGATATTATTAAAAAAGGATTCTCATCCTAGTGATTTGTTGGTGATAACTCTCCATTTAGTGTAGACCTTGTATATCATTTATGGTTGAAAAAATTGGGTTTCAAAACTATGAAAATATTTTTTGAGGTCCTTCAGGAACATTTTGGCCTCAAAGCACAACTTATTTAGGGTATCCCCGTAGTTATAAGTTAAAATCAATCCATATGATTCAATTTTAATTCTTGGGTTTCCTAAATTGTCTTATGTATAAAAAGTTAATTCTATTTTAAGTTGGTATTTATTTCAATAAAAAAAGTGGAAAATATAGTAAAATTTTACATGAAAGACTAAAATAAATTTATTGGAAGATCACAAAATCCATTTTTAGATACATAGTTCCTTTGTTAATATATAATATCTTCAGGACTGGTTACTTACTTCATGGATGATTTTTTTTATACATGCTTACAAAGCTTATTTATGGATACATGATCATATAAATTGACATTGAATAATGAAAATTCATTTTTAATAAGGATGAAATCATTTGTCATCTCTACAATACTCTCAGTTGTTCTAACCTAGGCGGTGATAGACGCTGCTCTGGTTCCTCTCCCATTAAAGTTGGTGGGACTACCATCGTCTTCCTTAGGGACCCAACCTTGTAATTTTATTTTTTCTCTAATCCTAAAATTATTACATATTTACCCAATATGACATTCATCTCTAAATTCATAGATTTGTTCAACCGATTTATTAAAATACCACTCTTGAACTTGGAGTTCACAGAAGCCTCAAACCTTATGAATCTAACTATAGTGTCCCACTTTAGGCAGCATCTTCCTTAGGTTGATTCATTAAATAAGTTAGTTTTTGGATCATGGGGTTTATAGGAATTGTCAACTATTTTCCTTCTTGATAACCTGAACATCATGATTCATTTTATGTCAGAGGATAAATTGATATACACATGGTCTAGTGCTCCCTGATTTTGAAATGGATCAAATTTATACCTTTTTATATGGCCTTATTATTTTCTCATGACATGTGATGATCCAACCCTGTAACTTTTGATTATTTTTCTAGAACCTCCTCCTCATTTACAAAATTCTTCAATCATAATAATGCTAGAAAATATTCTTTGTTGATTTTTCTTCTATGATAGTAGAAAAAGAACTATTTTTCACCCTATCTCGCCATGAATTTCAATAGAAATTGGTGTTTTAGAGTTTATATTAGAATATGTGGGGTTTTTGGTTAGGAAATAATTTCACTGCAAGTAATCAATTAACTTTGAGAATTGTGTGTATTTTTGTTTTTCTTGTTAGTGATTGGGTCAATTGAAGTCAGTTTTTTAATGTGGACAAAGAATGACGTGACAGGGGCGATGAATTAGTTTGGATTTTGGGGATGACTACAGATGGTCTTGTATGAAGATGGGAGATAGGCTGTGATATATGTGGTGTCCTCAGAGCGTTCCCATACTAGCATGGAGGGCTGCAGCAGCAACCTTGTGTGGGTTTGTGCCGACGACGATGGACCTAGATGATGGAAAATTTAAGGTAGTGTTTTTTAGGGTTTCCTAGGATTTCTTAGGTGACCTTTGGATCAATGAATTGTATTGGGTTATATCCTCCTTGGGTCTCAGATAATTTACTTATGTCTGGAGTTTGAGCATTTAATGGGTTATCTCCCTATGGTCTTTCAGGCTGCTATAGTTTTTTTGGGGCTAATCCCTCTAACCCCATGGGCATGTAATGGGTTTTCCCTTAACCAATTTAAAAGGGGTTCTTACTATATATTTTTTTTCTTTTTTTATAAAGGGGATTGACCCCAACCCTTATGGTAGATCTCATTATTGGTGTAGGCATGAAGAATAGACCCAGAATGGAGATACCACATCAAGGCTAGGGAGGCTTCAAGGGATGTCAAAATGAGGTACTTCCATACAAAATCCATTATATTATGTGGAAATTGTGATATATGGAATTAAATTTTTCTATGAGGAGATTCTATATGTGGAAAATGAGGAACCCCATGAAATCCCAAGGAAGGATTACCTGACTACTAAGGAGGTTTTGGTGAATGTTTCCAATAGGTTGATCCCCAAGAGGATCAACCTGTCTCTAAAGTTGAGTAATGCTTCAATAGGACTGGAAGACAATTTATTGGTTCAAGAACATGTATAAAGACATAATAAATTTAATTCAAAAGGTATTGAAGTCAAAATGGTCCACATCCAAACAATCATACCATAGGATAATAATTCCTGAATTAAACGGTTCCACTGAGGCATAATATGGTGATGATATGGACATATGATCATAAATGGGACATGAATATAGATTTAAGGTATTTTGTATTCATATCCCAAGTATAAATAATGAGGAGAATGAAATTTAGGAAATGGGGAGTTGCATTGTGCACAAGGGAAATAAATCTAAAGTCTATAAGGATTAATTTCACTAAACAAAGCCGATGGAGACAAGGTCAGTTAAAAAGACTAGGTCCCACAATTTGACAAAAATAAAATAAATTGTTGAATTCCAAGTTGAGAATAATTATATTACCACCTAATTTTAAATTAAAATCTAGAGTATAATGAATATAAGGTACAAGGTTGAATATGTGACAAGATTAATGCTATAGATCAGTTGTAGGAGGGATTAGTGTTTGTGTATGAGCATGGTATCATTTCCAAAACCTAAATTCTTGAGGTCACTAAATGATAAATTTCTTAGGAATAATATTGTTCCATGACTATAGAGAGGGAGGAAGAAATTTTGGATGAAAATAAAGATTTTTTTTTAGAGATTATTATACTCTCTATGGGTGAAATAATAAAAGAGGTTTTCAATATCAATGCATAAACATATGATGTTAATAGAATATAGGATAGAGAGATTAGAGTTGATAACAAAGAGGAGAAAAACTATTTGATTGACAAAAAGATAAATTTTTTATATTAATATTCAACTATAGGAACATAAATCTAGAGTAGTATTAGCAGACTTAGGAAAATATCACATGTAAATTATATGATCTTAATAATGATGACCCATGAACAAAGCTAACAAAATTACAATGGAGTTTTTATAGGGTGAATTATTCCAGTAATTTAAGACTTGTTTGAAATGGTCTTGTTATTTATAATGTATTTTAATAATACCTTTTATTGAATCTTGTGAGGGTTACCACATTCCCCAAAAAGTTATTTTCAAAAAAAATTATGAGTGACATGGTCCTATCCTAAAGTGAATTAATTTGTGATTAACTAATGATACACCATTATGGCCACTATCTCCTTTTATGGTGACATGATTCCTTCACAGCTAATATCTTAATTCATGGATATAAATTATTTAGGGGCCATCGACATTGACCATCCATAGTATCATAATACTTGATTCCTTATGGTACATACAAGGCTATGTATTTCAAGAATTCATCACCTATAAATACCCATCACATAGTTTAAGAACATATGTTAATTAGGGTATATCCATAAGAAAATCATAGACTTCACGAAACCAATTAGGTAATTTTGGGGTTTGAATATGGTATAGGGTAGGGGATTCATAAATAATTATAGTGAATACTTCATCATTAATAATTTACATTAATATCCCTTCGCAAGGTATTCTCGCAAACAATCCATGGTGTAACCTATCTAATATATTATTCATGATCCAACCTTGCAAACACACTATTTTCATGAACGCAACATTAACCGTTAAATATTATATTGTCTTTGAAATAGAATTAAAATTCATACAATCTTGATGATCTTTTTTATTTAGAGTTTTATAGAATTAGGTGATAACTCATACATAAATATTAATATATTTACAAGTAGACACTTCAACCCAGTATCCATTGTTTTCACAATATGAAACAATTAAAATAGAACAAGATTTATTTCCTTAAAAAATAACCAGGTCTTTAAAATTGAATTCTTGTTTTCCTTTAACAATTTTTAAACCTTGTGAAAATAATTTTTAAACTTTGTATGAGTACAAAAATCACAATAGAGAACATAAAAGGATGAAATCTATTAGTTCATTGAAAAACAAGAAAACCCATGAAATATTAACCATTATCTCAATGTTATTTAAGATAATAAAATAAATAATTTTCACATTTAAAAACAAAAAAAAAAATTATCTTAAAATTCATTAAAACCCATATCAAGCATATAAAAACCCTTTTTCAATATAGAGCATCACATGCATCACTTGTTTTAAACCTATGTCGGGAATAACTGGAGCCTAATTAAATCCATATTTGAAACCCTTTGGTAACTAAATCATTCATTCCTAGAAATATGTGGTATATTATGCAATAAATTAGAGAACTATTTTGGTGTAACCTAACCTATAACAAAATCATTTGGTGTTATATATGTTCACCCAATGTATAAGTTATATCGTTCTCACTCGTTAGCTATAATGGGGCCCAGAACTTCATATAAGTTGTATTAGACTCACCTATTTAACATATAATTCTCAAGAACCATATAATTGATAAATTTATATTTTATTCATTAAAAATTTGAAATACTCCTAATAACCCACAATCAAAACACATTTATATACCAAAATACCATTTTCTTTTAAAAACATGTTTAAAATCTAATTTTTTTTTCAAAAATAAAGATCTAGTTTTCTATGAAAATATCCATGGAAAATTTTAAATGAAATTTTAAATAATTAAGTAATCCTAATATTGGTAAAATATTATCATTCCACATAATTTATAAAATATAATATTTTTTGGATTTAAAAAAAAAATTAAATAGGAACTTTAATAGAGGTTTTTTAAAATAAAGTCTCTTACCTTGAGTCCGACTATTTATGTATGTAATTTATCATAAAAAATAATGAAATTTAGTTAATTTTATACTTTATTAATAATAAATTTATGTTCATTATTACTTTTATATCACTTATTACTTTATTATATTACATTACTTAGTCATTTAAATTCACATCGGGTGTTTTGATGATGTTCAGTTCATAATTCCAAAATGATTTTGGTATATTAACTATGGTCATATATATCATTATCAAGTAATATAAATAATAACAATCATTAATTGATTTTCATTTTCATAAATAAATTATAATTTAAAATCCATCCATTAAATATGGTTTTGAAAAATGAACAATGTCACAGTCATGGGGATGGTAGACCATACGTATGTATGAGTAATGCTTCCATTTTTCATTGATCATTACGGAAATAAGATAATTATAATTTTATAATTCCATAATGATCATAAAATACTAAATATAATATTATTTCTTTAAATTTATTTATATATATCATTCATGTGATGTGGAGATAAAAAAATCACATTGCTTTATGGTGGTTGCACTACTACAAATACAGGCATTAACAGCGTTAAAAAAGGCTTTAACAGCACTGAAAAAGCGCTATAAAGCTCGGCGCTGATAAAGGGGGGGTACCCTTTATTATCACTTACCAAGCACTAATAAAGGGGTACTTTATCAGCTCTAAAAGGCGCCGATAAATGAAATCTTTATCAACTCTAAAAGAGTGATGATAAATGGGTGTTTTATCAGACCTCCTTTAGCGCTGATAAACTTATCCTTTATTAGTGATTTTTTAGTGCTGATAAAGGTGTAGTTTATTAGTACTTTTTTAGTGCTGATAAAAGCATGATTTATCGGTGATTTATTAGCGCTAATAAATGCCATCTCTGCTGCTATGAAAAACTCTACAACAGCACACCTGAACACCTGCAAAAAAACCAGCATCTCAATAATCTAATTAAAGCATATATACCCATACAAAATTAACTCAAAAATCATAAGATAATTAGACCAAGTATACCCATACAACAAGTATACTCGTACACCATTAACACATAATTCTTAAGTTAATTAAGTAGCTAATGAATTCAATTCAGAATTCAGGGGGTTGGGGGGCTATTCAAGGGTTTGGGGTGGCTATCCAAGGGGGGGTAGGGGTGTCTGGTGGGCTTTCTAGGGGGTGGGATGGTTTCCAAGGTGTCCGGGGGGCTTTAAAGGGGGTGGGGGTGTCCAGAGGGGTTGGGGTGTCCAGGGGTGGATTGGTGTCCAGGGGGTTGGGGAGGTCTAGGGGGTGGATTGGTGTCCGGGGGGGCTTTCCAGGGGGTGGGCTGGTTTCCAAGGTGTCAGGGGGGATTTACAGGGGGTGGGGGTGTCTAGAGGGGTGGATTGGTGTCTAGAGGGTGGGGGCGGTACATGGGGTGGATTGGTGTTCGGGGGGGGGGGGGGGGCTTTCCAGGGGGTGGGCTGGTGTCCAAGGTGTCGGGGGGGCTTTACAGGGGGTGGGGGTGTCCAGAGGAGTGGGGGTGTATTGGTGTCTAGGGGGGTGGGGGTGGTTTATGGGGTGGATTGGTGTCTGGGGGGGCTTTCTAGGGGGGTGGGCTGGTGTCCAAGGTGTCGGGGGGGGGGGGGGGGGGGCTTTAGAGGGGGTGGGGGTGACATGAGGGGTGGGGGCATTCCGAGGGGTGGATTGGTGTCCAGGGGGATGGGGGTGGTCCAGGGGGTTGGAGGGGTTGACTAGTACATGTCACCAAGGACCCTTGTATTGTTCTTATAAAAGATCAAGGAAATCCGACTGCGTTTGGTCGGGTTTTCATAGGTCAGTTGTTTTTTTCAATTAAAATTGTGTCCATTTTAAACAAAAGAGAGACCCTTTGAGTGATAACGGTCACACCGTGCCTCAGATTGAGGTGGCGTTGACTCGTACATGTCACAAAGGACCCTTGGGTCATTCTCCAAAAGGATCAACACAATCTGAATGCATTTGGTCAGATTTTCATAGTTCAGTTGTTGTTTTCACTTAAAATCATGTCCATTTTAAACAAAAGAGATACACTTTGAGTGGTACTGGCCACACTGTGCCTCGGATTGAGGTGGGTATGGCTTTTAAAAGTCCCCAAGGACCCTCATATTGTTATTATAAAAGATCAAGGCAATCCGAATGCGTTTGGTTGGATTTTCGTAGGACAGTTATTGTTTTCACTTAAAATCGTGTCCATTTTAAACAAAATAGAGACCCTTTGAGTGATAGCGGTCACACCTTGTCTCATATTGAGGAGGGTTTGACTCTTACACGTCAAAAAGGACCCTTGGATCGTTCTACTAAGGGATCAACATAATACGAATGCGTTTGGTTGGATTTCCTTAGGTCATTTTTTGTTTTCACTTAAAATCGTGTCCATTTTAAACAAAAGAGTGACCCTTTGAGTGATAGCGGTCACACCGTGCCTTGGATTGAGGTGGGGATGACTCTTACATGTCAAAAAGTACCCTTGGATCATTATCCTAAAGTATCAACATAATCCTAATGCGTTTGGATGTATTTCCATTGGTAAGTTGTTATTTTCACTTAAAATCGTGTCCATTTTAAACAAAAGAGAGACCCTTTGAGTGGTACCGGTCACACCGTGCCTCGGATTAAGGCGAGGATGGCTCATACATGTCACCAAGGACCCTTGTATCATTCTTATAAAATATCAAGGCAATATGAATGCGTTTGTTCAGATTTTCGTAGGTCAGTTGTTGTTTTCAATTAAAATTGTGTCCATTTTAAACAAAAGAGAGACCATTTGAGTGATAGCGGTCACACCATGACTCAGATTGAGGCGGGGTTGACTCTTACATGTCTCAAATGACCCTTGGATCATTCTTCTAAAGGATCAACACAATCTGAATGCTTTTGGTCAGATTTTCATAGGTCAGTTGTTGTTTTCACTTAAAATCGTGTCCATTTTAAACAAAAGAGAGACCCTTTGAGTGATTGCGGTCACACCGTGCCTCAGATTGAGGCATGTTTGACTCGTACACGTCAAAAAGGATCCTTTTATCCTTCTCCTAAAGGATGAACACAATCTGAATGTGTTTGGTCAGATTTATGTAGTTCAGTTGTTGTTTTCACTTAAAATCGTGTCCATTTTAAACAAAATAGAGACCCTTTGAGTGGTACAGGCCACACCGTGTGTTTTATTGAGGCGTGGATGACTTTTACACGTCCCCATGGACCCTTGGATCGTTCTCCTAAAGTATCCTGGCAATCCGAATGTGTTTGGTCAGATTTCTGTAGGTCGGTTGTTGTTTTCAATTAAAATTGAGTCCATTTTAAACAAAAGAGAGACCCTTTGAGTGATAGTAGTCACACCGTGCCTCGGATTGTGGAGAGGTTGACTTATACATGTCAAATAGGACCCTAGGATAGTTCTCCTAAAAAATCAACACAATCCGAATGTGTTTGGTCAGATTTCCGTAGGTTAGTTGTTGTTTTCAATTAAAATTGTGTCCATTTTAAACAAAATAGAGAACCTTTGAGTGGTTTCCGCCACACCGTGCCTCGGATTGAGGAGGGAATGGCTCTTACAAGTCACCAAGGACCCTTGGATTGTTATTATAAAATATCAAGTCCATCTGACTGCGTTTGGTCAGATTGTTGTAGGTCAGTTGTTGTTTTCACTTAAAATCGTGTCCATTTTAAACAAAATATAGACCCTTTGAGTGATAGCGGTCACAAAGCACCTCGGATTGAAAAGGGGTTTACTCTTACACATCACAAAGGACACTTGGATTGTTCTCCTAAAATATCAACACAATCCAAATGCGTTTGGTCAGATTTCCATAGGTCAATTGTTGTTTTCACTTAAAATTGTGTCCATTTTAAACAAAAGAGAGACACTTTGAGTTATAGTGGTCACACCATGCCACAGATTGAGGTGGGGTTGACTCTTACACATCAAAAAGGATCCATGGATTTTTCTACTAAAGGATCAACACAATACGAATGCATTTGGTAAGATTTCTTGTAGGTCAGTTGTTGTTTTTACTTAAAATCGTGTCCATTTTAAAAAATAGAGACCCTTTGAGTGGTACTGGCCACACTGTTCCTCGGATTGAGGTATGGATGACTCATACATGTCACCAAGGACACTTGGATTGTTCTCCTAAAGGATAAAGGAAATCCAAATGCATTTGGTCAGATCTATGTAGGTCAGTTGTTGTTTTAAATTAAAATTGTGTCTATTTAAAAAAAAGAGACCCTTTGAGTGATAGCGGTCACACCGTGCCTCGGATTGAGATGGGGTTGACTCGTACACATCATAAAGGACCCGTGGATCGTTATAATAGATGATTAACACAATATGAATGCATTTTGTCTGATTTTTGTAGGTTAGTAGTTGTTTTCAATTAAAATTATTTCCATTTTAAACCAAATAGAGACCCTTTGAGTGGTACCGGACACACCGTGCCTTGGATTGAGGTAGGGATGGATCATACACATCACCAAGTACCCTTGGATATTTTTTTATAAAATATCAAGTCAATCCGACTGCGTTTGGTTGGATTTTCATAGGTCAGTTGTTGTTTTCACTTAAAATTGTGTCCATTTTAAACAAAATAGAGACCCTTTGAGTGAGAGCAGTCACACCATGCCTTAGATTGAGGCGGGGTTGATTCTTACACATCAAAAAGGACCTTTGGATATTTCTACTAAATGATCAACACAATCCAAATGTGTTTGCTTGGTTTTCCGTAGGTCAGT
Source organism: Viscum album (assembly GCA_963277665.1). Lineage (NCBI taxonomy): Eukaryota > Viridiplantae > Streptophyta > Magnoliopsida > Santalales > Viscaceae > Viscum > Viscum album. The sequence goes on from OY728133.1 coordinate 1,548,031,241, forward strand.
TGTTGTTTTCACTTAAAATCGTGTCCATTTTAAACAAAAGAGAGACCCTTTGAGAGATAGCAGTTACACAGCACCTCATATTGAGGCGGGGTTGACTCGTACACATCACTAAGGACCCATGGATCGTTATCCTAATGTATCAACACAATCTGAATGCGTTTGGTCAGATTTCCGTAGTTTAGTTGTTGTTTTCACTTAAAATCGTGTCAATTTCAAACAAAATAGAGACCCTTTGAGTTGTACCGGTCACACCGTGCCTCGGAATGAGGTGGGGTTTACTCGTACATGTCACCAAGTACCCTTGGATCGTTCTACAAAAGAATCAAGTCAATATGAATGTGTTTGGTCGGATTTCCAAAGGTCAGTTGTTGTTTTCAATTAAAATTGTGTCCATTTTAAACAAAAGAGAAACCCATTGAGTGATAGCGGTCACACCGTGCCTCAGATTGAGTAGGAGTTTACTCTTACACATCATGAAGGACTTTTGGATCTTTCTCCTAAAGGATCAACACTATTTGAATGTGTTTGGTGAAATTTCCATAGGTCAGTTGTTGTTTTCACTTAAAATCGTGTCCCTTTTAAACAAAATATAGACCCTTTGAGTCGTACCGGCCACACCGTACCTCGTATTGAGGCAGGGATGGCTTTTACACATCACCAAGGACCCTTGGATCATTCTTATAAAAGATCAAGGTAATCTGACTATGTTGGTATGATTTTCCTAGGTCATTTGTTGTTTTCATTTAAAATATTGTCCATTTTAAACAAAATAGAGACATTTTGAGTGATAGCGGTCACACCATGACTCGGATTGAGGCGATGTTGACTCTTACTCATCAAAAAGGACCCTTGTATCTTTCTCCTAAAGGATAAACACAATATTAATGCATTTGGTAGGATTTTCGTAGGTCAGTTTTTGTTTTCACTTAAAATCGTGTCCATTTTAAGAAAAAGAGAGACCCTTTGAGTGATAGCGGTCACACCGTGCCTCGGATTGAGGCGAGGTTGACTCTTACATGTCAAAAAGGACTCGTGTATTGTTCTCCTAAAGAATCAACACAATCCGAATGCGTTGGTCAGATTTCCGTAGGGCAGTTGTTGTCTTCACTTAAAATCGTGTCCATTTTAAACAAAATAGAGACCCTTTGAGTGGTAGCGGTCAAACTATGACTCATATTGAGGAAGGGTTGACTCTTACACGTCACCAAGGACCCTTGGATAGTTATCCTAAAGGATCAAGGCAATCCGAGTGCGTTTGGTTGGATTTCCATAGGCCAGTTTTTGTTTTCACTTAAAATCGTGTCCATTTTAAACAAAATAGAGACCATTTGAGTGGTACCATCCAAACCATGCCTTGGATTGAGTCGGGGATTTCTATTACATGTCACCAAGGACCTTGGATCATTCTTATAAAAGATCATGGAAATCCAACTGCATTTGGTCAGATTTTCGTAGGTCAGTTGTTGTTTTCACTTAAAATCGTCTCCATTTTAAACAAAATAGAGTCCCTTTGAGTGGTAGCGGTCACACTATGCCTCGGATTGAGGAGGGATTAATTCTTACACATCACAAAGGACCCGTGGATCGTTATCCTAGAGTATCAACACAATCCGAATGCATTTGGTCAGATTTCTATAGGTCAGTTGTTGTTTTCACTTAAAATCTTGTCCATTTTAAACAAAAGAGAGATCCTTTGAGTGATAGCGGTCACACCATGCCTTGGATTGAAGAGGGGTTGACTCATACACGTCAAAAAGGACCCTTGGATCATTTTCCTGAAGTATCAACACAATCTGAATGTGTTTTGTCATATTTATGTAGGTTAGTTGTTGTTTCCACTTAAAATCATGTCCATTTTAAACAAAAGAGATACCCTTTGAGTGATATCGGTCACATCGTGCCTCATATTGAGGTGGGGTTTACTCGTACACATCAAAAAGGACCCGTGGATCATTCTACTAAAAGATCAACAGAATATGAATGCGTTTGGTCGTATTTCTGTAGGTTAGTTTTTGTTTTCACTTAAAATCGTGTCCATTTTAAACAAAAGAGAGACCCTTTGAGTGGTACCATCCACACAGTGCCCCAAACTGAGGAGGTGATGACTCGTACACATCAACAAGGACCCTTGGATAGTTCTACTAAAGTATCAACACAATCCAAATGTGTTTTGTCAGATTTCCATAGGTCAGTTGTTGTTTTCACTTAAATTCGTGTCTATTTTAAAGAAAAGAGAGACCCTTTGAGTGGTTCAGCATTCTTGCATGTTGTTGGTGCATATCATCTGTTAAAATGGGAAAATGACTCATTAGAGAAATGATTTCTTATTTGATAACAATTACAATTTTCCTACGAACATTTACATACAATAATGTTTCATCTTTTGATCCCCTTAACCCCTCTCAAAAATGACCACCAATTGTACATGTCCCCAAGTCAGATCTTCATTGCATTTGTATACAATCTGTCATCAGGTAAGTAGCCCACTCGTTTCTAAACACATCTATATCGTCTTGTGATTATGAGGCTTTTTGGCAGTTAGAGTAGTACTACAAAATATAAAAATAAATAATTAATAAATAACTTAAACGAACTAGTAGTTTTTTTTAAAATACCTATTTAGGGATGCTAGTTTTCTAATGAAAAATGATCACTTTCATAAATTTACAAACATAATAATTGCAATAATTATCATTTGTTTGTTTTGGACACTGCAAAAAAATTGATCATTAGGAGAATAAGTAACTTCTGTTGAGATTTGTTTGGATAGTGAAATTTTATTATATATACCCTGATATTTGTCCAGACGTAGTACTTCCTCACCTCCATATGCTTAGCCCCTGTCCTCATTCCCTTTTTAGATGATAATGATACACCGCCCTATCATAACAGAATCCTCAGTAAAAGATAATATAAATTATATTACTTTATTTTTAGACCTAAAATGTAAGATTTAGTGTCTTACATATTCACAAACTCCATCATGTGTGGTAGGTTTGATGGATATCCTTGCTTTGAATCTAGAAAATAAATATTTGGAGTATCCAAGTTCACCAAAATTAGCAACCAATGTTACCTAAAAACACAAAAAGGAATAAGTAATAAAATAAGTGAAAATATAATTGATATTCTTTAATTTTAGAGTATTACCCCTGCATGGTTGTTATTAGGAAAAGTCTATCATCTGTAGTCTTTTTTTCAAATATTTTCAACAAGCTGTTCACTATTTCTACCCTTTTTGATGAATCTATTTTTGTTAGGTGTGTTGATGTGATATGAGGACTAACGAGTCCAAATCTTGGATCATTTGAAAATTCCTTCAACTGTTTTTCATTAATGTGTCTATCGAAAATATAAAATGCATTTAGTCATAATTTTCCTAGTAGACCAGCTTTTAGAAAATCAATTCATGGAAACATACCTCATATATACATTTACAACTGTGATGCCTAGCCAACTGTTTTCAAGGATTTCATTTACATTTTCAACAGCAATGAAATCTTGAATTTCCTCTCCATATATATTCTCTTTGAAAACCACTAGATGACTATTACCATCTTTTAGCTTCGTATCCACACGAGTCTTCAATGCTAGTAAATGTGGATAGAGAACAGGTGGTGTTATTGTGTTTTCAGTAGCTCCATGGGATAGGTTGGTCAATCCTTTAGATGGTTTTGAGCCGAAGTTTGTCATCCCCTTCTCTTTCTCCGTCTATAACAACAATCATTGGTTCATACCCCTTTCTCATTAATTGTTAAGGGTTTAGCTTGAGAAAAAAGGAAATAAATACCTTTTTTTCTGCATGTACTCTTACAAGTTTTGACGGTCATGCAATGAATGTCCCAATATCCTTTTGGACTGTATGAATATCATCGTCATCAAGTGGAATAGGTAGCTCTGTATTTTGGTCTTGAACTAAATTAATCATCACTTTCAGATGATCTTTTGGAAGTGGTCTATTATCACTACTAGAAAACAAGGCTATAGCCAAGATTTTATAAGTCCGTGGCTATATCTTAGTATATAGCCACACTTTTATTAAAATTGTGGCTAAATCCTTGTTTATAGACACGTTTAATAATATCTGTATGTAAGATTTTTTTTGACCCTCCATCAGGATCCTCCACGATTCCTCTCCCCAGACCCTCACGACCCAGCTTATCCCCATGACCACGACCTCTCTTCTCTGCGCGACTTCTTCTCTCGGTCTCTATCCTCCACCCCCACGACTTATCATATGTCGGTGGCGACCTCTCCTCTCAGCGGTGACATCTCCTCTCAGTGGTGACATATCCTCTCGGCGGTGACATCTCCTCTTGGTGACAACCCTTCTTCCCCGACGTCTTTGGAGACCACCCCTCTCCCCGATCCTCATCCCCGACAGTTCCCGGACGGCCTTCACGCCACTGCCCCATCCTCATCCCCTCGCGACGCTGCCCATCGCTGCCACCGAATGAGGCAACCCGGTCTACTTCTTGGTAACATCTCACCTCTCGTACCTCAAATTTATTGAATTTTTCTGAATTACAAGCACATATTTCTCTATACTGGAATTCTTCAAACTAGATTTTCCTTCATGTATTGATTTTCCTTTCCTTCTTGTTTTAATTTTGGAAAATCTAATTTTATGAGCCCCTTTTTCTACACTCATAGCTTATTAATTCGAAAACATCATATTTACTATTTTTTCAACCTTTTCTACTCTTTTTATCATATTACTGATAATCCCTTCTAGGAATATTTATAAATCATCTCTTACCTGGTATGTACTTGTATACACCATTGGGGAAATTTTCAATTTCACCCATCTCGAATTGTTGTAACTCGGAATCATAAAAATTATCAATAACATTTATATTTGATTTAAATTATATAACATTCCTTTTATTGTTATCATCAACATTTTCATTCATAATTTCCATATTGTATTGAATTAGTGGTCCTATCAACTCATCCATGTAATATTCATTAAAATACTTAAATTCGTTAATGGGGTCTTTTGTTGAATTCCATCACTTTGGTAGAGCTCTATGTAGTCCTCCATTGAGATCTTCATTCTTCATGGTATCTCTAAGAGAAAAAATGTTGTTGAAAATCTTGGTGAATCTAATGTACATCTCATTTATTCATTTTCAATCATTTTTCTTGAATTCATAAAACTCAACTCAGTATATACATAACATTGAAATCTGAAACTTATCAGTTCTTTAATGAGTAACTTTTAATGTAATATAGATGTCAGAAGTAGTTTTAAAGTATAAAAATGTCTATATATATATATATTTCTACTTATATATTAGAACATGTAACTCAAAAAATTGTAATTTAAAATAAATTTTGAAGCACCATTACCGATGTGAGTTTCTAAATCAATTTCAGAAAATTTATATGCTTTTGAATTTATAGCCCAATAATCTAGAACAATATTTTCAAGGAATACATAAATTCTATATTTCCAATATACATAGTCACTTCCATTGAAGTGAGGTGATCTTATAGAATTCAATATCTCAAAATACTGATTAACCATAATAAATAAGTGGACATTTTCCTAAGGCTATTCAATCTAGGATAGTGGTTGGTATAGAAATAGATGATGAAACAATTAAAAAATTCTTAAAAAGGAGCCACACTATAATTCCAATTTTTATGTCCCTTGGTATTCCAATAGTTACTAGAGAGGGGAGAATATTACTTGTTGATTTATTGTTAAAAATATTATATTTATCAATTTTATAATAGTGAAAAATGTTTTAGAAGAAAATATAACATTGGATGTACTTAAAGAGGTTCAGATCACCAATATCCTAGTCCCCTCATAAATCTCCTCTACACCATGATTATACTGTTATGTACTAAATCATCTCTTTTTAATTGGAGTGTTAAAATGATTACATAAAAATAAAAACATATATCTTTCACACCTGATGTTATAACCCCATAATTTTGAAGGATTCACATCCTACCATCCTTTTTTATCTAAGGAATAACCCAAAATTCCTTTTATATGGGAGGAATAAAAAATTATAAAGAATCTACTATTTACCATGATAAAAAACAAAAGTATATTTTTTTATTAAAAATAAGTTAACATATTAAGAATATGTTAAAATTTTAAGAAGATAATATTACATTTTTACAAAGGAGACAAGATCACCTTTGAGATCCGAAGGATGTAATTTTCATGGTATAAATCAAAAAATAAAAAATGCAGGTGAAAGTATAACTCACATTTCCAATTAAATGGTGGGTAAATTTAGGTATCGTTGAGGATACCAGGGTGGAGAAAGAAAATGATCCAGTTACAACCTCTTCTTCTACTTTATACTGTTTTTTTGGTTCACAACCTACTAATAGTGTTGATGTCTTTAGTTCTCTGATGCTTTGTAATTTGAAACATACAGACCCAACCATTAAAACTTCATTAAATCATGATGCTATGAGATCTGTTAGTCACTTCTCTATCATATCTAATAATAATACTACTCTTGAAATGAAGTTGGTAACAGTAAATTTAGAGAAGGATTTATCCCCTTCTCCCCTTGCGCACTCTAAATCTATTACTAGTTATGTAGAATTAGGGAGTCAGATGAGTATTTTTAAGGTTGTTTCAACTGAGACACATACAATGACTTCTAAAAATATTAAAAATGATGTATAACCTATCAAACCTACTTGCACCATCCCGGTACAGGACCCTAAACATATGTAGGCATGTAATATTTCCTTTCCATTGAATTTGTACCATCCAACAGATCTGGATACTGCCTAACAATAGACAGTGGATACTTCAATGTTTTCAAGTACTCCTATTTATACATCTATAATTAATGATGATTTCTCTATGAAATATGGAAACTTGAATTCTAATCATAATATCAATTCTTTGTCGATCTGTTCTAAGAATTCTATAGACTCGCCTATAAATGATCCAATTAGAAAACCTACAAAGAAGATTCTAGTCACATCTATAAATGAACAAGAACATTCCACTAAAAATAACATATAGGTTAGAAGGACTACTAGAAAAAAGGCTCTGGAATAAAGAGAAAAGGGTGTTCTAACTCCAAATTCAGGTTTAAATGATGATACCCTTTTGGAATTGTTAGGCTATCGCTAACTATGACATGTTCATTGTTTTAAAAAGACTATCATCCTATGTTATTTTCCATCGCTAAACCTAAAATTCTGTTTTCCTCTGTATAATCACATTTATGCCAACATAATTATGTTTTTACTGGTGCCATCAATAATACACTCAATGCTGATTGTTTATAGATTTTTTCACACTTTTATTTACACAATGTTAGTGTTTTCAATATCTCTGTCTAGATATTTACTTGCAACTTTAACATTTAGGGAACACATAATTTCTACTCCTTTTTCAATTCTAAAAATAAATATCAAGAAAGAATAACTATTTGGAATGATCTCTCATCCCTAGGCACTAACATAAGTACCCCTAGTTTCCAATTGGCGACTTTAATGCCATTGTTAACTCAAGCGAGAAAATTGGACCATCTCATACTTCAATTTCAATGAAATAATTTAATGCCTCGATTGAAGACACTAATATCATTGAAATTAATCTCACCGGTGTAAAATACACTTGGTATAGAAGACATTACAACAAAATGGTTGCCTCCAAATTGAATAGAGACTTCATGAATGTCCCTTCTATAGATTTATGGGACACTATCTCTAGAACCACTCTTCACAAGCTGAATTTTTATCATCATACCATCTTGGTCAATGTTTCCTCTAATGTCATGAAACCCCGATTGCCTTTTATATTTAACAATGCATGGATCTCTGATGATGATTTCACCCATATAATATAGAACTATTGGGCTTCAATGTCTCATAACAATGATTCCTTTTCCTGAAACTTCAAATTGAAACATCTCAAACAGACTCTAAAAACTTGGTGCAGCTCTAAAGACAAAAAAGTTAACAATGACATCATGATTCTTGAGAAAGTACTCAATGATCTGCAAAACAAAAACACCAGCTCTGACCTCATCACTGATCCTACTCAAGAACTAAACACTATAGACAAACTCAACTATTTTCTCACATTAAAAGAAAATATGATAAAACAAGAATTTAAAGTTAAATGGTTAACCGACGGTGATGGAAATACCAAAATCTATAACTCTCTTCAAAGAACCAAGAAATATTGTAGGTTGTTAAACTTTTTAATGTATAGGGACAACTTGCTTGATAATGAGGAGAAGGGGGTGCAAGGGGAAGGGGGACTGTCTAGGAGGGGGGTGAAGGGGTCTGGGAGAGCAGTGTGCAGGGGGCAGGGAGGGGGGCAGGGGGTGTGGGGGTGCAGAGGTAGGGGTAGGGGGGCTGTCAAGGGGGGTCGGAGGGGCTGCCTTGGAGGGAAGGGGGGTGTCTGGGGGGTGGGGGGGTCCAAGAGTGTGGGGGAGGGGGTTCCCATCAGATAATTCTATAAAAAACATAATAGGTCATCGTTCAGACATCTAGGTTTTAATTTGGGTGTTGGAGGTACACCAAAATAATCTTATGTGGTCATATAAAGGTGTGACTATTCATGATTTTTTATAATTTGAAACATTTATGAATTCCTTTAACCATAATATTTGTTATGATTTTTTTATTGACTTGTTATTGATGGTTACTTATTATCTTATGAAACAATACATATAATGTTAAGTTATTTTCTTGATTATTTATTTAATGTATGTTTATATGCCTCAGAATGGATAGATACTGGATGTACAATGTTGATCAGATCACTGATGAATTTCAGAAGGATTTATGACATTTCTTGGACTTTTCATTCACTAATGATTCAAATGTCGGATTGATTCGATGCTCGTGTTTTGATTGTGTTGGAAGACCATGGTTAACTCATGGGGAAGTGAGTTATCATATCACTAAACAAGGTTTCCAAAAAAATATCATGTGTGGTATCACAATGGAGAAAAAGTGCAAGTGGTGAATGACATTGATTCAACGAAAAGGATTGGTATTAAAAATCCGATTTTCAATCGATTTCCTTTTGTTTCTGAAGCTAGCTCGTCATGTAGACTAGTGCAAGAGGAAATGAATACCGGAACACAGTTTTGGTCTATTAATCAGGATGATGAAGTTGAGAGTGTTAGAAAGCTGATGGAAGATGCAAATAATCCAGTATATCAGGCATGTGGAAAAATGGGAAAACTTGAGTTTTTAATGCAATTATATCATGGAAGAGAAATGTATAGATTTAGTAATACTACGGTCGACTATCTCCTAATATTTAATAAGGATTTACTGCCTGATGATGCATGTATTCTAGAAAATAATTACATGGCATCAAAGTTGGTTGACAAATTTGTATTTTCATATATTCAGATTCATTCTTGCCTTAAAGATTGTTGTCTGTTATGGAAGGAAAATACAGAGTTAAGTCAGTCCAAACATTATGGCACATCACGGTGGAAGACTAATAAAGACATAATGCAATCTCTCATACCAGAGAATGTGACGTGACACTTACCTTTAATTCCCAGGCTTCAAAAAAAATTTATGTCAAAACAAATTGAAAAGAATATGAGATGGCATGAAGATGAAAGAAATAAAGATAATGATGAAATAGTACATCCTGCATACAGGTTGGCTTGGAAGAAATCTGATAGGTTACATCCTGATTTTGCAGCTGACACATGAAATTTTAGATTGGGATTATCTTGTGATGGTTTCAACCCATTTCACCAAATGCATACTACACATAGTACTTAGCCTATTTTCATTCACATTTATAACTTTCCTTCATGGATGTGTATGTAGAAGTCGTTTACTATCATGAGTATATTGATATCTAGACCCAGTGATCTTGGAAATGATATTTATATATACTTGCAGCCATTAATAGATGATTTAAAGGAGCTTTGGATTGTTGGTGCACAGTTGTATGATGCATTCAGGGAGGAGTACTGTATGTTTCGTGCAGGTTTATTATGGACGATAAATGATTTCACTGCCTATGGAATGATTTCTGGTTGGAGTACTAAAGGGAAATTATCCTACACTATTTGTATGAAAAATACACGTTTCCGAAGATTAAAGTTTTGATGAACTTTCAACTTCATAGGGCATCAACGATTTCTACCGATGGATCATCCATATAGGAAAAATCGAAGATAGTTCGATAATGCTATCAAGACAGATGAGACACCTCAATGAATGTCAGGGAATGATATTGTTAAAGAACTTGATTATTTGAATTATGTTCTTGGAAAAAGTTAATTGAATATCAGAAAGAGAAAAAATGTTAAATTGAATTCCAATAACAATTGGAGAAAGAAAAGCATATTCTTTGATTTGTCGTATTGGTCATCAAATTTATTGCATCATTGTTTTCATGTAATGCATATCGAGAAAAACATTTTTGAGATGTTACTTGATACTATTTTAAATGTTAAAGGAAAAACAAAAGACGATTTGTGGTCTTGTCGTGATTTGATGGATTGGGGTATGAGAGTAAAACATCATCCTAAGTTAAATGGTCAAAATAAGTGGAAAGTCCCTATTGTCTGTTATTCAATGAAAAATTTCAAGAAACAATTTCTTCAGGTCTTGAAAATTTTAAAGGTTCCAGATGGTTATTCAAGTAATCTTTCAAAAAGGGTGAATACAGAAGATGTGAAACTAAAATCTGTTAAACCCATGATTACCATGTCTTGTTACATGAGTTGATTCCTATTTCAATTCGAAATTTAATTTCACATAAAGTTAGATTTGTTGTGATTAAGTTATGTCATTTTTATAGAGACCTTTGTGCCAAAATACTAAGCAGAAGTGTTGTTCAGAAATTGCAGAGAGATGCACCGATTATTCTTTGTGACTTGGAGAAACTTTTCCCACCGTTATTTTTCACATGTATGTTACATCTGGCTGTGCATCTTCCCATAGCAGTTATTTTTGGTGGTCTTGTTTCGAGTCGGTGGATGTATCCTATAGAAAGAATTATTTTTACATTGAAATCTTATGTGAGAAATAAATATCACCCCGAAGGCTCTATTGTGAAATGTTATTTAGCACAGGAATGCATGGATTTCTGTTCATCGTACTTGGCTAATGTCACAATGAGGTGTTATAGACTTATGAGAACTGAAGATGAGCAATATGATCCTATTGAGCCTACATTTCCTTCACTTCCCCAACCAGGGGGATATTTATATCGTACTCGTTGTGTACTTTAAGCAGGGAAGAGTGGGAAATGGCTCATCATACAGTATTATTCAACTGTGTTGTGCTTGATGATTATATCAAGTAAGTAAACTAATAAATATGCATTTTTTCATTATGTTACTTATCCATATCTTCTGAAATTTTTAATCTTTCATATTTGTAGAGAAAATTTAGAAATTATAAAAAAGAGACATCGCTCTCTATCTATTAAGAGGAAGGAACTACTGCACAGCAAAGAATTTTCTGCTTGGTTAAAGTCAAAAGTAATGTATTTTTTTCTTCTTATAATATAATCACATGTATCTATTTAATATTCAATGTTGGTATCTTTTAGGTTTTAACTCTACCAATGAATGAATTATCAGATGAAGTAAGAGAATTATCCTTTGGTCCAAAAGACGTGGTACGTGATTGTAAAGCAATGGTTGTCAATGGATTTAAATTTTTTATAAATAACTATGCAAAAAAAATGGCATCCCAACATTATGGTCTGATGATAAGAGCCAGAACAGATTGTTATGCGAGTGCATCAGATAGACAACCTCGGTCAGAAAATATATCATATTATGGTGTTGTTGAATGAATAATTTTATTAGATTACTATGCACATGGTCGCGTCGCAATGATGAAATGTAAGTGCTTTGATTCAATGACACGACAAGGAATGCATATTGATAACTGTGAATTTAGAGTGATTGATATGAATCGCCAGCTTCACACCGATGAACCTTATATTCTTACGTCACAGGCTAGACAGGTGTTTTATGTAACTGACTCGTTACAACAACAATTTGGTTTTATTATTGATGTCATTCCCGGACATATTTTTGACGAAGACATGGATGACAGTTATGTTGTGGATGAACCTGTCGATATTTATTCGAATGATGCCTTTGATGACACAGATGACTCAATTGCTAGAACAGATTGTGAACCAAAAATTGTCACAGACCACACAGAACATTGATACATTTGTAATTATTTACCAGACATTATCATAATATTGTATGTGTTTTTTTAAACTTCCATACATGATATTAAATTAACTAGTATATTTTATCAATATAAATATCACATTGAAAATGTATCTCATTTTCTTATGATACAATTGTATTATTTAACATTTTTCATTATTTCTATTTATTTGAAAATATTATTTTAAATTTCCAAGTCAAAATTTCTGAATATGATGATATTAAAAGAAATAGAAGAATACGAAGAAATAAACAACATATGTCTCATCTGGCCAACACTGTAAGTGCAATTTATGTTTGAATATTATTTTTTTTCATATTATTTATCTTGTTATCGTTCATTTAATTTTATTATCTATATTATTTTAGGCTACTTCGTCAAGGAGACGGTTAAATTATACTACTGAGGCTGATAGTATGGCGGGGGGTATTGATTATACAGTTCAGCCTACTACTATACCGCTTGAGTCACCAGAATGCCATCCTCCCATTATGCCATCTCCATATTATCTATACCCATATTATCCATATCCCTTTCTTCCCGCACCCACATCAGATGGTAGTTCTCAAACTCCCATCCCTCTTTATTTTCCATTCCCACCATCCACTGTACAGGGCACTGTGCCCACATATATCTCACCGCCATATCCATATCCATATCTACCCTCATCTGTACTGGGTTATCCATCTACTATACAGAGTACTCCTACTGCAGATATCCCACCTACCACAGAGGCTAATCCCCCTCTAGATGCTGCACTTCAGGGGTCAAAAAATCCCCCATCTACTGGTATATGTTTAAACAATACTGTTAGTGATTAATGATAAATTCATAGATATTATTATCCTTTTTTACCTTTTTTCATGATTAGCCCTAGTCTCCACCAAATGATGAGGCCGCAGAAAAATGCGAGAGGTTTGGAATCGACACATGCAAATCATGGTTGAATACAATGAGGAAAATCTATAATTCAAAAAATGGTACAGAATATAAAAGCTTTATGGGAACACTTTCTAGACACAACAATATCATTCCGGTTCAACCAATAAGTTGGAGGGAAGATGGAGAACAAATAAAGGACAATGTGTGGGAAGAGATATGGGTAAGTAATGTTAATCACCTTGTATATATGTTAATTTATAACATTTTCTTAACAAATATTTTTTCCATTGTAGCTCCGATATAATTTTGCTGATGGAAAAAATGCTAAGGATGCAAGGTTAATGGATTTAGGTGAAATATGGTGAGCGTACAAGTATGGATTATATCTTAGTTGGAAAAAGAGAGTTAGCACGGAGCTTGAAGAAGTACCAGTGATTCAAGATTTACCAATATCACAATACGAAGAGAAGATCGACTATTTAAAATATTTAGCTTCATTTAGTGTACTTTTTTAACTTCCAATTTTTATTTATTTCTTTGTTTTTTTTCAGAAAAAAGAAAAAAATATCGAGGGTCGCGTTCCTTGCACTACATTGTTTTGTATAAGTAGAAAAAAGAAAGATGGTACGGTGCCAAATACTGACATCGAGAAGGTGATTGTAATTATATTGTAATTTCTTTTATTTTGACTGAATTTAATTCCTTATATTATTTTATCATTTTTATTTATGTTATATATCAATCGACATAATGCTTTGGAGACATTGTCTGAAAAAGAGCCTGACAATTTGGGCCCGAATGATCATCTACATCAGGTATTAGGAGATGAGCATCAGGGCAGAGTGTGTTGTCGACCTGGGAAGAGGATTGTACCATCTTGATACTAGTCTACTAACAATGTTTCTTCGAGTACCATTTCTGGTTTGGTCACAGTGGAACATATGAATTCCGCAATCAAAGAAGCAACTCAAAAAGCAGAAAAGGTGATATTTGAAAATATGAAGAAGGTTATGTCTTCCATTTCTTGTACACTTTCACCAGAAGTAGCTGTAGTGGTTGATGCATGTTTGATGTCGACGAGTTCTGCTAGTAGAGCTGAAGCTATAGCTGGAGCTGGAGATGTAGTCGGAGACGGAGCTGGAGCTAGAGTTGTAGCCGGAGCCAGTCCCAGTGTCGGTGCCGGTACCGATACTGATGTCGATGATGATTCTGGTTGCATGAGAGGTGTTGATGGTGCTTCTTTAGGAGGCGTGGATGAGGGTTATCATGAATATGATGATACTGATATTGATACTCACTTTTGATGTGAATTGTATTTTTTGGATTGTTAATATGTGTAATTTTATTATGCAATGAGGTTTTATTATTTTAATATTGAATTTTATTGCAATGTTTCTAACTATTTCTACATATTGTTTATGTAGTAGTTATGTTTTATTATTATTATATTGAATTGTATCCTCCTCCGACGGGACCATCATACATCCTCGATGATGCTGGTATAAGGAAGCCCCTCTATCTCCTCTGGCACACCTCCAACGGTATGTAGTCCAATTTTCCATTTTTTTTCTTGAGGCGGCCTCTCTATTAGTTTAACTGATCATATTTTGAGTTTGATGACTTGTATTGGTGTGCAGGATAGGGATGCATACCATATAATAGAACCAACAATAAAACATAGCCGATGCAATTGATTTGCTCCCATGACTTGCAATCGGGATTGACTTGAATATAAAATTCACGAGGTAATGGTTATTTTATACCATTTTTTCCATCAAGATTTCCATCGGGTCTTTCTATGGTACAAACTGCAATTTTTAACTTCTGTATACTCCATTCCCTACTTCGGCATTTCCGACTCACAATTTTTGTTGGGAATTGCTACGACACCCACTGGATTTTTATTACTACTCCACACCCTCCTCTGACATGTGCAATAGCCATCTTTTTATGGTAAATCGAATTTCGTTTGATCTACTACTCCATGCCCTCCATAACAGTGTCAACTTATCCATTGTCACCAAAGGTATGGTTTTACCAAACCATTTTTTACATCATGAAAATTTTCCATTTTTACTCAACTGCATCCTCAAATATGAAATTTAACCCCAGACTCACATTTTCATAATATGATGCAGTTTCATGTTTGGTTGTTTGATGTTTTCAATGTATGAGTGAAATCTCCAGTTTAGGTGATGTTGATTCATCTTCCACCATCAATGGCATTGAAAATGGTAAAATTGCGATATCGTCTTATTTTCAAGATTAAAATTAATATGTCTACTCTTGTAATTAATGAACACATGATATTGTTATCATTTCATTAATGTTGATTTATGCTTTCAGGTCAAGAATCATTATAAATAGTATTGACAACGACATTTCAATGTGCCTTGCAAAAGGGTTGGGTGGGGAGAATTTTATAAAAGGTGGGTAGTTCGAATATTTATCAATTATCAATTACTATTTATTGTAATTTTATCCATTGTAATCATTAAAATTGTTAAAATTATTTTAGAGACACATATTTTATTTTTGATTATGAAATAATTTTCATTCCTCATATGAAAAGGGAATACCTTACCTTTGGAGTTTTGGAGAATCATTTATATAAATTAAAAAATGTTTTAAGTGTTCTTGAATTACTTCCAAGATTCTTTTTTCTTGGAATATTCTAATTTTAAAAAGGAAAATTGAAAAGGAAATTTCAATAAGGATTTGTGTTGCATGGATAATTTATAATGATGAATCTTATATGTGTATGATTAAGGTATTTTAGAAGTTCTTTTCTTATGTATTTAAGCTTGGAAAGTAAAAAACTATTCGGTAAAATACATAGATGAGGTCGAGGAAGATTAAAAAAATGTTGATATTATTGGAGTATAGGATATTGTTATATTTGAAAAGTAATATTTATGTTTGAGATGTTTTTTAACTTAGATTATGAGTGAATTTTTGCTGAGATATTTTCAAAGGAATATTTTTATTAGTGCATAGTTGACCCTTATGATTTTTCTGTTTGTTTTAAATTTGGGATAAGGATTTATAAAAAAATACCTTAATACAGCACTACCCAAGAATCTAAGTCATCAGATACAGGTGGCCAAGATTAAAGTAATTCCAGTTAGGATGGAATGTATAAAAGCTTGTGTTGGTCAAAAACGACCTCAGGAGAGTGATCCAATTTTTATTGGTGGAGAGTAAAGGTTAGAACCACTGTACAAGAAATTATGATAGAACCATGACCATAATGGATTTGAATGATAGACTAAGGAGTGTTATAGGTAATAACTAAGAGGCCTCACAAATAGAAGTCTGGTGTGGGACACATCAAATAGAACTATTGTTCATCATTTAAAAACTCAGGCATTGGTACTTGATATGATATATTATAGGTTTTCTTCTTAAATTATTTAGTTTGTGTCATGATTATAGTTTAGCCGCACTATAAATTATAGAGTGATCCATAATGTGAGATCATGAGAAACCCATGCCATATTCTAGAATCCTAGGAATTATAAGTTATGTGAAAAGATCTTCATAGGTTATATTTTTTAGATGAAAATGGAAGAATATATGGTTGATATATTCCAATATAAGGTTATTTATAAGGTACATACATATCTGTATAGAGTTTACAGAATTCCATATAGAGTTCATGAAGAGATTTATTTGAAATGTTGTGATGAATTTGGGTGTTTCTAAATATCCTTATAAGACTATTCATGCGCTACCGGAAGCCATACTAAAATAATCATACATTATAAGTAATTGTATGGAATAACATATGACTTTGAATTGAAAGACTTTGAGGAAATTTCATACGACTCAAACTTCATAAGACTTTGAGGGAATTATGTAAGACTTTATAAATTATAAGACTTATCTAAAAGTCTTATCAAACTATGCTTAGCAAAAGAAAATGAAATATGATAAACTAAATATGATGATGCATAGTGATCTGTTCTTCATCGACATAAATATCGTAAAGAAAGATTGTGATTCACGCTTCCATTTCATAACTTCATGTTTTACAGAAATATTTACACCATGAAATGAGGAGATGAAACCATGAATATTTTTATATATAATTTATGCATACATGGATTTTTTTATGATGTGGTGTCTACATGTCTGTATACAGTTACAAACAATTGTGAATAGAAGTATTGGGATTTTTGAAATGTCAAGATATTAGTAATTTTGAATCATCTAGAATTATAGTAATTAAAAATGTAGTATTCACATGGTATAATGTTTATAGATAAGAGAGACAGAATAGAATTAATATAATTGATATTGTTTCATATATCACATATATATATATATATACTTCATGTCAAAGAAATTGTCAGTTTGAAACTGTCATTCCAAGAAAGAAAAATCCTTGCATCGAGAAGAGATAACTGATATTGAATCCTATAGACAAATTCCTCGAGTATTGAAGGAGAGAATAGATCCAAAACTGAATATATTCTGAATAAGTTTTATGGATTACAGATAATGTAAATTGGATATCTAGTGAAGATTGGTTTCACTAAATAAGAAGAAGAATAAAAATAGGGAAAGTAAGGTGAAGATATCCATCTTGAAATTGATCAAACTTTTAGTACTATTCAAAATTGGATCATTAATAATTTTGAAAACTGCAGTGTCTCCTTGAAGGTTAGAAAAGCAGAGAAGGTTTTGAAGAATCTTCTACAATTATCACTTCATCAAAATCTGAATTCTGGAAGGTGATTAAAAAAGGTATTATTGCAAGGTTATGATTTCATAATATCTAATTCTTGATTAAAATAATAAAATACTACTATACGAGGGTATAATGTTTTTAAATTAGTGGAATTTAAATGAATATTGAATAAGTTTCGAGGCTGTTTTCTGAAATTAAAACATGCTACTTATTAAATGTTTTGGAATTTTAACAACAAAGACTAACAATATGTCATGTCACAATGTAAAATATTTTAAACAATGTTAATTGCCTTTTATTTTAAGATACCTTTCTTGTGGTGCTTTATTTTGGTCGATATGCAATTTATTTTTTGGATTTAAATACATTTTTGGGCTTACTTAATTATTTAGAAGTGTTTTTTTATCATTTCTCAGGTTTTACTACGTAGAAGTCGTCTCTTGGGACAAATTTTGAAAAACCATGCAGTACAATGTTCTTTTTATCATCTCTTACAGCATAGGGAACTGAGTGAATGACTTTGGTTGAGTTTTTGACAAATGTGTTGATGAATAATTTTTTACAGGGAAGGATCCAAAAAAGAAAACGAAAAAATGAGTAGATTTTGAAGACGCCTGGGTTAGGGACAATTCCTAGGAGAGGTGATATTCCAAGACAAGACTTTAGAGTTTTGCAGTTACGGGTTCTCAACCTTTCCATTGAAGTTATCTTTATTCCATCTCTTTTTTTAGGAATCCTTTTATGATAAAATATAGAATGTTTATTATTATTTTTATAATCAAATATAGAATGTTTTAGATTTCAGTTTCCTTTATTATTTGAAATGTTTTACTAATACCGCTTGTAATTATATTTTATATAAAATATATTTAAGAACATGATTTCAAATAAAATCAGGTAAAATTATATGTGAAATCACTTGGAGCTCATAAAAATGTTAAGAATATTTTATGTGTAGAATTATTCATACCATTGATGCTTTGTGGATGCAGTTGTCATGTGAATGGAGTGTTATAATTTGAAAATGAAAATGTTATCAAATATAGAATTTTTTGACAATTATGTTTTAGTTTAGTTTTTATTTTATTTTCTTTATCACATTGACGACTTAGGTCTTTTACTTCTTTCTATTGACAAAGGGTAATTAGATTCTGCAAAGGGGGGAAAATGGGGTTCAGATTGATTTAGTCCGCTGGCTTTGATCCTGTAAAGACCTGGAAATTTCAAGGAATTTTTTTTCTTAATTTTCATTGGAATTTTATAAGAAGGCAGTTTCTGACGGCACCTGATTCTGAGGCCCGGTGTGCCCGGAATCATTTTCCGAATTTTAGCTCGGGTACGTTCAGTGAACGAATGAGCGGGTTTTACTAACTTTTGAACCGGTGCTTGGAATTGATATATGAGGAAACCGATGGAATCGCAGCACCGGTAATTGCTTAGAAACACCTTTTCCGGAGTTGCATTTTCTTGGGTGTGGTTACTAAATTTTTGGGTTAAGTAAATGAATAAAATAAAATGGGGCAATCGATTTATTTTTTTTTAAAGTTGTTTAACCTAAGTTAAGAGGTTAAAGTGGGACCCAAAAAATCCTACAACTCTATGTAAGATATTTGTGAGGTGGGTCCCACACAAGCCCCACCTTTTCAACTTCCTCAACCCCATCTTAATTTCAGTAGCGCACCAACACCCCCCCAATTAATGAAAGTCAACTCGCGCCTTTATTTAAATATTAAACGCCTCTATTAATTGGGCGGTTTAAAACGTTCCAATTAATTGAGTTAATTGTTTGATTTGTTTTTGAATTTTAAAATGATTGGCGTGAGTAATAAAATAAGGTAACCCTTATTTTATTGTTGTTGCCTTGGTTGTGTGGGAGGATTTTTGAGAGAACGGCTCAAGATCTTGGAGTTCTTCTTCCTCGACGAAAAACGCGAAGAACTCCAGATCCTCGGAGATCGATGATGCGATGCCGACAAATCTTTTCTCCGCGACGCAACGATCCTCCTTCTGTGACGTCTCCTTCCGTGATGTCTTCTTCCGCGGCATTCAATTCTGCGACGTACCTTTCTGCGACAAACCTCATTCGACGACTACGCTTGAGGTAGGGAATATATTTTTGATTGATAGTGAAACCTTGTTTACTTCCTTCTAAATTTAAGAATGCGGATCAAATAAATATTAAGTAGATCCGTGAAGACTATGTTTGCGGGTTGGGAATTCTTGATTTTGGGGAAAACTGTTTGGGTTGATTTCTTTTTTCGTGAAAAATACTTGTTGTTCTTCGTCTTTTGGGCCGCTTGTTACCAACTTAACGGGAGGAGGTCGGACCACACAAACACGGACGACTCTCCTCCACCTTTGTTGTTTTGATTCATTACGGCACGAACAAAGGCGACGCGGTGCAACGGCACCATGTGGACACGAGAAAGAACGCGGTGAAGAAGCGCGGCGACGTCGCGCCGCGCCATTGAGCCCGAACGAACCGCGGCCGGAGTTGGGGCCGCGGAGGCGATTGAATACTCCGCTGGTTTATCGTTGTGTGCGGATTGACGAGCGACGAAGCAGGCCGCAAGGGCTTTTTGAAACCTTCGCAGTAAACTGCAGATCCCGGGAGAAATGTCGGCACAGACGGCGGGAAAAACGGACCACAGGAGTGCATCCAGTGGTCCGCGGAAGTTGTTGTCGGCGCACTGCCGACAGAAGCCACCATGGCTGAAACCGCGGCAGCGGCTCGTGCTGCGTCCGGTGCAAAGAGCCGGGGGCAGCGCCCCCCTGCGTCTGCTCAGCGTGCGCGGCACCTGCTGAGCCGGATCGAGCGCACTGGGCCGGGCCGCCCAGGCCGGGCCGGGCCACCCGCGCCAGGTCGGGCCGCGCCAGGGGGGGCGGGCCACACCATCCGGGCCGGGCCGCACCCTGATGGACCGGACCTGGACCCGGGTCGACCCAGGGGGGATTTGGGTCGGTCCGGGCCGGGCCCAGACCCCCATTTCTGACTGTTTTCAGTATTTTGCCCATATCTTGGGCTACGGAACTCCGATCGATGCATTGTCAGTTGCATAGCTATCCTTGGATCGAGGCGGTCGTTTCGGTATATTACACTTAGGGTTTTGAGGAATTTTGTGTACGTCCGGGTTGGTTCAAACACGAAACCAACCGGGCCCTTAGAGCGGAAATGCTTATATCTTGGGTTCCAGACGTCCGATTGACGTGCCGTCAACTTTTTTGGATTCCTCTTGATGAGACGGAACTTTTGGCATACTTTTCCTGAGTTTTGGTTGCAGTTGAATAGTGGCTGGGTTGGATTCTACCAGAAATCAAACCGGGCCCCTAGAACGGAAAAACTGATAACTTTCAGACTGGATGTATGTTTGAAGAACCGTCAGCGGTGTTGGTGATCACATGGAGAAAAGGTCCCTATGAGTATACCCTATGAGAATTCAGGGTACAGTTGAGATATGGCCGGGTTGGTTCGCACACGAAACCAACCGGGCCCCGGGGACGAAAAGGCTAATATCTCACAGACCGGGCGTCCGATTGACGCGTCGTCTGTTGCGTTGAGACCCCTATGACGAGGCGGTACTTTGAGATACTTCTTAATGGGGTTTTGAGATACTTGGAGTATCGACCTGTAGCTCGTGGAGTGGACCCTCCCGGAGACGAGTGTTCGGAGTACAGAGACCGTGTAGCTGGCTGAGACCAGACGACTGCTTGACCGACTCGACTTGGAGTGAGTCGACTAGCCCAGTGGACAGAGCACTACTTTGTTTGGGTGCAGACCCATGGCGGACAGAGCACTACTATGTGACAGTGCAGACCTGCGATACTCGTCCGGAGAGTACCTCTGCAGGCTATTAGGGGGTGTGCACTACTGTGTTTGGTTGGCATACCCCAGCGGGAAGCACTACTGTGTTTGGGTGGCTGGCCCGCGATACTCGACAGGAGGAGTACCTCACTAGTCTTAGGTTAGTGAGCAGTACCTCAGAGTTGTGACAGGACCACTGTACACTCCAGAGACAGGGCTCTTTAGCAGTTACGGTTTCGATAATTAAAATCCTGGTTTGAGTTGAGTCTATGACCTTTGTGTTAAATCATGATTGAGATGGGTCACTTGATAACTTAGGTATATGTATGGGCATATACCTAGGTAGTGGTTATCCGTTGATTTCATAATCTTTGTGTTTCCTCATGATTGAGATGGGTCACTTGATAACTTAGGTATATGTATGGGCATATACCTAGGTAGTGGTTATCCATTGATTTCATAAACTTTGTATTTCCTCATGATTGAGATGGGTTACTTGATAACTTAGGTATATGTATGGGCCTGTACCTAAGTAGAGGTTATTTGTTGAGATCTTCTTTGTGGTTATCCTTGCTGCTTTTAGTGAGACCTTGAGGGTCTCGGGGTCCCTACTGAGTATCGTATAGTCACCCCTGCATGGGCTATGCCCGCACCTCGTTGTGTTGGTTGTAGAAGGCGGGAAGCACTGAAAAAGGCCGAGTGTTCGAGGACTGGACGGTACCTGGAGGTGGACCACATTACGAGTCAGTATCCAGAGGTGGAATTCACGGCAAGATGACACTCAGAGGAGTTTGATGGTCGAGAGCGTTGTGGAGGCTATATGTACCTACCCTTCAGGTAGGATCTATGGTGGACGATCTAGGAGCTGTGCTATCTATACCTACCCTTCAGGTAGGATCTGTGGTGGACGATCCAAGAGTTGCGCTATCTGTACCTACCCTTCAGGTAGGATATGAGGAGGACGACCCAGGAGTTGCTTCCTTTCATCCAGTTGTTTGTCTTTTTTTGTTGTACTTTCGTTCTGTTGTAGTTGTACTTTCAGTTGGGTTTGTATTCTGGCCCGTTTACTTTTCAGCACTTTCTTTTGTACTTAGTGTTTTACTTTCTCTTGTACTCTATGGTGTTCTGTTTACTTTTATAAAGGAAATGCCTTCCCAGTTATCGGGATTTACACCTTTGGTGCTAGTCGCCAGCCCCTGGCCTATGGAAGGCGGGCTTGGGGTAGTCACGGCATGGGCCCCGAGGATGGGTCGTGACAAATTGGAATCATTGGAGTTTGGTTCTACCGTAGAACTTATAACTCTGATATTCTCATTCTGTGAAGCAATAGTGTTAAGGGTACCGAGTGTGGTCTTCAGTTCAGGGAGTCTAGTGTTGGTGCGGGCGGCCGACGTATCCATACACTAGGACCTTGACAACTGATTTTTGACTTTGTGCATGAAAACACTGATTGAGTGTGTGTTTCCAAAAGTTTTTAAAAGTCAGCTCAAACCAGGTCAGCTCACCATGTAGAATCGTTTGACCGTGTCACGTTGTTTCTTTCAGGATGTCTTTTCACGGACGACTAGCTAGAGACAGAGGGATGTGCGTACTGACAGCCTGTCGAGTGACGAGGATTCGGTACAGGGCCCTCTTGCAGTAGAGGCACCAGCAGTACTACCATACGTTGGGCCACTAATGCCACCAGCCCCAGTAGTAGGCGATGCACACAACTAGAGCGCGCTACACGAGTTCCAACGCCAGAGGCCACCCAGGTTCCGGGGTGAGACGGACCTGCAGGCGGCTGAGGATTGGTTGAAGGCTATGGTGAGAGTCTTCATGCTAGTGGGGATGCTAGCAAACTTCATGGTGATCTTTGCTACCAGCCTTCTTTAGGCAGCAACAGGCAGGTGGTGGAGCCACTTGTTCCAATTTTGCGACGGGATGACCTTCACATGGGAAGAATTCGAGACCTTCTTCCGGGTGGAGTTTGTGCAAGTAGCTCTACACCCCGAGCGTGTATAGGAGCTGCTGCATTTGCCGCAGGATTTTTGATCAGTAGCCGAGTCATCTCTGGGCAGTAGACAGATGATGCATAGGTCCAAGAGGACCAGATCCAGCCGTAGGAGGAGCATGAAGTGTTATGAATGCGGAAGGGAGGGTCACCTGGCACGTGACTATCCGACCCCCCGCACAGTCGATCCGTAGGCGTTGGAGGAGCCACCGAGGCAGAAGCAGTGGCGGGTGATTGAGAAATAGCCGCGTAGTAGACAAGGCAGTAGAGCTCCGGCAGCAGGTGGATAGGATCAGAACTAGTGGATACGTCTCTTGTACTTCTAGTTCCATGATTCCATTGTAATTATGTCTTTGCACTATGAGCTGCAATAATAAAAAGACACTTATCTTTGTGATGTTTTCTTTCCTCTCCTTTTGTTTGGTTGATAATGAGTGGTCCCGGTTAAAACTTTTGACTTGACCCTCACTTTCAATATTTCTACTGGAGGAGACCTAGTGACCTCACACTAATGCTGACAGTGTGACTCAACCCTTGGTGGCGAGAGTGACAGTTGGATCTCTTGGTAGTTACGTCGAGGCCTTACGATGTCATCCATGGCATGAATGCATCATTCATGTCAGGATTGACTATATTAGGCAATGGGTGTGGTTCATCCAGGGGATGAGACCGAGTTCCTCTTTTCAGAAAAGGAGAAATTTTATCATCTCTTTCAAATCGTAGGCAAAGAAGATGTAGATCATCCAAGAGCGGATGAAGACTGCACAGTGCAGTAAGAAACAGGAATCTGGTGCCAGTCTTAGAGACTCGGGTGTGTTAAATGTTTCAAGAAGAGAAAGCTTTAAAGAGAGATGAGTCTGCGAAGCAGCAGACGTGGAGACATAGCTAGAAGAGCAGCATGAGGTGGTGTACGTTTTATCATGCTACAACCACCCGCCTTAGTTGTCCCCGCCAGGCTCAGGGAGCTGGAGGGAAGGGGAAGAGAGTAGCTGCATGCGGTCAAGGATAGTGTCCCAATGGCTCTAAGAATGATTCAAGGGACAGTCTGTGTCCACTACTAGCTACCGTAGTAACAGACGTTGATACAAATCATTCCTTCCTTCCACAAATCCTGTCCCAGACCTAGAGTTTCTGGTAAGCCGTGGACTTTACCCTCACATCTGGAGATACCTTGGGAGGAGACTCAATAATCACACTTACGCCGATGGTGTGGTCAGACCCTCGAGGCAAGAGTTTCAGTTGGAATCTCTTGGTGGCAGCGTCGAGGCCTTACGAAGTTGGTTTGAGTATGGACTGGGCAATCACAGTTCATACACAAATTGATAGTATTAGACAATAAGGTTGTGGTTTAACTACGATGTCGGGATGGGTTTTCTTTGGTCAGCAAAAAGGAAACCCCAGGCAGTACAGGATAAACTCATGCACAAGAGGGTGTGACCGATCACTCTTGAGTCGGTCAACCTTACCCTCATGGCAGCAGTCGTTCTGAGTTTCAGTTCTAACAAGAATTCGAGACCTCTAGAGTTTGAGTATGACGATCACGTCCTTATACGGGTCTCACCTCTACAAGGTTTATGGAGATGTGGCCAAGGCGACAAGTTATCTCTGAAGTTCAGCAGACCTTCTTAGGTCCTCATCTGGGTAGGCGTGGTGGTTTACCACTTGACCCATCCACCTCAGTTGCACCTGTTGCATGACGATTTCCACGTATCTCAACTGAGGAGATACATGCTCGACCATTCGCATATCATCGACCATGAGGATTTGGACGATGGTGATGGGGTGACTTTCACGGAGGTTCTAGTGGGGATCGAGTATCGACATGAGCGGATCCTATGAGGACGGTCGATTCCTCGGGTGCGCTTTCTTTGGCAGTACGGGAACCTCTAGGTAAGCACATGGGAGCAGAAGGCTTAGATGCTTGCTCAATACCGCATTTGTATCCCTAGTTTTTGTTAAAGCGTTACGAGGATGTAAAGCCCTGAGGTGGGAGTAATGTAAAGACCTGAAAATTTCAAGGAATTTGTTTTCTTAATTTTCATTGGAATTTTATAAGAACGCATTTTCTGACGGCACCTGATTCTGAGGCCCGGTGTTCCCGGAATCATTTTCCAATGTTTAGCTTGGGTATATTCATTGAACAAACGAGCGGGTTTTCCTAACTTTTGAACCGGTGCTCGGAATCAAAATCTAAGGGCACTGATAGAATCACAACACCGGTAATTTCTTAGAAACAACTTTTCCGGAGTTGCGTTTGCTCGGGTGTGGTTACTAAATTTTTGGGTTATGTAAATGAATAAAATAAAATGGGGCAACCAATTTATTTTATTTAAAGTTTTTTAACCTAAGTTAAGAGGTTAAAGTGGGACCCACAAAATCCTACACCTCTATGTAGGATATTTGTGAGGTGGGGCCCACACGAGCCCCACCTTTTCAACTTCCTCAACCCCTTCTTAATTTCAGTAACGCACCCCCCCCCCCAATTAATGAATGTTAACTCGTGCGTTTAGTTAAATATTAAATGCCTCTATTAATTGGGCGGTTTAAAACGTTGCAATTAATTGAGTTGATTGTTTAATTCGTTTTTGAATTTTAAAATGTTTGGCGTGAGTAATAAAATAAGGTAACCCTTATTTTATTGTTTTTGCCTTGGTTATGTGGGAGGATTTTGGAGAGAATGGCTCAAGGTCTTGGAGTTCTTATTCCTCGACGAAGAACACGAAGAACGCCAGATTCTCAGAGATCGACAACGCGGCACTAACAAATCTTCTCTCTGCGACACGGCGATCCTCCTCCCACGACGTCTCCTTCCACGACGTCTTCTTCCGCGACGTTCAATTCCATGACGTCCCTTTCCGGGACAAACCTCGTTCGACGACTATGCTCGAGGTAGGGAATTTATTTGTGATTGTTAGTGAACCCTTGTTTACTTCCTTCTAAATCTAAGAACGTGGATCAACTAAATATTAAGTTGATCCGTGAAGATTATGTTTGCAGGTTGGGAATTCTTGATTTTAGGGAAAACTATTTGGGTTGATTTCTTTCTTCGTGAAAAATCCTTGTTGTTCTTCGTCTTTTGGGCAGCTTGTTACCAACTTAACGGGAGGAGGTCGGACCACACGAACATGGCCGACTCTCCTCCCCCTTTTTTGTTTTGATTCGTTGCAGCATGAACAAAGGCGGTGCAGTGCAACGACACTGTGCGGACACAAGAAATAATGCGGCGAAGAAGTGCATTGCCGTCGCGCCGCGCCGTTGAGGCCGAACGAACCGCGGTCGGAGTCGGGGCCGTGGAGGCGATTGAAGACTCCGCTGGTTGATCGTTGTGTGTGGATTTATGAGAGACGAAGTAGGCCGCAAGATCGTTTTGAAACCTTCGCAGTAAACTGTGGATCCCGGGAGAACCGCTGGCACAGACGGCGGGCAAAATTGACCCCTCGAGCGCCTCTGGTGGTCCGCGGAAGGTGCTTCCGGCGCGCCGCTGGCAGGAGTCGCTGCGACTGAAGCTGCGGCGGCGGCGGGACGACCTAATCTCGCGGCCGCGCGGGATCCGATGAGGATGCGGCAGCTCGCACCGCGTCCGATGAAAAGGGTCGGGGGCAGCGCACCCTCGCGTCCACTCAGCACACGTGGCACCCGCTGAGCCAGACCGGCCGCACCGGGCCGGGCCGGGCCGGGCCGCCCGCGCCGGGCCGGGCCACGCCGGCTGGGTCGGGCCGCCCGCGCCGGGCCGGGCCACGCCGGCTGGGTCGGGCCGCGCCGGTTGGTCCGGGCCAGCCCAGCCTGGTCGGGCCGCGCCCTGATGAGCCGGACCTGGACCCGGTTCAGGTCGAACAAGTTCGGGCCGACCCAGGGGGAGTTGGGTCGGGCCGGGCCGGGCCCAGACTCCCATTTCTGACTATTTTCAGTCTTTTCCCCATATCTTGGGATAAAAACCTCCGATCAATGGACTGTCAGTTGCGTATCGATCCTTGGATCGAGACTGTCATTTTGTTATATTACACTCAAGGTTTCAAAGAACTTTGAGTACATCCGGGTTGGTTCGAACACAAAACCAATCGGGCCCTCAGAGCAGAAATGCTTATATCCTGGGTTCTAGATGTTCGATTGACGTGCCGTTGACTTTGTTGGATTCCTCTTGATGAGAAGGAACTTTTGGCATACTTCGACAGTGTTTTGGTTTCATTCGAATAGTGGCCGAGTTGGATTGTACCTGAAATCCAACTGGGCCCCTGGAACGGAAAAGCTGATAACTTTCAGACTAGACGTCCGTTTGACGAACCATCAGTGGCGTTGGTGATCACATGGAGAAACGGTCCCTATGGGTATACCCTATGAGATTTCAGGGTATAGTTGAGATACGGCCGGGTTGGTTCGCACACGAAACCAACCAGGCCCCAGGGACGAAAAGGCTAATAACTCACAGATCGGGCGTCCGATTGACGCGTCGTCTGTTGTGTTGAGACCCCTATGACGAGGCGGTCCTTTGAGATACTTCTTCATGGGGTTTTGAGATACTTGGAGTATTGACCTGTAGCTCATTGAGCGGACCCTCCCAGAGATGAGTGTTCGGAGTACGGAGACCGTGTAGCCGGCTGAGACCTGACGATTGCTTGTCCGACTCGACTTGGAGTGAGTTGACTAGCCCAGTGGACGGAGCACTACTTTGTTTGGGTGTAGACCCATGGTGGACGGAGCACTACTATGTGATAGTGTAGACCTATGGTACTCGTTCAGAGAGTACCTCTGCAGGATATTAGGGGGTGTGCACTACTATGTTTGGGTGGCATACCCCGGCGGGAAGCACTATTTTGTTTGGGTGGCTGGCCCGCGGTACTCGACAGGAGGAGTACCTCAGCAGTTTTAGGTTAGTGAGCAGTACCTCGGAGTCGTGACAGGACCACTATACACTCCAGAGATGGGGCTCTTCAGCAGTTATGATTTCGATAATGAAAATCCTGGTTTGAGCTGAGTCTATGACCTTTGTGTTTACCTCATGATTGAAATGAGTCACTTGATGACTTAGGTATATCTATGGGCATATACCTGGGTAGTGGTTATCCGTTTATTTCATAATCTTTGTGTTTCCTCATGATTGAGATGGGTCACTTGATAACTTAGGTATATGTATGGGCTTATACCTGGGTAGTGGTTATCCGTTGATTTCATAAACTTTGTGTTTCCTCATGATTGAGATGGGTTACTTGATAACTTAGGTATATGTATGGGCTTGTACCTATGTATAGGTTATCTATTGAGATATTCTTTGTGGTTATCCTTGTTGGTTTTAGTGAGACCTTGAGGGTCTCGGGGTCCCTACTGAGTATCATATACTCACCCCTGTACGGGCTATGCCCGAACCTCGTTGTGTTGGTTGCAGACGACGGGCAGCGCTGACAGAGGCCGAGTGTTTGAGGACTAGACGGTACCTGGAGGTGGACCACATGAGGAGTCAGTATCCGTAGGTGGACTTCACGACAAGACGACACTCAGAGGAGGTTGACGGGTGAGAGCGTTGTGGAGGCTATCTGTACCTACCCTTCAGGTAGGATCCGTGGTGGACGATCCAGGAGCTGCGCTATCTGTACCTACCCTTCAGGTTGGATCTGTGGTGGACAATCCAGGAGCTGCACTATCTGAACCTACCCTTCAGGTAGGATATGAGGAGGACGACCCAGGAGTTGCTTCCTTTATTCCAGCTTTTTGTCTTTTTCTGTTGTACTTTCGTTCAGTTGTAGTTGTACTTTCAGTTGGGTTTGTATTCTGGCACATTTACTTTTCAGCACTTTCTTTTTTTACTTAGTGTTTTACTTCTGCTTCTACTATGTGGTGTTTTGTTTACTTTTATAAAGGCAATGCCTTCCCAGTTATCAGGATTTACGCCTTTGGTGCTAGTCGTCAGCCCCTGGCCTATGGAAGGAGGGCTTGGGGTAGTCACGGCATGGGCCCCGAGGACGGGTCGTGACATATCTGAGGTAAAAATATTTGATTACTACTTGTCTCGCACCTCACGTATTTGGGGATTTCAGTATTTTTGACTCCATATTATGTTTTCAGTTGGGCATTGGATCATTTAATGTTGGTTCGGGTGGATTTGGTTCTCCCAATCGAGGTAAGGCATTAATGCTGTTGGTTGGTTTCTCACTGGTTATGTAGCATTCTTTATGTGTTTTAATGTTCCTAATATCCTTTGTGTAGCACGTTGATCCCTACTCATTGGTTTTGAGTAGCCAAGTTAAGGGCGACTCACCTGCGTGTGCATAGGTATGAAAGTACATGTATGTGGGTTCCCCCGTTACGTTTATAGTCAACCATGGCAGTGATTATGCATGTATGGGGCTATATGTTCCCATGTATATATTTATATAAATGCACACTTAGGTGAGTGGAGACTGGTATATGCATATAAGCATATGTGCAAGGATCCCCTTGGACATGCTCATGGCCATGTGGGTGTGTGCATAGGGGAAAGGTGTCATTGCATGTGTGTGATGGTGTGTATACCCAGTGGGGGAGCATCAAATTTTAGTTAGAAAGCTCCAAGAGCCAAAGTGGACGGTTTGGTTCCACATTGAGATAGGATCCCTCTTCTAGCCTCTTTAATTCAAAAATGCTTTAAACTGGATTTATCTTCTTTCTTAATTCTGCTTAATTATATTGAATTGCATATCTTGAATTAGTGTTCTTTAATATAATTGTTTCATTTGATAAATAATGTCATGTTTTTATAATAAAACCCCTCCAACGGAGGTGCGCTATTTGTAGACACTCACAGTGATAGTTATGTTGATCTGGTTGCTTAAATTATTGCATTTGATTTGTCCTGAATGAGTTTTAGAATAAATGTTTCCCCACCCCCTCCCGCTCCCTTCACTCCTGGATGGAAGATGATGCCCCACAGATGTCGCTGGACCGGTCCAACATGTCGTGGTCATGCCACTATCATGCCGCGGTCACACCGTAGTGATGCCGCTGTCACGCCACGGTCACGCCGCGGTCACGCCGCGACCACGCCGCGGTAATGCCATGATTTGGCCCTACTCCAACCACATCCAGCCCTCACCACCCCCTACCACCTTCATTTCAGCCCACTGCCACCAACATTCCCACCCACAATATCCCCCCCTGCCACCTTCGAATCAGCCCACACCATCCCCCCAGCACCTACAACCAGCCCCCTTCTACCATCATTCCAGCCTCCTCCCGCTCCCTTCACTCATAGACGGAAGATGCTGCCCCGCGGATGTCGCTGGACTAGGCCAACACATCGCGGTCACGCTGCGGTCACGCCACGGTAATGTCGTGATTTTCCCCTTCTCTAGCCACATCCAGCCCACACCACCCCCCTTCCACCTTAATTTCAGCCCGCTGCCACCAACATTCCAGCTCACAACAGCCCCCCCCCCCCCTTCCGCCTTCGAATTAGCCCGCACTATCCCCCAAGAACCTGCAACCATCCCCCTTCCACCAGCATTCCAGCCTCCTCTCGCTCCCTTCGCTCCAGGCCGGAAGATGATGCCCCGCGGATGTCACTGGATAGGTCCAACACGTCGCGGTCATGTCGCGGTCACACCATGGTAATTTCGTGATTTGGCCCTGCTCCATCCACATCCAGCCTACACCACCCCCTTCCACCTTCATTTCATTCCCCTTCCACCAACATTCCAGCCCGCAACATCCCCCTTCCACCGTCGAATCATCCCACACCATCCCCCCAGCACCTGCAACCATCCCCCTTCCACCAGCATTCCAGCCTCCTCCCGCTCACTTCGCTCCTGGCCAGAAGGTCCTGCCTCGTGGATGTCACTGGACTGGGCCAACATGCCGCGGTCATGCCGCGGTCACGCCGCAGTAATGTCGTGATTTGGCCCTGCTCCAACCACATCCAGCCCACACCAGCCCCCTTCCACCTTCATTTGTATTCTCCTTGGAAAAATATTCCATTATGTTATTTCTTGCCTCTATTTTCACATACAAGCAAGGATTGTTGGCATGAATCTAAGTTTGTCTCCTTCTTACATGATAAAAGAACTGATCCTTTTATATTTAGCACTTGTCTTAGACTTCTTAGGTTTATTACCCAAGTATGTATGATCTTCCTTCTTTAAAAACTTCTTGGGAATAGTGTTTCCAACTTCATTTTTAAAAAAAAAATTAAAGGAAATTTTCTTCCATTTTACATCATCAGTGGTCTTCATTATCCATTTTCTTTTAACACATTCTTAGATGAGCATGCTCTATTCTAGTGACCACACTCAATTAAAATACAATAGCGATCATAAATCAAGAATTCACCCAAGTTTAATCATTACATGTTTTTAGGAATATAAGAGTAGCTACCACACAAACTAATGATGATAATATTACTAACAAAAAGACTCATAATTGTGTCAAAATATCATTAATTGATCCACTATCTTTTTCATTGTAAGCTCATGGAGGAATGTGACAGACTATCCTGATAAAATCATTTTTACTCATGCATATTTTTCTATTACCCATGGTTTAAAAAAAATCTATACAAATATGGGTGTGATTAAATAATGAGAATCCATCCATATCATCCAATTTGGCTATGATCATGAATAAAATACTTGGATCTCTAAATAAATTTCAAGATCATATTGTTGTTGTCAAAAAATAGAAAGCATGAAAAACTAGATATACTACATACAATAGAAAGAGAAGGTGATTTATTTTTCAATAATAGTGATACTAGACATTTGGACAGAAGTATAGTGAATGTTGGAATAATAATGTCATGAATGATTGAAGTGAAGAGGATGTTGAAATAGAGATAAACTGCCTACACTATGGAAGAATAGTCCAGATCACGGACCATTGAAAATTGGCCATTAACAACAAGACCGATTTAAGTGATCCAAAGTAAAAAAATGGAATCAATTTAGGAGAGGAATCGTATAATTAATTTAATTAAAGATATCCAAGAAGAATAAGTGTAACACTAACTTGTAAATAATGGTACTCTAAATAATACCAAAGATATCATAGAAGAAGAAGAGTAATAATGGTGTAGAAGGGGGGTGGGGGATGGGGGGAGTGGTGAAGGGGGGGCTAGGGGAGTGCAGGTGGGGGGGGGGGTACAGGTGGGGGAGTTGGGGGGAGTGGTGGTAGGGCGGGCTGTGGGGATGCAGGTGGGGGGGAGGGCGGGGGGGGGGGGGGGGTAGTGGGGGTGCAGGTGGGTGGGTGGTGGGGAAGTGCAGTGGGTAGGGTGTGTGTGCATGGGGGTGCAGTGGGCTGGGGGAGGTGCAGTGGGTAGGGGGCAGGGGTGTGTGCAGTGGGTTTTGGGAGAAGTTCAGTGGGAAGGGGGGAGTGCAGGGGGCAGTCCTGGGGCAGGGGGCAGGGGGGGTCTGTTTTTTTATGGAATGGGGGGACATATAGCCATGGTTTTAAACTGTGGCTATAGGGGTATAACCAAGGTTTTACGACCATGGAAAAAGGCTTATAGCCACGATTTTAAACCATGGTTATATATATTTCCTGACTTAGGATTCTGCCACCATGTGAAAACCATTGTTATAGGGTGTTACCACGGTTTCAACCGTGGCTATAGGGATATAGCCACGATTCAAATCATGGCTATAGAGCTATAGACATAGTTTTAAATGGTGACTATAGGTTTTTCCCTTAGCCACGCCAATACCAGCCATGGTTTAGGAAACCATGTCTATAACCTATAGCCACGATTTTTGGGCCTATAGCCACAGTTCCAAACCGTGGCTATATCCTTATTTTGTAGTAGTGTATGCAATGTGGAATCTAAGATATTGGACAATGTAGCCCTCGCTACAAGGTGATAGGTGGGTGTTGACAGATATAAATCACAATCATTATCACCCTGTAGAAGATCAGTACAGAAAAATTATCAGTGTTTGTCTTATTCACATTTCATGGGAAAAATTATTAGAATATTGATTACCAAGGCTAAGAAAGTTCTTTGAGGCGAATGCATCGTCTCAAAGATGATGGGGAGCGGGGCGGGATGTTCACGCGCTGGTTGTTCTGGAGTTGTGTCTTCCCTTTGCTTCCCACCCATAAAAGTTGCCAACAACTCTCCCTGCCATTGCATTCGTTTTTCAAGGGTTGAAATTTTTTCTCCCATTTGTTCCAATTTTTCATCTGTATCATCCATTTTTTTCTTCTTCTCAAAATATACTTGGGGTGTCACCCCAAACCCTGCACCTCTGACACGACCGTATTTTTCTGGCTATTTAAAAGACGTCGATAATAGGTCTGTATCCACTACATGAGTAGCTGATTCCTTTGACTATCGGATATAAGAAAATAACTAATTATTTTTATGTAATAGAAATTTTAAACAAATCTTTTTATCGTCATGACATACTTACACATATTTCCCACACTTTCTGTGTGTTCTCATCTACTAACTTCCCTTCTTTGTTTACAAGTGCCTCCTTCCATAGCACATGGCGTGGGATGGAAGTGCATTTGGTTTTAGACTCATCAATCTACATATAAACATAGAAAGATAATTATGATGTTGTTTATTAGAACTTAAAAATATTAATATAAATTTAAAATACGTACCATTTTCTTTTCTAATGAAGCGTACCCCATCCTTGCTTTACGATAGGGGTATGTTGGTTTTGATGCACGTTCCTTATTTTCAGTACAAAGTTTCTGTTTCATAAATGAAATATTGACAATCAAAGTGATGAATACAGGTATCCTCAAACAACGTATTATCACCCAAAATGTACCTGAAACTTCTCATCCCCACGACGTCCAATAAATGCATCCCATGATTCTTGGGATATCAGGTGATCTTAGATAGTGGGTGGGTGTGGGTTTATTTTAACTTTAGAATCTTTCAGGTGGCATCTTTTTAAAATATTGCGAAAACCTCAATGAATCTCTCCTGAAAGCCTTAGTAAATAATACTTGTTTGAATCATCTACTATAAATGTACTCTGCAAGTTATTGAGAAGAGTAAGACATTGTTTCATTATTTTATTTACTAGTAAATTAAAGAAATAAATTCATAATGTTACCGTAATTTCTTCCTAGATCACAGCCATCAGCCCGGACACAACATGGTGCCATGAATCTATGTCAATAGGCACGTGTTGCTGAGTGAAAACTCCAATGTAGCTGCTAAACATAGCCTTGTTGGGATTTACATGTTGGCCTCATGCATTCCATCTGACTTCAAATATGATGCCTTTGCTTTTCGCCTTAAGAATTTTGGCTAACATCGTCAAACTACGACACAGCTGTGTTTTCTGGGATGTCGGTCCTTCATTCCCGACCATTTAATCGATATCAACATCATCTATATGTTCATCTGGAATGGTATCAATGACATGTGCTGATGGTTGTTGGATCTCAACACTAGGAGCAACAGGAGCCGCAACAGCAGGAGCAGCAGCAGTCGCAGCAGGAGCCGCAGCAGGGGGAGCAGTAAGAGCAACAGAAGCTGCAGCAGGAGCAAAAACAACAACAACATGAGCTGCAGGAGTAGCAGGAGCAGCAGAAGCCGCAGTAGTAGCAGCATTAGATACTTGTTCAGCCTCAATGTTTGGAGCACCAGAACGTGCAGAAGTCATTATCTGCAAAAGTGGTTGAATAGTTAATTCAGATTACATAAATTCATTAATGATAAGATAATAACATGAGATAACAATATCTATATTACAAACAAAATATAACCTATTTACTGAACTCTCTTTATTTTTTTCAAAGGTTGAAGGGATTTGACACCTCTATCGACTATCCAAATCCCTTCATTATGGTCTCCTCTAACGTACAAAACACCATCTGCATTGGGAACGCTCTGAAATTATTGCGATGTACCACTAAAAGGATCTTCCTCAACTGAATTTTCATCGGAACCTTCATTAGTTTTGGACGATAATAGAATAATTGACCACTTTCGGTTTGCGGGATCTGGAATATAAAAATCTTGTACCTCTTGTGATGCCATTATAAACTGTTCGTCTTTGTACCCTTCTTTACTAAAATCAACTTTCACAAATCCCCATTCATCTATTTTAACACCACTATTTTTATCAATCCATTTACATTGAAAATCGGAAATTTGAATTTTGTATAATCCAACTCCCATATTAGTTTGATAATGCCAAAGTATGACATATTTGCATAAATTGGATTTTTGTCCTTACTACCAGAAACATGCATTGCTTCATCCACTAGTGTAACTCCACTATTTTTCATTACTCTATCTTCATCATGTTCATATGTATAGAATGTATAGCCATTAATTACATAACCACTATAAGATAATACATATACACTTAGTCCAGGTGCTAGCCATCAAAGTTGTTCTGAAATTGAATTCGGATTTTCATCCAACTTCTTAAAAATATGGTTCTGAAACCAACCTATAAACTGGTGATTATGTGTATATGATAACCATTTTTCAGCCCTTGATGGATTCAACTACCTAAGAATTTCTTTGTGAGTTTAAATATATGGAGCAACCTCCAACCTGTTATGCAAAACATAAAGAAAAGCCTGCTCCCGATCTGTAATACTGATTGTCACAACTTCTCTTCCAGAAATTCCCTCACCCTTAATGTGTCTAGTGTGACAAGATTTCGGGAGACCAATGATTTCCACATCAGATAGTTATTTAGTACAAAATTCAATGGCTTCCTCAACAATATATCTTTCCACTATACAACCCTCTGTCTGACTTCGATTTTTGACATACCCTTTCAAAATCTTAATATACCGTTCAACCGGATACATCCATCTATAGTGCATAGGACCACAAAGTCAAATCTCTCTCACCAAGTGAATCATCAAATGAACTATCATATCAAAGAATGTTGGCGAGAAGAACATTTATAATTCACATAATATGATGAAAATTTCTTTTTCCATAGCTGGAAATTTCCCTGGGTCGAAAACTTTGCTACATATAGCTTTGAAAAAGAAACAAATTTTGATTAACATATGATGAACATTCTCGGAAAAAATGCAACATAAATCTATAGGAATTAGATCTTGCATCAAAACATGGAAATCATGTGATTTCAAACCTTTTAACTTCAAATCATTCATTGACACAATGTTCTTGATATTTGATGAGTACCCCTCTGGAACCTTTATATCATTGAAGAAGTTGAAAAATTAATATCTCTCCGTCCTAGAAAGAGTATAAGCAGCTGGAGGAAGAAACATTCGATTCTCACCCTTCACGGGAGCCAACTCGTCTCTTATTTCCATGTCAACCATGTCCAACCTTGACTTAATTCCATATTTTGTTTTTCCAGGGGCATTTAGCAACGTTTCGATAACGCTTTCACATACATTTTTTTCCTCATGAATCACATCAAGAAAATTTCTGACGTACAAACAATTCTAGAATGGTAATTCAAAAAAAACTAATCTCTTTTTCCAGCCGATTTTTGTAACGTTTTTCGAAAAAGGTTTACCAAAAACAGTGTTCAGATCTCTTACTTTCTCAAATAGTTGATCACCTATTATTGGAGACGGTGTTGCGCGTTTTTCTGAACTTCCATTGAATGATGTCGTCCAAGATCGGTACTTATGCCAATGAGGTAGAAATATATGATATCCTTAAAACACAGATTTCGATGAATGTTTCAACCTAATAGATTCTGTATCTTCTTCACACACGGGACACCCTTGAGTTCCTTTAATATTATAGCCTAAAAAATTTCCATAAGTAGTGAAATAATTTATTTTCTCATACAACATCGCTCTCAATGTGAAGTATTCACTTTTATAAGCATCATACAACATTACAACTGAGTCCCACAATAACTTCAAATCCTCGATCAGAGGATCCAAATAAACATCAATATCGTTACCTGGTTGTTTTAGTCCTGATATAAGCATAGATAACATGATGAATTTCCGCTTCAAGCATAACCAGGGTGGAATGTTATAATTTACCAACATAACAGGCCATGTACTATAAGTGTTGGTTTGAAAACCAAAAGGATTCACTCCATCTGTAGATAATGCAAGACGAAGGTTTCTCGGCTCTTTTCCAAATTCAGGAAACTCATGATCAATTTTCTTCCATTGAGGAGAGTCATTAGGATGACGTAATAACCCATCTTTATTTCTTTTATTTGCATACCACGATAATTGTCTTGCAGTTTCTTCACTACCATATAGACGCTTAAACCTTGGAATGATTGGAAAGTACCATAAAACTTTCATAGGATTGGATTTATCTTTCTTGTATCAAGAAGCACCATAATTTGGGCATTCTGTAAGTGATTTTTTTCTCCTTGTGAAACAATATACAGTCTTTCGGGCATGCATGTATTCTTTTAGAAATCATTCCCATCGAGCGTAGAATGAATCTATCTTTATATGTCCAGCTTTGGAGCTCATTATCTTCTGAGAGCATGTCATTCAAGAGAGAAAGTAGTTCCTTAAAAATGAGATCACTCCATCAATTTCCTACTTTCAAATTATACAACTTCAATACAGCTGACAATGTTGTATACTTAGTGGAAGCAGTATACAATTGCGTCTTTGCACAACTCTTTAACTTCTCAAACAATTTTGGGCAATCACGGAGTTCATCTTGAATTGTCTTAGTAATTTCCTAAATATGATCTTCATCATAATTGACATTTGTAATCACATCCTCCATATGGTCTTCTTCATTATCCATATTTGTATTCATATCTGACGATCCATAAAACGCAGTTTTATCCCATCCAGTATCTACGTTCTCTTTTTCTCCGTGTTTATTCCAACATTTATAACTCTGATCTATTCCGTGACATATCAAATGTTCTTCCAATGCCTCTGGAGTAAGTAGTCTAGAATAAAAACAACGTAAACATGAAAAAAGGATTTTAGAAGGATCCTTTGCATGATCCTTTGCAAACTTGATGAACTCTTTCACTCTGTTCCCGTACTCTATTGTTAAACAATTAGCATCCATCCAATCTTTATTCATCTTCATCCTATTTGAATCTCAAATATTAGTATTTATGGTTCAAGTAAACAAAAAAAGACTTCCAAATACAGTAGAAGAGAACCACTTCCTTATAAAAATAGTGATTAATAGAGCCTAACCATTAGTATTTATTCATCTTTATTAAATATAGTTACTTTAGATTCATTATAGTTTCCTCAAATCACCCCAGAACAAACACAAGAATAATGAAGAATGATACATTTACCACTCCTAGTTATCTTCCCTACATTCAATATCATCATGCCTAAGTACCCATATATCCACACATACACATGTCACAAACACATAAAAAACCATATTCACATCAGAACCAAAGTACCAATATGGATTTCAATCAGGTTACTCGACTCAAGTGGTGGTGTGTAAGAAATAATAAGAAAATATAATAAGTATATAGTCACACATAAATCTTAGTAACATGTAACAATATGGTATATTAGTATTTACATATTTCCAACATCACATACTTTCATAATAAAAAAGATGGAAGATATATAAAAACTGACTTAAATGAACAATGTATATAAAACTCTTATATAAATTAGTTGGCATGAAAAAATAGTTCTATAATCAATGTAATGTAATAATAATAAAAAATATATCATAGTAACATGTATCAAACCCTATGGTATGTTATTTTCTAGTAATATGATCCTCACACAACTCAATCAGTGATCTTGACTCAATGTGTGAACACATCCCACGACTCAGGTCATCGGGACTCAAATTCCCATTGTGGAAAAATTCATGTCATAGTATGTTCAAGTTAGTATTTTCATCATAAATCTAGTTCTAGGAGATTATATCCTAACATTCTTATCCAAATTACCACTAAATACCCTAGCTTTATATACTTCAAATCAAATAATCAACCAAACATGGGAAAATCAATCATTACAAATAATTTCATTTATTACATTCAAATACCCAATTTTAGTTCTCAACATGAATTTTAATTTCAAAACCAAATCATAGGTTTTAATAAAATCTATTCCCTTTTAAAATAATATTATATTCTAATCATTTTTTTGAAATTAAGGATAATTATTTTATAAATTATTCCCACTAAATATATAGTTTCTCAAATCATTCCATGACACAAAAAACAACTTAATAGGGGATTTATTTAAAAAATTCATGCCTCTAAAATCACAAATAAAATCCACTTTAATTCAAATCATATTAAATTATTTTTATAATTAATATTGAATAAATCGAGAAAAAAACTTTTATTTGTGTGGAAGAAACATTGTGGAACAACCTGCATTTAATTAGTGATCAACCCAACTTAACACCCATAATGGGATCTGTCAACGAATAATGAAGGTGTAGGAGATCAAGTAGTCTGACCTATAATCAAGATTCATAAAAAAAGAATATTAGATTCACTAAAAATATGATGATCTATCACCCTATAAAGAGTATATAAGAGTAGATGAAGGATTTCCAATTGATGAGAGATCCCCTTATCAGAGAGAAACCAAATGCATCCATTGGAGCTTCTTTGAGAGAGGAATGGAGTTTGGAGGAGTTAAAATGACACTTGTAAGCCTTAAAGAATCAAGATTTCAAATGAGAGTTGTGTAGGAGAAAAGGAATATAAAATGTGGCTCATGGAATTTAAGACTATAAAAAAAGATACCACGTTGCAACCTCCCATGGACACGGTACAGAAAGGATTTAGACAACCATACTATGGTGTAGACTTCCTGTCATGAACTAGGCCAAGTTTCCATCCCACTTGACACCTGACCCAACTCGTGGTAAGGTCCAATGGGAATTACCAATCCCCATGGGTTGTAACTAGTGCCTAGGAATTGAGTAACACATTTGGGAATGTTTTTTTCAGGTAAAAAACCATAAATATTACATAATAATCAAACACCATCTCATTACCAAATTTCACAATATAATAGACCAAAAGATAACACTGCAATAGGGGATAAAAATTTAACAATTTCAACCAAAACCAAAATAACAAAAAAAAGGTAAGGGAACCAACAATACAACCAAGCCTCCATGAAACATGAGGGTCAACATCCCTATTCCACAACCAATAACAGCCACTAAAAGGGGAATTACTAGCACATATATCCACCATCACCACCAAGGGAACCTTAACTTTAACTGGGTAAAATATAATAAGGTCTACATAAACCTGAGGGTGTATATAAGGTGTGAGCCAACATACCCAGTAGGACACAACAAAAATTGAATCCATGTAATGACATTATGATAAACATTAACATATTATTTTTTAAGAAAAAGGAAGATATAATATAAATAAAACATTCTTGGAAATAAAAGAGAAAGTCAACGTGACAAGATAATGGTAAGAATAGTATGAGCACTATAGAAAATCTCTAAGGTATTAGGGTTACTAGGGTACTAGGATCCTTTTACTCTTGGTGATCACATCTCTTAGACATGAAGGTCCTATTCGAGCCTCCAATCCCTAGCACATGAATGTTTAGTTAGTGTTGTTATGTATATCCTTATTAAGGAGACCAATCATCAGCCTGACTAATTCACCTAATATACTAGACCTAGTCTACCCAACTAGATAGCTAGGATTACTTTGTGCTCAACTCCACCCCCTATATACAATTATATCTATTTTAGACAATCACACTTCCAATAATAGAAACACACACGACAAACAACCATTTACAAAAGTAAAATCATTATCAAACCCTTATGCACAACAAAAAAATTAGAAAACAAGTTTCCCACAACCTAGAAAATTTATAAAACCATTTTAGAACCAAATAAATCATATTAAACACCTAAAACAATGTCAAATAATGGAACAACCTACCTCTTTCTTGATATCTTCACAAAACCAGAATGAAACCTCCAACTTAACTAAGGAAAGGCCCCAAGGATGCAATTAAACACCATAACCATAAATATTTATCCCAAAAAAATGAGATTAAATCCAACCTAGGTCAGGAAATGAGAAGAGGGAGTTGTGGGCGGTGGAGGTCTGGCAAACCGAAGAGGGTGTTGCCGGCGGAGGAGGTCCGACAACGAGAAGCGAGG
The DNA here is from genome assembly GCA_963277665.1 of Viscum album. Taxonomy (NCBI): domain Eukaryota; kingdom Viridiplantae; phylum Streptophyta; class Magnoliopsida; order Santalales; family Viscaceae; genus Viscum; species Viscum album. Next base: position 1,548,072,807 of record OY728133.1, read on the forward strand.
GCGTCGAAGGTCTAACAACAAGAATCGAGGGCGTTGCAGGCGAAAGAGGTCCTACAATGAGAAGAGAGGGCGGTGGAGGTCCGACAACGAGAAGTGAGGGCGGTGGCGGTCCGACAATGATAATTAGCGAGGGCAGCGGAGGTCCGGTAACGCGAACTCAGCGTGCGGTAGAGGGGAGTCTCAGGGTTCCAATACCACGAAAGCTTTAGGTCGCGATAAAACGAGGGCACTGTGCGACCAACTTTATAAAAAAATGGACTAAGGTTTTATCAGCGCTAAAAAAGCGCTGCTAAAGACTACCATTTTCAGCGCTTTTTTAGCGCTGATAATGGTACGCTTTATTAGCGCTACAAAGGTGCTGATAAATCATTCTTGTATCAGCGCTGATATAGTGATTCTTTATCAGCACTTTTCTAGCGCTAATAAAGGGTCATTTTATCATATCTTCTTTAGCGCTGATATAAGGGGGCGCTTCCTTTTCCCGTTTTTGTGGTAGTTTTGTAATCCACACATATGCATGAACGACATTATCATTTTTATGTGAATGGAAAGGTAAGAAAATAACTTCTATTTTATCATTTAATAATGATAAATAATTCATTTATATCATATATTAACACTAATTCCAAAATTATGACTAGTATTTAGGGACAGTGATGCAAAATGAATTAAATCGGTTCACAAGACGGTAGTCCGCCACTTTACACACAAACGATGAATTATTTTCCTATTTGATGAAATTTTATGGGGATATAGGTAATTATAATGAACTAATAACATCTATGTATATGTAGGATATTGTATTTATTATTTTATCATGTTTTTAGAAGGTTTTATATATTTGGAAGAATAAAAAAAGAGAAACCCTCGATTAAAAACACTACCCCTTCTCTAGACTATATTCATTTGTTAACTAATTAAGACCACTATAGTTGGTATTATCCCAAACCAATTACTCCTGACTTAGGAGAGGGATTATAGGAAGGTATTTTTTATCTACATTCTGATCCAACTGGGGATTTATGTATGAATAAATGAGAATAAGAGGTTCTTGTTTATAATATAGGGGATGGACACTCTTGGAATCTCACAATGGATTAAAATATAATAAGACTAATATAAAGGAAAATGCTTCCAAATGTCTTATAAATTCATAGGAGATTAAATTTTATTCTATATACTATCTAATTTTTATTTATTTATTATTTTTATGATTTTTAAATAATTTAATATTATATTTGTTCTCTAAAATATCATTATTTTCAATTTTGATACTATTCATTATTTAGAGTTTAAAACATCAATAAATTCTTTAAAATTCTAACTAGCTATTTTATTATATACCTAACATGTAAATGTCCTATATAAACTATTTTTATTAAATTAATTGTGTTATATTATATTTATTTTAATTTTTTATTATCATTTAATTGATTTCACAATTTATTAAATAATTACTTCATCAATTTTGTGAAAGAATTTAAGGTAACTATTTATTAAAAAAATTACAACATTAAAATGATGAATATAAATATTTTATATTTTCAAAAACTATAAATTTTAAAAAATAATCTCTAGATAACACCATATTAAAAATATTACACTTATTAAAAACAATAGTATCTCTTGTATGACATTTCTTTAATCAAAATACAAATAAGGTCAAAATTTTATCCAAGCAGCCCCAAAAGGACATGAATTAGACCCTTATATGATTATACTCTATATATACTCATCTAATAATATTTAGTTTATTTTTTCATTCATTTAATATTTCGTATCATTTTATTTTTAACAAAAATTACCAGATTTACCCTTTATAGTGGTAATAAAATTTACTAATGTTACGATTCATATTATCCAATATAAAAATGGATATATTTACTAAATTCTAACATACTGATTCCAAATATGGAATCCATTTTTTGAAATTCAAAACACGTATGGTTCAGAATTTAATTAAACCATAAAAATGCAAAGAAAAAAAGTTTCCTTAGAAAAATGCCATTTTTAATTATAAAATGTTATTATACTAAATTAAAGTATAAAATACTTTAGAAAATACAGAATTTGATTATTTTAAATCCATAATAACCAATTAAAATTTAAAAATAACTTAAAACATAATTTTACCTTCTAAATACTTTAAAATAAGAATTAGTTTTCAATAAAAATTAGTATTTTTCATTATTCATTGAAAAATTTGTAATTTTAGAAAATTATAAAAAAAAGTAATCCTAAGATAATTTTACAATTTTGAATTTAGAAATGACATTAATTGTATAAAATTAAAATTCTATAATTTTAAACTTAAACTTTTAAATAAAATCTCATAAGAAATGATTTTAATAAAACATTTAATTTTTGATTTTAAGAATTACACAATACATTTATAATGAATATAACTACATAATTCAAGAATAGTAATAAATATTAAAATGATTTATTATATATTTACATGGGTTGTTACATTTTCCCTCCCTTTTGAAATTATTTCCTCACAATTTTGGACTCGATCTCTATAAACATCATTTGACTTTTCAAAATATCTTTGTTGAAATCTCACATCATAAAAAGAATTAATAAAACCTCCCTTTGGTAAGAGATAAAATAAGGTATGAAGGTTACCTAAGATAACACATACTAGGATTTTATATAGTAAAACTTGTTCATGGAAGAGAAAACTAACTCCTAAGGACTAATAGTGAGTGATAATGAACATGATCATGAGAAAATTAACCATAACAAAACAGTAAATCTGTGATGGGTTAAAAGGAAATTGATTTCTTGGTAAGAAAATAAACCATGATGTATTTTAACTTCAAGATAATTTTCCTCAAGTTTAATAATTCTTATACTACCTAGAAATAGAACATAAAGAAATATGCTTACTTTACAAGTATAATTTCATACTTTATTTAATCTCTACACCAACTCATATTTTTCTCCAAGGGAAGAGTATTAAATATGAATTGTTCAATTGTAGAAGCAGTAGAATCAACTCCAAAGAATAAAAATATATTCCACATGTCTTTAGGCATTAACCAAAACCAAAATTGTTAGTAGAAGATAAGGTAATTCCCAAAAATGAAAAAAAAAACATTATAATGAATACAAACTACTTTTAAACTCCAAAATTAAACAATAATACCCAATGTTCAACATAAATCATTCAATAAATACCTAAGATTAAAATTCCCCAACAATATTCTAGACTAATATTGAAACCAAAAAATTTGAACGATTTGATCTTATAATTTTCCAAGATAAATTTAAGATTTGTATCCAGATCATATCAATGGCTCTTAAAATCACAAACCAAAATTGTAATTACCCTAAGAAAATAATGATAAGGATATGATAATAATTTCAATAAATTACCTAAATCACTATAATTCCACATTATGATCATATATGCTTCCAAAGGACAATTCAACCTTTGTTTCACAAAAAAAATCCCATAGTATCATATATTGTTCCCAAAATTATTGTGATATTCTTCCAAAATAATATTAATTACTTAATTACCAAATTTATTTATGATAAACCATATTATTTAAAATTGTAACAACCCATAATTACCTAAAAATCAAGGATCATATAAACCATAAAGGATATTAATACATTTGAATATATGTAAATGAAAATTAAAAGAAATCTTCCTCAAATAACATTTTCAAGAGAAAACCAATAATAAACCTAAGGGTTGTATTACTATAATTGTATCACAAAATACTATTAATCATCTTATTCATCCTCCACATAAAACATAAAAAGGGTTTTATGAAACTTTTATCTTATGATTAAAATTAAAATTATAAACCCTTGATGATATCCATAACTGTTAAGAATACCTCACAAGAAAACATCCTAATCTCTTATGTTGTCTAAATCATATTTTGATACCAACTGTAACATTACGAATTTACATCTAGTGGGACCTAATTGATACTTATTAGGGAAATATATGGGTTGTTGCACCTTTGGTTTGGGAAACACCCACATCCCCAGTGGTAGCCATTTCATCATGAATCCCTTGGGCAGAGAGTCATGCTTTGTCCAAAGTTCACATGTGATATTTTCCATTGATTGAATCACTTATTTTTTCCTATGATACAATCTATAAGGGTAAAATATTAAACTTTAAAAAATTTATTTTCTTTTAACTATAATTAACATTTATAAAATCTAGAGGATCTTTTTTTGTAAATATTTTTAGAGAATTGAGTCCTAACTCAAATAAAATAATTCATATATAACAAAGTAGACACTTTTACTCCAAATCCATTTTTTTTTAAAATATAAAACAATTAAATAATTTTTTTTATAAAAAATTATCATGAATTTAAACATTATTTCTTATTTTCATTTACCTTTACTTAAGCCCTCTAGAAAACATTGTAAAGCATGGGATGAGCATAAAAATATCAGTAAGGAACATAAAAGGAATAAATCTGTTAATTCAGTGAAAAACATGGAAAAACCATTAAATTTTTAGATTCATATCAATTTTCATAATGATAAATAAATAAATCGTTTTCACTTGAAAAAAAACTTTTATATTAAATGAAATCATTAAAAACCATTATAACCATATAAAACACCTTTTTGGAAATATAAAGCAACACATTAATAAATTGATTTAAACCTATGTCAAAAATAATTAGGACCTAGTTATATCCATAGGAGAAACCCTTGGTAATCATCCACCTTATCTCACTGAAATAAAAGTTACATTGACCAATGCATTGAAGTGTTATCTAGGTTCACCCAACATACAAGCTATATCAGGCTCACTTGTGAACTATAATGGGGTTCAGCAATTCATATAAGTTTTATTTGGATCACCCATTTCACATATATTGATCATGTATGATATTATGAATAAAAAAATTTATTTCACTTTTTATAATAAAATATTTTAAAAAATATTTCAAACCCATATGAAAAACATTTTCATATATCAAAATACCCTTTTCTTTTAAAAATCATTTTCAAAATCTATAAACTACACACATAAGAAAGAAACAATTTTATTTGAACAGAACCATAGAAAATTATAAATTAAACTTTAGATAAATAATTAATATTAATGGTGGGAAATGTACTCATTCTATATAATTTAAAAAAAAATCATTTTTTATATTTTTTATAAAATTGAAAATGGAACTTTAAAAGTGGATTTTTAAAAGTAAGATGCTTACCATGAGTTTGATTCGTTATGTATGTCATTTATATTCCCTAATAAAAAAAATTTGTTAATTTAATACTTTTTTATAAACCATTTTAATTCCATTACTCCTTTTATATCACTTTTTAAAATGTTATATACAAATTGTTAATGTTTTAAATTCAAGTCATCTGTTCTGACAATATTTATATCATAAGTCTAAAATGACTTTGATAATTTGAAAATGGTCATAGTGATCATTATTACATAATATTAAAAATAATCATAATTAAATAATCATAATTTATATCAATAAATTATAATTTTAAATATATCCATTAAATATGGTTACGAAAAATTAACTATGTTACAATCATGGAGACGATAGGTTGTACGTACTCATGAGTAACACTTCTATTTTTCAATGAGCATTATGGAAAGAAGATAAGTATCATTTTATATTCACATAATGATAATATTATATTAAATATAATATTAATTCTTTAAACATACTTATATATATTATTCATGTGATGTGGTGATGAAAAACAAATCACATCGCTTCATGGAGGTGGTAGTCCACATGTACGCATGAACAATGTTTTTTATTTTTCTATTCATGGAAATGTAAGAACATATATGATATATTATCTTTTTAAAATGAAAAACATATAATTAATATCATATTTAAACATTAATTAAGTCACTATAACAATCCTTGAGAGATGGTTATTGAAAAAAAATGACATCGGTTCATGAGGCAGTAGTCCACCGTACACACGAATGATTAATTATTTTTCCTTTTGATAGAAGTGGATATGGATATAGGTAATTTCAATAAAATAATAAATTATAAGTATACATAAGATAATTGATTAATTATTTTTTATGTTTTAATATGGTTTTAGGTATGTTAATTAATAAACAAAACAAAAACGATTAATTAAAAATTATACCGCTTCTTCGAACAATCTGTTTTGGTTTACACCAAAAACCACTAAAGCTAGTGTTTTTCATAAAATAATTACCTCTATAATAAGGGGGATTATTGGAAGGTATTTTTTTTGGTATTTTCATGAATTTTTTTTTTGAAATGTGAATAAATGAGAAGAAGATATGCCTTTTATAAGATCGAGGAGGGGCACTCCTAGAATTTCTCAATAGATTAAAATATAATATGACTATTCTAATGAAAAATGATTCATAATAGCCCATAAATTCCCATGTGATGAAATTTATACAATATGTTATCTCTGTTTTTATTTATTTAAGATTATTATGTTTTTAAATAATTTAATAATATATTAGTCCCATTAAATATCATTATTGTTTATTTCGATACAATTCATTACATTAACATTAAATAAACAAGACAATAAGTAAAATTCTAAAAAATATTATATTATACCCCTAGAAATTTAAGATATTTTATAATTTTTTTACTACATTAATAATATCAAATAATATTTATTTTTATATTTTTAATAATATTTATTTTATTTTTTCATTTATTAAATAATTATTACATCGATCTTGTCCAAGCATTTAAGGTTATTATTTCTTCAATAAAAATTAAAAAAATACCATGATAAAGATAAAAATTTTATATTTCAAAATAATATTTATAGTCCAATATATCCTCTTAATAACATCATACTAATAATATTAAAATTATTAAAAATAAGAGAGAGATAAGTTTGAATTTTCTTAAAATAAAATACTATACATGTCATAATATAATCCATGTTTCCACAAAAAAATATCATAAATATGACCCCTGGATGATTATGGTTTATATTTACTCTTAAAATAATATTTAGGTAAGTGTTTGGGTTAATTAATATTTTTTATCATTTAATTTTTATCAGAAATTACATAATTTACACTTTATCGTGGTAATAAAAATTATTAAGGTTACTATTAATATTATAAAAAATTAAAAGGGACCTATTTAAAAAAACTCAACAATTGATTCCAAATATAGAATTCATTTTTCAAAATCAAAAACACATAATTTATATAATTTAATTAAACCGAAAAACCACCACGAAAAATAGTATTTCAGAAAAATACCCATTTTAATTATAACATGATATTATAGGAAATTAAAGTGTAAAATCCATTTAAAAACTAAAAATTGAATATATTAAATAAATAATAACCAATTATAATTTAAAAAAATATAAAAATAATTTTACCTTGTAAATTCATTAAAATAAAATATTTTTTTCAATAAAATTTAGTTTTTTCACTATTAAATGAAAAATAAATATTTTTAGAAAATTCTCAAGATACCATCCTAAGAAAATTATTTCATAATTTATATAAAAAAATCATCAATTAAAATTATAATTTTATAATTTGGAAATTAATCTTTTAAATAAAATAAAATATGAAATGACTTTGGTAAAACCATTTCCTTTTTGTTTTTAAAAAATACATAATATATTTATAGTGAATATAACTACATAACTCTAGAATACTAGTAAATATTAAAATGATATATTCTATCATTACCTTAGTTTTTACACCATTCAAGTAGAAGCCTTATAAAAAAAATTGTAATTAAAATCTCTCACAAACATATTTTTTGAAAAAAAACTCCAAGAACATCCATTATGATGCCTCTCTTTGAGGATTTGTTACCGAGAATCCATCAAAAATTTCATTCATAGATGGTGATCACATAAAAAAATTACATGGATCCATTTTAACTCAGGATCTATATGAAATATTCTTCTTCATATACCATACCTCATTCACATGGAATTACTCCTTCGTAAATCATGCCACCTATGAAAACAATTTCTGCATTGTGTAACACATTAATGCTACATGAAGTTAGGGCTTCATAGGGATCCCTCATAAATATTCCCAATGGTACTTAGATGAAAATATGTTCGTAAATTTATTGAATCATTGAGTATCCACCCAACTATAGGTAATCAGACCTTTCATACATCATTTATGGCACTTATTTCACTTACATGGGATGAATCATCACATATAAACTTGTCAATTTTATTTCACCAAGTTTAAAGTATTAAGAATATCATTCTATTAGGGCCTTTTAATGGGTATAATCACTAAACATATTCTCATGGATTATATAATTATTTAAATATAACACCTCATTACCTTTTTTCAAGTATTCTTTGACAGTTATTTTGGTTTCCATTTTTTTGGTGGTTTGCGGTCTTCTCAAGAATAGAGATCCTTTATTAGGGAAATGACATAAATCTTTTATATATATTATTTTTTGGATTAATGGAGTCTAGGTATAAATGTTTAAATGGATTTATAAGGTTATCATTAGGTCTGATATTCCTTATGTTTTGGTTGGATGTTTTCTATAGAAAACATTGAGCATCACTACATGCTGGACACATTTATGTTGTGAATGGTTTAGATGATGTGAATATGTTGTAAGGAATATTATGTGAATCTAATATTGGGAATGAATATTTTATAGACAATATAACCTTTATATGACACGAAAATTTCAATCATGATTTAATTTAAAATGAGATTATTCCTTTTTAGCGAATCTTTGACTCAAGGGATTTCACAATGTGGAAGTGATTCATGATGTGAATTTCTTAGGTTAAACGGTTTTAAACATTCTACACTGATGAATCCATTCCCAATCAGTGAAAAAAGTTTCTTCTCAAACCCTATGGTTATTATTATATATTTGGGTGATCTTACTCTTTTCATATTTCTCTGTTTAACATTTTGTTAATGTAGTGGTTGTGCCACATATCTCGGTTAGTGGTCATTTTTCTCCATCATTAACTTTGGTTTCAGAGGAGATTATGGATTCATTTGTGTTTTAGATTCATGATTTATTAATTTTTTATCAATCCATTGATGTTTCTTGTTATTCCTTACATTTTGAATAATAGTCCATGGTTTGTCAATCTATATGGTCAAAGAAGGATAAGCTTCCATCATTCATGAGGTAGACGTATCTATGAAAGTGTTTTAAATTCATGAATTTATATATGTTTTTGTTGATACCTTTGGGGTTTATAATTGAAATGTATTTGATTTGGTTAATGGGGGTTTTAATTATATGGATGCATGGTTTTGGAAATGGTTTTGAATAAACTAAGCACATTTAAAAACCATGTGTGGGTTAGGAAATATACATAGGTAACATTAGCATGTGTGGAACCACTATGAGTTACTTTTGTGATGTTGTAATACTATTTAATGAATTGATATCATTTTTAACAAAAATATTCTCGGTTTAGGCTTATTTAATATATAATACTTATTCCCATAAGGTAGATTTGGAATGGTATGTTTTGTCATTTATACCTAGTTTATCGCATCATGTTTTATTTCATAGATATTTAATCACTCGTTTAATTTACTTGTTTTTTTATATAAATGATATATTACTGGATTTATTGAATATGGTATGCATTTATTGAAAATAAATTAAATGTTTTCCAATTGTTTTATTTATGAAAATTCTTTTAAAGATGGATTTTGTTTAATGATAGAAAATGTGCATTATTGATATTAGATGTTATATAGATTATTTGGTTGTATCATAATGGGATATATGATAACACTCTAATTTTTTATTTTTGATGTTGTATACATATTTTTTAATGACCCCGTGAAAGGTTAGATAATTTTGTGTCATTATAAGTTCTAATGTCATCTACTACCTTTATATTTAAATGGATTTATGGTGACATATGGTCACATTGAAACTTGTTTTGTCTGGTCTACATTACTTTTATATATTATCCTATTTAGATTAGGTTGTATGGATCTTGTTTTATCTCTTTATTATACATTGTAAACTAGTTTTATATATTTCTTGGGATATTTTCAAGACTTTCTTCGAGTATCCTTGTTATACCTCACAATGTGGAGGACCACCATGGGTGACTTGTCTAGTTAACCCGGATTAGTTTGTTACAAATTGGTGTTATTGGGGATGATCAACCTGAAGTTTCATAGAAATTCCTATGTTTGGATCTATGTCATGAGTATACAGGAGTTATAAATTTATGAATTCAATTTTTAAGTACAGGAAGGGGTATGGAAATCTCACTTCTGGGTCTAAATTCAAGTTACTGTGGGTGGTCAGAAAATTTTAACTAGGTTTGAGGCTTGGTGTTTGATGGAATTTTATTGGACAATATGGGATTTTTTTTAATTAAATAGTTGTATTCTAAATCCTTATATTTCATTCATATATTTCATAATTCTATTAAATTAATATCATTTTAAATCATTAATATCGATACATGATGTTTTTCATATAATTATGGAATCTAATCTTGACTGATTGGTATTGTATTATTTGTTATACAAATTCTACCTAGAAATTATCTTCCTTACCTGATGGAAGAAGTTATGATATAAGTTCCATAGGAAAATCCATTGGTGGTCCCTTCTACGTTTGAAGCTATAATCTACAATAATCAGACTCTGGGTTAATTAGGTGTTCGTAACTCGGGAAGTGTAGTGGATCATGTATCATAATTTTAAAAGCACCATCCACCTACCTTTTATGGTAACAAACGACTTCAAGAATATGATGAATAGATGGAGTGTATTGAGAGGATATTAAAATTTCAGAATAATCCTAATGACCATATGTTGGGATTTTCCATGTACTTGATTTATTGAATTAGATGGAGATGGTGGAATTCTATTCTTCATGCTAATTTTGATGAGGATCTTACCAATTTTTCTTTCAAGAAAATCTGGAACTAGAAGTTTTATCCTGAGACAATACATGGGGAAAATACCCATGAGTATTTAACTGTAGTGCAAGGAGAACATATCATTCTAGATTATTATAACCTTTTTTTGAGTTGGTTCACTTTCCCCTATTTCTAGTCACCAATTATTACATGAAGGCTCAAAGGTTTAAGTTGGAGGTCTAATATTCTATCAATGTTGATTCACATATTTCTTCTAACCTTTATGAAGGTAGTTGATAATACATCATTAGAAGTGGATGACATAGCTATAAAAAATGGTTTAGGAGGATCTTTAGTTGGTACTATCATTTATAAGGGTGTATCTTCTAGCTAGTAAAGGAAGAAAACAGGTATAAAGTTATTGTGGATTCATCTAGATAGAATCATTTTTTTTCTATCATGTGGGAATCATATTCATACAAGGACTAATTTCATGGATGATTCTAATAATTTTCATCATTATGGTAAATCTATCCATGTAAAATGTTTTTATAATAGGATTTACTAAGGATGTAAGGATGAATCCACATTCACCAAGGGCTTAAAGGTCCATACTGATTCTTTCAAGGGTTGTTGGTCTTATCCTCAAGATAAATGGGATACTCATGTGGTTAAGAAACATCAAGGACGTGATGAGAACAAATGTATTTATGTAGTGGAATATAAACTTGTGGAATTTGAATCAGGGCCAACCAGAGTTATAGATATGGTGTTTATTTCATATTATATGGTTCTCAAATTACATAACACATTTTCTACACATTCTTTCATATCATAAAATCTAGTTTACATGTTGGGATTGCATTCAAATATTATGTAATTATTGTTCGATCTTTCCATGACTTTGGAAAAGAGGTCTGAAAAAGGTTTCAGGTGTTTGAAATAACGAGTGACGATAAAGAACCCTGAGGGGGAGTGGTACTTCTTAGTGCCCGATCTTGACATATTCAAATTGATTATCTACCTGGATTGTCTGGTCAGTGTTAATGTAAAGATAGACTGTTATTAGTGTCTTGTTAAGTTCTTATCTACCGATGGGGTCACTCAAGTTTTTCAGGGTGATTGGGAATCTAGATCTGGAAGGTAGGGGCCTTTTGTTCTTTATGCTATGATAATCTCACGCAAGATATCATAGATATTATTTGATTCAATTAACCCTTGTCTGGGTAGTTAGCTACACATAGTGGAGCGTTTTTCCACTAAGGCCTTTATGTTGATTTCTCTGGTTTACCACTATAGATAGAGGTCATGTTTACTATTTCCCCACTCCTTGGCATGATTCTCATTTCTATTCCATCTTACTTTACAGATATTATTAAGTTGGTAGATCTTAATAACCATGTTGCAGATCTCATGTCTAAGGGATTTATTTTTCCTATATTTTGACCATGTTTTTTAACTTTCCTCTTTGTTGAGAATGTAGATGGGAGTTTCAAAAATTTTATAGACTATCAAATGTTAAATCAGGTTACCATCATGAAAAAATATCCCTTTCCTAGTATTGTTGATATCTTTGATCAAGTTAGAGTGAATTTTTATTTTTCAATGATTGGCCTATAGTCAGGGTACCACTAGTTGAGAGTCCAATAGAAGGATATACCTAATACAACATTTATTAGCTGATATGGTCATTTTTTGTTTCTAGTTATTCCATTCGGACTATCTAATTCCCCAATGTTGTTTATTGAATTGATGAACCAGTTGTTTTATTGGTTCTAGGATCGTTTTATTGTGGTGTTCATGGATGATATTTTTGTTTTCTCCAAGTCTATTGAGGAGAACATGAACCATTTAGATATCATTTTAGAGACCCTCGTTTGATATACATGGACATTACATTACTTTTATGGAATACTTAACACATAACAAAAATAGACACTCAAGGACCATAATAGTTTAGTGTCTTTGGAAACTTGGAACACAAGGTTTTAATCATGGTGAATGATCTTCAACATCTCCCATAACGATCATTCCCATTTGTTTCCTACCTAAAACCTTTCTTTATATCCTGCGAATAAGAAAACATAAAAAGGGTGAACTCAAATTCTCACTAAGGGTAAGCATGGAGAAAATAAAACAAACCATATACACTTGAACTTAAAAACATGACCATAATGTTTAAACATCAAAATCTTGAGTGGTGAAATAAATCTTGGTAGTACGTAAGGCATAGATCATAAAAGAACATCAATCCTGATAAAATAGCATGGGAATAAAACATATAATTTTGGCATCTATTAAGTAGATGATATTATTTCCATAGTAGCCAAGACATTTCTGCCAAGACCATGATAGTGGACAAAGTCCATTACTGAACCGGGTTTACTTGACATTCTATCCCTGTATTACTGAACCAAATTCACTTTCCATTACAGCCATGTCAATATCAGGAGATATAAATCATTATCCAATGCACTGGAGGGAGATATAGGTCCCACCCATCTCATTTTTAAATCATTCTTATGTGTGACACAACACAATCATAAATCATGCATCATAACCCAGATAATAAAATGGGTTTCCAAAGCATCATCACATCTTAACATAATCCATATAAAAAAATGGATAAATTTCATCATAAGAAAAATCAAACAATGAAAATAATAGAGACATTATACTTGAAACATGATCATACTAAATAATGTCATCTTAGATGGGAAATAGTTTTGAATAAACACTTGAAATGAATTCTTGAGGAAAATATCCTTTCTTCTTCAAAATCATTTTCTTTTCCCAAAATCCCGTGTAATTTTAAAAGAAAAGAATTTTGTTTAAAATAATCATGAACTATTATAGAGGAAGATTCCTGTAAATAATCCATTATGAAACCGTAAAAATCCATTCACGCCATATAAGATAAAAAAACATTCTTCTCGTAATTTTGCTGGAAAAGTCAAAAAGTACCTTACTTGGTAAAAAAGGAAAGATTCCTCCCATACAATGTGGTAAAAGTCAACAAAGGGTAAAAATAACTTTAAAAATACATGGAATAATGGTAATAATTTTATGAAAAAAATTAGAATATATGGATGTGAATGATAAATATAACCCCTGTAAATACTTATGAATAAACAATCTTGGATAAGAATGAGATTGGAATAATTATCCCTTACCTAATGTCAAACTTCTTCCGTATGTTTCCGAGACTCTTGTATAGTGGGTTTAAACATATTATTAACTTTTAATAGAACCATAAAAATATTTATGATATCATATATGATTCACTTATGTCTTTATATTAACCATGCATTTGAGAATTTCACGTTAAAGGAGTGGTTTGGGTAAAATCGTATAATTTATCGTATGTGTTTATACTTGTTGTTATTGATTTTATTATTACTTATATCATGATAAAATTACTTACATAATGTAAAACATGATTTATATATCATATATATTCAGGATATATATGTATATAATAGATAGATAAATGAAATGAAATACACCGTTCAGGGAGACGGTAGACCGTACGTACGCAAGAACATTGTTTTCATTTCCTTATTGAATTGAATGGAAGTAAGTAGAGTACATTATATATATATATATATATATCCATTAGAATTATTATGTCATAAATTTAATCATTATTTATTATATATATACTTTATAATCATTCTAGTATGGTTAACATGGAGAATGAATCTCATCGCGTCGTGGAAATGGTAATCCATACGTACGCACGAGCGACGATATCATTCCCATAATTGTTGAATGATATTGGAGTGCATTATATAATATCTCAGAATTAGTATCATGTAATAATAATCATATATAGTTATTATTTTCACCATTATACCCATCCAAGTAAGGTACTGGTGGAAAAACAAATTACACCATGGCGTAGAGACGGTATTTCGTACGTACGCACGCACTGTGATTTCGTTTTCTGTAGGATGGATAGAAGGTGAAATAGGTTTGTTTCATATTTATAATTACATATAATTTTATGAGTGATACTTATGTTATTACTTTATTATGAAACAACCAAAATAAGATAATGTAGAAGAAGAAATGAATTTGAAAGAATCGGTAATGGATATTACCTCTTCTTTGAGTCTCCTCTTCTAAACCACCTCTTAGGGCACTAAAGTTGGTCTTTTGAGAAGACCAAGACCTCAATAATGTATCTAGGTAATTGGATAATTGAAATTTTCAGGGGTGGCCGAGCTTGAAGGCTCAAAGTGGTGTGAGGAGGAGAGGGATGATGTGCCCTTTTATAAGAGAGGAGAGGGGCACTTTTGGAAACGTCTAAAATATTAATTTATAATAAACTCAAAAACCACTTAAAAACCACAAACAATTACTCAAATCCAAAGTTGAGATGATATAGGGTTGTAATATCATCAAACAATAAAATTTAGACATGTTTGGAATTTATTTTAAACCTTATCAAATTGATTTATCCTTATTTAATCTATTTAATTTTAATTGTGGTAATAATATCCTAAATTTTAAGTTGTTATAAATAATTACTTAGGTGTTGTGAATTTTAGATAATTAGATACATTATTACATTTTGGACTATATAAATTTCAATTTATAATTTTTAAATTTTTTTGTGATTTTTAAACAATATGTTATTTTTATAAAATAAAAATAGAGTCAATTTTGACACTATTCATTTATTTGAATTTAAATAAAATCCACACATAAGATATATTCAAACCAAAATATTTAATAGATTCCTACATGTCATATTCATCTAAAAAATTCGTGGAGAACATTACTTTGTTCATATAATATTTATCTTAATATTTTTAAAACCATTTATTTGATATTTCCCTTAATAAAATAATTACTACAACATTTTTGTATAATTATTTAATATACTTATTTATTTCATAAAATAAAATAATATTATGTAGATAAATCTAATACATTCTATAATAACACTTTTAATTTAATTTATCATTTTAAATCACAACATTTAAATTGTTATTTTTATTAAATCATGAAGGTGACAACTTTGACATCATTTAAAATAAAATAATATAATTGTAATAATCACTTTTATATGACTCTAAATGGTAAAATATTAGACCATAGGATGATTATGGTTTACATGTACACGACCAATAAGTTTTGGTCAGGTTTTTGTGCATTTTATGGACACTATTAGATTAATAAAAACTGTATTATTGATTTGTTCACTAAATAAACAATTTATGAATCACTATTGTATCACCATTAATGATAATTATTTAATCCCTAAAAATTATAAATAAATTCAAATTATGTAGATAATTTTATTAGATTTATAGTGACTATTTATTTTCTATGTTTTATGAAGTTTATCACTAAAATAAAATTATTACACTTATAAAATATAAGAGAGTGACATGTTGTCACTTTCTTTGGTTATAATAATAATTACATCATTTTCATGGTCCAAAGTCCATGAATTTAATCTATTCTAACCCTTAGGTGATATGGGTCAACTTTTATTCATCCAATATAATTTTGGCAGGTTTTATGGTAATTTTATATCTTTTTTTAACCTTAATTACCAGATTTACCTTTAACTATAGTAAATAAATATTACGGTAGTTAATATTCATAATGTATAAAAATAATAAGTAGACTATTAACATAATTTATACCTACTTATTCCAAATATGTAATAAATTTTTCCAAATTCGAAACAAAAAAGTTGCATTATTTACTTTAAAATTAATCCTGCTGTTGAGAAAATGGGTTTTAAAAGTTAAAACATTACAAAAGATTGAAATGTTTTTACCTATGAATTCAATGTAAAGTTAATGATAATGTATTGAATTATGTTAAGTGGTAAAAATATATTCTATTTACACTTTAAAAACATTAAATATTATAATTTAACCATATAAATTATCTCTATGAAAAAAGTTGTATTTAAGTAAATTTTAGCGTATTTTTACTATTCATCAAAATAGGAACGTTGTCAGAAAAATATCAAAACATTATCCAATGTAAATTTTTATATCTTGATTCAAAATAAGAACTTTATTTTGTCAAATGGAACTTATAAACATGTCAAAAATCTATATTTAATGATGGTTCACCATCAAAAGGCGTCAATGCTGCAATTTTTGAAAATTACTTATTTTACCTGATAAATTTATTTTGATCTCATACAATGTTCTATAAAATGTGTAAGATGAATTATAATGTCCTAAAATTCAAAATTTAGTTACTAATATTCATAATGGCTAGTTAATAATAATATTATAACAATATATTGTTGTTTAGTGAAACTCAGTATTGTGTACAACACATGCAATTGAGGAAGGTTGCTCTTACACGCAACACAAGCCAAGAATAGTGTTTACGTATAATACAAACTAATACAATTTTGTGTATAGAACAGGATAATTTTTGTGTGGTATACAACAAAAGAGATCAATGAAATTAAACAAATATTTTTTTCTTAAAATCTCAGGGTGTTACATTCTACCACCCTTAAAATGAATTTCGCCCTCGAAATTCATCGTGGTTATAAATGGTTTACTACATGAAAGTTTCTTTCATACAAAACCACACAGTAAAAAGGAATACTAAAAATTAATTTTAAAACTAAAGTATGAAATTTAACGGTTGCCCAAATTAGCTCATCACTAGGTTTCCACATAGGAGAACATATGTGAAAATATGGATATATAAGAGAAATATAACCATCAATATCTAATAGAGACTGGTAGAGAACATGGCTATGAAAAAGCCAACAAT
Organism: Viscum album; assembly: GCA_963277665.1. Classification (NCBI taxonomy): domain Eukaryota; kingdom Viridiplantae; phylum Streptophyta; class Magnoliopsida; order Santalales; family Viscaceae; genus Viscum; species Viscum album. The sequence goes on from OY728133.1 coordinate 1,548,090,414, forward strand.
CACAAAGACATAAATTTTTTATGATCTGAGGCACCATCTGATTCATTGGATATGAGAGTACTAGGACAACATTTTATGTTTTCAAGATCATTTCCCTATAGTTGATGTATTTTTTTCATAAGGAGAAATACTTACTTCATTTCAGTGTAATATAATTATTGGTCATTCAATGAATAATTTACACTGCATATCTTATTTAATTAAATGAAGTTGAATTTTTCATTCTTGAAGTGTTAGTAGATTATGCGATAGAATGATAGGTCATTCAATATGTCACTGTCATAAACAGGTTAGAAAAAGTTATATAAATAAGTCCATCTTATTGTGATATTAATTTTATATGGTTCTAAAAATGGACTTATACTTCATCTATCATACCGCTTAATAAAATAAAACTAGTTTATACTAACCATGAACTTTGTGTAGGCCAGTGGTAGGAGATAAAGGCCTATCACACTTCGGTTGTGGGTTCGATTACCACAACGTTGACCGACGCGATGGGTTATCACTCATCCTATGGGTTGTCCTTTTTCAAAAACTATACTATTAAAACATTCCAGAAATAATATCAAAAAAAAGTTATATCCTTAAACAATACTATCTGATGTCTTACTTAATCCATTTCATTCATTAGGCTTATCCAAAATAATTTTTTCCAATATCATAAAGAAAAAGATTACTAGAGAGGTCATATACAAAGCATGTGATTACCATCATTTATCCCTCATATATCATAAGACACGTCTTTTTGGTCATTTTACAAATGTGTGAATACCTTAATCATGTATTCTCTTGAAACATGAATTTCCATAGAACCTTACTGAAAAAAGGAATGCTGTCAAAAGTTAACTCTTTCCACATACCAAAATCCCAAAAATTCTATATACTCAAACCATGATATCACTTTGTCCATATATTAGTAATGAGCTCATTAATAACATCAAACATATTATTTTCTCCATATCCATTCATTATGTGCATATCATCTGCTTAAAAATATTTCAATCACTTTTCATGGTTACCAGTACCATATTCTTATGGAAAACCACAATGGACCAATACATAGATATTCCAATATACCATAAAATTACCTCAAGAACATTATTATTGAATTCCAATATATAAACACTTCAATCCATCCTCTTCAATGATTGTAATGGAATAAGTCCTTCCTTGATTTAGAAGTAACCTCTTATTTCAGGGAATTGAGTTGGGTAATTCCCATGTTCTCCACAGATAAGACATTGAACTCTATAACAGTTTGTCACTCGATGACCCTTCTCCCCACAAATAGAACATCTTCCCCTCCATTTGATGTATTCATCAAGGATCCTATTCCCTTATTTATAAATCTCAATCTTCCGTTCTCTATTCTCCTCACCATGCGAACATGAAAAAAGGTCCATCTTCCTCTTATTTGATGAATTAGGAATACCACTAAAGTTCACCTTGTTAATCATATATCGTGATGACTGATTCGACATAATCACACTGTCTTTCTTTCTAGGCATTACACAATTTCATTGCTCATAGTCACCAATTTTTCCATTGGATTCAATGTTGACCCAATTCCTTCTGGTTCCCTCCATTTACTAAAACCAATAACCATGGTGTAAGAAATAGTTAAAATAACGAGGAACCACATAATCATAAAAAGTATAACTTATCACACATTATTTAATCCATGACACCTTAGGTTCACCCTAGTTTATTCAATATCATCAACATAATTCTAGGGCTATAACCTATATTTATACTAAACCTTAGGGACATCCCTTTACATACCTTAGAAATATCTCTAGGGATCTCACTAAAGTTTTCACATCCTAGTTTCCAAAAGTTAACTAAACCTTTCCTCTGATACCAACTGTAAAGACCCAAATCTTGATGTACATGGACATTACATTACTTTTGCGGAATACTTAATACATAACACAAATAGACACTCAAGGACCGTAATAGTTTAGTGTCTTTGGAAATGTGGAACACAAGCTTCTAATCATGGTGAAAGATCTTCAACACCCCCCATAAAGATCTTTCCATTTTTTTTTCTTACCTAAAACCATTCTTAATATCCTGGGGAAAAGAAAACATAAAAAGTGTGAGATCAAATGATCAGTAAGGGTAAGCATGGAGAAAATAAAACAAACCATATACATTTTAACTTAAAAAAATGAACATAATATTTAAACATCAAAATATTGAGTGGTGAAATAAATATTGGAATTACATAAGTCATTGATCATAAAAGAGCATAAATCATGATAAAATATCATGGGAATAAAACATATAATTGTGGAATCCATTAATCACATGAACCGGGTTTACTTGCCATTTCAGCCCTGTATTAATGAATCAGATTCACTTACTGTTCCAGACTTGTCTATATCATGAGATATAAATCAATACACAATGCATTGGAGGGAGATATAGGTCCCACCCATCTCATATTTAAATCATTCTTACATGTGCCACAACACAATCATAAATCATGCATCATAACGCAAATAATAAAATGGGTTTCATAAACATCATCCGATCTTAACATAATACATATAAAACAAATGGATACATTTCATCATAATAAAAAGAAAACCATGAAAATAATAGAGAAATTATACTTGAAACATAATAATACTAAATAATGTCATCTAAGATGGGAAATATTTTTTAATAAACACTTGAAATGAATTCTTGATGAAAATATCATTTCTTCTTCAAAATCAATATCTTTTCTCAAAATGCCGTGCAATTTTAAACAAAAAGAACTTTGTTGAAAAGAATCATGAAATATTTTAGAGGAATATTCATGGAAATAAGGCATTATGAAACTATAAAAATCCATCCATGCTGTATATGTTAAAAAACATTCTTCTCTTACTTTTGATGGAAAAGTCTAAAAGTACCTTATATGGTAAAAAAAGGAAAGATTCAATCCATACAATGTGGTAATAGTCAACAAAGGGTAAAAATAAGTTTAAACATACATGGAAGAATGTTAAGAATTTTATGAAAACAATTTTAGAATAAATTGATGTGAATGATAAATATAACCCTAGTAAATACTTATGAATAAACAATCTCGGATAAGAATGAGATTGGAATAATTATCCCTTCCCTTATGTCCAATTTCTTCTATAGGTTTCCGAGACTCCTGTACAGTGGGTTTAAACATATTATTTACTTGTAAAAAACCATAATAATATTTATGATATCATATATGATTGACTTATGACTTTATATTACCCGTTCATTTGACAATTTCACGTTAAAGCAGTGGTTTGGGTAAAATCGTTTCATTTATTGAATGTGTTTGGACTTGTTGTTCTTGATTTTATTATTAATTACATCATGATATACTTACTTACAGAATTTAAAACATGATTTATATATCATTTATATTCAGGATATATATGTATATAATAGATAGATAAATGAAATTAAATACATCGTTCATTGAGACGTTAGACCGTACGTACGCATGAACGTTGTTTTCATTTCCTTATTGAATTGAATAGAAGTAAGTAGAGTACACACACAAACACACACACACAGAGATATATATATATATATAAATCAAGTAGCATTATCATGTCATAAATTTCATCATTATTTATTATATATATACTATATAATCATTCTAGAATGGTTAACATGGAGAATGAATCTCATCGTGTCGTGGAGACGGTAATCTGTATGTACGTACGAGCGACGACATCATTCCCATAATTGTTGAATGGTATTGGAGTGGATTATATAATATCTAAGAATTATTATCATGTTATAATAATCATATATAGTTATTATTTCCACAATTATACCCATCCATGTAAGGTGGTGGTGGAAAAATAGATTACACCACAGTGTGGAGATGATATTCCGTACGTACCCACGTGCACGGTGATTTCATTTTCAGAAGGATGGATAGAAGGTGAAATAGCATTGGTTCAAATTTATAATAAAATACCAGTATATGAGTGAAAATTATGTTATCACTTTATTATGAAACAACCAAAATAAGAGGATGTAGAAGAAGAAATGAATTTGAATGAATCGGTAAAGGATATTACCTCTTCTTTGACACACCTCTTATAAACCTCCTATTAGGGCACTAAAGTTGGTCTTTCGAGAAGACCATGACCTATATTATGTATCTAGGAATGTGTAGAATGGAAATTGATAGGGGTTGGACAAGCTTGAAGGCTCAATGTGGTGTGAGGAGGAGAGGGAGGAGGTTCCCTTTTATAAGAGAGGAGAGGGGCACTTTTGGAAACCTCTAAAATATTAATTTATAATAAACTCAAACCCACTAAAAATCCACAAAAAATGACTCAAATATGAAGATTAAATGAGGTAGGGTTTTAATCTCGTCATCCAATAAAATTTAGACATGTTTGGAATTTATTTTAAACATTATCAACTTGATTTATCCTTATTTAATCTATTTAATTTTATTTGTGGTAATAATAATCAAAATTTTAAATTGTTATTAATAATTACTTATGTGTTGTGAATTTTCTAAAATTAGATATATTATTACATTTTAGACCATATAAATTTCAATTTATAATTTTGAAATATTTTTGTGATTTTTAAACAATATGTTATTTTTATAAAATAAAAATAGAGTCAATTTTGACACTATTAATTTATTTGAATTTAAATAAAATACACAGAGGATATATTCGAAAAAAATATTTAATAGATTCCTAACATGTCATATTCATCTAAAAAATCATGGAGAACATTAATTTGTTCATATTATATTTATTTTAATATTTTTAAAATCATTTATTTGATATTTCCCATAATAAAATAATTACTACAACATTTTTTGTATAATTATTTAATATACTTATTTATTGCATAAAATAAAATAATATGATGTAGATAAATCTAATATATTACATAAGAATACTTTTACTGAAATTTATCATCTTAAAATCACAACATTTAAATTGTTATATTTATTAAGTCATGAAGGTGACAACTTTGACATCACTTAAAATAAAATAATATAAGTGTCATAATCGCTTTTATAAGGCTCCAAATGGTCAAATATTCGACTTTTTGATTCTTATGGTTTACATGTACACTACCAATAAGTTTTGGTCAGGTTTGTGTGCCTTTTATGGTCACTATTAGATTAATAAAAACTGTATTATTGATTTTTTCACTAAATAAACAATTTATGCATCACTATTGTTTCACCATTAATGATAATTATTTAATCCCTAAAAATTATAAATAAATTCACATGATTTAGATTATGTTATTATATTTCCAGTTACTATTTATGTTCTAAGGTTTAAGAAGTTTATCATTAAAATAAAATTATTACACTTATAAGATATAAGAGAGTGACATGTTGTCACTTTCTTTGGTTATAATAATAATTACATCATTTTCATGGTCCAAAGTCCATGAAATGAATCTATTCCGACCCTTAGGTGATATGGGTCGACTTTTATTCATCAAATAGTATTTTGACAGGTGCTAGGGTAATTTTATAATCTTATTTTTACCCTTAATTACCTGATTTACCTTTAACTGTAGTAAATAAAAATTACGGTAGTTACTATTCATAATGTATAAAAATAAAAATTAGCCTATTAACATAATATGGAACTACTGATTCAAAATATTGAATCCATTTTTACAAATTCAAAACACAGAAGTTGCAGTTTTTAATTTAAAATTAATCCCTCTATTGAGAAAATGTGTTTTAAAGGTTAAAACATTGTAAAAGATTGAAATTTTTTTACCCATGAATTCAATGTAAAATTAATGATAATGAATTGAATTATATTAAATGGTAAAAATATATTCTATTTATACTTTAAAACCATTCAATATTATAATTTAACCATATAAATTATCTCGATGAAAAAAGTTGTATTTAAGTAAAATTTCACGTGTTTTTACTATCCATCAAAATAAGAACGTTGTCATAAAAATATCAAAACATTATCCCATGTAAATTTTTATATCATGATTCAAAAGAAGAACATTAGTTGTCAAATTGAATTTATAAACTTGTCAAATACTAGATTTAAAGCTGGTGCGCCATCAAAAGGATGCAAAACTGCATTTTTTGAAAAATACTTATTTTACATAAAAAAATTATTTTCTTCTCATACCATGTTCTATAAAATGTGTAAGAATAATTATAATGTCATAAAATTCAAAATTTATTTACTACTATCCATAATGGATAGTTCATAATAATATTATGACAATATATCGTTGTTTAATTAAACTCAGTATTGCGTACAACACACACTATTGAGGAAGGTTTCTCTTGCATGCAACAAAAGACAAGAATAGTGTTTGCGTATAATAAAATATAATAAGGTGTTGCATATATCAAAAGCTATTTTTAGTGTGGAATACAACATAATACATCAATTAAATTAAAAGAATATTTTTTTAAAAAAAATCTCGGGGAGTTACAATCAGTCTTAGAACTTTGAGGGAACATCATATATATGGTAAACATCCCAAATGAGAGTTTTAGATTGAAGAAGTAAACGTTATAGGGAATGTTATATCTGAGAGGGGAATCTTTGTGGATCCTAAAAAGGTATAGGAATTTATGTCCTTAGAGAATCCCGTAAATGTGTTTGAGATCAAAAGCTTTTTGGGGTTGGATGGTTATTACATGTGGTTTGTTCAGTAATTATATAATATTCCATCTATAATGATAGATTTAACCCATAAGAGCGTAATTTTTGGTAGTAATGAAAATTTTCAGAAATATTTTGAGGAACATTATTGGATATTGAATTGAGCTTCAGTTTTGATTCTTTCAAAACTGGGTATGGGTTATGATGTTTTCTTCAATGCTTCTAGTATAGGTTTGGGGTGTATCTTGATGAAAGTAACACCAGTGGTAGCCTATGGATATCAACAATTAACCCCTCTTGAGAAGAACAACCTTAACCCCACAATTTTGTAGGTTGTGGTTATTCATGCACTTAAAATATGGAATCCCTATCGCTCTGGGGAGTATTTCTAACGTATTCTGATCATAAGAGCCTAAAATATATTTTTAATCAGAGGGATCTGAATATGAGACTGAGACACTAGGTAGAGTATCTTCAAACATTTGATTTGGATATATTATACACTCCTAGAAAATGGAATGTGGTATCTAATTCCTTTAACATTAAATTACTGACACAAGCCATAAAGGGGTATTTTGGGGAGTGGTATCTGATGAGTTTTTTAGTTGAGATAATATTTCTAGGGGAATTGGTTGGTAGATAAGTTTTATTATCTTGGATGAAAGATGAATCATATATAGATTAGTGATTTTGGCTCTATAAGGTGATATAAAATGAGTTCCAACTCCTTATTAAACACATTTATTGTGGAGAGACCTCATGTAGTTGGTGTCGGTCTCCCATTAGTGCTTCGTGTTTTGAAAACAGGTTGGTTGTTCCTTTTTCCATGAGTTTGGAATTGATGGATACTGTAAACCATTCTTATTGGTCTATACACACTAGGGATTCCAATATGTATCGTGATTTGAGACATCGGTATTGGTAGACCTGGATGAGATGGTCGATTGAAGATTTTGTATCACTATGTCTTACTTGTCATAGAATTAAGGAAAAACAGCAGATACCTCTTGGTTTATTATATCACTTACCCATTCTGATATGGAAATGGGATAAAATTTTTATGTATTTCTTCATTGCTTTACCACATAATCCAATTAGGAATGATTTTATTTGGTTGATCATTGATAGACTCACAAAATTAGAACATTTTCTACATATTGATGTGATAATTAATGTGTAAAATCTTGGGGACATATATGTATGAGAGATTGTGAGACTATAAGGGTTTCCCTCTATGGGTTTTTTCAGAGGTACTTGAGGTTTACATACAGGTTTTTGAAAGGATTCTATGAGTTTATGGGTTCAAAGTTGAAATTGAGAACAATATATCATCCAGAGATTGATGGATAGAAATAGGGAGCTATATTGGTTCTTATAGATATTATTCAGGCTTGTTTTCTAGATTTTGATGGTTCTTGGGGAAAACACTTTCATTTAGTTGAGTTTTCCTATTGAAATAGTTATATGGATTTAATCAAAATGGTTTACTTTGAAGATTTTATAGGTAGCCCTGTATATCTCACTTATATTGGGAAGAGTTAGTAGAGAAATCCTTGTTTTAGAAAATTCCTATTTAGGAGGTAATATAGAGGGTGAATTTGATCAAGAATAGACTGATCACAAAATAGATTCATCAATAATTTTAAGTGGATCGTCATCACTGGTCGCATGTTTTTGATGTTATGATTTTGTCTTTATTAGAGATTCACATTTCTTGGCACATCATTGATTGGGTAAGTAGGGTAATTTGGCTCCGAGGTTTGTGGTACCCTTTGAGATCATTGGATGACTATGAAAGGTGGCCTATCAGTTGTATTTACTATCTCATTTCTCTTCCATCCACAATGTGTTTCATTTTTCCCAACCAAGAAGGTATCGAGCAGATCCTTTTCATGTGATTTCTGAAAAACCTAGTTTTTATGATCACAAAATGATGTTTATTATGATAATAATGAGTTTTATGTATTATGGTAGAATTTTATTATTTAAATAATATTGGTGATAATCTTGGATAAGGATGGAAAATATTATTCTCCATACATAACTCACAATTGAGGTTGAATCATCACTGACAATGACTCACCATTGGGGATAAATCATCATTAGTGTGAAAATATAGTTAGGTGTTAAAAACACCAACTGATATTGATAAGACCCCATAAGAATAGATTTTTGACAATGTATGTAAAATAAATCACCTCTAGAGGATGACTCCCCATTGAACCCAAAATTTGACAAAGTGTTAGAATAACCTACCTTCAGAGGTGATTCACCACTGGAATGAAAATTAGGATATGTTTCAAAAATAACTACCACTTGAGTAAATTCACCATTGAAGTTGAACATCCACAAAAATGGAAATTTGTTAATGTGTTGGAATGATCTGCCATAGAGATCTCTCAATGTTGTTCCTAACTCACCACCAGCTCAAGTCACCGTTAGATATTTCCTCACCATTAAAAGGACTCACAATCACTGTTTTTATTTATTTTGAATTAAATATTTCTAAAATATATATTTTCAAATTTAATATATATATTTGTTCTAATTATTATTATTAATCTATTTAAGATTTTTATTAATGTGTGTTTCAGTCATTTAGTATGTGGAGCATAAGATTCAGATGATTCTTCATGCATGATGCGGTTAAATGAAGTAGCATACATCCCAATGTAGTATCTATAAGTGTACACATATATATTCAAATACACTAGAAGTGAACTAAAAATACATTGAATTATCCTGAAGTGTGCCACTTTCTGAAACATACATGAAGCATTCTTTCCTACACACATTTTTGAGGAAGTGGAGCACATTAAACATTCAGTTCATTCCTATAGTCAAAACAAAAGGTTTTATGACACTATTTTCTACATTGATTATTAGAATCATAAATCAATATCCTATTCATACTATACTCAAAGAGTCACAATATTTAGAGCTTATGATACCAAGCAACAATATCTTCTTTACACCTTTATTTTCTTTGGATATTTATTTTTATTTACATTATGAGCAGTGTGTTTTTTACTCTGTATTTAACACACACAATGTCTCATGAGATTTAATAGTAAGATACTCGATATCTTCTCAAACTCTATTTACACCCGTTTTCCCATGTATTGTGGAAGAGGTCCCTATGTTTCATATAGTCTTGTATTCCCACAGTTGTTGTTGAAGAGGTCTCTATAGGACCTGAACAACTTTTCTTTTGTACACCTGATCCAGGTTGTGGATTAAATATTATTTTTATAAAATCTTCTTGGAAGAAATTTATTTCCAAGTGGGGAGTATTAGGAATCATCTTGATACTGAACCTCTTCTATTTTATTCCATTTTGTGTTTCGTTTTATTTATAAGTTTTAAATTGAATCTATTTTAAATTAAAAAAAACACTACTATGATAGTTTGTCCTAATTATTGTTTTTATAATGTTTTTATCAAGTAAATAGAATTCAAAAGTTAAATTAGTTTTCAAGATTATTTTAAATAACACTTAATGAATATTTGGTAAACCTTTTAGAATAACATAGCTCATACCTATATGATATTTTTATTAACTAGGTTGTTTTAATTAATTAGGGTATTTTATTTAAACCTATTTTAGATATAAATTTTTTATGGGTACTCAATTCACACACCCTCTTGAGATACTAAATCCAACTAAAAAATGGTATCAAAGGCTTTTCATAATCCTTTAAAAAGTGATTTTATTTATTTTAATGATATTATATTTCTGTCATTTCTAAATTTTATTAATTAAATTGATAATAGAGAAGAAGTTTATAATTCTAGTAAGCCTCCTTTATTTAATGGTAATAATTATGGTCATTGAAAAATAAAAATGAAAAGTCATATTCTATAGTGGATAGATATGAGATACCTAAGATTCATAGAAAATATTGGTATGATGCTACTAAGATTGCATATAATAATAACTGCAATGCCATGAATGATCTTTACTATGATTTTGGAGATGAATAATTAAATAGGATATATTATAGAAAAACTTCTTTTGAAATTTAAGATACATTGTCAATTTCACATGGGGGGACTACAAATGTGGTAGAAATGATATTGAATACATATATAAATAAATATAATTCTTTTAAGATGAAACCTGATGAGATAATTTCAGATATGTGTCACAGATTCATTAAAATAGTTAATATAATGAACTCATTGGGGAATCCAGTGTCAGATAAATACCAAATCATGATACTACTGATATGTCTTCTGATGATATGGATATGGACATCTATTTCTATAAGGGATTCCTATGACATAGGTAAACTACATATCATGGAATTGATCAGGATGTTGATGATATATGAGGATGAACTTAAGGTCAATTGTGAAGAATATGGTGAACCAAAGAGAAAATCAGTTTCGTTGAATACTACTGCATTCAAAAAAAAATTGAAAAGAAAAGGTATTAGTGGAAATCTCCTGGGATAATGAATCCCCAATTAATAGTGATGAGTAAATGTCCAATCTTCCCCAAAGGTTTAAGAAGTTATATAAGAAGAATAAATTTTATAGGGATGAATGTTGGAATGGAGATTAAGGTAACATAGTAACTTGGAAAAAGGAATTCAAAATAGATTACAACACAAATGATATAACCTGTTATCAATGTAATTTAAAAGGAAATGTTGAGGAATACTGTACTAAGTTGAAATACTAGATTAAGTATGAGGACAAGGATAGAAAATATAAAAAACCCACGAGATCCACATGAAGTGCCTTTAAGAACACCTACAATGACTCAGACTCATGTCATGAAGAGAATCATGACTGAACCAAATTTTTCTTCATGAAAAATGTATTTGAGATACCTGTTGTATCTCCAATACATAATTCTACTCACTCTGCAAATGAAAATGATGATTATATTTAAATAGAAGATGTTTATATGTACTGAAACATGCTTGAGGATACTTTTAATGAAATCAAATACAAATATAATGTTTCTAAGAAACAACATGATTTATCATATAGTATTAGAACTATCCTCACTATAGAAAAAGGGATGAATGGTCAATTGTTAAAGGAAAATACTGAACTAAATTTCCAACTGATCAACTTGAGAATTAATTGGAAAGATATAAAAATGGAATAGAAACACTTACTCAATTTTTATGAAAAAAAATTCCCCTAAATATATTATTAGTATAATATATAAACATGGGCAGGGAAGTGTTTCTATGAGAAAATTTGTTTCTATGTATAAATATAAAAATTCTACTACTAGTTTTTATTCAAAAATAACTAATAGAGTTTTCATTTTAAAAGTCTACAATATTATTATAGAAATCCATTATAAAAATGTTGGTTCTTAAGGATTTAATCAATAACATAGTCAAACCAAAGAAAATATGGGAACCAAAATTATTCATTGAATAAACTTTATTTTGTAGGAAAACTGCTTAAGGAGCTCTTGTAAGAATTAATGGTTCTTAGATAGTGATCGTTCTCGCTATATTATAGAAGATTACTCGAGCTTCATGATCCTGAAAACGTTGATAGTGTTCATGTAAATTTTGTGGTAATGTTAAAGGAAATATTATCAGCCTTGGCCAAATTAGTAAAACCAAATCGATTCTAATTTATAAAGAAATTTTTGTTGATGGTTTAAAATATAACTTTCCTAGAATATGACAATTAGGTGATGATGGTTTTCATGTGAAATTTGAAAATAATTTTTATTATGTGTTTTCATTCCCAAAATTCATTCATGTTTACTAAATTGAGAAATGATCATTTGTATTTTGTTAATATTAATTATTTGATTTCTCAAAATTTTCCTTGATTAAGAGACTTTCATAGAGAATATTGGATTTTTCATAAGATATTAGGCCACTTTTAAATTCACTCACATATAAATCTTACTAGGAAAGGGTTAGTCACAGATATACTAAAACATTAATTCCCAAACAACAAATTTTGTAACCCCTATTAAAAAGGGAAACAACACAATATTTATTTTAAATTGAAGAAAGAAGTTTCAACTTATCATCCTCTTGAGATGGTTGACATGGACTTATGAGGACCATATATAGTTTCTAGTTTAAATGGGAATAAATATGTATATGTTCAGGTAGATGACTTTTCTAGGTATACATGGCTATTCATTTTGTCTCACAAAAGTGAATCTTGTTCTAATTTTACTAATTATGATAAATCTGTAGAAAACATAAGTGGACTTAGAATTAGGATAATAAGAAGTAAAAATGGTTTTGTGTTTGAAAATCAAAACATTGAATCCTTTTTCTCACAAAATGGCTATTGTCACAACCTCTATGATTTAAGGAACCCTCATAAGAATGGAGTTGTAAAAAAATAAATATAACACTTTAATAGAAAGCTAATACTATTCTTAATGAATATGAATTACCTTTTTTACTTTTAGTTAGAGGGTGCAAACAAAACCTATTTTATAATCAGTAGGGTTTTAATTATACCAATCTTAAATAAAAACCCTTATAATATTTGGAATTTTAGGAAACCTAAGGTTAATTACATTAGAGTTTTTTGGAGAATTGTTTTATTCGTAACACTATGGATAATATTTACATGTTTTCCTCCAAAAGCGATGACATAATTTTCCATGGTTATTTAACATCTAATAAATCTTGTAGAGTTATTAACAAAATAACCATGATAGTGAAAGAGTATATCTATATCAATTTTTATGTGATAGATGTACATGATACTAAGACTTATTTACAAAAACCCTGGGAATATTTATCCAATTTGAACTTAAACTCCAAACATTCTGATTCTAATATGAAGCATGTAGTAAAATCATCCAATTAAGAGGAACTTCTAGAACTTAAACCTAAACATATAGAGAACCCTGAGCTGACCAGACCTTCTTATTTTTTTGTTTATTTTAACTCTTAAATACAATCATATAGATGATTTTATTGGATACTTAGATAGATGTCCACAAACTAGACCTTTTCTAAGAAACCAGGTTGAACATCAAGAATTATTTTTATAGCTTAACCTAAGAATATCATGGATGAAATTAAAAATGTTTTTTTGGTTAATGTTTAGGCATTAAGAACTTAATCAATTTTAATGAAAAGAAGAATTTTAAATTTTTGATATACCCAAAGACTATAGGTTTCGGGCGCAGCAGAAGCGCATTGGTGGGTTAGCCCAACTTTAATTTTAACGTTAAACAATGTTCAAACCAAGATCTGTCACAATATAAAACGCCAAATCTTTGGAATATAATGAAGAATGAAAAGAAAATAATAGTCCTGAAACCCTTGAGGAGGATCATCATATGTTGATTATAATTAATTTAATTAATGAAAAAGAATTACCTCGTTGGAATTCATTCTTCGTTGATGTGTCCGGTCACGATTCGGTGATCCTTCGTTGTATCGTAGAATCCAAGTGTCAGATTCCTCTAGCAGTGATCCACATGTGTGTAACATATCTCTGGACTTCGCTGAAGGGATCTCTGAGTGCTAGCGCGGAAGAACCTTCACTTGCGATGTCCGCCTTCGACCACCTTGATCCGGTGGAGGATCTTTCTCTCGTAACATGAGGGCGTTCTTTGTGGAAAGAGAATTCTCTCTTGGCTTGAGAATATTTCCAAATCCGTTGTGCACAACAATGGCTCTCTAAAATTTTGGGGTTGCGAGGATATTTATAATCAGGTTTAAGGTTAATAGAGTTATGATAATAAATAAACGCGTTACGCGTTTTATTTATTTCATTAACTCTTATTAAAAACCCCCATGTCGAATTATTAATTCCTTGACATGCTCCCACGCTGATTATAATAAATATCATTTAATAAAACAATATTAAATCCTCAAAATCCCAACTGGAAAAACTACACAGCGTGTAATAATTAATACATGGTGTGTAGTTGTTTTCCATAAAACTACAAGGCGTGTATATTTAATATACATGGCGTGTACTTTTATTTTCAATTTTTCTCCACCACATTTATTAGACCTTGAGTAATGACTATTTATTTCTTAAATAAATGTAACTTAATTAATCACTAATAAATATATTATTTCATCCACAATATATTCTCTCGAATAAATAGTGTCAAAATAAATGCGATCAAACATACTTAAATAATTATTAAACCACAGTCGGGAATAATATTTATTTAATTTGTTAAATTAATATTTAACTGAGATACATGGACACACTTAGTGTGTGACCCTCTAGGCCTCTTTCTCAGTGGCATTAGGTTGAGCCTGCCTGAAGTCCAAGGTTAGCGTCTAGAAACACGCCAAGGCACCCATAGAGAAAGAAGTTAGCACTGCAATGATGTGTCACCTCCTACGAACGCTTACTGTGCAATATAATCACTTTGTCTTGATATCTCCAATCAAGCGGGTTGCATGCTAGTTCCATCAACCCATGTGCTTGATTATTCTTTATTTGACTTCCCTGAATTGAACTTTCCCATACCTTATCATGGCCATGGTTTTATTTAGGCTATATCAATTCCATCAAAGGGCCTGAGATATCTACTTCCGTTATGGAACGAAAGGGGCAAATCCTTTCTCGCATTTTCTATTAATGCAGTATTAATCGTGACGCACCCAACGTATCCTACCTCTCTGCGAATAGTGTGTCGTCACAGTTTTCGTCAATACATCTAAGTGTGTGAGTTGTAATACCCATTAATAATAATCTTAAAGTCTAAGGATCAATACACATGTCCGCAGATAGGAACATCCAATGACACTATGAAATGTGGATTTCCAACTGGTGGGTCTCGTTCTCATAATATCCTCCTGGATATTACCAAGGGCGCACACCATGAGAAGGTGCCTCAAAGTTTTATGAGTCTTCACCCCTAATGACCTGTATTATTTGTGTCCCTCAAATAATATCATTCGGCCATAGAACATACATTCAAGAACAGTGTTATGGAACTTATGGGTTCTCATAATAGTAGGGATCCTCTACGACCCTTTAATGCAACAGTTGTCCTTAGGACATTATCACATGACATGTCATGCAGAATAACAATCAAGATGTGATAAGGTTTTATTTAATGAATAAACTACAAAGTAGTTGGTTCTAGACCACCAAATCCAACAGACTCCCACTTAGACTAGATCCAACTGCTAACAACCTTTAACCCTCTATCTCCCACATGATATTCATGCTTATGCTGAGATAGGCCTTTATTCATGGGTTCCGCCACATTCTCTTCTGTGGACACTCTGCTCACTTCAACTTCACCCCTTTGATAGAAATCCCTCAAGAGGTGATACTTTTGGAGTATGTGCTTTGTCCGTTGATGTGACCTTGGTTCTTTTGCAAGAGCCACCACTACAGTATTATCACAATACAATGTAATGGGATCTTTACTTCTAGGAACCACATCAAGCTCCTGGAAAAAGTTCTGAATCCATACGACTTCCTTGGCTGCATCAGAAGCCACTATATACTCAGACTCCGCTGTAGAATCGGCGACAACTGGATGCTTTGAACTCTTCCATCTCACAGCTCCTCCATTGAGACATAAAACATATGTAGATTGTGACTTCAGATCATTATGATCTGTTTGAAAACCAGCATCAGCATACCCTCTGATGACAAGCTCCTCATCTCCTCCATACACCCGGAACATATCCTTAGTTCTTCTCAGATACTTAAGGATAGTCTTAACAGCAGTCCACTGCTCTTCTCCTGGATCTTCTTGATATCTACCTACTATGATCAGTGCATATACAACATCAAGCCTGGTATATAACATGGCATACATGATGGATCCTATAACTGAAGTGTATGAGATCTTTCTCATCCTATCTTTCTCCTATTGTGTCTAGGGACACATTTTCTTAGAAAGATGTAAGCCATGTGACACTGGAACCAATCCCATCTTGGATTTTTCCATAATAAATCTCTTTAGTATCTGGTCAATGTATGTACCCTGACTTAGTCCAAGAAGCCTATTGGATCTGTCACGAATGATCTTGATCCCTTGAATGTAGGCTGCTTCTCCTAAGTCCTTCATGGAGAAATACTTGTTCAACCAGTCCTTAACTGACTGTAAGGCTGGTATGTCATTTCCAATAAGAAATATGTCATCAACATATACCACTAGGATGACGACCGCATTCCCATTAAACCACTTATAAACACATGGATCACATTCATTCTTAATGAAACAAAATCCCTTTATGGATTCATCAAATTGAATGTTCCATGACCTGGATGCTTGCTTCAATCCATAAATGGATTTCTGAAACTTGAAAACCCGTTTGTCTTCACCTGGTGTCACAAACCCTTCTGGTTGTGTCATATAGACATCTTCCTGAAGGTTCCTGTTAAGGAATGCTGTTTTGACATCCATCTGCCAAATCTCATAGTCATGGTAAGATGATATAGAAAGTATGATTCTTATGGATTTAAACATGGCAATTGTCGAGAAGGTTTCATCACAGTCAATTCCTTGACGCTGTCTGAATCCTTTAGCCACTAGCCTTGCATTATAGGTGCTAACTTGACCTTCCATGTCCAACTTTCTTTTGAATACCCATTGGCATCGAATAGGATTTACATCAATTGGCTCATCGACCAGAACCCAAACTTGGTTCTGATACATGGAATCCATCTAAGAATTCATAGCTTCTAGTCATCTTGCAGCTTCTGAGCTTTCTACTGCTTCCTTGTAGGATAGAGGTTCATCATTGTCCAACAATAATGATTCACTATCCTCGGTGACTAGGAAACCAAATCTATCTGGTTCCCTTACCTCTCTTGAGCTCTTACGCAGTACTTGTGTTTCTAGAACCTCTTCCACGGGGACCTTTGGAACTTGTTCCTATACCAACTTCTGTGTATCTTGAGCATCAACTTCGTTGAATGTAACGCCCCGACCCTAGCTACCCAGAGTCGGTGCATTATTTCGTAACATTGGCATGATCACAAAAGATCAAGTCTCGAAAGACCGATTAGTTTAGTAGCCTTGGAAACACTAGATACATTCATAAGTCTTACATTACATCATAAAGTGAAAAACTAATAACACAGTCTTCATAGTCCACACTCATATCCTCTTCTGACTATCTCTGCAGGTCATTCCTAAAATACTTCTTCACATCCTGGAAAATATTAAAACATTGAAAGGGGTGAGCTCAGATGCTCAGTAAGGATCACAATATAGCGGAAGCTTTCATCAATAAACATAAACATTTAAGGCAATGTATAACTAAAACAAAAGCCTTTTAAACATGAACTTCAACATAATATGGAAAAAGTAAAATGAGATAATGCTATTCACTTCTTCACATGGATATTCTACTGGTCGAATAATCACATGCAATATCAATAACCGCTTTCATAATTATGAATGCATAATGCCAGACTATCATAACCACTTATCCAAGGCCTCGTGCCAAGACCACAAATAAGATTTTGTCAAGGCCTCGTGCCAAGACACTAGTTTCTCTCATAAGACCTGCCGATGCATCGAGGAGCTATAGCGGGCTCCACCCGTCACTTATTAAGTCCAATGCACTCCTCATATGAATAGGTTTAAACATATCATAAACCATAACATAATCGTATCAC
Organism: Viscum album; assembly: GCA_963277665.1. Taxonomy (NCBI): domain Eukaryota; kingdom Viridiplantae; phylum Streptophyta; class Magnoliopsida; order Santalales; family Viscaceae; genus Viscum; species Viscum album. The sequence goes on from OY728133.1 coordinate 1,548,108,611, forward strand.
ATGAAACATGCATAAATGAAACATAACATTTCCACATTTCAATCACAAGATTTCAATACAACACATTGATATAATAAAAACTCTTTCAAAACCATTTTCAATACCAAAATAAAATAAAGTTAAAACTTTGTATTTATTTTTCATTAAAAAAAGTGATGGCTTGTAGAGGGAGCCGAAACTCAAATAATGGTCACGGCGGCGGAGAAGTCGTTGTCGCCGCATATGTACGGAAAGAAAAACATTCCCTTTTTGTCGTTTAGTAAAACGCTTCATATAAAAAATATTCCTTTTGAATAAATGTAAAAGTCAAAGGGGTTTATACACCGTATAAAAGAAAGTTGTGTATAAAACCAAATATGTCTCAATGAAAGGAGATTGAGACGAAGTCCTTAAAAAGATCATTTTTAAAATAAAATAGATCTATTATGTTTATTCACTATAGGTACACATAAAGAATAAAAAATAAGACATAACAATATCATGACATAATTTGAAAGTAGGAGATTAACCCAAAGAATGGAAGTTGGGTTAAGAAAATCCCTTACCTTGCGTCCTGTCCTGACTCGACCATTCTTTAACCTCCTGAATAATAAACTAGAGTTAATTCCTATTTACTTAAGAACCTTTTTCATGTTCATTATTCCTTTTATATCCCTTATTACCATGTTATGAACATTATGTAATTATTTAAGTTTATAACGGTCATTTTGTCGATCTTAGGTACTTGAGTCAAAAATAACATTCTTATAATTACAAGTTGTTCATGTGGTGATATATCCATTATATCCAGAATTATATTCATGATATAGATATCATATATCTCATATATATCCAGTATATACATGCATTTATAATATTCCATAACGTTTAGAGGTAATAAATGAAATGCACCGTTCATGGAGACGGTAAGCCGTACGTACGCATGAACGCTACTTTCATTTCTATTTCATATTTAATGAAATAATAATGATATAAAGGTATATTATAATTCTAGTATAACATCATATATAATATCATTTAATCCATCCTTTATACATCTCACATACGGCATTAACGATTCAAATCACTTTGAGGGGGCGGTAGTCCGCACTTCCTAAAATGAAATTATCGCGTTTACCCATAATGGAAATCATAAAGTATTCCATAAATGAGAAATACAGAAGCATAAGTAAAAAATAAAAATATTATATATCATATATAAATATAGTGACATCTTAATGGCCACCTTTTAAGGTGTTATATGAGTGTTGAACAATCATTGTTTCGTGAGGCAGAAATTCGTCATCCACAGAAACCGTATGTTCTTTAACCATTAGATGTAGGTGCGTGTAATTTTAGCTCGAATAATTCTTATAACAACATCCTAGTATATTGAGGATACTGTTGTTGTTACAAAATAAATGAATAAAAAGAGTTTATGGGGTTGGAGAAGAAAAATAAAACAAAACAACATTAGAGAAGACATTACCTCAAAATCGGGTAACTCTTTTTGATTTGAGCCAAAGGCTTCCTTGGGAAGAGTTCTGCCCAAAGTGAGGCTTCTAGGAGTAATAGGGGGAAGTTGGGAGAGTATTTGGGCATAGGTTGGCCAAGCCAAATGTCTTGAATGTGTGAATGAAGTGGTAGAGGTGGGGGCCTTTTATAAGAGGAGAGGAGGGGCACTCTTGGAATGTAAGGAAATTTTACATTATTATACAATGATTTTCGGATTCTAAAGGTACCACACTTATATAATTCGTGGATATGGTGATAATGGTTCGAAATATACCCATAAAATAGTCTTTGGACAAGTTTATGCCTTGGATTGTACATTATCTTTTCATTTTATTAAAATCTTTAAATAATGAGTTCATCGCTGCATCATAATGATGTCATAAACAATTTAATTTATTTAATATCTAAAAATTATAAAACAAATACTATGATGTAGGAAATATTTTTATCTTTCCAATGACTATTTATAGTCAAAAATATGACTTGTATAACCCCATGTAAAAATTGTTTTAGTAAAACATGTCATGTTTGTGTCATTTTTTACTTTAACATTAAATAAAAGGTATTTATGTAATTTTCTAACTAAAGTGGCTCCATGGGGTCCCCAAGTTGACCCATGGATTTTCTTGGTCGGACATGGCACATACAATGAGGGTAGGACATGTTTCAAGCTCATCTCATATTATTAAAACATTAGTTTTACCTTAAACTACACTAATTACCTCTAATCGCGATTAAGAACTTAAAAGTTACTATTCACAAAAAATTATTTTAATCTCATTGAACCACATTTTACTTCTTAATGACAACCATGTATGTTGGATTTTTGAAAATCAAATCACAAAAGTGGTAATATTTCATTTAAACGAAAAATCATTTATTTAACTACCACTTAGTGGTTTCACTATTCATCAAAAATTGAAGTTTTTTAGAACAATGCCAAAATTTCACCCTAAGCTATAATTGATATTCCGAATTCAAAAATGATGTCTATTTTATGAAATTCCAAACATATAAGTTTCATTAATTAATTTTATAATTAATTCCCGTTGTCACAACAAATAGCGTGTTTTTAAGAAACAATTTATATCAAAAGATTGACAATTGTTTATGTCCAATTTCAAAGTGAAATTAATTCTAATGAACACCATTGGATAAAATGGTAAAAATATATTCTAATTATACTTTAAAACCACTAAATAGTATAACTTATAACTATAAATTATTTTTATTAAAAAAGTTGTTTTAAGTATTTTTCACTATTCATAAAAATTTGGAAGCTCTCAGAAAATTACAAAAAATTCAACATAGGCTAATTTCAATATTAGGAATACAAAAATGAAGTCCATTTTGAAATATAAAATTTCTATAAATTTAAAAAGTGGTTATTACTATTCATAACGGCTACTTTGATTAGTTGCAGTGTGTTAGAACTCGAAGTTGCGTACAATGCAAGCTATTGCATTATTGAATGAGAAGTGTATCATGGAAGATCGGGGTGTTACATTCTCCCCTCCTTAAATAAATTGCGTCCTCGCAATTTGAAATTTTTCTTGGAAAATAAAACGTTGAAAATAGAAAATACCTTTGTGGAAAACCCACATCGGAAATAAGGTTAATAAAATTTAGTCTTAATAAGAGGGAAATGGAAATAAGAAAGTCACCACAAAATTATGATCTCGATAAGGAGAACATTGGTGGCAATTAGAGACATATAATTGGAGGAAAAATGTAAATATTTGTAGGGAGTGATTGAGGTCATCAATCACAATCAACTGTCAAATTGAGGGCCTCAAATCCTTCAATCTATGTTGATTTAAAATATCATCAGTTCAACAAGACATAAGGTATTAGGATAACACATTTTTTTGTTTTAATATCCATTTACTAAAGTTTAAGAATTAATTTATTCATTGAATAAGAGGTAGGTATATATATATTTATGCTTGACAATTAGAGTTTCAACCTTCAACTCATCTTTCACTCAAAAAGATAATAGAACTCAAAAATATTATACTTATCCTAATTGTATAAGGTTCCAAATTTTAACACATACCATTTAGATTAGAAAAACTATTTTGTAAAAACCAGGGACTTCACATAGTCCAGTGGTAGGCGATTAATCCCAATCGCACTATAGTTGTGGGTTCGATTCCCACAGCTTTGTCCGACGCGATGGGTTGTCACTCGGTCTGCGTGTTGTCCTTTTTATAAATATCCAAAAATAACCTTAACAATAGTATCCAATGTAAAATATAATCCATTCCAACCTTTATAGTTATCCAAAATACTTCTTTCCAACTCACAGTCCAGATTTTATGAGGAAGGTAAACATAATGAAGCTCCTTTTTTTCTGCGTAACAACATGTGAACACCTTCATCATGTATTCTTTTAAAACACTGCAACATACTGTATTACCATAAATCCTTATTGATTACATTCATGATCCCTTATTCCTTATAGAAAACTAGATATACTCCTTCTATCCAAAAAATGTATACAAATAATTAATCATTTTCAAGGATGTTAAGAATATCCAACATAATTTATCCGAATCAATCATGTCTTATTCCAAAATCACTATCTCGGTATCAGAACCATATTATGGTTTATCTTTCTCTCAACCATATATTTTCCAAAAATTTAACCTACTGTGGAGTCACTTTTCTTGGTTCCACACAATCTCATGTCCTAGATGAAATAGTACTGCATTATAATCCTTATATACTCCATAATTATTATAACCAGTACATCATTGATGCAACACTCAAATTACAAAATTCTTTAATAACAACATAAGAAATCTAATCATTCCTCCTCATCTGTGGTAGTATCATAACTTGATTATTATCCAATAACATAATTTGGGCCATACTCTGATGATTTGAACATTAGTTTTCATAGTGTCCCCACTCCTTGCAGATGAAGCATTGTACATTTGAAACCTTTTTCTTACCCTTGCAGTCACGCACTTGGTGTCCTTTTTCTCCACACTTATAACAAAATCTCATTCCCTTCAGGCAAATTCCAAGGTGTTTCTTCCCACAGTTATCACATATTGGAAAATTCTTCTTTTCCCCCGTCCCTTTATCCATCATTCTCTCTTCCATCCTTTTCTTCTCTTGCATCCCTTCAAATCCATAAGACTCAGAGAATTCTCTACTTATCTTATTAACACATGATACTATTTCTTCATATGTTTATAACACATGGGAGAATATTTCCCTTCTAAATCATGGCTTAATACCATGAAATATATGATCCTTCTTACTCTTTGGATCATACGTATTGATGGAGTTTACATTCCTTCTACTGGGCGCCATTTCTATACAATGCCATAAACTAGATTAGTTTATGAATCAAAATACATAATTCCATAGTTATAAAATACTTAACATAAATTGAACTATTTATGGATATAATCCATAATCATAAAAATGTTTTCTTTGAGGAAGTATATGCTCATAACCATTCATAGTGTTTTGTAAAGAAAACAAGAATTATCCTAAGCATATCCCCCGGGAGTGTCGTAACCAAGAGTGCAGCAAGGCCCGTTGTCGTGCACCAGTTCCCATTCGAGTCTAGCTCAAAGCGGTGTTTTCGGGTTTTACCCCTAGGTACATCTGTGCCAGAGCCACCTCTACCTGCTCGTATCCAGACAGGGATGTATTGCTCGGAAAACTCACAAAATCTCTATAATATCAAAATTCTAGGATGTTCTTCTATACTAATCCTTAAAGTCTATCTTCGGGCTATGTGCTCTAATCAGAGTTTATCTAAATCTAGCTTCCAAGGTTAGTACTAAACTGCCTCTGATACCAACTGTAACGCCCCGACCCTAGCTACCCAGAGTCGGTGCATTACTTCGTAACATTGGCAGGATCACAAAAGATCAAGTCTCGAAAGGCCAATTAGTTTAGTAGCCTTGGAAACACTAGATACATTTATAAGTATTACATTACATCATAAAGTGAAAAACTAATAACAAAGTCTTCATAGTCCACACTCATATCCTCTTCTGACTATCCCTGCAGGTCATTCCTAAAATACTTCTTCACATCCTGGAAAATATTAAAACATTGAAAAGGGTGATCTCAGATGCTCAGTAAGGATAACAATATAGTGGAATCTTTCATCAATAAACATAAACATTTAAGGAAATGTATAACTAAAACAAAAGCCTTTTAAACATGAACTTCAACATAATATGGCAAAAGTAAAATGAGATAATGCCATTCACTTCTTCACATGGATATTCTACTGGTCGAATAATCACATGCAATATCAATAACCGCTTTCATAATGATGGAATGCATAATGCCAGACTATCATAACCACTTAGACAAGGACTCGTGCCAAGACCACAATTAAGATTTTGTCAAGGCCTCATGCCAAGACACTAGTTTGTCTCATGAGACCTGTCGATGCATCGAGGAGCTATAGCGGGCTCCACCCGTCACTTATTAAGTCCAATGCATTCCTCATATGAATAGGTTTAAACATATCATAAACCATAACATAATCGTATCACATGAAACATGCATAAATGAAACATAACATTTCCACATTTCAATCACAAGATTTCAATACAACACATTGATATAATAAAAACGCTTTCAAAACCATTTTCAATACCAAAATAAAAGAAAGTTAAAACTTTGTATTTATTTTTCATTAAAAAAAGTGATGGCTTGTAGAGGAAGCCGAAACTCAAATAATGGTCAGGGCGGCGGAGAAGTCGTTGTCGCTGCATATGTACGGAAAGAAAAACATTCCCTTTTTGTCGTTTAGTAAAATGCTTCGTATAAAAAATATTCCTTTTGAATAAATGTAAAAGTCAAAGGGGTTTATACACCGTATAAAAGAAAGTTGTGTATAAAACCAAATATGCCTCAATGAAAGGAGATTGAGACGAAGTCCTTAAAAAGATCATTTTTAAAATAAAATAGATCTATTATGTGTATTCACTATAGGTACACATAAATAATACAAAATAAGACATAACAATATCATGACATAATTTGAAAGTAGGAGATTAACCCAAAGAATGGAAGTTGGGTTAAGAAATTCCCTTACCTTGCGTCCTGTCCTGACTCGACTGTTCTTTAACCTCCTGAATAATAAACTAGAGTTAATTCCTATTTACTTAAGAACCTTTTTCATGTTCATTATTCCTTTTATATCCCTTATTACCATGTTATGAACATTATGTAATTATTTAAGTTTATAACGGTCATTTTGTCGATCTTAGGTACTTGAGTCGAAAATAAAATTCTTATAATTACAAGTTGTTCATGTGGTGATATATCCATTATATCCAGAATTATATTCATGATATAGATACCATATATCTGATATATATCCAGTATATACATGCATTTATAATATTCCATAACGTTTAGAGGTAAGAAATGAAATGCACCGTTCATGGAGACGGTAAGCCGTACGTACGCATGAACGCTACTTTAATTTCTATTTTGTATTTAATGAAATAATAATGATATAAAGGTATATTATAATAACAGTATAACATCATATATAATATCATTTAATCCATCCTTTATACATCCCACATACGGCATTAACGATTCAAATCACTTTGAGGGGGCGGTAGTCCGCACTTCCTAAAATGAAATTATCGCGTTTACCCATAATGGAAATCATAAAGTATTCCATAAATGAGAAATACATAAGCATAAGTAAAACATAAACATATTATATATCATATATAAATATAGTGACATCTTAATGGCCACCTTTGAAGGTGTTATATGAGTTTTGAACAATCATCATTTCGTGAGGCAGAAATTCACTATCCATAGAAACCGTATGTTCTTTAACCATTAGATGTAGGTGTGTGTAATTGTAGCTCGAATACTTCTTATAACAACATCATAGTATATTGAGGATACTGGTTTTGTTACAAAAGAAATGAATAAAAAGAGTTTATAGGGTTGGAGAAGAAAAATAAAACAAAACAACATTAGAGAAGACATTACCTCAAAATCGGGTAACTCTTTTTGATTTGAGACAAATGATTCCTTGGGAAGAGTTATGCCCAAAGTGAGGCTTCTAGGAGTAAGAGGGGGAAGTTGGGAGAGTATTTGGGCAGAGGTTGGACGAGACAAATGGCTTAAAAGTGTGAATGAGGTGGTAGAGGTGGGGGCCTTTTATAAGAGGAGAGGAGGGGCACTCTTGGAAAGTAAGGAAATTTTACATTATTATACAATGTTTTTCGGATTCTAAAGGTCCCACACTTATATAATTCGTGGATAAGGTGATAATGGTTCTACATATACCCATCCAATAGTATTTGGACAAGTTTAATCCTTGTATTGTAAATTATCTTTTCATTTTATTAAAATCATTAAATAATGAGTTCATCGCTACATCATAATGATGTCATAAACAATTTAATTTAATTAATGTCTAAAAATTATAAAAAAAAATATGATGTAGGAAATCTTTTTAGCTTTCCAATTACTATTTATAGTAAAAAATATGACTTGTATAACCCCATGTAAAAATTGTTTTAGTAAAACATGTCATGTTTGTGTCATTTTTTACTTTAACATTAAATAAAAGGTATTTATGTCATTTTCTAACTAACGTGGCTCCATGGGGTCCCCAAGTTGACCCATGGATTTTTTTGGTCGTCCATGGAACATCCAATGAGGGTAGTACTTGTGTCAAGCTCATCTCATATTATTAAAACATTATTTTTACCTTAAATTACACTAATTACCTCTAATCTCGATTAAGAACTTAAAAGTTACTATTCACCAAAAATTATTTTAATCTCATTGAACCACATTTTAATTCTTAATGACAACCATGTATGTCAGATTTTTAAAAATCAAATCACAGAAGTGGTAATATTTCATTTAAACGAAAAATCAGTTATTTAACTACCACTTAGTGGTTTCACTATTCATCAAAAATTGAAGTTTTTCAGAACAATGCCAAAATTTCACCCTAAGCTATAATTGATATTCCGAATTCAAAAATGATGTATATTTTATGAAATTCCAAACATATAAGTTTCATTAATTAATTTTATAATTAATTCCCGCTGTCACAACAAATAGCGTGTTTTTAAGAAACAATTTATATCGAAAGACTGACAATTGTTTATGTCCAATTTCAAAGTGAAATTAATTCTAATGAACACCATTGGATAAAATGGTAAAAATATATTCTAATTATACTTTAAAACCACTCAATAGTATAACTTATCACTATAAATTATTTTGATTAAAAAAGTTGTTTTAAGTATTTTTCACTATTCATAAAAATTTGGAAGTTCTCAGAAAATTACAAAAAAGTCAACATAAGCTAATTTCAATATTAAGAATACAAAAATGAAGTCCATTTTGAAATATAAAATTTCTATAAATTTAAAAAGTGGTTATTACTATTCATAACAGTTACTTTGATTAGTTGCGGTGTGTTAGAACTCGAAGTTGCGTACAATGCAAGCTATTGAATTATTGAATGAGAAGCGTATCATGGAAGCTCGGGGTGTTACATTGAAGTCAATATTGCTCCCACTATCATTCTTGAGGATGTGCTCCCTCTCAAGAAAGATGGCTTGTCTGGCGACAACCACTTTCTTGTCTTGAGGGTTATATAGGTAATATCCTTTCGTTTCCTTGGGATATCCTATAAAGATACACTTTGTGCCCCGAGGTGCTAGTTTGTTGCCTGAGAAGGCCTTAACAAACGCCTTGCATCCCCATATACGTGTGTGAGACAAAATGGGTTTCCTTCCATTCCATAACTCGGATGGAATTCCATTTTCCGCCTTAGTTGGTACTCGGTTTAATGTGTATGCTACAGTTTGTAATGCATATCCCCAAAAGGATAATGGAAGATCCGCATGACTCATCATCGACCTCACTATGTCCAACAAGGTTTGGTTCCTCCTTTCACTAACACTGTTCCACTGTGTTGTATAAGGAGAAGTGAGCTGATATAAAATCTCATACTCCTGTAGAAGATCGATGAACTCTTGGTTCAGATATTCTCCACCTCGATCTGATCGAAGCTTTTTTATCTTCTTACCAAGATGATTCTCTACTTAATTCTTGAATTCCTTAAATTTCTCTGAGGACTATAACTTATACCTCATTAAGTGGACATAGCCATATCTACTCAAATCATCAGTAAATGTAATGAAGTAAGAATATCCACCTTTAGCTTCTACTGGAAATGGTCCACACACATCCATGTGTAGAAATCCAAGAAGCTCTGTGGCCCTTTCACCTTGTCAACAAAAAGGTGGCTTGGTCATTTTTCCTTGTAAACAAGCGTGACATCTATCAAGTGGTTTTAGCTCAGTAGAGTCTAAATATCCATCTTGGTAGAGCTTTGTCAAATGCTTCTCGTTCACATGACCAAGGCGGTGATGCCATAACTGGGTGATGTATGAGTCATGTGAGTTTGTTTCGTTATCGATTGTCAACACTTGGTTTTCATAATTCAATACATAAAAACCATTATTTAAATGTGCCATACCATAACATACATTGTTCTTATAAAAGAGACAACCCTTATTTCCTAATTTGAAAACAAATCCATCCATATCCAAACAAGATAAAGAAATTATGTTCTTGGTAACACTAGTCACATAATAACAGTTATGTAAAACCAAAATCATCACAGTCGGCAATGAGACGTGGTAGTCGCCAATAGCCAACGCAGCCATCCATGCGCCATTGGCAGCTCGAAGATCCACCTCTCCTCTGGCGATCTTTATAAATCTACTTGGTTCCTGCATTTGAATACAGATGTGAGCCCCACAAGCTATATCTAATACCCAATGTGTAGAAATAGAAAGATTGCACTCGATAAAAAACGCACCTTTAGTGTCCCCACGCTTCTGGGTGCAGTTACTCTTCCAATGGCCCTCCTTGACACATGCAAAACACACTGCCTCCCATTCCATGCCCTACCTTTAGATCTTCCCCTTCTTGGAGGGACGGTGCCCGGGGGCTTCAGACCATTTATAAGTCTTTGGACCCTTTCCCTTGTCCTTCCTTTTCTTGTTCACCATAAGGACTGCGAGTTTGTCACTCCCCATGTCCTTATCTACCCGGTGAATCATGGCCAGAAGCTCTGATAGACTCTTCTCATTGCCGCTCATGTTATAGTTGACAATGAAGCTAGAGAAGGTTTTGGGCAGTGATGATAGGATGAGATCTGTATGCAACTCATTCGGGAATTTAATCACTAAGATGTCCAAGCGTTCAATGTAGCCAATAAGATTGACTACATGAGGCCCATCTGGTGCAGAATCTCCATGCTTCGTGGTAAACAAAGCATTGGTGATCTCATAACTCTCCTATCTTGCCTTCTCTTGGTAGAGATCTTTAAGGTGAGACATCATGCTATACACATCTATATTTTCATGTTGCTTCAAGAGCTCATTAGACATTGCCGATAGCATGAAATACTGGACACCTGTGGCATCATCTATGTGTTTCATGTAGAGAGATAATTCCTCATCACTAGCCTCTTTCCTAGGCATAACTGGAATAGGCTCTTCCAGCACATATAATTTCCTTTCATGGAGAAGGACGACGCGTAAACGCCTCTGACACTCTTGGAAATTGGTGCCAGTGAGAAGGTTTTCTTTTTTGAGTATGGTGCACAATGATATGTTTGAAGTAATTTTCTTGTCGTTTATACAATTTAAGATGAGAAAAGGTTTATTACTTTATTACAAAAATTGAGACAAACAAATAAATTAATACTTATTAGTCTCCCACTATTTTATCGAAATCCAATATCCCTCACCATTGACTTCGGAATATTCTGTTGTGTGAATATTCTAGTGGCAAGGATCCATATTTCCCTTCGCATTACCCCAACTAGGGTTGGTCAAGAAACTTGAAGGGTTTTAGGTAGGCATTACAAATGCCAACTGCATTAACTCGCAGCTCCTTGATCCACTGAGTGGACTCCCCAATCCTGAAATCCTTTTTGGATTTCCTCAACCTTTGCCACTTGGTCACACCAAGTCCTGCTGTGGCAGTCAACCCTTGATGCGAACCAAGTCAAGTCAACCCAAAACCATGAATTATAATTCCCTGAAAATTTAAAGAACCCCAACTAAGGTTGGTCAAGAACTTTGAACTATGGTTCGCTTCTAACCAAGATTATGGAAGGCTATGCCGACTTAATATTTATTTTCAGAGAATTTTATCCTTATACATAAATTTCCATTTTATTACCATTGATTAAATGCTTGTTAATGTTAAGTGGGATATACATAAGTGATTAACCATGTCTAAGATAATATTTACGTATAAGCCAGTTTTATTTTAGTTCCATCTTGCATGCTCGTTTAATTCATTAATTGTGTGATCGTGACAACACACCCACACTAAATAAACCATGCAACTGACAGAAATAAAATAAATGGTATGATCATGAGCTTTTCTATTGGTTAGTTTATCTAGCGGTTGATAAACTAACCCAAGACCTAGGGGAGAAACACCTTGAACCTTTCGGGTTCGTGTTTATAGCTTTCCACCTGTCCACCTTTGTATCTCCTTGGATTGGTTTCACCATGGATCCTGACTTGAGCCGCCTCCACTAGCTTGGGAGCTCCATCCATTACATATTCATTTATCTCACACGCAGGTGAGGGGTAAACGGGTTTTTACATAAAAGAATCCTTTGGCACGCAGGCCCTACATATTAATGAGGAGACGGATCACAGGACAACAAATTTAATTTAAATAAATAAATTAAAAGAAACCATTCACATACAAAGGTCTCAGTCTAGCTCATGATCATCCATACATGCAACTGTATTTACGCATAAATAAAAAAAATTCATTAAATTCTTTAATCGTTCTTGTTTAAGATAAATCACGCTCGAATCAATTAATTGTCTTTAATTAATCAATCATTTTATCTTAAATCCTTTTTCTGAATTTCCTTGAGATTCTCATCCATCATAATTTTAAAGAAATGAATTCATTTAAAATTATCCTTGTACGTAACTTTTACCTTGGAGGCAACCCGGTGAATTCCCATTTATTACGCAGATGTTAAATTAAACACATATATATAAAACACCTATCACGTGTTGTGCCTTATCTTTATGCCTACACCATGGTACACGTCTCAAGGGTTTGTATAATATAATAATAAATTTTAATAAATATGCGTAATTTGGGTGATTACATGACGTATAGTTCCGACTACACGACGTGTACTTTTCTTCACCGTCCATCCTAAGTACACGCCCGGGGATAGGGCGTGTTAATGTACTTCGGAATTTTTTGGAGTACACGGTGTGTACAGTGGGACACACACCATGTAGTTTCTGCGTTACACGGTTTCCAACCGAGCAGGCCGTGTACGGAGTACACGACCCAACCCTAACCCGAAGGGACTACACGTTGTGTTCATTGGACCACATGGCATGTATTCCAGAAACCGTGTGCCACCTGTTTCTAGTAAACACATGGTGTCTTAAATTCTTAGAAATAATCCAATACATGGTCTGATTTGGCAGATCAGTCAATGCATTGAACCTAAACTACACGACGTGTACTTCTGAATACACGCCGTGTATTCTGGTGTTATACGGCCAGAAACGTTTGGCTCCTCCGAATGAGTTCCTCTATTTTATTTTAATCAAAATTAAAAGAAAAAATCGTTTCTGTGAGGTGAACGAAAAATGAAGGAGGATGAATAGATCTCGATATTCAGATTTCCAGAATGATTAAACTTGAATTGAAATAACTAAATTATTAAATGTGTAAATTACCAATGAAAAAATAAATAATTATAATCAACGATATAACCTGGCTCTGATACCACTTGTAGGTTCCGGGTGCAGTGGAAGCACATTGGTAGGTTAGCACAACTTTAACATTAATGTTAAACAACGTGAAAATCGAGATCTGTCATGATATAAAACACTGAATCTTCAGAATAGAATGAAGAATGAAAAGAAAAGAAGATTCCTATAACCCTTGAGTAGGATCATCATATGTTGATTATAATTAATTTAATTAATGCATAAGAATTACCTCATTGGAATTCTTTCTTCGTTGATGTGTCCGGGCACGATTTGGTGATCCATAGTTGTGTCGTATAATCCAAGTGTAAGATTCCTCTAGCAGTGATCCACACGTGTGTCATGTATCTCTGGACATCGCCGAAGGGATCTCTGAGTGCTATCATGGAAGAACCTTCGCTTGCGATGTCTGCCTTCGACCGCCTTGATCCGATGGAGGATATTGCTCTCGTAACTTGAGGGTGTTCTTGGTGGAAAGGTAATTCTCTCTTGGCTTGAGAGTATTTCAAAATTTGTTGTGCACAACAATGTCTCTCTAAAATTTTTGGGTTGCGAGGATATTTATAATCAGGTTTGAGGTTAATAGAGTTATGACAATAAATAAACGCGTTACGCATTTTATTTATTTCATTAACTCTTATTGAAAACCCCCATGTCGAATTATTAATTACTTGACATGCGCCCACGCTGATTATAATAAATATCAATTAATAAAACAATATTAAATCCTCAAAATCCCAACTGGAAAAACTACACGGCGTGTAATAATTAATACATGGAGTGTACTTGTTTTCCATAAAACTACACTGTGTGTATATTTAATATACACGGAGTGTACTTTTATTTTCCATTTTTCTCCACAACATTTATTAGACCTTGAGTAATGACTATTTATATCTTAAATAAATGTAACTGCATTACTCGCTAATAAATATATTATTTCATCCACAATATATTCTCTCGAATAACTAGTGTCAAAATAAATGTGATCAGACATCCTTAAATAATTATTAAACCACAGTCGGGAATAATATTTATTTAACTTGTTAAATTAATATTTATCTGAGATACATGGACACACTTAGTGTGTGACCCTCTAGGCCTCTTTCTCAGTGTAATTAGGATGAGCCTGCCTAAAGTCCAAGGTTAGCGTCTAGAAACACGCCAAGGCACCTATAGGGAAAGAAGTTAACGCCGCAATGATGTGTCACCTCCTACAAACTCTTACCGTGCAATATAATCCTTTGTCTCGATATCTCCAATCAAGCAGGTTGCATGCTAGTGCCATCAACCCATGTGCTTGATTATTATTTCTTTGACTTCCCGGAATTGAACTTTCCCATACCTTACCATGTCCATGGATTTATTTAAACTATATCAATTCCATCAAAGGGCCTGAGATATCTACTTCTGTTATGGAATGTAATGGAAAAATCCTTTCTCACATTATCTATTAATGCGGTATTACTTGTGACGCACCCAACATATCCTACCTCACTGCGAATAGTGTGTCGTCACAGTTTTTTCCAATACATCTAAGTGCGCGAGTTGTAATACTCATAAATAATAATCATAAAGTCTAAGGATCAATACACACGTCCGCAGATAGGAACATCCAATGACACTATGAAATGTAAATTTCCTACTGGGGGGTCTCGTTCTCATAATATCCTCCTAGATATTACCAAGGGAGCACACCATGAGAAGGTGGCTCAAATTTTTATGAGTCCTCACCCCTAATGACCTGTATTATTTGTGTCCCTCAAATAATATCATCCGGCCATAGAACATACATTCAAGAACAGTGTTATGGCACTTCCGGGTTCTCATCATAGCAGGGATCTTCTACGACCCTTTAATGCAACAGCTGTCCTTAAGACATTATCACATGACATGCCATGCAGAAGAACAATCAAGATGTGATAAGGTTTTTATTTAATGAATAAAGTACAAAGTAGTTGGTTCTAGACCACCAACTCCAACAAAGACACCTTGAATATAAGCACTAAATGGATTTTTAGGAACATGGTTGATGAATCTAACACAATAGTAAGAAATAATGCTAGACTAGTTGCACAAACAAATAGACAAGAGAAGGGTATAGACTATGAATAAACCTTTGAAACTATAACAAGACTTGAGACCATTATATTACATCTTACCTATACAGAAAATATAGATTTTAGACTATATCAAATGGATATAAAAAGTGAATTCTTAATTGGGTATATATTTGAGAATGTTTTTTTTGAACAACCCCTAGATTTCAACACCCTCATTTTCCAAATAATGATTTCAGATTAACCAAACATTTATATGGTTTGAAACAATCTCATAGATATTGGTATAATATTCTTAGCTATTTTCTTATTTCAAAAGTATTTTAAAAAGTTATAGTTGATCCTACCCTATTTATAAAAATTATTTCAAAAGATTTTTTAATTGTTCAATTTTTTATAGGTGATAATATTTTTGGATCTTTTAAAAATTATTTAAGAACTAAATTTTTAATAATTATGAAAAATAAAGTTGGATTGAGTTTAATGGGTGAACTAAAATAATTTCTTGGTTTTTAGATTTATCAATATAAAGAAAGAATTATTTTAGATCAATGTAACTATACTAAATAACTCTTAACCATTTTATTATAGACAACAATGAGAGTAGTGATACTCTTATGGGTACCACCTATATGTTGGATCTTGATGAACCAGAGAAATTAGTGGCTCAAACTAGTTATAGATATATGATTGGATGTCATCTCTACTTAACTTCTAGTTGACCGAACATTAGGTTTAGAGTGTGTTTGTGTGCTCATTTATAAAAAAACGGAAAAGAGTCACACATATTTGATGTAAAAAGTATTTATAAATAACAATAGTATAATAAAAAATTTGGACTATTTTACGAAATAGAAAGATTATTTGACATAGTTATTTAGATGATGATATTTGTGGTTGTATGTTAGATAAAAAAAATGAACATTTGGAACATGTCATCTTTTGGGAAATAATGATGTTTCTTGGTGTAGTAAGAGAAATTTTTTTGTTTTACTGTCTCCTGCTAAAGTTGAATACATAGATGTAGGTAGCCCTTGTGCACAAAGTTTGTGAATGAAACGCACATTTTAAGACTAGAGATATCAATTAAAAAATGTACCTATAAATTGTGACATTAAAAGTCCTATAAATATTTCAAAATACCATATATATAACTCTATATCAAAACATATAGATGTAATAAATCAATTTTTGAGATATCATTTTCAAAAAGGAGAAATAACTCCTGAATAAATTGGAAAATAACATCATCTTAATGATATTTTCTCTAATCCATTGAATTATAAGGGAATGAACTACATCAAAAATGAATTAGTAATGATTAGTTTTGGATAAGTCTAATTTTATGGGACTCACCATTGGAGTTTACCAACCTTTTAGTATACCCACCATTTATATTTACACACCATTGAGTTTTACCTATAGTTTAGTTTTACCCACTGTTGGAATTACTCACCGTTGAAGTTACCCGCCATTGGAAAACATTTTTCCTTTATCAATTTATAATTTTTTGTGTTTAATTCATCATTGATAATTTATATTTATGAGTTATTTATTTATTTATTTTAATTTTATTCAAATTCTATTATGATTTCAATTTTATGAATCCCTATGTTTCTAAATTATATAAATTATTTTTTTGCCTTATTCCCATGATCACCACCTTAAGAATTTTATCTCAAGCCTTGTTGTGACCCAATATCTCCCAAACGTTGACCTTATTTCCCCTTTTTTCTAAGATTATAATTTATTTACTACTATTCGAGTAAAGATAGTTTTGGTTTCTTCTATGGATAAGTCACGTTCTTCTAAGAATCAGAAAGGAGTGTCAATACATTCAGTTTTTGTAGAGCTAGTGAACCCTGAGCCAATTAAGAGTGTAGTTGTTCTCAAAAAAGAAGCTCGGTCTCAATAGTTAATTTTAAGAAAGTATTTAATACTATCAGTTTTTTCATGACCAGGGTGTCACGACCCATACCTCGGGGCCCGTATCGTGACTACCCCAAGCCCACCTTCCATAGGCCAGGGGCTGGCGACTAGCACCAAATGCGTAATTCCCAAAAAATTGGGAAGGAGTTGCCTTTATAAAACGTAAACACACACACAAATAGAGAACAATCAGAAGAAAACACTAAGTAAATCAGTATAACAAGTGTACTAAAAGTAAAAAGGGGTCGTAAATACAAGCCCAGCAGAAAGGTACAGCTACAACTGAAAGAAAGTACAATTGAAAAGACAAACGGCTGAATGGTGAAGCAGCTTCCTAGATCGTCCTCTAGGTTCCTACCTGAAGGGTAGGTAAAGATTTTCTCCTCAGTACTCCACGTCAATCGGTCCGCTCCATATGTCATCACGCCAAGTGTCCTCTTCCAGGTACCGTCCAGTCATCGTACACTCTACCTCGGTCAGCGCTGTCTGTCCTCTGCATCCAACACAATGAGGTGCGGGCATAGCCCGTGCAGGGGTGAGTATAACGATACTTAGTAGGGACCCGAGTCCCTCAAGGTCTCACAAAATCCACAAGTATAAACCACAAAGAATGATCTCAACAGATAACTTTTACTTAGGTATATGCCCATACATATACCTAAGTTATCAAGTAACCCATCTCAATCATGAGGAAAACACAAAGGTCATTGACTCAGCTGAAACCAGGATTTTCATTATTGAAACCACAACTGATAGAGAAATCCTCCTCTATCGAGTACAGTGGCCCTGTCGCAACTCTGAGGTGCTACTCACTAACCTTAGACTGCTGAGGTACTCCTCCTGTCGAGTACCACGGGTCTGCTGCCAAACCGGGCGCTCCTCCTCTATGGGTCTACAGCCAAACCAGGCGCTCCCTCTAATAGACGTCAGAGGTACACCTCCTATCAAGTACCACAGGTCTGATACCAAACTAGGCACTCCGTCCTTCATGGGTCTGCCACCAAACTGGGCGCTCCGTCCACTGGGCTAGTCGAATCACTCCGAGTCGAATCAGTCAAGCAGTCATCTGGTCTACATCTACTAGGTCTCCACATTCTATCTTCTTGTCTCCTAGAGGATCCTCTCCACGAGCGACTGGTTGATACTCAATGTTTCACGAAACCTCACATAGAAGTATCACAAAGGACCGCCTTGTCATAGGGATCTCAACGCAACAGACGGTGCGTCAATCGGACGCCCGGTCTGTGAGTTATTAGACTTTTCATCCCGGGGCCCGGTTGGTTTCATGTACAAACCAACCCGACCATTTCTCAACTATACCCCGAACTCCTATGGGGTATACTCAATGTAACTGTTTCTCAAAGATATTACCCGCGCCGCTGACGGTTCGTCAAACGGACGTCCGGTCTGAGATTTATTGGCTTTTCCATTCCAGGGGCCTGGTTGGTTTCTATGCTAAACCAACCCGACCGTACTCCAACTACATCCAAACCTCAAGTGGAGTATTCCAAAAGAATCATCTCATCATAAGGAATCCAACTTAATTGACGACACGTCAATCAGACGTCCGGTCCTTAAGTTATAAGCGTTCCCGTTCCGAAGGCCCGGTTGGTTTCGGGTTCAAACAAACTCGGTTGTACCCAAACTTTGTTGAAACCTTGAGTTTAATATACTGAAACGACAGTCTGAATACATGGATTCCTACAAAAATTATGGTTCATCGATCGGAGGTCCATAGAACATGTTATGGGTAATTAACCAAAAATGGTCCAAAAAGGGGGGTCTGAGCCCGGTCAGAACCGGGTCAACCCGACCCGGGTCTGGGTCCGGCCTAGAAGGGCGCAGCCTGGTCCGGTTGGCGCGACCCGGCCCGACCAATGTGGTGTGGCCCACGTGGCCCGCCCTGGCCCAGCCGAGGGGGGGGGGTTAATTGCAACTAGCGGCCTCAGATGGTGCCGCCCCACCTTCCCAGATCCCGTGCGGCTGTGGGATCTTATCCACCTCCATCGTAGCCGTTTCCATAGCAGACTTCCACCGGCGGCGCGCTAGGGCGCCTTTTCCGCCTCCGGTCGTCGGCACTGCCGCTCCGGCAACCCCTGCCTCCATAAAATTCTGTGGGCCACCAGAGTCATTTTGGTGGTCCGTTTTAGCTTCCATCTACGCCGGCGGTCATCTCGGGACATGAACTCCACTACAAAAGCTCCAAATCGCCGTGGCGGTCTCGTTTCATCATTGCCAAACATTCCGCGCATCAATAACGATACGATGATGGGTCCGGACTTGTTCATTAGTCCATACCCACCGCGTTAGTGGTTCAAATAATTATCCAACCAATTAAACGCCCATGCGCAAGGGTATAAATAAAAAATATAAAAATACCCCTACCTCAAGGTTCGTCGTTCGTTGACGATATCACAAAAAGGAGGACGTCGGTTCGTTGACGTCGTCACAAGGGAGGAGATGAAGGTGTCGACAATCATTGGCATTTGTCTCTCCCGCAAAGTGTCTTCAATTCCAGCTCAAGCGTTGTTCATCGGAGTGCACCGAAAGAAGAAGTGTCATTGGAGACTTCTCATTATTCGAAAGGTAGAGAATTCTTCATCGAGGATGGAATCTGTTCTTTATTGGAAGAAGACTCTCCCTCTTCTCCTCCTTCTCCTTATCTTTCCACCATGGAAAAATTCACCAACTCTCAAAATAATATGTTGGATATTATTTTATTCCCACACATACATTTCAAAAATTAGAAGTTCCATTCATTTAATTTATCATTAATTTAGTGTGTTGTGGCACATTCATGGGTGGGAGGTGGTGAGGCTCTACTATAATAAATGAGGGGAGGTGGAGAGTTTAGGAGTAAAGGGGGAGTTGTCAAATTAATGAAGAGGACATTTAAGGGGAGATGTAAGGTTGGGGGTTTGTGTGGGCCCTACCTCACAAATATCCTCTCATGGGTGTTTATGTGGGTGTGTGCCCCCACCAACAACCTCCCCCTTGCAGGATATAACCAAAACTCAAAATAAAATTGTGTGCAACACAATTTTTATTTAATTTAAGATTAAACTCCAAAATATAACTTCGAACCCGCATAAAACACAACTACGATAAAGGTCCCCTTAAGAGAATACCGGCACTGTGAGTTCATTGGTTTCATCAAATTTCAATTCCGAGCAACAGTTCAAAAGATAGAAAAACCCGCACATACATTTACTGAACGTGCCCAAACAAAACATCAGAAATTGATTCCGGGCACACCGGGCCTCACAATCAGGCGCCGTCAGAAACTGCAGACTTGTAAAATTCAAAATAATTAAGCAAAAAAAATTCCTTGAAATTTAAGGGTCTTTAAATTACTCCCACCTTAGGTATTTACGTCCTCGTAAAGCTACAACATACACTAGGGAAACAAAAAGGGGGTATTGAGAATTCATCTGAGCCTCCCGTTCCCTTGTGCTCTCCTGGAGGTTCCCATGCTGCCAGCAAATTCACACCAGAGGAATAGAACATCCACATAGGACCCGCTCTTATCGATCCTCGATCTCTGAAGGGACCTCCATAAATGTCACTCATCATCGATATCCAACTCCCCGTGATTGATGATGTGGGGCGTGTCTTGCATGCATCTCCTCAGCTGAGATATGTAGAAGACGCCGTGCACCCAGTGCAACTGAGGTGGAAGGGTCAGGCGGTAAGCCACCTCACCTACTCTGCTGAGGACTTGGAAAGGTCCGATGTAATGCGGATATAACTTTCCACCTTGGAAAAATCTCTATAGACCTCATCGAGGTGAGACCCGTAAGAAAATTTTGTCGCCATCCTCGAACTCCAGTGGTCTCCATCTCCTATCCACTTATGAAATCTACCTACTATGTGCAGTCTTCATCCATTCCTAGATGATCTTCACCTTCTCCATCATTTCTCGTACCATCTCTGGTCGGTAGGATGTTGGCCGACTTGGTAAGTCGGTCGACGATCCCCCTTCTTCGCCTAGGATCTGAAAAAGCTGGAAAGATTTCTTTTTTTTCCAAAAAGAGAAATCCAGTCTCATCCCCTATATGAACCATCTCTTTTTCCTAATAAAGTAAATCCTTGAATTAAAGGATATTAATTCATGTCATGGATGACTTCATAATACCTTGATGCTACTACCAAGAGATCCAACCGTTACTCTCGCCTCCATGGGTTGAGTCACACTATCGGCATCAGTGTGTTGTCACTAGGTCTCCTCCAATAGAAATATCAAAAGTGAGGGTCTATTCAACAGTTTTAACTGGAACCTCTTAGTATTAACCACACAAAAGAAAAGAAAACGTCACAAGGACAGTTTTCTTTTATTACTGCAGCTCAAAGTACAAAGACACATAAAAACCACAAACAATAACAACATGGAAACTAGAAGCACCAAGAACAAAGGCCTCCATGCCTGGAACTAGTCCTGCTCCTATCCACCAGCTTCCGAAGCTCCATAGTTATATTCTTCAGCTGCCTGAAGCTGTGCTCTCCTATATCCACCCGTTCCCTACGATCGGGGTGGACCTCCTGGTGGTGGTGGTTGCAACACCTCGAAGCGTCGTCCACCACCGGCTATACAGCCAGCTCCTCTACCTTGGTCTGGTAGGTTCCCCTACTGCCTGATACTCATCTGCTGGACAGGTCGGGTGGTATCGATCCTAGTGACCCTATCTTCCGCATGCATAGCACTTCCTTCTCCTCGTATAGCTGGCTCGGTTTCGGGTGCCTCACACAACCGAACCTATATCCTGAGGTCGCGCACCTATTGGCCTAGTCCGCTTGGTATTCTGTGTCATCTATCTACTGTCGGTTTCAGAAGACTCTGCTATGGCCGGAAAGCCTTGCAAAGAGAGCAGTAGCTTATGAGCCCGCATAGATCATAGAGTTGTTGGTACAAACTCCACCCTGAAAAGACCGTCAAAATCTCCCTAGGTGAGGGTCACTTCATTATAAAACTAAAGCATCAGGCTCCACCACCTCTCAGCTTCTCCCTAAAAGTGACTAATATCTAGGTACACCATCAAGTTAGTAGGTGTCCCAATTGTGTGGAAAACTCATGCTACACCCTCCAGCCAGTATCCAGCCATCTGAAAATCTATCTCGCCTCGAATCCTCGATGACCTCTGTCACTAGAGCTCGTGCAACATGCTCAAGAGGCGGGCACTCTCTGCTGGTGCCTCAACTAGAAGAGGGCCCTTTACTGAGGCCCCATCGCTCAGCGGCCTGTCAGTACCTACAACTCTCGGGGCTCTAGCTCATCGTCAGTGGGCAGGAGTCTTGAAAGAAACAGATGCGACACTGTCAAACACTATACCTAGTGAGCTGACCAAGTTTGAGATGACTTAAAATAAACTTTTGAAAACACACAAGCAATAAATGTTTTCGTGCACTAAGTCAGAAATCAGAAGTCAGGGTCCTGGTATATGGATACGTCAGTCGCCCGCACCAACACTGGACTCCCTGAACTGAAAACCACACTTAGTACCCTTAACAGCATTGCTTCACAGAAATAAAATATCAGAGTCCTAAGTTCTACGGTAGAACTGACATCCCCTGATACCAATTTGTCACAACCCATCCCCATTGGCCCATATCGTGACTACCCCAAGCTTGCCATCCATAGGCCAATGGCTGGCGACTAGCACCAAAGGCATAATTCACTAAAAAATGGGAAGGAATTGACTTTATAAAACGTAAACACACACACAACCAGAGAACAAGAGGAAGAAAATAGTAAGTAAATAAGTATAATATGTGTGATGAAAGTACAAAGAGGCCAGAAATACAAGCCCAACAGAAAGGAAAAGCTACAACTGAAAGAAAGTACAACTGAAAAGACAAACAACTAAATGGTGAAGCAACTTCCTGGATCATCCTCTGGGTTCCTACCTGAAGGGTAGGTACAGATGTCCTCCTCAGAACACTGTGTCTATCGGTCCGCTCTGTGTTCCATCACGCTGAGTGTCCTCCTCCAGGTACCTTCCAGTCCTTGTACACTCTTCCTCGGTCAGCGGTGTCCGTCCTCGGCATCCAACACAACAGGGAGCGGGCATAACCCGTGCAGGGGTGAGTATAATGATACTGAGTAGGGACCCCGAGACCCTCAATGTCTCACAAAATCCAACAAGGATAAACCACAAAGAAATATCTCAACAGATATCCTTTACTTAGGTATATTCCCATACATATTCCTAAGTTATCAAGTAACCCATCTCAATTATGAGGAAAACACAATGGTCATTGACTCAGTTCAAACCATGATTTTAATTATCGAAACCAAAACTACTGGATAACTCCTCCTCTATCGAGTACAGTGGCCCTATCGCGACTCTGAGGTGCTACTCACTAACCTTCGACTGCTGAGGTACTCCTCCTGTCGAGTACCACGGGTCTGCTGCCAAACCGGGCGCTCCTCCACTGTGGGTCTGCCGCTAAACCGGGTGCTCCCCCTAATAGCCGTCAAAGGTACTCCTCCTGTCGAGTACCGCGGGTCTACTGCTAAACCAGCCGCTCCATCCTCCGTGGTTATGCTGCCAAACTGGGCCCTCCGTCCACTGGGCTAGTCAAATCACTCTGAGTCGAATCGGTTAAGCAGTCTTCAGGTCTACAGCTAATTGGTCACCGCACTCTATCCGCTCGTCTCCGGGAGGATCCTCTCCATGAGCTACTGGTCGATACTACAAGTTTCACAAAGTCTCACATAGAAGTATCACAAAGGACCGCCTCATCATTTGGGTCTCAGTGCAACAGATGGTGCCTCAATCGAACGCCCGATCTGTGAGTTGTTAGCCTCTTCGTCCCGGGGTCCCAGTAGGTTTCATGTTCAAACCAACCTGATCGAATCTCAACTATACCCCTAAATCCCATGGGGGTATACTCAAATGAACCGTTTCTCAAAGAGATTTCTAGTGCCGCTGACGGTTTTTCAAACGGATGTCCGGTCTGAGAGTTATTGGATTTTCTATTCTAGGACCTGATTAGTTTCTAAGCTAAACCAACCCTACCGTACTACAAATGCGTCCAAAACACAAGTGGAGTATGAAAAACCAACCGTCTCATCATAAGGAATCCAATTTAATTGATGGAACATCAATCGGACGTCCAGTCCTTAAGTTATAAGCATTTCCGCTCTGAGGGCCCGGTTGGTTTCGGGTTCGAACCAACCCGGTCGTACCCCAACATCACCGAAAACTTCAGTGTAATATACCTAAATGATCATATCGATCCAAGGATTCATAGAAAACTAACGGTGCATCGATCAGAGGTCCTTAGCTTATGTTATGGGAAATTAACCGAAACGGTCAAAAAGGGGTGTCTGGGCCCGGTCAGGCCCGGTAGGGTGTGGCCCAGGCCGGTTGGCATGGCCCGGCCTGCGTGGCCCGCCCCGGCCCGACCAGGGTGGGGGGGGGGGGGCTAGCTCGGCCACTTGGCTGAGCGCTTTGCACAGAGGGGGGGGGGGCGTCAATTGCAACCAACGGTACCAGCTAGAGCCGCCCGCCTTCCTAGATCCTACGAGGCCATGGGATCTGTTCCACCTCCGTCGCGGCCTTTGCCGTGGCGGACTTCCACCGGGGGCACGCTAGGGCGCCGCCGCCTCCAGGCGGTCGGCCGGTGTTGGTCGTCACCTCCTATCGCTGGCACCGCTGCGCCGGCGACCCGCACCTCCACAAAATTTCACAGGCCACAGGAGTCATTCTGGTGGTCCGTTTTAGGTTTCGTCTTCCCTGGCGGTCATCTCGGGACCCAAAATCCACTGCGAAATCTCCAAATCGCCATTGCGGTCCCATTTCGTCATCGCCAAATAGTCCGCGCATCAAGAACGATACAACGATGGGCCTGGTCTTTTTCTTTAGTCCGTACCCACCGCGTTAGTGGTTCAAATAATCATCCAACCAATTAAATTCCCATAATTGAGGGTATAAATAAAAAATATACAAAATCCCCTTACCTCAAGGTTCACCGTTCGTTGACGATATCGCAAAGAGGCGGACGTTGGTTCGTTAATGTCGTCGAAAGGAAGGAGATGAAGGTGTCAACGATCATTGGCATTCGTCGCTCCCACAAAGTGCCTTCGATCCCAGCTTGAGCATCGTTTGTCAGAGTGCACCTGAAGAAGAAGTGTCATTGGCGACTTCGCATTCTTTGAATCATAGAGTGTTCTTCATCGAAGAAGAAATCCATTCTTTGTTGGAAGAAGACTCTCCCTCTTCTCCTACATCTCCTTAGCTTTCCACCAAGACAAAATGCACCAACTCTCAAAATAATATCTTTGCTATTATTTTATTCCCACACATACATTTAAAAAATTAGAAGAGCCATTTAATTAATTTCTCATTAATTTAGTGTTTGGTGGTACATTCATGGGTGGGAGGTGGAGAGGCTCTACTATAATAAATGAGGGGAGGTGGAGAGTTTAGGAGTTTAGGGGGAGTTTTCAAATTAATGAAGGGGATATTTAAAGGGAGTTGTAAGGTTGGGGGTTCATGTGGGCCCTACCTCAAAAATATCCTCTCATGGGAGGTTATGTGGGTGTGGGCCCCACCAACAACCTCCCCCTTGTAGGATATAACCAACACTCAAAATAAAATTGTGTGAAACACAATTTTTATTTAATTTAAGATTAAACTCCAAAATATAACTTCGAACCCGCATAAAATGCAAATGCAGTAAAAGTCCCCTTATGTGAATACCGGCGCTGCGAGTTCATCGGTGTCCTCAGATTTCAATTCCGAGCCCCAATTCAAAAGATAGAAAAACCCCCACGTATGTTTACTGAACGTACCCAAAAAAACTTCATAAATTGATTCTGGGCACACCGGGCCTCAGAATCGGGCGCCGTTAGAAACTGCGGACTCACAAAACTTCAAAGAATTATGAAAAAAAATTATTTGAAATTTATGGGTCTTTACACAGGGATGGTTAGAATGGTTTTTATCTAACCATAGGCCTTTCTATCCTAGGTTTGTGTTGAATTTTTACTAGTTCATTGAGTTTGGTTTCAAGGAAAATAATGATTGGGTAAGATGAAGAAACAATGGCCAAAAAGTTTACCTTTATTCAGGATAGTGGGATAAATATTTAAGAGTTCATTGTGAAGTAATTTTAAATGATTATCAATGAAATATTATGGATTATCATGAAACTTTTGTTTACAAAGATTCCTTATTTGTTTTAACTGGTGATGGGATTTTAAGAAGTCCATTTTCCACTGAACATGATGGTGAATTCTAGTTGGTTTTCATGTTTATTCTTCATATTCTTTTCCTAAGTAAGGTTTAATTTTCTACCATAATGTATCATTATATTTGTTTTCTATGTCTTATTAAAAGAGGATTAAAGATCTACTTTTGTAGATACCTGATGATTCACCTGATAGTGATGTGAAATCCATCTTTGAGGTCAAATTTATTAACCTTACCCATGTTTATTTCAGCTATGCCAGAGGCCAATGGTCAAGTTGATGAAGTTCAAGAATCAGTAGTGAAGTTTAATGGTTTCAAAATCACCATTGTTATTTGAAAAAGGATGAATATTAGTTTTAATCCTTCGAAGAAGAAATGGTTGGATGATGGTGAAAGGAAATATGATGATTTAAATCTAGTTGACCATCCTTCGAGAACAAAGGATGTCATAGATCATTATTTGTATCCATTTATGTTTTTGAGTATTTAGATGATGAAGTGGAGGATACTTCCTTAGGATTGAGGAGGATGTATTTTCTGTGGATAAAGGTAGTGACCCAGATCTACCATAGAGTTCTACAACAATTACATATGGTTCTCCTAGACCCCCTAGGACACTCCCTATTAGATAATATCACTTAAAATAAGTTATTCAAGAAAAATAGATATGCATTTTAGGTGAATATGAGTTCAATATAACATAAAAATTAACTGAATAAAATAAAAATGGTGAAAATGGTGATGATAATGAAGAATAAGGAGGATAAGATGAGGAAGATGGTGAAAATGTCAATGTAGATGGAAGTGAAAGTGATTAAGGTTTTGATGGTCCAGGTGGATGCATTAGAGATGAGGATATTGAGATGGCTTAGATACTTATCTCTTATCCACATTTATCTATTTATAGATCTACATATTGAATGAGCCTAGTTAAATATATGTAAATAATGGATGGAGAATAGAATGAAGCATCAGTTGAGGGGGAGGAATCCTCAAGTCTGGACCATCACCTAGTTGATGCTACTATTGGTGTAGATCTTAGTGTACCTACATATGATGTTCAAAATGATGGTGTGCATACAATTGTTGATCAGTCAGTTGTTTATAAGATGGATGTTAAGCCTTCTAATTTTGAGAAAACCATTATTGTTTAGAGATATGAAGTGTAGTGGAGTGGTGTACCTTATATGGATAAGTCTACAGTTTTTAAATATCTTGTTTATAAATCTCATAGTTAGTCTTAGGTCAGTTGTATGGATCCAATGTTTGAATAATGGGATAAGATTCATGGGTATCCCACAAATCGCCATGGACATTATCTTAAATTTTCATGGGATTATAAGGGATCCTTGGTAGGCTAGATTGATGCTTTAGGTCAATTGGAGAGATTTTCTTCTGATGTTCCTATCATGTATGAGCTGGGTGTGTCCTTACATTCACCTATTTTTCTACTAGTACCCATTGATTTTGTCACAAGTGGTGACTTAGATTACATCATAGAAAATAGTATCTCTAACTTTGGTTTGTTGTTGAATAATAAACCTACATTGTTTTCTATTCTCGGTGATAAGGATACAATACATTTGTTTGGGGTTGTGATTTAACACATTCATCCCAAGATGATGCTTAATAATAAATAAGTGGAAGTGTAAAATAGAAGTTTAGAAAATGGGATGGATGATTTGATAACCATAGGGAGGATTTGAGATCTTCTTTTGTAGACTCCATGGTTTCATTGATAGAAAGGATAGAGAATTGTTATTCCATGGATTCTTTATAAAATACTCCAACTCATACTCTTGTTGATATTGATTTGATAATGTCCATTGTGAGAGAATATATTCATGCTGCTTCAAGTGTTGTCCCTTCCTAACCTCAGGAATGTTTTATGAAATTTGAGCATAAAAGTGATCATATTCATATGATGTTTATAGAGTACTTGAAAGATATGAATGCTGTGAGAGACACTATCACCATTGATATTAAGTATTATATTTAAAGGATATACACTAAGAAAGATATGAATTCTTATTTCATGTCCCTAGAAGAAAATATAAGGATGCCTATAGTGACTCAATCATTTAAAGATCAAGTGAACTAGTTAAATGTGATGACCCCAGTTCTAAATCTGTTTATGGAAGAGAAAAAAGTTTTATTCGGGGCTATAGAGAGGGGTGGAAATGTCATTATAGATATTATAAATATTATTATACCCTTTCTTTATGTTTCTATAACTGTTGTGGTTTCTTAGTATTCCAAACCAATTACTTCTCATCCAACCCCACCTACCTCTGATCTAGAGTTCATCAAACCTGTGTAACTTGAAATCTGAATACTCATTTTCCTACTTGTTTCCAGATATTTAGTTAATCTCCTAAAGAAGTAGTAAAACATCTAATACCTATAATTATTAGATATTCTCTTTCTCTAAATGATGTTCTTACAACCATTACATGAGTTCCTTCAGGATATACTATTGATACTTCTTATTCATAAAAATAGAAGAGAAAGAAACTTTGATTCCTTCACATTTCGTGAGAAGCATTGACATTATACATTTTTCTTTGATGGGGATGTTTTTGTGTGACCATTCTATTTTATCTTTTTATTATGAACTTAATGGAAATACATTTTTCTTCATCTTATATTCCATTGAATTTCATGTATTATTTTTAATTTTTGATAATACCAAAAGGGGAAGAATGATCTATGTAATTTATAGCATTTATTTGTTTTAATTTATTCATATTCCTTTGATATCAGTTCTTTGATATCATACTGATATTCATTGTAACGTCATATCTATTTAATTCCTTGACACTATTTACTGTGTAATTATTATTAATATGTTGTGTATCTTGTTTACCATTGATTCCTTAGTTTATAAAATTCCATGATATCTGATCATCGAAAAGGGGGTATTATTGGCACCCTTTTTTTAATGATCTCAAAATAATTTTTATTATGATATTAATGATTTTATTTATGGTATAATTTTACTATTTATGGTAGGTTATAGATAAATTTGGATATGTGTGGAAAATATTCACTACTGTAGAAATCTCACAGTTGAGGTTGAGTCACTGCAAAAAATGACTCA
Organism: Viscum album; assembly: GCA_963277665.1. Lineage (NCBI taxonomy): Eukaryota > Viridiplantae > Streptophyta > Magnoliopsida > Santalales > Viscaceae > Viscum > Viscum album. Next base: position 1,548,138,207 of record OY728133.1, read on the forward strand.
CTGTTGGGGATAACTCATCATCAGTGTGAAATTATGGATAAGTATTGGAAAAACCTACCCCTAGGGAAGAGTCACCATCAAAATGTATTTTTAAAAAAGTATGGTAATGAAAAACCTCCCAATAATGATTCACCATTGAACAAAGAATTTGAAGAAGTGTTGGAAACAACTACCTTCAGAGACGATTCACTTCTAGAATAAGAATTTGGATACGTGTTGAAAAGAACTACCACCAGAGTGTAGACACAATTGATGTGGAATTTCCTCCATAATAAAAATATTGAAAAGTGTTAAATGATCTACCATGGAGATGACTCCCCATTGAGCTCGAATCACCACTATCTCATGTCACCAACAAATATTGTCTCACTACTCAAAGGAGTCACCTTCACTATTATTATATATTTTGAATTAAAAATTTCTAACCACTATATTATTGAATTTAATACTGAGAGTTATTTTAATTATTTTTATTAACCTATTTTAGAGTTTTATTTGTGTGTGTTTAATTCATCTAGTATCAAGAGTAGAGAATCCAGATTATTATTCCTACATGCTGATATTAAATGAATTAGAAGATTCCATCATGTAGTAGCTAGTAGAACACACATAGATATTAATGTACAATATAAGTGAGAAAAAAATACATTTATCGAACCTGAATATTTCAAAATTTATGATAACATACATGAATAATCCCCTCCTACACACATATATAAGGAAGTATACCACGTCGAACATTCAGTTCCTTCCTGTAGTCAGAAAAAAGAGTTTCTGACACTCGGTTCTACTGTGATTTTCATAAACAAGAATAAAGCTCTGTTTTAAGATACACTTATGGATTCTCAAGATTCACAGTATATCAGACAAAGAAATAATATATTATTTACATCCCTATTTTCTTTGTCAATTTTGTTTACTTTAGGAGAAGTGCATGTTTTTCTCTATATTTTAACCTGAAAAATTTCTCCTGATCTTCAACTAGAAGATATTTTTTATCTTATCAAACTTCCTTTACACCCATTTTCTAATGTATTATATAATAGGTCCCTATGTATCCTGTAGTTGTTTATTCCCACAATTTTTGTGAAAGAGGTCCCAATATGTCTTGGATAGCATTGTAGTTGTACACACGATCTGGTTTGTGGATCAACTATTATTTTTATATAATTTTCTTGGTAGAAATTTATTTCAAAGTGATGAGGATTTGATCTTAGTTTGATACTAAACCTCTTGTATTTTATTCTATTGTGTGTTTTGTTTTATTTTTATGTTTTTAATTGAATCAATTTTATAATGAAATCAAAACTACTACTTTGATAGTTTGTCTTAATTAGTTTTTATATAAGGTTTTGATTATGTAAATTGATTTCAAAAGATAAATTATTTTTCATAATTTTGTTAACTGAGACTTAAACAATATTTGAGAAATAATTTGAAAGATAAGAACATATATCAAAATAAAATTATGAATAACTAGGATATTTTAATTAATTGGGGGATTTTATTTAAACATGTTTATACATAAAATTTTATTGGCTACATAGTTCACCCCTATTGAGATATTCACTATGACTAACGTTATTTAATGGGAATTTTTCAACCATGATCTTGACATAAATTTTGTTGAGAGAACATTTTAGATTATGGATCACTAAGAGAAGGTGTATTGTGATAAAATTATACCTTTTCCCCATATACTGTTGTAGTGTGAATGCGATATAAATGTTCCGTGGGAGTGGGAGTTGTTGATGAGGTAGTAGTGACATTTGCTTTTTATGATTCCATGGTGTTTATGAATTTCAGAAGACATAAATAATTTATGGTGTGGAGATTGTAACCCCATGTTACCTTATTTCAGGTATTCTTTGACTCTAGTTTTTCTTTTCACTTTTGTTTGGGTGCATTGTGGGATTCTCAATCATATTGATCATTTTTTGGGGGGAAATACAAAAATTCAAATGATAAATGTTTTTTAATTAATAGAGTTGGGGTATATATTTTTAATTTTATTTAAGAGGTTCTCCATAGGACCAGAGATCCTTAATTTTTCGTTTAGAGGTCATCTATAAGAAAATGGGTGGATCATTTATTATGGGACACATTCATGTAGTGAATGGGTTGAACAACATGAATATGTTGTAGGGAAGATGTTGTGAATCCGTTGTAGGGTGTGAACAACTCTACATTCTATAAGAAAATTACATGATGTGAAAATGATGATCATTATTTAATTTAATTCTTAGAGACACTTTTTTTGTGTATCTTTGAGTCGTGGGATTTCAAAATGTGATAGGGATTCATGATATGAATTCCTCGAGTCCTATTTTACAAAAACTACATGGTTTAATCCTCTCTCATTCAGTGAACATAACTCCTTCTCAAACCCTATGATGATTTTGGGTGATCTACTTCATTCCATATCACTCTTTTCAGTGTTTGATTCTTATTCTAGTTGCACCACATATCCTTGGTATGTGGTATTTCTACTCATTCATTACCTTGGGTCATAGTGGTTGCATTGGATATGTTTTTGTTTCATTTTCATGACTTATTTGATTTTTTGTTGATCCTTTTTAGATTCATTTATATCCTTTTCGTTCAGAGGCTGGTCCATGATTTTTCAATCTCTATTTTCGAAGGAGGATTGTTTTCTATTGTTATTGAGGTAGGTGTGTCTATAAATGTGTTGATAATTCATGAATTGATATATGTTATTTTTTTCCCCTTTGGGATTGTTAATAAAAATGTATTTTCTTTTTTGAAAAAGAGTTTTAATTATATGTGATCATGGTTTTCGAAATGGATTTGAACAAACAAAGAACGTTTTGAAAATTGGGTACATTGGAAAATGGAAATAGGTGACCCTAGTGTGTGTAGCACCACTACCGGTTACTTTTGTGTTATCAATAGACAATGTTAGGACTTCATATCATTTGGAACATATATATTCCCATTTTATGCTTCTTATATGTATAGTATGTATTTATATATGCTATAGACCAAATGGTTTGATTTGTCTTTTATAGCTAGTTTATCGCATGATGGTTTATTTTAAAGATATTTTCTCACTTGTTTAATTTACATATTTTTATTCTATACCATATATATTATAGGATATTTTGAAAATGGTATTAATTATGGGAAATGAAGGAAATTTTTACAAATGGTTTTCTTTATGAAAATGATTTAAAAACTGTATTTTTTTAAATATAAAACTTTTGAATTATTGATATTAGAACATTTATAGATTCTTTATTGGTATCCTATTGGGATCTATGATCAGAACCTAATTTTTCCTCTGGGTGGTTGTAAAAATTTTTAAGGACTAAATTCAATGTAATGTAATTGTGTATCATTCTAGGTTATCTTACCATCTTTTTCATACTTATTAGTATCAATTGGTGGTGGTGGGTGGTCCCTTGGAGGCTTTTTTAGTTTGGTCTACTTTACTTTTATGGTTTAGATTTTTTATCATGGTCTGTATAGATCTGGTTGAATTTAATTATTCTAAATTATAATATAGTTGTATATCTAGTTTGGGTTACATTTAAGACTTGATTCCCTTATCTTTATTAAACATCACAATTTGACAGACTACCACAGGTCACTTGTCTAGTTGACTAGGGTTGATTCATTACATGTAAACCCATCATTGAAACATGAGTACCCTGGGACTCCTACACATTTCAAGAACCATCCATGCCTTCTCATTTTTATTTAACAATATATATTATAACCCCAAAAGGGAATTTCTCATGTGTAATCCCCACAGGAGCTATTTGATTTAAGATAATCATATTAGTTTAGTCACAAAACCTTGAGTTTAGATACTCCAATTGGCTTTCCAAAATTCTTAGAGTCATGATACTCCACCAAATTCCCAAAAATTACTTCACTTGGCACATTTTCTAGAGTATACCAGAATGGGATTACTACTATTTATAATACCTAACCTTTTTGGTTTCCCTTCCTCGTCCAGTTACCAACATACATGGGAAAATAAAAAATATATATGGTAATCCTATTTTTTGTAAGACCCATCCATACACTCCTGTTTAGTTACTAATAGATAGGATAAACTAGTATTGGAATTCCAATGCACAGTCCCCCTCATAATAAATTATTTTCTCCCTTTTCATGACACTAGAATTATTACTGCATGATGTTAGACTATATGGGATGGTTGTAATATATGACATTAAACTATGAAACTCAAACTACATGGTATTTGATTCAGGTTAACTAGGATGCATAGGATGCCTCTTTGAGGTTCAACACCAACACCAAAATTTATATTTGTTCCCCAATACTAGGTGTATCCCAAAACATATCTTATTCCACCATTGTTATAGTTACTAACATACAAGGGTGTATATAGGGATAGCCATGCATATGTCCAACACTAAATGTTGTTAGGAACCATTCAGTTAGTAGTCCACTCTATAAGAATGCAATGTTCTTTGACATTTTCATGGATGCATACCATAATAAGGCACCACAATAGTCTTTTCCAAATAACCATAAAAGAAATGAAATTTTCTATTATATAGAAATGAACTACATTGAATCTCATTCCATTCAAAATGATAATTTATAAATGTAATGGCCGAGACTCTCTTGGTCAATTACTTTTCCAAATTTTTAAGTGTTGGGGTGTCCTTGATTCATCGATCAGTCCCACCCATAAGATTCATGGATCAGCTCCACGGATCAGCTCCACTGATCAGCTCCACTAATCAGCGCCACTGATCAGTCTCACTAATCAGCTATACTGATCAGATCCACTGATCAGCCCACTGATCAGCTCCACTGACCAGCTCCACTGATTAGCTCCATGGATCAGCTCCATGGATCAGCTCCCTGGATCAGCTCCACTGATCAGCTCCACGGATCAGCTCCACTAATCAGCTCCACCAATCAGCCCCACTAATCAACTCCATATATTAGCTCCACAGATCAGTTTCACACATCAGTTTCATGAAATCAGTTTCATAGATCAGTTTCACCAAATTATATTCACAGATTGGTTTCACCAAATTAGTTTCACATATCAGTTTCACCAAATCGGTTTCACAGATCGGTTTCACCAGATTTGTTTCACAGATTAGATCCACCACATCGGTTTCACAAATCAGTTTCACTATATCGGTTTCAAAGATTGGTTTCACCAAATCGGTTTCACAGATCGGTTTCACAAGATCTGTTTCACAAATCGGTTTCACAATATCAGTTTCACATATCTGTTTCACCAAATCTATTTCATAGATCAGTTTCAGAAGATCGGTTTCACATATTGGTTTCACAAAATCAGTTTCACAGATCTCTTTCACTAGATCGGTTTCACAAATCGATTTCACCAGATCGGTGTCACCATATCAGTTTCATAGATCAGTTTCAGAAAATCAGTTTCACAGATCGGTTTCACCAGATCGGTTTCACAGATCGGTTTCACCAAATCGGTTTCACAGATCGGTTTCACCAAATTGGTTTCACAGATCGGTTTCACCAAATCGGTTTCACAGATCGATTTCACCAAATTGGTTTCACAGATCGGTTTCACCAAATCGGTTTCACAGATCGGTTTCACAGATCAGTTTCACCAAACTGGATTCACAGATCAGTTTCACTGATCAGCTTCACAGGATCAACATCATGGGATCAGCTTCTCCCAATCAGCTTCATGGGATTATCTTCACCCGATCAGCTCCACCGATCAGTTTCGACTATCAGTCTCACCAATCGGTCATAGAGGGGTGTACGAATTTTCTTTCCCCATTTTTCCCCATAACTCTACTTTTAAGTCTTGTAACCTTTTTAATGTAGTTAAAATCTATTTTTATCACTATAAACAGTGTTTTAAATCCCCTAGGAGTGGGTAGAACCTTAAGAGACTCGTTTTCCTCTCTTAAATTATACCCTTTAACGCACAACTATTTTGGCCACCCCTCTGATGATAATTATTGAATAAACAATTAATTCCATTGTGTGTAACTTTCTAACCGCGAGGTGAAACCATGATCCACCTTTAAAGCCGCTCAATATTCTCATATCCTGTAATGCCAGGATCTCACCTTTTTATCGCACGAGAATTATTTTCTTCCAAGATGGTCTATTTTCCTTCTTCTCCAAGGTGTGTTTGGAGTACCCCTTCCTGAGGTGAGTGGTGCGCCTGTGTTGGAGTGTTTCCTGATCATTCATAAAATATTCCGAGTTCCTCCACTTCAAGTTGCGCATCCCCAGTTGTTGGATCCAGGATAAAAACGTCTATCTTTGATCATTCAAGTAGGGATTTTCCTTCATCTCTCTGTAGTGTGTGTCATGTGGGGTGGGTATGCTATTGTTTCTATGGGGATGGATGAAACCAAACCCTAATGAAGATAATAAGTGGAATTTTAAAGAATGAAGGGAGTGTGATTGATGTTTTTTTTGTAGTCCTTATCCTTGATTATATGTTGTGAATTGTATGGGCTTATGCCCACTGAAAATCATGGTCGTTGGTGGTCCTTTATTATGCACTAATGAACCTCTATTTTTCTAGATATTTATATGATTGAATGGGTGTAACATGGAAACTGGTTAATCATGTAAACTCGGTTGATTAAATGGATTCCTAGGTAATAAGAATCTTTGTGTGATCATCCTGGTTAACCAAATAGAAATACGGAACTGAATGAATGGCTTATTCAAATTTGAAAACTCCCTTGCAATATTATGGTAATGTTGACGGTTGATGCTTGAGAAACAACATGGATGATGATGGGATCCTCTGATTTGGTACAGTTGTTGGATTTTAGATCTAAGGCTGTTTGAGGATATATGGTGGGGCTTGGTTTGATTCCAATACATCGAGGGATCTCACGGATCCCTTTTTTTGTTGTGACTTTACAAAAGAATTAGGTGTCAATGCTTAATTTTTTTTTTGGCTATTTTCCTTTCCTTGGCTTGTGTTTATGCCTGATAGTTACCCAATAGTGAAAAATTTACTTAAATATAATTACATAATATGCAAATATGAATGGGTTTAATGGGTAATTGTTTTCCAGAAATGAGTTGTGATAGGGTTGTGACTGTTATGCTTATTTTGAATGATTAGTAACGAGGGTGCTTGTGTATGGGCTGGTTTTGGAAACCCTAGGCTAGGATGAGTTCTTGTTACCTATAAATATAATTTTAGTTCGTAGGTTTCTTATTCACGCCCCACCCATGTTAAGAACTTCATGCTGAACACCCATATTTCATGGAGGAGGGTGTTTTTCCCAACAATCCTATGAGTGGCTGGTTATTAGCTCCTTTTCTGCTCCCTTTTCCCGAGTATCCCAAGATCCTTCGGGAAGTGTAGCGACCCATAATTTCATAAATTGTTATAACTTCATAATTGAAGCACACTTATTACAACATATAACAAAACCAGGAAAGGACCGTATAGGTATAGTGTCTTTTGAAACTGGGAAACATAAACAACTGGTTCATAAATCTTCTACACTGTCTCCCATTTATTTCATCATATCTATAGTCCCTTTTGACATATCTTACTTAATAACCTTCTTCCAAACCTGGGGAAAGAAAACATACAAAAGGGTGAGCTCAAATTCTCAGTAAGGGTAAACAAAAGAAATATCAATCACATCATATACATAAGAACATAACTTTTGGAAATCTTAACCTGCAAAAGAAATCATAATTTCATAACATGGGATAAATCATAGTAGTGAAATGTAATCCCAATAATCATAACTTAAAACATTAAACTTTGTGGCATACACACATAATCATATAGAATCATTTATTATTAGTCAAGACTCATTTCCAAGACTATCTTAGTGGACAAAGTCCATTTCTGAACCGAGTTCACTCCTCGTTTCAGTCCTGTTTCACTGAACCGGTTTAACCTGCCGTTCCAGGCATGTCTATCTCATGAGATATAAAATATTTACCCAATGAATTGGAGAGAGATATAGGTCCCACCCATCTCATAATGATACCATTGATATGTGTGCCACAAAATCATAAACCATACATCATAGCATAACCCATGTAATAAAAATGGGAATCTTAAACATCGTGACATCATAAAAAAATCATATATGATAAAGGAATTCATAAAAATATTTCCATCACAACATAATCAAATCCATGTAATAATAGGTATAGAAACAGAACCCTATATTATCTTAGATGGAAAATAATTTTGATAGAACACTTGAATTCCATTCTTGAGGAAAATATCCTTTCTACTTCAAAAACACTTTTCCTTTCTTAACATGTTATAAAATTATAAACTAAAAGAAGTTGATTAAAAATAAACTTGAAAACTTTTAAAGTAAGCTTCTTGGAAATAATGTTTTAAAAATCCATTCATGCCGTATATGTTAAAAGAAAACATTCTTCTTGTACTTTGTTCTGAAAAGTCAAAAAGTACCTCGTACGAAAAACGACAAAAGATTTCTTTCATATCTTTTACTAAAAACTCTCCGAAGGGTAAAATTGGATATAAAATATTTTATAAGGATGTAAATATTACATATTGATGAAACATGGACATGGATGATAAATATTCCCCAGTAAATTCTGAAGTATAAACAATCTCGGATAAAAATGAGATTGCAAGATTTTCCCTTACCTTAGGTCCGATATGCTTTGTACGTGTCCGAACCTCCTGTATAATGATTTAAATAATATTATTGACTTATTCCAGAATCATACTCATTGTTATGATATCACATATGGTCATATTCTTAGCTTCTTATTAGTAATATTTCATTACAACTTGTTATTCAGGTGTTTATTACTTTTTGTTCTTATGCGTGTTTTGTCGAATAAATTATTATTATTCTCTTTAGGGTATAGATACCTCATTTCCAGAATGTTATTAGTTTAATATATATCATATTCATTCATTCAATTCATTTATATAATAATTATGCAATGAAGATCATGTAGAACGAGTCGTATAACATCGTGGAGACAGTATTCCGTACGTACGCACGAGCGATGATATCGTTCTCATGATCATGGAATTGTATTGGAGTGTATTTATACTATTTAAGAATCAATATCACATTAAAATAATCATATATAGTCATTATTTACACCATTATACCCATCCAAGTAATGTGTTGGTGGAAAAAAGATCACACCACGACGTGGAGACGGTATTCCGTACGTACGCACGCGAGGTGATTTCATTTTCCGTAGGATGGATAGATGGTGAAATAGGGTTGTTTCATACTTATAATAACATATCAGTATATGAGTGATACTTATGTTATTACTTCATAATGAAACAACTAAAGAAGAATAAATGGAAGAAGAAATAAAGATGAAAGAATCGGTAACGGACATTACCTCTTCTTTGAAGTGCTTCTTTGAGACCTCTTTTTAGGGCACTGAAATTGGTCTTTTAAGAATACCAGGACCTCTGGGATGTTTCTAGGGAAGTGGAGAGGAAAAATTGTCAGGGTTTGGCCGATCTTGAATGCTCAAATTGGTGTGAGGAGGAGAGGGAGGAGTTTCCCTTTTATAAGGGAGGAGAGGGGCACCTTTGGAATAACTAAAAATATTATTTTATTATAAATCCAAATTCGGTTTTAAATAGCTCCAAATTGATTTATTTCTAATCTAAGGTGGGTATGGGTAGAAATACTCTCATCCAACAGAATTTAGACAAGTTTAGGTTCCTATTTTAACCTTATTATTTTGATTTAACAATAAGTAAAATAATTTTACTTTTACCGTGTCTTCTTGTGTTCTTATACTATAAGGTTAATAAACTTACTATAAGCAGCCAAACGAACCCCAAGTTGTTTATTATTAACCTTATCTAAGTCATTTGGCCTAACCTTAGATTTTTAGGAATAAAATAACAATTAATAATATAATATTTGTTTGAAAAACTATTTTATGTCAATTTTGACACTATTTAGTAATTGATTTTTGTGAAAATCATAACAGAAAGTTTAGTTCAAAAAAAGTTAATTAAATCAATACTAACATGTTATATTAACCTTGAAAATTATTGGAATTTATAAAAAGTCTCAAATTACATTTATTTTGGTATTTATAACATCAATTATGTCAATATTTCATTAATAAGATAATTACTGCATCATCTTTGTGTCATAAATAAATTAACTTATTTAATGTATAAAAATTACAAATAAAATACCATTATGTAGGAAATCGTTTTATCTTTCTAATGAATATTTATAGTCGAATTTATCTTATGTATATCCTTATATTAAAAAATATTTACTTATTAAACTTTGATTTTAACTATTTTAACCCTTCTTTAAATAAATTAATAATAAATGTCCTAATCTAATATAAGTGGGCCTAAATGGTCATATTGTATTCCAAAGGTTATTTTTGGTCGAATTAAACTTGTCCAATATAATTAGGACATGTGTTAGGGTAATAATAATATCATGTTTACCCTTAATTACCCTATTTACTTTTAACCGTGGTAAATAAAAGTAAAAAGATACTATTCACAAAAAATTATTTTCTTCTCATTGAACCACATTTTACTTACTGACATCAACCGTGTCTCTAAGATTTTTGAAATTCCACTCACAAAAGCGGTAAAATTAAGTTTTATAAAAAATTCAGTTTTTTTAACTACCACTTAGTGGTTTCACTATTCATCAAAAATTGAATGTTTTCATAAAAATAACAAAATTTCACCCTAGGATAATTTCGATATTCTGAATCCAAAAATGAAGTCCATTTTGAAAAATAAAATTTATAAAATTTCAAAAAGTGGTTATTACTATTCATAACGGCTAGTTTTAATAATATTTTAATAGCATATCATTGTTTAGTGAAACTTGGTATTGCGTACGACGCAAACTATCGAGGAAGGTCGCGATTTCGTGTAAATAAAGCCAAGCTAGTGTTGTGTGTAGTGAAATATTCCTTTTATGTTTTATAAAAACAAAAATATTTCTCATAAAAGTCTCGGGTGTTACATTCTACCCCCCTTAAAATGAATTTCGCCCTCGAAATTCGTCACTTTGTAACAAACAGATGAGGATACCTCTCTCCCATCATATCCTCAAGCTCCCATGTAGCTTCTTCTAATTGGTGGTTCTTCCATAAAACTTTCACCAATCGAGTGGTCCTGTTTCGTAGGACTTTTTCACTATGATCCAGAATCTCTATCGGTTGTTCTTCATAAGAAAGATCTTGCTCCAGCGGTACAACTTCTGATCTGAGTACATGTGAAGGATCAGGTATGTACTTTCTCAGGAGAGATACATGGAACACATCGTGAACTTGAGAGAGATTCGGTGGAAGCTCCAATCGGTAAGCTACCTTCCCAACACGATCCAGTATTTCGAAAGGACCGATATATATAGGGCTCAACGTCCCCTTCTTTCCAAATCTCATGACCCTCTTCCAGGGAGATATTCGTAAGCACACTTTATCACCCACTTCAAACTCTAGGTCTTTTCTTCGGTTGTCGTCATAATTTTTCTGTCGACTCTGAGCTTCTCTTATGTGTTGTTGAATAGATCTGACCTTTTCTTCAATTTCATCAATGAGATCGGGTCCTAATAGCTTTCTTTCCCCAACTTCATCCCATCAAGTTGGAGTCCTGCATTTCTTTCCATAGAGAGCTTCATAAGGAGCCATCTGAATACTGGAGTAAAATCTATTATTATAAGAAAATTCTACCAAAGGTAGGTGTTGATCCCAACCACCTTTTAAATCCATAGAGCAAGCTCTCAACATATCTTCTAGAGTTTGAATTGTCCTCTCAGACTGACCATCTGTCTGAGGATGATAAGCAGTGCTGAAACTCAACTCTGTATCTAGAGTATACTGAAGACTTCGCCAGAACTTTGAGGTAAACCTCGGATCCCGATAAAATATAATAGAAAGTGGTACTCCATGAAATCTTACCACTTCCTTTACATATATCTTGGCAAGCTAATCCAGAGAGAAATCCCCTCTAATAGCGATGAAGTGTGTAGACTTTGTAAGACGATCAAATATGACCCAGATAGCATTATTGCCTTTGGATGTTTTAGGAAGTCCGGTGACAAATTCCATAGTGATGTTTTTCCCATTTCCATTCGGGTATGGGTAATGGTTGTAACATCCCCTTAGTCTTTTGTCTCTCAACTTTAACATGCTGACAAACCAAGCATCGAGAGACATATTCAGCAACATCTGTTTTCATGCCATCCCACCAGAAGTACTCTTTCAGGTCCCTATACATCTTCGTGCTTCCAGGATGAATGGAGAATGAAGAACTATGAGCCTCATCCAGTAGCTCCTTCTTTAATTCGGGGATGGGAGGAACACAACCCCGATTCCTGAACTTTATTATCCCATCACAATCAAGGTTGAATTCAGGAACATTTCTCACCTCCTTTTGTAACTCGACATCTTCTTTTTGTGCCTCTTTAATCTTCACATGTATAGATGGTTGAACATTCATTTGAGACATATAAGATTTTTCCCCTTCCATTATAATTCCAACATCCATCCTTTGTAAATCCATAAATATTGGATCTTTTGTGATCCTCGTCATGGATAAACTGGCATGGTCTTGTCGATTTAATGCATCTGCCACCTTGTTTGCTTTCCTAGGGTGGTAATGGATTGAGCAGTCATAATCCTTAATCAGCTCCAACCATCTTCTTTGGAACATATTCAGCTCCTTTTGTGTGAAAATATACTTTAAACTTTTATGATTAGTATAAATGTCACACCTTTCTCCATAAAGATAATGCCTCCAGATCTTTAATGAAAATATTACCACAGCTAACTCCAAATCATGAGTTGGGTAATTTTTCTCACGTATTTTCAATTGTCGTGAGGCATAAGCTATCACCATATCATTTTGCATAATAACACACCCCAATACCTTCTTAGATGCGTCACTTTAGATCACAAAACTTTCTCCACTACAAGGCAGGGTGAGCACAGGTGCATTGGATAACCTTTTTTTCAACTCCTTGAAATTCTCTTCACATTCCTCTATCCAGACAAACTTAACTCCTTTCCGAGTCAACTTGGTGAGTGGATTAGATAATCATGAAAAATCATTCACAAAACGTCGATAATATCCAGACAAACCAAGAAAAATTCGGATCTTAGTTACTGTTGTTGGTCTCGACCATCTTTCGATAACCTCTATTTTTGATGGATCCATAGATATCCCCACTTTTGAGATTATGTGACCCAAAAAATGCAACTTTTTGAAGCCAAAATTCACACTTGGTAAATTTGGCATAAAGCTTCTCCTTTCTCAGGGTCTTCAATATAATTCTCAAGTGATCTTCATGTTCTTCCTTTCTCTTTGAATAGACAAGAATATCGTCTATAAAGACTACCAAAAACTGATCAAGATAGTCTCTAAAGACTCTATTCATCAGATCCACGAAGATAGCAGGGGCATTAGTAAGACCAAATGGCATCACTATAAATTCATAGTGTCCATACCTTGTACGGAAAGCCTTCTTTGGTATATCCTCCCTTTTTACCCTTAATTGATGATACCCTGAACGAAGATCAATCTTGGAAAAGTATTTAGCTCTGCGTAGTTGGTCAAATAGGTCATCAATGCGTGGGAGAGGTTATTTGTTCTTGATAGTGATCTTGTTAAGTTCTCGATAATCAATGCAGAGTTCATTGATCCATCTTTATTCTTAACAAACAGAATAGGTGCTCCCCAAGGTGACACACTAGGGTGTATGAACCCCTTATCAAGATTATCTTGGAGTTTCTTCTTCAATTCATGCAACTCAATTGGGGCCATTCTATAAGGTGTATTTGAAATAGGCAAAGCACCCGGTACGAGTTCTATTGAAAACTCAACTTCACGATCTGGTGGAAGACCCGGTAATTCCTCTGAAAAGACATCATCAAAATCCCGTACAATGGGCATATTCTTAATCGTGAGTTTCTCACCAACCATTTGAGATAAATAACCTTCATTTAGTGGAATCAAGACCCATAAGATGGAAGAAATTTCCACTGGAAGGTTATGTTCATCCTTGCATTGATAGACGATCATATATTGATATGGAATATGAAATGTGACTTCCCTTCTTTGGAAATTGATATGAGCTCCATATAAAGAAAGCCAATCCATGCCAAGAATCACATCAAATTCCACTATAGGAAGGATCACAAGATTTGCAGGAAGCACTTTCCCACAAACTTCAATCGGAGAAGAATTATAAACTATTGATGCGACTGTTGTGCCATTAGGGGTTGTCACAACTAACTCAACATCTAATTGTTGAGGTAATACGGTGATATACTTAGAAAGTTCTTCAGAAAAAAATAGTGGGTGGATCTAGAATCAAATGAATCATTTTCTACTTTAGAGTGGATGGTAAGTGTACCTTTCACCACATCGTTATCATACTCCACATCTCTGATAGAAATTTCATGTGACTTTCCTTTGTCTTTAGCCTTAAGAGTTTGTTGACGTCGACCATCATCATCAACCCTTGGATTTGGGAATTGATTGGCATAATGCCCCAACTCCTTGCACTTGAAACATTGAAGTGTAGTAGGTTCATTCTGTGTATCCCTTCCTTTGTTTGCATCATTAGACATCTTCTTCCCATCATTGCGGCATTCAAATTCCCTATGACCTTCCTTTCCACATTTGAAACATTTACTTTTCCCTTTAAGACAACTCCCTCCATGTTTCATTCCACACTTTGTGCATAAGGGAAAGCTCATCTTCTTTTCAGTGTGCTCTTTAGATTTTCCTTTGAATTCCATTTTCCTCTTCTTATCAAACCCATATGACTAATGGGTTACTCCAATCTCCATATCGACTTTGAGAGCACATCGAACGATTTCCTCATAGCTATTGAAGTCCCTTATGGCTAACGCCCTTCGAAGAATTGGTTTTAAGCCACTAAAGAATTGATCGATCTTACTCTCCGGTTGGATAATAATACCAGAAGTGTACCTTGAAAGTCTTGTAAAATTTTCTTCATAGGTACCAACAGATTCATCATCCTTTTTCTTTAGTTCAAGAAACTCTTTCTCCATCTTTGTTCAAAGAATATGAGGGAAGTACTTATTGAAAAATAAGTTCTTGAACTCATCCCATTCCATGGACTCAATTTCAGCCCTTTGCCTCGTATTCTTAATAAGATTCCACCATTGATCAGCATCACCTTCCAAACGATACACTACTAAGATGAATTTATCATGTTCAGAACATTGAAGAACTGAAAATATCTTTTTAGTATTACTAATCCATTGTTTAGCAACTAGTGGATCAGTAGACCCGATGAATGATGGTGGACGCTGCCTCATGAAGGATTCAACAGAATGTTGATCCTTCCTTTGCTCTTTTGGAAGTCTTGAATGATTCATAGCTTGATAAAGTTGTGTGAGCCTGGCTAAAATATTTTTCATTTTAGCTCCCATAACTTTTGGTTGCTCAGGGGGACAATCATTGCATTGCCCGTCGCATTCCGCATTAACACGGTTCCTTCAGGTTCCAGCGATTGACTAAAACCAAGAAGAATAGTGTGATAAACACTAATTATTATAGGAAAACCACATAATCAAGAATAAAATTTACACTTAAGGTCTTATCCTAGGTTATTCATGGCCATTTCTAAAACACTAAGATTGTGTTCTATGCTTAGACTTATCCTTAGGATTCTTACTAAGGCTTTCACATCCTAGTTTCCAAAGTTTGACTATACCTTTCCTCTGATACCAACTGTAGCGACCCATACTATACATTGTTATTACTTCAGAATTGAAGCACACTTATTACAACATATAACAAAACCAGGAAAGGACCGTATAGGTATAGTGTCTTTAGAAACTGGGAAGCATAAACAACTGGTTCATAAATCGTCTACACTGTCTCCCATTTTTTTCATCATATCTATAGTCCCTTTTGACATATCTTACTTAATAACCTTCTTCCAAACCTGGGGAAAGAAAACATACAAAAGGGTGAGCTCAAATTCTCAGTAAGGGTAAACAAAAGAAATATCAATCACATCATATACATAAGAACATAACTTTTTGGAAATCTTAACCTGCAATAGAAATCATAATTTCATAACATGGGATAAATCATAGTAGTGAAATGTAATCCCAATAATCATAACTTAAAACATGAAACTTTGTGACATACACACATAATAATATAGAATCATTTCTTATTAGTCAAGACTCATTTCCAAGACTATCTTAGTGGAAAAAGTCTATTTCTGAACCGAGTTCACTCCTCGTTTCAGTCCTGTTTCACTGAACCGGTTTAACCTGCCCTTCCAGCCATGTCTATCTCATGAGATATACAATCTTTACCCAATACATTGGAGGGAGATATAGGTCCCACCCATCTCATAATGATAACATTCATATGTGTGCCACAAAATCATAAACCATACATCATAGCATATCCCATGTAATAAAAATGGGAATCTTAAACATCGTGACATCATAAACAATTAATATAAGATAAATGAATTAATAAAAATATTTCCATCACAACATAATCAAATCCATGTAATAATAGGGATAGAAACAGAACCCTATATTATCTTAGATGGAAAATAATTTTGATAAAACACTTGAACTCCATTCTTGAGGAAAATATCCTTTCTACTTCAAAAACACTTTTCCTTTCATAACATGTCATAAAATTATAAACTAAAAGAATTTGATTAAAAATAAAATTGAAAACTTGTAAAGGAAGCTTCTTGGAAATAATGTTTTAAAAATCTATTCATGATGTATAAGTTAAAAGAAAACATTTTTCTCGTACTTTTGTCGGAAAAGTCAAAAAGTACCTCGTATGAAAAACGACAAAAGATTACTTTCATATCTTTTACTAAAAACTCTCTGAAGGTTAAAATTGGATATAAACTATTTTATAAGGATGTAAATATTACATATTTAGGAAACATGGATGTGGATGATAAATATTCCCCAATAAATTCTGAAGTATAAACAATCTCGGATAAAAATGAGATTGCGAGATTTTCCCTTACCTTAGGTCGGATATGCTTTGTACATGTCCAAACCTCCTGTATAATGATTTAAATAATGTTATTGACTTATTACAGAATCATACTAATTGTTATGATATCACATATGGTCATATTCTTAGCTTCTTATTAGTAATATTTCATTAAAACTTGTTATTTGGGTGTTTATTACTTTTTGTTCTTATGCGTGTTTTCTCGAATAAATTCTTATTCTTCTATTTAGCTTATAGATACCTCATTTCCAGAATGTTATTATTGTAATATATATCATATTAATTCATTCAATTCATTTATATAATCATTGTGCAATGAAGATCATGTAGAACGAGTCGCATCACATCGTGGAGACGGTATTCCGTACGTACGCACGAGCGATGATATCGTTCGCATGATCATGGAATTGTATTGGAGTGTATGTATACTATTTCAGAATAAATATCACTTTAAAATAATCATATATAGTCATTATTTACACCATTATACCCATCCAAGTAAGGTGGTGGTGGAAAATAGATTACACCACGGGGTGGAGACGGTATTGCGTACGTATGCACGCGCGGTGATTTCATTTTCTGTAGGATGGATAGATGGTGAAATAGGGTTGTTTCATACTTATAATAACATATAAGTATATGAGTGATACTGATGTTATTACTTCATAATGAAACAACTAAAGAAGAAGAAGTGGAAGAAGAAATAAAGATGAAAGAATCGGTAACGTACATTACCTCTTCTTTGAAGTGCTTCTTTGAGACCTCCTTTTAGGGCACTAAAATTGGTCTTTGAAGAAGACCAGGACCTATAGGATGTTTCTAGTTAATTGTAGAGGATAAATTGGTAGGGTTTGGACGAGCTTGAAGGCTCAAATTGGTGTGAGGAGGAGAGGGAGGAGGTGCCCTTTTATAAGGGAGGAGAGGGGCACCTTTGGAATAACTAAACATATTATTTTATTATAAATCCAAATTCGGTTTTAAATAGCTCCAAATTGATTTATTTTATAGCTAAGGTGGGTATGGGTCGAAATCCTCTCATCCAATAGAATTTAGACAAGTTTAGGTTCCTATTTTAACCTTATCATTTAGATTTAACATTAATTAAAATAATTTTACTTTTACCGTGTCTTCTTGTGTTCTTATACTATAAGGTTAATAAAATTACTATAAGCATCCAAACGAACCCCAATTTGTTTATTATTAACCTTATATAAGTTATTTGGCTGAACCTTAGATTTTTAGGAATAAAATAACAATTAATAATATAATATTTGTTTTAAAAACTATTTTATGTCAATTTTGACACTATTTAGTAATTGATTTTTGTGAAAATCATAACAGAATTTTTAGTTCGAAAATAGTTAATTAAATCAATAATAACATGTTATATTAACCTATAAAATTATTGGAATTCATAAAAAGTCTCTAATTACATTTATTTTGGTATTTATAACATCAATTATGTCAATATTTCATTAATAAGATAATTACTGCATCATCTTTGTGTCATAAATAAATTAACTTATTTAATGTCTAAAAATTAAAAATAAAATACCATTATGTAGGAAATCGTTCTAGCTTTCTAATTAATATTTATAGTATAATTTATCTTATGTATAACCTTATATTAAAAATTATTTACTTATTAGACTTTGATTTGAACTATTTTAACCCTTCATTAAATAAATTAATAATAAATGTCCTAATCTAATCCAAGTTGGCCTAAATGGTCATATTTTATTCATAATGTTTTTTTGGTCGAATTAAAATTGTCCAATAGAATTAGAACATGTTTTAGGGTAATAATAATATCATTTTTACCCTTAATTACCCTATTTACTTTTAACTGTGGTAAATAAAAGTAAAGAGTTACTATTCACCAAAAATTATTTTCATCTCATTGAACAAAATTTTACTTACTGACATCAACCGTGTCTTTCGGATTTTTTAAATTCCACTCACAAAAGTGGTGAAATTAAGTTTTATGAAAAATTCAGTTTTTTTAACTACCACTTAGTGGTTTCACTATTCATCAAAAATTGAATATTTTCAGAAAAATAACGAAATTTTACCCTAGGCTAATTTCGATATTCTGAATCCAAAAATGAAGTCCATTTTGAAAAATAAAATTCATAAAATTTCAAAAAGTGGTTATTACTATTCATAACGGCTAGTTTTAATAATATTTTAATAGCATATCATTGTTTAGTGAAACTCGGTATTGCGTACGATGCAAGCTATCGAGGAAGGTCGCGATTGCGTGTAAAGCAAGACAATATAGTGTTGTGTGTAGTGAAAGATTCCTTTTATGATTTATAAAAAAAATATTTCTCATAAAAGTCTCGGGTGTTACAGGAAGGCTCTGACCGCCTGAGGTCTATTATAGCCCTAGATTCTTCTATTAGGGTACGTGGTGGTGGTTGGCCCAGAAGTGTGCGGGATGGTTGTCTCCCAAGTGTCTTCGGGATGAGGCCCAGGTGTCTTCGAGCGTGGAAGTAGTTGTTCGGACCTAGGTGTGTTTGGGATGTGTGGTAGTGATAGCCCATGTGTTTATGAGTGGGATGTGTGATTGTGGTAGCCCAGGTGTGTGCGGGCAGGGGGGGAGTGGGACTGCTGTGAGGATAGAAGGAGAGGTTTGACGCGTAGGATGTCCCCAATAACTAGTGGGAAAGTGGCGCTGGGTACCCTAATATCGATGTGCAATTTACTATTACTTGACTTGACTTGGGTTATTTTGGGAGTGTGCCTAGGTAAGGTTTGGGGTGGATAGTTTCCTTATTAGGTGCTCTGGTTATCTTCTTTTCTCAAGGGCCATTAGAATGCCTCCCCACTTGTGCACGAGAGACCTTTATTTTCCCTACTGAGTATACTTGTATACTCACCCTACGTATATAAACTGCTTTCAGGTTTCCAGGAGGACATCAAGGATCATGCGGGACCGTACTAGCTCAGACATTGGGAAATTTGTTTTTTATGTTCTATTTCATTCATTTTCTAGTACATTCCTTTGGGGTTTTCATGTACTTTTGCAGTATATTTTTTTTTGACATGCATATTAGAATGGTTTTCTTTTGGCTTTATATTTACCTTCTATTTTTTTATTTTTGTGATTTACTATCTTATCTCTCGATCCAATAAAAATGGGTAACGCCTTCTATTTTTGTGTGCGATTAAATACCCTTGGTGCTAGTCGGCACTCCCGGACCTTTTGAAGTCGGGTCTCGGGGGTCATTTTTCTCCTTCAACTAGATGAAGGAAGGGTCTAGAAATCTACTGTCCCTTCACTCATATTGGGGAAGGCGGGTCATGACAGAATGGTATTAGAGGTTGAGGTTGAGAGATAGGAGGGAACTTGGGGTTAGGCACTGTGAGGATTTCATGGGATGGTAGGGTAACAGTGCTAGGCAATCTTGGTGTGTGAAATAGGCCAGGGAAGACTGGCTATGACATAGGATTTTGCCCCCCCCCCCCCCCCCGTGATCGGATGTAAGGACTTTGGACCTACCAAATAACCAGGTGAGGCTACACTGATTGTAGGGTAGAGAACCTAGGAAGGGTACATGCATCATAATGACTTGTGTTCTTATGTGTCTTGGGTATTTTGGGGATTTAAAATGAATAAGAAGTCTAAGAAAAATTTAAAAGCAATCTTCTACACTACTCAGGCTTAGGCATTCTTTGGTTACCTTGCAGCAATGACACCTGGACGATGACCACAAGTAGTACGGGTGATCGGGTCCGAGGAGGTTGACTTGGCTGATCAGTAGAGGGATGATTGAGAGGAGGAGGATAGTCAGTGGTAGAGGATGCTTCGTGGCTTTCAGTGGTAGACCCTCGAAAAATACGAGGGCAGTACCTCGGACATGGAGACAGAGAGCTGGATAGAGAAGCTCGTGATAGCTTTCATCTTGATTCGGGCACCGACAAAGTACCGGGTTCCTCTTGTAATAAGCCATATGCAGGGAGCATCCCATCAATGGTGTACTCTATATCTTGGTGGGAAAAGGGAGGCTGATGTTTCGTGGACCGACTTCGAGTGGGAATTCTGGGCAGAATTTCTCTCTTCCATGATGAAGACAGAGAAGAGGCAGGAGATACTATCCCTTCATCAGGGGAGAATGTCAGTTAGGGAGTTGGGAATCAAGTTCAAGGATCTACATCATTTTTCTCCAGACCTTTCTCCAGATGAGGTGTCTCAGGGGAGACGTTTAGAGGAGGCACTCCGACCTTCTCTTTAGTATGTTGTTACTCCCTTCACCCTAACAACGTACTTGGAAGTCTAGAAGAAGGATGAAGTGGTTGAAAGGATGAACACACTGGGAGGTGTGTTATGAGAGGGGAGCTAGTGTAGTTTGTTAATGGGGAAGACCATCAGGAGCAGGCCTACAGCGTCAGGGTCTTCTAGGATTCGACCAATGGGGAGCATGCCCCAATAGTACAAGTTTTGATCTCCTGGTCCTCGCCCTTTCCTCACGAGCCCAAGACCAAGGTGCTTCATCTGTGTAAGTCACGGGCACCTTCAGAATCAGTGCTTGGACAGAGTGAAGTATAGTGGGGGTGGGCAGGTTCAACGCCCACCTTAGTAGTAGCAGTTTCTAGCCAGACCCTTTCAACAACAGCAGCAGGGACAACGAGCTCCCACTCCTCCGAGAGTTGATGTGGTAGGAGGAGGCTGACCCAATGGTGCTCCTCAAGGACCTAGACCAGGGTGTGGTCGGGGAGGCGACCAACAACTGAGAGGTATAGGATCTGGGCGTGGGCAGTTTCATGCCGCAGCGGTAGCAGTTCCAGCAGGCCTGAAATCCGTTCAAGGTACGACCAACTTGTTTAGAACTCTTGCTTGCGCCTTATTTGATTCTGGAGTATCACACTCCTTTGTTACTCCTGGTCTAGCCCATGCATTGATCCTAGACCTAGAGAGACTCTCCATGCCCCTAGTGCTGAGTACGCCAGTTGGGGGTCATACCAGTCTGTTTGATGTTTTTCGAGGTTGTAGATTGATGTTGGCGCCGCATCAGTCTAGTGGGGACCTTCGTCTACTACATATACAACCATATGATGTCACCCTAGGAATCGACTGGCTATTTTTTGTGCACGCTATTATTGACTACTTTTAGAGAAGATTCATGTTCTTCCATTGGGATGGGCAGCGTGTGGCTTTTGTTGGCGAGCGGATTTGTCATGTGGGGAGATGGTGTGTGGATCCTCTTATTTCTATGTTGGATGAGCTTTTAGTAGAATCTGTTGATGCTAAGATGATTGATGTTCTATGAATTGTTAGAGAGTTCCTAGATGTTTTTTCCAAGGAGGTTGTGACTCTACCCCCTTGACGTGACGTTGAGTTCGGGATAGACTTACAACCCGGCGCCTGTTTGATTTCCATGGCTCCTTATCGGATGGCGCCTTTTGTGCTACGGGAGTTACGGATCCAGATTGACGATCTGATGAAGAAGGGTTTTGTCCGACCCAGTGTGTCTCCATGGGGTGCTCCGGTCTTGTTCACCAAGAAGGCAGATGGTGGTATCAGACTGTTCATAAAAAACCGGAGACTAAATCCAGTAATGGTCAAGAACTGTTACCCTCTTTCGAGGATAGACGATCTCTTTGACTAGTTGAGGGGAGCAGGATGGTTCTATAAGATTTATCTATGGTATAGGTATCACCAGGTGGAGGTGAAGGATAGTGATACCAAAGACTGCTTTCAGTTGTAGGTATGGGTGCTTTGAGTTCGTATTCATGCCATTCGGTGTTACGAATGCACCTGCTGTGTTCATGGGCCTCATGAAATCTATTTTCCTCGTGTTTCTGGACCGATTTGTCATTGTGTTCATTGATGACATATTGATCTAATAAATATTAGATAAGGAACATACTAAGCACCTTAGGATGGTCTAGGAAATCCTTAGACATCACCATCTCTATGGGAAATTGTCCAAGTGTAAGTTCATGACACGATAATTGAATTTCCTTGGACACGTGGTGTTTCAACAAGGGGTGGTAGTTGATCCGTCAAAGGTGGAAGAATTTTTTTCATGGGAAGCACCCATTAAGGTGATGTAGGTTTGCAGTTTTTTGGGTCTTGTAGGCTATTATCGGAGATTTGTACCCGACTTCTCTCGAGTTGCATTTCCCTTGATATCATTGACCAGAAAGGACCAGTCCTTCGTGTGGATTGAGTAGTTCCAGGAAGGCTTCAATTATCTAAAATGGAAGTTGGTTAGTTCCCCAGTGCTGAGGTTACCAGAAGAAGGGATATTGTTTGATGTGTTTTATGTTTCTTTTGGACTTGGCCTAGGGTGTGTGCTGATGCAGCAATGGGGAGTGATATCTTATTGGTCTAGGCAGTTACGTCCTCATGAGCATAACTATTCCACCCATGACCTAGAGCTTGCAACTGTAGTGTTCTCATTAAAGTTGTGGCTTCATTACCTTATCAGGGAGCACATTGTGGTATTCACAGATCACAAGATTTTGAGGCATATCTTTACCCAGTGGGACCTGAACATGCAACAATGACGGTGGGTGGAGTTTTTCCAGGACAAAAAATTTGATATCTCATACACTAAAGGTAAGGGGAACGTTGTTGCTGATTCCTTGAGCAGGAAGTCACAGAGGGAAGTTGTTAAGGAATCTGTGGATTCTTGGAAGGCAATGGAGGAGTTGGCTTTCTTACACCTGGATGTAAGGGAGGATGGTGCTAGAGGTTGTTTGTTTCAGATGAAAGTGCAGTCCTCTCTACTACTGCAAGTGGTGTAGTCTCTATGGGGAGACATAGAGAGTGAAGTGATATGTGATTGGGTTAACCAATTCAATGCTCCGGAAGGGTGGTTAGAGGATGGTCGGAATCAGATTCTTTTCCAAGGGAAGTTATTTTTCCCAGAGATGATGCGTGAGGGAGTTCACCATGAGTTCCATGAATCCCTCATAGTAGTACACCCTAGAGTTTCCATGATGTATCGAGGCCCGAGGGAATAGTTTTTGTGGCCTAGGTTGAAACGGGTAGTGGTGGAGTTCATAGCAAGGTTCTTGGTATTTCCACAAGTGAAGGTTGAACACTGTGTTCCGGGAGGTTTTTTGCAGCCTTTATATGTTCCTGAGTGGATGTGGGATGAAAAATTAATGGATTTCATTATAGTACTACCTAGTGTTCAAGGAGGCTGCGATTCTATCTGGGTAGTGGTAGACAAGATGATGAAATCTGCTCACTTTTTGGCGAACAAGGAGTCTAGTGCGGTGGAAGACATAGCACAATGATACGTGGATGAGGTGGTGTGGTTTCAAGGAGTTTTTAGGTCCATAGTCTCAGATAGGGATGAACGGTTTACCTCACTAGTCTGGAGAGGATTGAAGTATGATTTCGGCACAAAACTACGTCTTAGCACTACTTTCCACCCCCAAATAGGTGGGAAGACAAAACAAACCATACATACATTGGAGGACATGATACGTGCATGTGTTTTGGACTTTGGGGGATCATGGGAACAACATTTTCCATTATTATAGTTTTTCTACAATAATAGTTATCGCTCTACTATTGGCATGACACTATTTGAATCCTTGTACGGGAGGCCATGTCATTCACCCGTGTGTTGTGCTGAGGTTGGGGAGGCAAGTGTTCTTGGTCCAGAGGTGGTGCAGAGAACAACGGAGAAGGTTTAGCTTGTGCGTGAGATGATGAAGGCATCCCAATACCAGTATAAGTCGTATGTTGATCATAGGAGAAGGTCCTTGGAGTTTGAGGTTGGAGACCATGTGTTCTTAATGGTTTCCCCTTTATGTGGGCAGCAGAGGTTCGACAAGGGGAGAACGGTCTCTCCAAGGTTCATCGGGCCCTTTGAAGTGATGGGGCGAGTCGGTGAGGTGGCATATTAGCTGGAATTTCCACCTCAGTTTGAAAGAATCCAAGATGTTTTCCACGTCTCTTAGCTTCATTGATATCTACATGATGATTCCCATTTCATTGACTGGGGAGAATTGGATATAGGGGATGACACTGCATTTGTGGAGCGACCAGTGAGGATCGAGGATCGAAAGAAAAAAGTGCTTTATGGATGAACCATCCCTTTGGTTCGTTTGTTGTGGAGGCACGGTGGCCTCGAGGAGAATACTTGGGAGTGAGAAACTCAGATGTGTGCCCAGTACCCAAAGTTGTTTTGAGCTATTGTTTTGATCCTTCCTTGTTGTTCTTATTTTTATAACCTGCTGTGATGTAATGTTGGCCTTGTTAGTTTATGATATGTTTTGTTCCCATACCTTGTGAATGTTTATGAAAGTCCTGATATGTGGGGAAGGTAGGACATGATCCCTTATCAAGACGCATTAAGGTGGATGTGATTAAACCCATGTCGGCGAGTCAGTTCCGCCCAAAGAGATAGTATATTGACAGGGAGGAAAGAACTCCCCGATCCGTGTGTCGAGACAATGCGATCCATGGGATTCATATGGCTATTTGGGGTGGTTTGTCCCTGAGAGGTATGTTCTAGAGGTGTTGTTTGGGTTACTCTTGTATTCTCAAGGGAGAGAATAATATTGAGAGGAATCTGATGTAATGGCCCAGAACCTCCTGATCAATTACATTTCCAAAATTCTAAGTGTTGGGGTGTCCTAGATTCATCGATCAGTCCCGCCCATAAGCTCCACTGATCATCTCCACTGATCAGCTCCACTGATCAGCTCCACTAATCAGCTCCACTGATCAGCTCCACTGATTAGCTCCACAGATCAGCTTCACAGATCAGATTTGCAAATTAGATTCACCAAATCAGTTTCAAAGATCAGTTTCACCAGATCAGTTTCATAGATCAGTTTCACCAGATCGGTTTCACAGATCTGTTTTACCAAATTGGTTTCAAAGACCGGTTTCACCAAATCAGTTTCACAGATTGGATTCACGAAATCAGTTTCACAGATCGGTTTCACGAAATCGGTTCCACAGATCGATTTCATAGATCTGTTTCATCATATCGGTTTCACAGATCTATTTCACCAGATCTGTTTCACATATCTGGTTCACCAGATCGGTTTTGCAGATCAGTTTCACCATATCGGTTTCACAGACCGGTTTCAAAAAATCAATTTCACAGATCGGTTTCACAAAATCGGTTTCACAGAACGGTTTCAGCAAATCGGTTTCACAGATCCAATTCACAAAATCAGTTTCATAGATCTGTTTCACCAAATCGGTTTCACAGATCGGTTTCACCAAATCAGTTTCACAGATCGGTTTCACCAAATCAGTTTCACAAATCGGTTTCAATGATCAGTTTCACCGAGTCTGTTTCACATATTGGTTTCACTGATCATCTTCACAGGATCAGCTTCATAGGATCAGCTTCTCCCAATCATCTTTATGGGATCAAATTCACCCGATCAGCTACATCGATCGGTTTCGACTATACGTCTCACCAATCGGCCATAGAGGGGTGTTGGGATTTTCCATCCCCCGTTTTTTCTGTAATAATACTTTTTAGCGCCATAAAAAATGTTTTAAATCCCAATCATCTTTATGGGATCAGCTTCACATGATCAGTTTCTCCCAATCATCTTCAAAGCTGTTTTTTGCGCCATAAACAATGTTTTAAATCCCCTAGGAGTGGGTAGAAACATAATGGACCTGTTTTCCTCTCTCAAATGAGACCCTTTACTGCACAACTGATTTGGACACCCCCTTAATGATAATTATTAAATAAACAGTCAATTACATCGTGTGTAACCGACTAACCGTGAGGTGAAACCAAGATCCACCTTTAAAGCCTCTCAAGATCCTCATATCTCGTAATGACAGGATATCTTATTTTTATCGTACGAGAATTATTTTTTCTTGGCTGGTCTCCTTTCCTTCTTCTCCATGGTGCGTTTGGATTCCCCCTTCCTGAGGCGAGTGGTGTACCTGTGTTGGATCCTTTCTTTCTCATTCTTATAATCTTCCGAGTTACTCCCCTGCAAGTCATACATCCCTAGTTGTTGGTGCCAAGAGAAAAATGTCAATCTTTGATCATTCAAGTAGGTTTTTTATTCGTCTCTTCTTAGTGTGAATCATGCAGGGTGTGTATGCTATTGTTTATGTGGGGATGGATGAAACGAAGCCTTAATGAAGATAAAAAAACAGAATTTTAATGAATTAAGGGGGTGTGATTGATGTTTCTATTATAATTATCATCCTTGATTATGTGTTGTGAATTGTACAGGCTTATGCCCACTGAAAATCATGGCCGTTGGTGGTCTTTTATTATGCACTAATGAACCTCTATTTTCTAGATATTTATGTGATTGAATGGGTGTAACATGGAAATTGGTTAATCACGTAAACTCAGTTGATTAAATGGATTCCCAGTGAATAAGAATACTTGTGTGATCACCCTAGTTAACCAAACCAAAAGACATAACTAAATGAATGGAATATTCAAATTTGAAAACTCCCTTGATCTGTTCTGGTGATGTTGACGGTTGATGCTTAGGAAACGACGTGGATGGGGAAGGGATCCTCTGATGTGGTGCAGTTGTGGGATTTTAGATCTGAGGTTGTGTGGGGCTATATGGTGGGGATTGGATTGGTTCCAATACATTGAGGGATCTCATGGATCCCTTTTGTTGTAGTGACTTTTCAAGAGAATCGGGTGTGAATGCTTAATTTTTTGTTTGGCTGTTTTCCTTTCCTTGGCTTGTGTTCATGCCAGATATTTTCCCAGCAGAGCCGAATTTACTTAAATAGAATTACCTGATTATGAAAACATGAATGGGTTCAATGGGGAATCGTTTTCGGGGAATGAGTTTTGATGGGATTGGGGCTGTTATGCTTCTTATGAATGATTAGTAATGAGGGTGCTTGTGTAAGGGCTGGTTTTGTAAACCCGAGGCTGGGATGAGTGCTTGTTACCTATAAATATAACTTTAGTTATTATGTTTTATATTCTACCCCCACCCATGTTATGAACTTTATACCGAACACCCAAATTTCATGGGGGATGGTGTTTTTTCCAACACTTCTACGAGTGGATGGTTATTAGATCCTTTTTTGCTCCCTTTCCCGAGTAGCCCATGATCTTTCGGGTAGGCTGTGACAGCCTGAGGTCCATTATAGCCCTAGATTCTTATGACAGGGTACGTGGTGGTGGTTGGCCTAGGTGTGTGTAGGCATGTTTTTTCCCAAGTGTTTTAGATATGAGGCCTAGGTGTCTTTAGGCATGGAAGTAGTTTTTCGGACCTAGGTGTGTGTGGGATGTGGGGTAGTGACAGCCCAGGTGTTTGCGGGCAAGATGTGTGATTGTGGTAGCCCAGGTGTGTGTGGGCAGGGGGATGGAAGTGGGACTACGGTGAGGATGACAGGAGAGGTTTGACACGTAGGATGTCCTCAATAACCAGTGGGAAAGTGGCACGGGGTGCCCAAATATCAATGTGCTGTTACTATTACTTTACTTGACTTGCGTTATTTGGGGAGTGTGTCTTGGTAAGGTTTGGGTGGATAGTTTCCTTGTTAGGTGCTCTGCCTATCTCCTTTTCTCATGGGGAATTAGAATGCCTCCCCACTTATGCACGAGAGCCCCTGGTTTTCCCTACTAAGTATACCTATATGCTCACCCTACGTATATAAAATTCATTCAGGTTTCCAGGAGGACATCAGGGATCGTGCGGGACCATACTTTCTCAGACGTTGGGAAAGTTGTTATTGCTGTTATTTTTTCTTTTTATGGTACTTCCCTTTTGGGTCTTCATGTACCTTTGTAGTATCTTATTTTTGACATGAATATGAGAATTTTTTGCTTTTGGATTTACATTTACCTTTAGTTTTGGTGTTTTGGGATTTACTATCTTATCTCTCGATCCTATAAAAAAAGTGTAATGCCTTCCATTTTTATGTGTGATTTTATACCCTTGGTGCTAGTCGCCACTTCGGGACTTATTGAAGGCTGGTCTCGGGGGTTATTATCTCTCCTTAAACTAGATGAAGGAAGGGTCTAGAAATCTTCTATCCCTTTTCTCATCTTGGTGAAGGTGGGTCATGACAATAAACCTCAATTCTAGGCTCAGGACCAACACCAAAATACAATTTTACACCCTTTTCAAGATCTTAATACCTCCCTAGATAGTTATAAACTTTATAGATCCTACCTATATAGGTCCAAAATATAGAGTAATTATATGCATGTATCAAATATAAAATATTATAATCCCCATGTATAGTTTCATATTAAATTAATATTTCCAACCAATCAATTTATTAAGGGTAAAAACAATTATTACTAGTAAGGATTCGTGAACATTTGATAAATCTATAAGATAGTTCCAATGTTTGAAATAATCATCTATAAAAGTGTTATACATTCCCTACCTTTCATCCTCTTGATCGATTCTCATTATGGAGTATCACTGAAAATGTACCCATGACCACCTGCATATAGAATAAAGCTATGAACCAACCTAGAATGAGTATGGGTCGATTGTGTGATGTAATAAAAGTAGTAAATAATTTTAGGAAGACATTTATTCTAGCATCTATATAACTTTCCATTTAATAGGAATTCATGAAATATATATTACTCTACTTTCACATCAAATTTCCCTAGGTATTATTTTTTTATAGTCATAAAAAAAGTCTCCAAGAATATATAAATTAATTCATAGTAGGTTATTTCGTATACCACAAATCATATGGGGATAAGTTTTAGTTCATCCTTATTAAACATCATATCATTATGGGAAATATTGTGCTCAAAGCTTCTCCTCAACCTAGGCATGCCTATATTATCTTTTAGAACCAACACTGTTAGCTTAAACAAATTTCTCATTTCTCAGTATCGTAGGAGCATATTTTAACTTAACTTATGTACAAAATTTTTATTTATTTTTTTGATGAATCTACCTTTACTTCCACAACCTTTTCATAGTTATTGGTTATATTTTTCATGAGTCTTCTAATCCTATTGAAACCTCATTCTTGTTTCAATTAGTTATTAAACATTCTTATAAATTATCTTCTCAGGTTTTTTCACTATCTTGTTACCTTAAGAATCTTGATTTCCTCAAGATAAATAGTTCCTTTATAATTAATACCATACCTATCATTCTATTAATTCTCCACAAAATTATTTAATGATTTTATGCTTTTTTATGTTTATTTTTTTCTTCCATGAACACTTCATTCTTGGTTCTCGACATTTGATCAAAGTAGATTTTATCTCATTATTCTTAACTTATTAAGATTTTTATTTTCCATTAAACATGTTCTAGGAAATTGTTATCTTTTTCACCATCATATTTTGTAGAATCAGTACTTGAAGAATTGAAATCATATTATTATTTACTCACATGGTTCTCTTCAATCTTTTTTGAATATCTTTAAATTTACCCGAATTTTTTTTTCTTATAAAACATTCTTATTTAACGTATTTTAGGATCTTTTTTATCCTCATCATCATTATATTCCTCACAATTAATCCATAGGAACTCTAAAAAATCATGTACAATCCCCCACCACATGAATCACTTATGTGATAATTTTCTCTTGTCTTTCTCTTTTCCCATTTTTATATAATTCTTAAATATATGAAATAATTATTTTTTTAATTCTAATCAGTACCACCAGCATCATCAGAATCAATTTAGGGATTATATTCCTCTTATTTTATTTTAAAAAATTTCATGGATTTGAATTTTATCTCTCATATAACATTTTTCAAAACAACTGGATCTTTTTTAACATCAAAATTATGAAGTGTATTGTGTAAGTAATCAAGAGAAATCTTATAATTTTATTCTATAGCTAAAATATTTGGATCAAGTTAGTTATGAAATTTCCCCATTTAATATTTATCAATTGAAGAATCTTCCATCTTGTATTTAAATTCTGTAATGGGAGTGAATATCTCATTTAACTAAGAAAAATAGTCATTAATAATATAATCTTTGGCTATTATGATGTATCAAAAATTATCCCTCTACATTTATAGGCTGAATACATTGATATTGACATTCCCCCCATTCATGTTCCGTATCTTGTCTCACATATTGTTAAATTGTTAGAGCTCAATGTGATATCCAACCTCTTCCCATTATTGAATCTTGTCATAAGATATATTTTGCCTCCCCTATTATATTATAGTGATTATAAATACACCTCAATTCACATAAAATGCTTTAGGAAATTATCACCCACTTCACCAGATTGGTTTTTCCTACTTTTAAAATATGTTGGGTTTTGTTTATATTAGAACATATAGTCTTTATGAATTAGTATATTTCCATTTATATTAATCAAGGTCATATGTATACTTTTAGATGTCTTAGAATCTAATGTGAGATCATCTTCCTCACACTCATTAATCAACTACCAAATGAGTATTCATAAATAAGCATGCATATCAAACTCCGATATTGGGCTTTCAAAAACCCCCATGTGTGTATGAGTATATAAGAACATAATGGTCTTTTTTATTCCCAAAAACTATACCACAAGATGATCAAAAATGTAAATGGTTTTAAAAAACACAAAAAATGAATGTAGTTGTAGAATTGGTCGATATTCTATTCCACTTCATTGATAAATTATAGTCATGGATCAATAGTAAATCTACTAACTTATTCTCAATTCATGATCACCTAAACCTTTATTTAATTTCTTCTTCTATATTCACATATAATTTCATGAATAAATATTATATATTTTAAATATAGTAATATTATATAATCCTTAGTTGAAAAATATTCAATAATTTAAACTTTCCAACCAAATCCTACAATTTAAATTTCTAATCTAACCACATTTAATATAATTCAATAATTAATAATTAAAATTCAAAGAGTTTCATTATATTTCCTTCTATGAAAACATCGATGTAATTCATGATACTTAAATTTCTTCTATATTGGAATGCATTATTTCATGAATCAAGCTTCATGATGTAACACATTTAGTTGTGGTGTGATTTATCTTTCTTCCATAGAATAGCCTTAGTTTGATTATTCAAAAATCATTTCGAATCAAAACCCTTCCTTTTTATTGTAATGTTTTAATCAACAAGGAACACTTCTGGAATTGTATTATTTCATTCATAGTAAATTAATTTTCATAATGAAACATTATAAAATCACTTTTATCAACCTTTCAATGTACTATAATAAACATTAAAGTGTTCTTTCTAAAAAATAAAAGTACCGTGTGATGTTTCTAAACTATACAATGTTTTCTATCTATATAGAGAGTTCTCTAGAAAACATTTTTATGTCCTTTAAAAACCATACAGTGTTTCTCTATTATTTTTATACTTCTGGGTGAAACATAATCATTATATGAAATCATCTATATGAAATTATTTTCTTTAATTTTTTTTTCAAAATTCTACCCAGATTCATCATTATGTGGTATCCAAGATCAAACTTACGATGTCATTA
Organism: Viscum album; assembly: GCA_963277665.1. NCBI lineage: Eukaryota > Viridiplantae > Streptophyta > Magnoliopsida > Santalales > Viscaceae > Viscum > Viscum album. Next base: position 1,548,170,581 of record OY728133.1, read on the forward strand.
GAGAGCAAATTTTTAACTCAAAATAATGGTTTCCAAAAATAATCCAATAATTAAAGAACTTATTTATTTATTTCTTTCTATTTATAAATATATAAAAAACACATAAAACATATTCTAAATAATTTTAATTTGTAACTAATAAATTTTCAACCAAAAATACAATATTAAATAGCAATTCCATTTGGAACTTCATTCTAACCCTTGAGATTTGTTGGAAACCACAATCAACACTTCTTGAAAACTAAAAATCTCATTACTAAAGCAATCAATCATATCCCATATCACATAAGATATATGTTGACACTACACCATATGATAATGTAGTGTTTTTTAGAGACTTACAAACCTCAGTTAAAAGAAAATTTGGGAGAATTAATTTTAATGTTCAATTGTTAGTTCATTCACTCACTTTTTATAAATTTCATAAATTTCCCACAATTAAATGTGATCCTATAAATAAAATAGATAAAATAAATTTTTATCTTCCTAACTATAATTGTTTCTCCTTTTATCCCCACTTGACTATAAAATCAAAAGATATGTGGCATTACCCTTCAAAATTAATTTAAGAGAGTGGGAAGGGATTGACATTAATGTTTAGTTTAAAAGTATCAAACCTACCTTTATGAATTTATTTAGTGAAAATATATACTAGTTATTCATTGGTAGGAATGAATTAATGTTATATATCCCTATTAAAAACCATAACTTTGATGAAGTGAAACATAATTTAAATGTGCTAGGATATTGGGTTTTTTACATTATTTTTAGATATATGTATATAATAATGATTTACACCGGTAATTTTGAGATGAAATTCAATAATCACCCCTAAATATTTAAACTTATCCTTCATCTATATCATCTAAGGGAAAACACTTGTTGCTGACACAAATCAAGAATCTATAGTTCTTAATATAAAAAGTTTTACTTCTTGTTTTTCAATTTTGTATATATTTTTTCCACTAAAAAAATTGTACCTAAAGAATATCTTCTATCTTCACAATAACCTACCTAGTCAAAATCTATATAACTAAAAATATTCTAGTTATTTTCTCTCTTATACATCAATCCATAACTCATGTTTTATTTGATATATTTCCTAATCCTAATAGGTTTCATTAAATGTTATTATCTAATATCACTTTGATACCTATAGCATAAGTATATAATATAGACTATAACAGGTCTTGATATAGTGTAGTAGAATAACATAACAATCAATCCTCTAATCTCCTTCTAATTTATACTTTCCCATTCAAAATTTCTCATAGTTTCAAACCCACTTGAATATGTGTAAATACTATAATAAAAACTTAAATGATGAACTGATTCAGTAATTGAATTAAATAATATTATTGGAAATGAAAAATTTTGATCTTCATTTTATAACCATTAAAATCCAAGAAAATATCCCATCTCTCATAATAACAACCCTAAACCCACACTCCCAAAATCTGATTTATAAAATATATTCTTTATAATTATAGATTTTATAAAAATAAATGTGAAAAATTTAAATAATAATGAATTTATAACATCAAAATGAAATATTATATCACTTATATACCCAAGGAAATTTTAGGTGTAGTGTGATAAAAAAAGTAGGACATGATCTTATATAACAATAACCATGATTTCAAATGATACTTTTTTTCACAATAACCTACTTATCCTATTCCAAATTAAGTTTTAAAGATCACATATAATATTATTCACACATGAAACCATTCTATACATAATTCATCTAAAACCATTCTTCATATCCTAGAGAAAATGAAAATATAATAATGGTGAGATAAACAATCAGTAAGCATAAACATAAGTATTAATAATTCAATGTCATTAATGAGAATTATATGAACATAAGGGTATGATGAAATTACCAAATTTTATGTTCATAAAATAGTATAATTCACACCCATTAAAAATGGACCATAATTTATGAAACATGGAATAAAGATTTAGAAAAAGGGAAGATTCATATAAGTCAACAATCACGATCAATATGAAAACAATCCATGAGAAAATTTTACATTAGAACTTGATGTAAGAATAAATAAAATTTTCTATTAACATGGAACCTAATTTTCATATCAATCTTATAGTCACTATTACAAATGGAATAACGTACCTAGTAAATTCCTACAATCACATAAGTGAAACCCATAACCGGTTAACTTGATCCATTTACCCATTGCATTGGAGATATCTTTCAGGCACACCCACTATCATTAGCTATATCAGATTAACCCATCATCATGAAAAATTTCCAAGAACCAACATAACCATAACACATTAAAACATTAATTTTTTGACACAACAATAACCATTGTTCTTTAATATCTTTATTTAATTATAGAAAAGAAAAGTGTTACCTAAAAATCTCTTAAAACAAACATAATGTATCCAAATAAATAATAATGATGTTATAATTACAACATATCATAGTGGAGTATAATTAAATATAATGGTTGTTTTTATTGATGAATATAAATTCCCTAAAAATACCACTAAAAAATTCTTGAGGAAAATACACTTTCCACTTCAAAGTTGACTTTTAGAAACTAAAAATTCAAAATATTTTTTGAAAATATTTTTATTTGAAAATAAAATTGAAAATTTTTAAAATAATATTCAATGAAACTAATGGTCCTAAAAATAATTAAATCCTTTAATGTTATAAATATAAAAAATAAACATTATTTTCATACTTTTATAATGAGTGTCAAAAGTGGACCATTCTAAATCCATTAAGAAACTTCCTTTTAAAACCTTTTAAAAGAAGGATAGATATCATGTAAAATAACGTTTTTTAAATAATTTATGTATATAAAATAAATTTATTAAAAATATTATACAAAACATAGAAATGGAAGGAAAATATTTCAGATATAAAATAAGATACAATATTCGTATCACTTAAAAAAATTTCTTGTTGTTTTGTTAATAAATAAATGTGGAATTTGGAAAAACATGTAAAAATTCCAAAATAGATGACAATAAAATATTTTTTTTAAGAAAAATAAAACCATATTATTTTCATAAAGGAACCTTGAATATAAAAAATCTCAAAAAGAAAAGAGATTGTGACATAAATACTATACTGATTTAGAAAATTTGAAAACATATTATTGAAATAAGAATTATGATATGTATTTGTAAATATAGTTATTTTAATTAAGTATTATTTAAAAATTATTTCACATGGTATTAGGTAAGACACATGTAAATCATGGTTCATGACATGTAACATGTCTCAAGAAAATTATATTGAGATGAAGAAACCCCTTACAAAGATCACAAGTATTGAAGTTATAATTAATAAATGAAGTGATTATGTGAACATATGTAAATCCACATAAAATAAGTGGAAATATAAAATAAAATATTTTAGATATAAATTTACCAAAAATCAATGCATAAAAAGTTAATGAATTATAATTATAAACCAATGAAAGGAAATTGAGTTAAGAAACTACTTACACCATTACTAACATCCAAATTAAAATCCCTTAGATCAATTAACATGAATTATAACATAAAATACCATTAATTATGATGGATTCATGATATAATATATAAAATTATTATTATATACACTATATTAAATAAATTAGGAGCATCAAATTAAATACACCTCAATTAAGGGAAATTGGTACAAATTCCCTTACCTTGAGTCTAGACTTGCGATATATTTATTTTAACACCTATATAATAAACTTATATAAATCTTTTAATTTATTAATAACTAAATATTATTTTAATACCCAATACATAGAAAAACTATTTAATTTATTTTAATGATATATTTAAATACTTAATTATTTAATTCCACTTCTGGTGTTTTGAGGATGTTCGGTTCTTATTTTAAAAACTAATTTGGTGGGTTGACTATGGTCAAAGAGGTCAATATTAAATTATATCCATATTTATAATCATGAAATAATTATAATTTTTATACATTAAATATAATTTTCATAACAAATATGAAATATGTTTATGAAAATTTAATTACGTTACAATCGCAGAGACGGTTGGGCGTATGTACGGATGATTAACATTACCAATTTTAAACAAACATGAAAGAAATAAGGTATATATTATTTCATCTTTATAGAGTTATTACTATATATAATATAAAATATTGTCTATTTGAACACATTATATATGTCATCCAGGTGATGTGGTGATTAAAAGCGAATCACATTGCTTTATGGAGGTGGTAATCCACATGTACACATGAACAACATTTTCATTTTTCAATATATTGAAATGTAAGAAAATAGATGATATATTATATTTTCATAATGATAATTATTTCCTTAATATAATATATATACATTTAATATATCATTATAACCATTATTAATATACATTTATGGAAAATTAATTATATAAGTTCGTGAGATGGTAGTCCCCCAAACATAAGAATGAAGTATTTATTTCCCATTTCATAGAAGAGGATATGTATATTAGTTATTACATTAACATAATAACATATTAGTATATATAATATATATATGTTATTATTTCATCATGATTTACTAATGTTTAAATAATTTTGTAGAATAAATAAAATGAATATAGTCACTTAAGAACTATACATATTCTTTGGACAACATCATTTGGTTTATAAATCTTCTTTTTTTAGTTTAATGATTAAACCAGGGACTATAGGATGTGAATAGTGATTTTAATAAGTTATTCGGGTAGGTATTTTCTAAACTATAGTTCGCTAAATGTTTTTGGAATAGAGGATAAGAGGTGCCCTTTTAAAATTTAGGGGAAGAACATGCTAGAAATTACGTAACATATTAAATAATATATATCATAATCATGTAATGATGCCCCAAGGAACCAAAAATTAAAATATAATATGTGATAGGGTCTAAATAAACATAAAAATAAAATTTAATCAATTTTCTGATATATTTTAAGCCTTATATACTAGTTATATTACTTTAAACAATTTTTAACATTAATTGTGACAACGTAACTTTTTACTAATATAACATAATTATATGACCAAAAATAACATGGGAATCATAAATATATTTGTACACTATAATACCATACTTTTAATCCATTTTATCAAATTTAATTTCTATATGTAGTAAAAATTACTTTTAAAATAACAACACAAAATGATTAGAACACATTTTTTTGGAAAATACCCAATTTAAGCATAAAAATTATTTGTCCAGGAAATCTGGTACTAAATTGGTTTCCCTGATTTTTTTGGTTAAATAATAAATATTTGTTTTATTATTTTAAAAAAATCCAAGACCTAATGGAATATTTCAACTACTTCATAAATTTAAGGACCCATCTTTTTAATTTGATTAATATATAACTCATATTCTCAAAAGTCAAGATTGGGTTCCAAAATTCAAGGTAAGGTTTTAAAATAAATTATTTAACTCATAAAAATTATATTTTTCAAAAAAAAAGTCATAAAACAATATAAATTCGTGTGTTAGAGAGATATTAAATCTTTACCCATAGTTTTATCATTTTCTTACTTCATTTACCGCTACCATAGTGAAAAATATTTACTATAATTACTATTCATAATAACCAAAAATTAAGATGAAACTGTTTTTTATATTATTTTTTCTGACTCCAAATATGGAATCAATTTTATGAAATTTAATTCATATAATATTTATTATTTAATCAAAAACTAATACTCTAAAACACAATGATCATAGTTTTCCAGAAAAATGACTTTTTGAAGTATACTTTTTTATACAAAAACAAAGAAGCACAAAATTTATCCCAATGATGTTAATTAGATTATTCATAATATAAATTAATAAATTATAAATTTAAACCATTAATAAAAAAACTTAAATTCGTAAATTTTTTAAATTGAATGATATTTTTCAATAAAAATGTGTATTTACTACCATTCTTTTTAAAAGTAGTATTTTCAAGAAGATTATAAAAAAATAACTCTAAGATAAATTTTAAATGATAATTTAAAATTTTAATTTAATTTTATAAAATTCGTTTTCTAAAATTGGAGTAAATTAATTACAATTTCCATGAAAAAAATTTAATAAAAATTATTTTTGATGAAAATATATTTTTAAAGGATAAAATCACCTTATTCTTATTCCATTACTAATAAACATATTTAAAATAATGTTAATTGATTATATTGAATATATATAATCATATTATTTTATTAGAATAATTTATAGATATTGATAAATTTAACCTATTAGGATTGAAATACATTGCACAGATAAAAGAAATTTTATATAAAATATTTATTTTACCATTAAATGATGTTGTCTTTATTTACAAAATTTTAATTTAAAAAATAACTAATTTATATATATCTAATGTATATATATATATATAAATTTTATATGTATAAAATGTCCATATATATACAATTTTCATGATTAAGTAATAATATTGCGTGGTTTATTTAAGATCGGTGTTGTGTGTCTCATACACTATTGGATATAGTTCTCATTTTTTAAATGACACAGTGTTACATTCTCACCATTTAATAAATCCCATCTACACAATTTAAACTTGATATCGGTAATAAATGTTTTTAAATTAAAAATATGTTTTTTAAAAACAATAATCCTAAAAAAGGGTTAATAAACCATCTTTTAGAAAAGAGGGAAATAGAAATCTGAAGATCATTTGGAATAACACATAACTAGGCTACCAAATATGAGAACATTAGTGGGAAGTGAAAATATAGACATAGAGGAATAATGTAATATATAAATAATTATGAAGAGTGATAGAAAACATTGTTCATAAGAATGTTAATTATTATGTGAAAATAAATGACAACAAAACCATAAATAAATGAGGTGTGAAAAAGACAATCGATTCATCAAAAATAGAGGTAATAAGATAAAAAAATAATTCTGAGATCCTTTTCCATAATATTATTAATTATTTTTCAAAATAGACATATAATATAAGGAAATATAATTACCTAAAAAGTATAATACCATCCTTTGATCAATTTCCACCACAATATCATATTTTTCTCCAAAAAATGAGTATTGAAGAAAAATTTTCATACTTGAAGCACTAATATCAGCATCTAATAGATCACATAATCCAAAAAAAGAAAAAAAAATATTTCTCCCATATTTATATATTCAGGTAAACTAAAAATTTTATCACAAGGAATGATAATATCTAAAATGTATAAACATTCATATGAAAAATTGTACATTTAACTACAAAATTTAAATTATAACACCAAAAGTTTAAACTAAAATATTCCACAAATAAAAAAACCTATATCCAAAATAACCTCAATATCCTCAACATTCAAGATTGTTTTAACCTTAATGGTTATCTCATACCTTTCATCTTACATCACAAAAACAATGTAATAGCATTTTGTTGAAATAACCCTGCACATAAAACCTAAGGGTTATATATACATTAACCCAATAAAAAAAATCCCAATATATCATTAATCACATTAAAATCCCATAACTTAAAATCTCAAAAGGTTTTTACAAGAATTTGGACATATGATAAGCCTAAAACTTATAAAATAATGATGGTGTCCATAAATCTTAAGTTAACCTCATAGTAAAACATCATAATATCCAAAGTTATCTAAACCTTTCCTATGATACCAACTATAACAACCCAAAACACAAACTCTCATAATCCTATGCATAAATTATAATTTTTACATTTTTATATTTGATAGAAATAAATGTGTCCCAATTAAAACCACGCATAACATACAATAATAAAATAAAATATTGAATCACTTTTATACCAAAGGACCAATTTTCATAGTTTTATAGAATTATTAAAAACAAATACATAAGAATACCCATGTCTTTAAATTAGTATTCTTTCCACTATAACCATATTTTATTATTTTACATTAATTCCTTGATATCTCACAAAAAAGTATTCACACATGAAACCTTTCACACATAATTTAGTAAACATCATTCTTTATAACTTAAGGGAAAAATAAAATATAATAAGGGTGATCTCAAACGACCCATAAGGGTAAACATAAGCATTGAAAATTCAATTTCATCAGTTCTTATAGTATTAGAATAATGGTATCATTAAATAATAAAATTTCATGATAATAACATAATATAATTCATTTTATAAAAACATGGATTATAAATCATGAAACATGGCATAAATATTTATCATAAGATAAGATTCATATAATTTAACAATCGTGGGATAGGTTAAAAAAATCCATGAGAAAAGTATATATAATATATTTATTAAATTATTAATAAAATTCTTGGTAACATGGAACATCATATTCATAAAACTATTAAAATCAATCTTAGTAAAGGAATAACCTACCTGATAAATTCCAAAAATCTATTAGGAGAAAACTATAACTAGTTAACTCTGTCAATTTACCTAGTGTATTAGAGAGATATATTATGATAAACTATCATAATAAGCTATATCAGGATCACTCATAATCATAAAAGTTTTCCAAGAACCATAACAAAATCATAAAAATGAAATATTTTATTTTACAATATAATAGTATCCATTATTCTTTCATGGATTGATTTTCCTATCGAAATGAAATAGGTTCCAATAAAATCACTTTAAATAATATAAATCTATCAATAAAAAAATAAGGATGGTATAATTCAAATATATCCCTAGTTGGGAATAAGTAAAAATCATGTGTTGAATTCTTTGATGTACAAGATTACTATAAATGACCATTAAAATCATTCTTGGGGAAAATACCCTATGTATATCGAAAATCACTTTTAATAACTAAAAAATCGGAAAATATTTTGAAAATAAATTTCATTGAAATTTTTTTAGAAACATATAAATGAATTATCAACAAAAAAATGGTTATCATGGTGGAATAATTCATTCATGTTGTAAATATAAAAATAAACATTATTTTCAAACCTTTATAAAGAGAGTCAAAAGTGTCCATGGTGAAAAATGATAAAAATATTACTCTTAGAAAATTTTAGATAAAGATTAAATATAATATAATATATATTTTGGATATAATTTTTGTTTAGAAAAGTATATTCTTGATAATATTTTATAAAACATAGATATGGAAGAGAAAGATTCCTGATCTAAAAGAAGATACAAAATATGTATCACATACAAATAGCTTTATAAAAAATTCATTAATTAATAAGGGAGGAAATGAAAAATAAACCCCTAAAATAAATTTATAATTATTATATAATAAAATATATCTGGTTCAATAAAATAATATCATATGATTTCCCCAAATAATCCTTGAACATTAAATATATCAAAAATAAATCATATTTTAACATAGAGACTTTATCACTTTGGTATCTTTAAAATAAATAATCATTAACATAAAGTGTTAAAAATGGATCTTTAAATTCTATTAATTACATGCATAAATTTTTATTAATTAAATCATGAGATATTTGGTACATTATATAAGAAAATCAAGGTGAACGATATGTAACATGTCTCAAGAAAATGTGATTGAGACAAATAAAATCATTGCATAGATCCTAAGTCTTGAAGTGATATTAATCCATGAAATTTTTATTTGAAAATAAATAGATACATATAAAAATGTTTAAATATAAAAAATATAAATTATTTATCAATACACACATAATAATGGCATTAAAATGTTAATAAAGTATATGTATAACTCAATGAATATAAATTGTGTTAAGAAACTTCTTACTACTTTAGTGACTTCCAAATCAAACCCTTTTTGATGAGTTGAAATGAATTTTAAATTAAAAAAACCATTAATTACTAATTATTAATGATATAACATGTCAATGGGTTTTTATTTATGACATATAAAATAAATTAGGTTCATAACATTATATATTCCTCTATGAAGGAAAATTAAGACAGAATCCCATACCTTGAGTCCATAAATGCAATGTATGTCATTTAAAATGCAAAAAATAAACATATATAAATTATTATATTTATGAAATAACATTTTATAGGTTTAATATGTTTTCATTAAACCATTTATTTCATTTATTTTAATTTCATATTTAACCACTTAAATAGCTAATTCTACTTCAGTTGTTTTGATGATGTTTGTTTCATAATTTCAAAACAACTTTAGTATGTTGACCATTGTAAAAGTGGTAATTATTCCATCAAATAAATAATAATAAAAATTAAATAATTACAATTTTTGTAAATTATTCATAATTTTAAAACCAACATTGAAATATGGTTATGAAAAATGAATTATGCTACATTTATGGAGACAGTAAGTCTTACGTACGGGCGACTAACATTTCTAATTTTCAATGAACAAGGTAAGTATAATATTATATTTTCAGAATGATAATCATATAATAAGTATCATATTACACAATTTAATAATTTATATATTTATATATGTATATCATACATGTGATTCAATAATTAAAAATGAATCGCATCGCTTCCTAGAGGTGGTAATCCACACATATGCACGAATGACGTTAACATTTCTTAATTAATAGAAATTAAAGAAACTTGATGATATATAATCTATACAGAATGATAATAATTTCATTATAATAATTTATATAAATGAAATAAATCATTATAATAATCCTTAAGAAGTGTTTATGGAAAATGAATTACATTGGTTTGTGAGGCGATAGTCTGTCGTGTACACGAATGGTGGTTTAATTTTCGATTTGAAGGAAAAGGGGATGGATACAGTTTACTACATTAACATAAAAACATATCAATATGTGTAATATAATTATGTAATTATGTTATCCTGGTTTAATAATATTTTATGTATTCATAAGAATAAATTAATGGAAAATGGTCATTTAAGAACAATGCATCTTCATCAGACAACATTTTTCTCTTTTTCCCCAAATCCATCCTATGATGGTTTTATAATAAAAATAGATACTCTAAAAATATTATGGATGTTAGTAAGTGATTTATTCTTGTATTTATATAACTAGAGTTATAAAAATTTGTGAGAAAGAGAGGAGAGAAGGATCCCTTTTATAAGTGAGGGGAATGACACACTTTGAGATAATTAAAACACTAAATAATATATATATATATATATCAAAATCATTTAATGTGTAAACAAGGGAACCAGAATTATACTATAATATTCTATAAGACATAAATAAAATAAAAAAAATAACATTTGTAAAATTATTGGATACATTTTAAGCCTTATCTCTTTTTCAATCCACTTTAAACTCAATTTAACCATAATTGTGATAACTTAACTTCAAACCATGATAACATAATTACATGAAAAAAAAATAAATGTGGAATTATAAGAAAAAATTTAAATTATGAATAAATTTTATCATATTAAATTTATATAGGTGGAATAAATTACTTTTGATATAAAACACATGATGCATGAAAAATACTTTTTAGGAACACATATGATTTAGGCGTAAAATCATTTTACCTTGAAATAAATTAATTAAATGGCTCATTTTTTTGTTAAATAATAAAAATATTAATGTTTTTAGAATTTATTAGAAATATGAAAACTAATGGAAACTTACAACCACACCATTAACTGAAAATATCAAAAAATAGTTATTAATTTGAATAAAATATAACTTATCTTCTCAAAGTCATGATTGGATTCCAAAATTCAAAATAATGCTTTAATATACAAAAATTATCTTCTTAAATTTATATATTCTATATAAAATTTATTAAATATTATAAATCCTTGTTTTAGGGAGATTTAAAATCTTTTCTCAATAGTTTTAACCCAGTTTTACCTCTTTTACACTTACTATGATGATAAACATTTACTACAATTACAATTTATAATAAAAATAAATTAAGTTAAAAATATAATATTATATTATATTAATTATTTTGATTCAAAATATTTAATACATTTAATAAAATTAAATTCATATAATTAAAAGAATTTAACTTAAAATCAGACACCCAAAATGCAACGAAGAACGGTTTTCAAGAAAAAGTGTATTTTTCAATAAAAATAATTTTTTTCATAAAGTTCTCAAAAATTCACCATATGATAATTTTGAATTTATGATTTAAAAAATTAAGTTCATTTCATAATAGAAATTTTCTTGTAGTTTCATAAATTAATTAGAATATCCACACACAAAATGTAATACTTTTTTTGAAGAAAATATATTTTTGAAGGATAAAATGACGCTATTCTCATTCCATTCTTAATAACCAGATATAAAAGAATATTAATTAATTATATTGATTGAATATAATCTTATTATTTTATTAGAATTGTTTATAAATATTCATAAATTAATTATATTAATATAAAAATACATTACGTACATAAAAATAGTTTTTATGAAAATATCTATTTTACTTTAAAATGTTTTCATCTTTATTTCCATCAAATCGAACTCTTAAAAATACCTAATATATATATATATGATATATATAGTGTGTGTTTTTGTGTGAATATTTATATAATGGTCATGTTTCCAACATCCATATATATAATTTTCATATTTAAAAAATAATATTTTGTTGTTCATTAAAGCTCAATGTTGTGTGTCTTGTATGATATCAAAAACAGTGATAATATTTTAAAATATTATGGAAGTACACTCCTATAGTAGAAATATAAAATTGATTCACCATTCTCTTATAAAATCCTCTATAATCACTTTCTTAATCACCAATAATAATGATTTCATTGATATAAAACTCTATAATTTGGGTTCCTTCATTTCTCTTATATGAAAGTTGTTGTCCACTTTTCCTTTTGTGAAAATAAGCATCCTTAAGTTTCCATCAATCATTGAGTACCAATATCTTGTTTTTTTATTTTTTAACATAGTAGTTCTTATGTATCTTTTATAAATCTATTACATCTTAATTAACAATAATTTATGTAGGGTTATAAATACAAACATCTTCTTCGTGCTAACCATTCAAGAAGGCATATTTGACATCCATTTAATATTTTTTTTTGTTACTATAGGACCTAAATTTATGAACATTTTTATATCATCAAAACTTGAAACAATGAAAATTTTATCTTCAAAATAGACCCCTTAAACAATTGAGTCACCCTTTAAATCATTTTTTTCATTGTAACTTGTAACTTATCTCTTTACATTCAACTTAGTTTTGATGCCCCCTTGGTTTCAATGTCATTTTTATCCTTCTATATTGAAAAAATATCCCATGTGGAATTATTATCAATATGATCTTGTCTTTATTACATAGAAATTATCCATTATCTATGATGAATAGCCTTTGTATAAGAATGGGGAAAAATCTAGGAAATTAGAGCAGTTTGATTCTCACACCTCCGTCTTCTTATAGTTTTAATAGTTTTATTTTGAATCCTAATAATATTTTATTGTTCTACAAGATTCTTAAGAATATGCTACTTTAATGTTTCATTTTCAAATTCCACCTCCGCATATCTAGTCTATTTATATTATACATGTACTATATATGTATTAATCTTAGTATGTTCTTCAGTATTCTTCCTAAAATTATTTTCATTATCTTCCATAGAAATTGAAAAATATACTTCATCTAGGACACTGATATTGAGTTTATTTTAAATAATTTTCACTTCGTACCAATCAATAACATTATGAAGTTGTTTGTTATAGTATATTTATCTATTTCCATTAGATATTCTTATAAAAAGATACATTCCTTGACCTTCTCATAAAATTTCCAAAAGGATTATTTTTTAATTTTCATGAAATAATCACCACAGAGTCCTCTAAAGTAATTCCTCACTTGATAATTTTGAAAAAAACATTTCATATGTGTTCAAATTTTAGGTTGGAATTAATAATAACCAAGTTTTGATGTGCACAACCTTGCACATAGATTCTATCAAGAATTATATTGATCTCAAGAACACGTCTTTTAATATTATACCCATTTAAATAATGATTATGTTTATTATTTAAACATATCCATTATAATATAGTGTATTAGGATAATTTTATAGGTACTTAATCACATTATTATTTATGTTTTATTCAAAATAAATTTTACTGAATTTATTATCATTTCTAGTCCCTAGATTTTTAATACGAACACTATGTTCTCTTTGAGATTCTCTTCTAAAAACATTAAACATCCTTATTTTTTGGGAATTTTATTTTTGTATAGTATTCAATGAATATAATGATATATATTTTATCTCTAGTGCATTGGTTTCATATGGTTATGAAAAAATATAAGTGAAACAACTCAAATGGTTTAGTTGATTATATCACCATTATTTTATTCTTCCATTGGACCATATCCTCTTTTTTATAAGTGGTAAAAACTATATCTCTATATATTATTAATTGGGGAAGATCTCTCCCACCATTTTTGTTTTTGTATCTTTATCAAACTCTTTTGTCCAAGGTGGAAAAGCCTCCTATTCAATAGATTATTATCCTCATAAGTTCTAAAGTGGAAGGAATTTTTGGGATATCCCATCTGAAATAGATCCCCACTAGTTATTTTACATTTTTAATAAATCTTCCATATCTAATTATTTTCATGAGTAAAAATTTATTTTGAGAAAAACCACATTAAACCTGTAATAGGTTTAACTCAAAACCACCAGGTCATATCTAAATGAATCAATAAGTAACAATTGTTTTACTCTAACCTGTTAGGATCAATTTCAATTCATCAAAACCATTTGATCTCTAATGGTAATTAATTACCAAATGAAACTATACTAACATTATGTTATAAAAAGTTTTTTTGAATCATTAAGACTTTAATTAGAGTATAGACTATCAAGAATCCAGATCATTCTCTTTTGGATGGCTTTTAGAGAAACTTTAACAAGAAGAGGACATTCTATCATGGTATTCATATAAGTGTTATTTACTAAGTAGTTAGTTTCTTTGACAAGGAAGCATGTCCCCAAATTCATCTTCACAGTAAACTTGTGGGTCACAACTCTAGAAATTCTCATGAGGATAATAAAAACTATTCAAAATAGGTATTGTTGATGAATTTCCACTTTTAGTATTCTTCTTCAGGGGCTTGTTTCTCCTATTAAAAATATATATTTCCCCTAAATATAACCATATATAATTAGGTGTGGGAGAAATGTTATAATATAAAGTAATGATATATTCCTAAAAAAACAAAGCACCAATAGTACACCTTAATCCAAGTACTTCTATGAATCTTTTGCGTCTCGATGCCAATTCAAAATTACAGTTTTGATATAGGTCAAGCCCTTCTCTTATCGTTTTTGAAGAACCATCCATTTTAAAACAACCTTTAACTTTATCCACTATAGGTATAAACTTCATATGGTTATTCTCAACCCATACCTTCCCAAATTGTATTTTTGAACATTCATTATTTTTAGGACAAATTAAAAAAATTCAACTATCATAGTCGCAGATTTTAACTAAACTTTTATATAAAATTTCTCACCATCTTGTATGACTCATAATTTATTTAAAAATATAGTATAGAGTCATATTTCATATTTACCATAGTTTTATTAGCCTTATAAAAACACAATTGTGTAATATTTTTATCTTATTATTTATCAAAATTGTTCTTCTCATGTTCCTTCACCATCCTACTTTGTTCAGCTAACATTACTACATGAAGATTGATTTCCTCAAGATAACCAGTATCCAGATCTTTAATATCATCTCTATCTTTATTCAACTTCTTATCCTTGTTGTTCTGTTGTATTTTTTATTTTTTTTCTTATTGTTTCATTTGAAGCATACAAAAATTTAGTTCTTAGTACGTGTTCCATGTATGTTTCTTATCCTTTTTCTTCACTGTATTAGATATATTCTTTGTTTTCAATATGTTACGTGAAGGTGGTATATTTTCCAGTATATTCTTCTTAATAATCACTGCTTAATGATGAAAAGTCATCCTATTCTTTACTGTCCATACTTATCTTCTTTATTCTTTGAATTTTGTTTTTTTATCCCCGCCAAACTTATTATATACATTGAAATATATTCTTATTAACCCTATTTGAGGATATTATTCATTTTCCTTATTTAATATTCCATTCTCATATTTCATGTACACATTTCCAAAAAGTTTTTATCCCCCCACAATTAAACCATTTGAGTGTGATTTTTAACCTATATTTTCTTTTTCAGGGTTTATATTTTTTCAATAGAAATTCTGTAATTCTATTATGATTCTCATAAATTATATCATATTTATTAGAATGAATTATTGATTCAACATCCACTTTATTTATATTTATCTTGTTCATGGATTTTAATTCCATATCATATATAGCATTTTTCTATAAAACAAGTGGTTTTTTCATCTGATAATTACGATGTGTAATTTTTTAAGTTATCAAGGGAAATGTCAATTTTTTTCTAATAGTTAAAATATATGGATAGAATATTTTTGGAATGTTTCAAAGTAATTTTTTAACAATAGTTGAATCATTCATTTTTTCACTAAATCCTTTTATGTGATGAACTATCTCATTCAATATAGTAAAATAATAGCCAAAGTCTCATCTTCAACAAATATGATATCTTTTCACATATATATTCAAATTAGTAGTTTAGATTCATTGATCTCAAAATTTATCTCATATATGTTTTCAAGATTATCCCACAAATCTTTAACACTATTAAAAAATTGACTTTTGTATATAATTTATCTGATAATGAAGATAAAATTAAAATCTTGGATTTCCTATCTACCTCTATATTTGTATTTCCTTTTAAGTTAATGGGTGTATTTCACTTATGATATGGAAAAACCAATATAAAAACATTAATAATCTCCATACCCTGAAATATATGTTAAAAAATCTTTATTTTCTTCCAAATATAAAATTATTTCCATAAAAACAGGGTCTCCCAAACTGTATAAAAAATTCAGATTCTCTATTATTTATAAAGGTAAGATCTTATACAGAACCTGGTCTGGTCTGATATAACTTGTTGTGCCTGGGATAGTCAGAGTACCACTAAGGGGGTGGTGGTGAATCAATGATAACTAATTTAACAATTTATTTTGAATTATATATTTTTTAAATTTTAATGTTCTTGATCCACTTAGTATAAAAACTTTCTTACTCGATATAAAATCATAATATAAAAATGCAAAGCATAAAAGGTTTTTAAAAGGTTCAAACATAATGTGAGAGATAACTCCTTAACATTTTCAACTTCTATTGGGATAAACATTTTATTATTTGTATTATATTTTAGTAATTAAAAATACCATTATATTCAAATAAAAAATTAGAGGATTGTCTACTTTTTAGGGTAGGTATCGTCTACTCCTTGAAGATGTTGGGATTATTTTATTCTGGAACCGCTCATCTCTAAGAGTGATCCTTTTTAATCTTTATTTTCAGTAAGATATTATGATTAATATTGGGTATATTATCTTTAATAAAGATTTATTAACCTTTAGGTATAGTCTATTACTTCTAGATTAGTATCTATATTGTATCATCTAAGTCTGCCTCCCTTTATCAATATTTCAGAATACATGACATGTGTATGAGATCTTGAAAGAACATTGTTGATATATTGGTTCTCAAAATGAAAACCTACATACACTACGGAAAAAATGGATATTTGCGACGGGTTATTTGCGACGAGAATAAATCTCGTCGCAAATAGTCCCGTTAAAAACTTATTTGCGACGGGGGTATTTACCCGTCACAAATAATTAGGCTTTTGCGACGGGATTGCTTTCCCCGTCGCAAATAGTTTTCCCGCGATGCGCGCCAAATCGCGGGAAAACTATTTGCGACGGGAAAATATTCCCGTCGCAAATAACCGGCGGCGGTAAAAGATATTTGCGACGGGAATATTTCCCCGTCGCAAATAGTATGTCGGCAGGTGGTTATTTGCGACGGGACCCGTCGCAAATAACTATTTAACTGTTGACCGTAATAAATGTTGGCTAAGGTATTTGCGACGGGTACCGTCGCAAATAACACTATTTGCGACGGGAATCTCGTCGCAAATGGACCCATCGCAAATAATCTAACCTATAAATACCCCCATCCGTTTTTTTCAAATCATTCTCATTCTCTATCTTCTCCTGCTCTTAAGCTTTTGTTTCTAAAGTTGAGTTTTTCTTCAGTTTAATTTTTTTCTCCGGAGCTGATATTAAAGTTTTGAAGAACGATCAGAGCAGATCAATTTTCAAGGTATTTATGTTCATTTTAATTTAATATTTATTTTTAATTTTTTATTAGTTTCAATTATTCTTAATTAGTTGTAATTTAATTATGTTTACATTGTTTTCTTACTTTATAAATTTAAATTATTAGTATTGTTCATATTTAATGGTAATTAGGAATAATTAGTAATAATTTTTAATAATTAAGAATAAATATTAATAATTAGTAATAAATACCAATAATTAGGAATAATAACATTATTACATTATTAGTATATTTTATTATTAATATTAAAATAATATAATTTTTTATATATATACAATTCTCTTTTCATCTGTGTGTTTACTGTATTCACATGTATTATTTGTATGTGGAGATAGAAAACGCACAGATGAAAGGAGAATTGTATATAAATCAGAAAATTATATTATTTTAATATTAATAATAAAATATACTAATAATGTTATTATTTGTAATTATTGGTAATTATTCCTAATTATTGGTAATTATTCATTTAATTACTAATAATTAGGAACAATTATCAATAATTATTAATAATTAAGAATAATTAGTAATAATTAGTAATAATTAGTAATAATTAGTAATAATTATCAATAATTAGTAATAATTAGTAATAATTATCAATAAGTAGTAATAATTACCAATAAGTAGTAATAATTACCAATAATTTGGAATAATTACCAATAATTAACAATAATTAGTAATAATTAGTAATAATTACCAATAATTACCAATAATTAGTAATAATTAGTAATAATTACCAATAATTACCAATAATTACCAATAATTGCCAATAATTACCAATAATTAGGAATAATTTGAAATAATTTGAAATAATTAGGAATAATTAGGAATAATTAGGAATAATTAGGAATAATTAGTAATAATTAGTAATAATTAGTAATAATTAGTAATAATTAGTAATAATTAGTAATAGTTAGTAATAGTTAGTAGTAGTTAGTAATAGTTAGTAATAGTTAGTAATAGTTAGTAATAGTTAGTAATAATTAGGAATAATTAGTAATAATTAGGAATAATTAGGAATAATTAGGAATAATTAGTAATAATTAGGAATAATTAGGAATAATTAGGAATAATTAGTAATAATTAGGAATAAGTAATACTTACCAATAATTTGGAATAATTACCAATAATTAACAATAATTTGTAATAATTTGTAATAATTACCAGTAATTACCAATAATTAGTAATAATTAGTAATAATTACCAATAATTACCAATAATTACCAATAATTACATATAATTACCAATAATTACCAATAATTACCAATAATTAGGAATAATTAGGAATAATTAGGAATAATTAGGAATAATTAGGAATAATTAGGAATAATTATTTATAATTAGTAATAATTAGTAATAATTAGTAATAATTAGTAATAATTAGGAATAATTAGGAATAATTAGGAATAATTAGGAATAATTAGGAATAATTAGGAATAATTAGGAATAATTAGGAATAATTAGGAATAATTACCAATAATTAGCAATAATTAGCAATAATTAGCAATAATTACCAATAATTACCAATAATTAGCAATAATTAGTAATAATTTGCAATAATTAGTAATAATTTGCAATAATTAGTAATAATTAGTAATAAATACCTAAAATTAAGAAAAATTAGAAAAAATTAGGAAAAATTAGGAAAAATTAGGAAAAAATAGGAAAAATTACCAATAATTAGGAAAAATTATCAATAATTAGTAATAATTACCAATAATTAGTATTAATTACCAATAATTAGTAATAATTACATATAATTAGTATTAATTACCAATAATTAGTAATAATTAGGAATAATTACCAGTAATTAGTAATAATTACCAATAATTAACAATAATTAGTAATAATTAACAATAATTAGTAATAATTACCAATAATTACCAATATTT
This sequence comes from Viscum album, assembly GCA_963277665.1. NCBI lineage: Eukaryota > Viridiplantae > Streptophyta > Magnoliopsida > Santalales > Viscaceae > Viscum > Viscum album. Next base: position 1,548,190,621 of record OY728133.1, read on the forward strand.
AGTAATAATTAACAATACTTACCAATAATTACCAATAATTGCCAATAATTACCAATAATTGCCAATAATTACCAATAATTAGTAATAATTACCAAAAATTAGTAATAATTACGAATAATTAGTAATAATTACGAATAAATAGTAATAATTACGAATAATTAGTAATAATTACCAATAATTAGTAATAATTACCAATAATTAGTAATAATTACCAATAATTAGTAATAATTACTTATAATTATCAATAATTACTAATAATTAGTAATAATTACTAATAATTAGCAATAATTAATAATAATTAGCAATAATTAGCAATAATTAGTAATAATTAGCCACAATTACTAATAATTAGTAATAATTAGTAATAATTAGTAATAATTACCAATAATTAGTAATAATTACTAATAATTAGTAATAATTACCAATAATTAGTAATAATTACCAATAATTAGTAATAATTACCAATAATTAGTAATAATTACTAATAATTATCAATAATTACTAATAATTAGCAATAATTAATAATAATTAGCAATAATTAGCAATAATTAGTAATAATTAGCAACAATTACTAATAATTAGTAATAATTAGTAATAATTAGTAATAATTAGTAATAATTAGTAATAATTAGGAATAATTAGTAATAATTACAAATAATTAGTAATAATTAGTAATAATTAGGAATAATTAGTATTAATTAGGAATAATTAGTATTAATTACCAATAATTAGTAATAATTATTATTAATTACCAATAATTATTATTAATTACCAATAATTAGTATTAATTACCAATAATTAGTATTAATTACCAATAATTAGTATTAATTACCAATAATTAGTATTAATTATCAATAATTAGTAATAATTACCAATAATTAGTAATAATTACCAATAATTACCAATAATTAAAAATAATTACCAATAATTACCAATAATTACCAATATTTTCCAATATTTTCCAATAATTACCAATAATTATCAATATTTTCCAATAATTACCAATAATTACCAATATTTTCCAATAATTACCAATATTTACCAATAATTATCAATATTTACCAATAATTAGGAATAATTACCAAAAATTATGAATAATTACCAATAATTTGGAATAATTACCAATAATTTGGAATAATTACCAATAATTTGGAATAATTGCCAATAATTTGGAATAATTACCAATAATTAGGAATAATTACCTTATTACATTATTTGTATATTTTATTATTAATATTAAAATAATATAATTTTCTATATTATATACAATTATTTTTTTTCTGTGTTTTTTCTGTCTCCATATGTAATATTGGCATTCTTTTTCAAAATTATCAACCTACTCGCCAATGGAGAGGTGAAAGTGAATGCCAATATTACATGTGGAGACAGAATGTTAAACACACAGATGAAAGGAGAATTGTATATAATATAAAAAATTATATTATTTTAATATTAATAATAAAATATACTAATAATGTAATGATGTTATTATTATATAATTAATATTTATGAAAAAAATTATATTATTATTATTAAAAAAAATAAAAAATCAATATAATATTAAAATTATCAATATTTGTAACAGGTTTTGCTTTATTCTCAATATATTCAATCCTTGCTTGAGTGTTTTTTCTAACAAATTATTCAAAACCAGTAATGCTTTTATATTTTATAGAAAAATATAGAACAACGAGGTCGTCAACAGTCATTATTAGATTACCGCATATGGATAAATCAACGTAGAAATCCAAATGGTTATGGTTTAAATCCAGTATATATAGAGGGTGTGGAGATTTTTTTATCATTTGCGGCATCAAATCCAGAATTTGTTTCAGAAGGAAAAATAAAATGCCCTTGTAGAAAATGTGCATTGAGAACATTTGACACGTTTGACAAAGTGGGGGAACATCTCTTGCGTTTTGGTTTTCAAGCAGATTATTTTTTTTGGTATCAACACAGTGAACGCAGTTCCAGAGTAGGTGATACCAACTTGATTCCGGATCCATCCCAGTTTCAAGATTTAGTACATGATGTTGCAGGTTCATCTGTTCAACATACAGAAACTCCAGCTGATATAACTTCAAATCCTGAGTTGGGACCGTCTGAATTTTATGAGTTGTTGAAGTATGCTGAGGATGCATTATATCCTGGCTGCAAGATGAGCAAATTAGAAGCAGTTGCAAAATTTATGGCTATCAAATCAGATAACGGAATGTCAAACACCTGTTTTGACCAGATATTTTCTTTGCTGAAAACACTGTTACCCGAAGGAAATGTTTTACCTGCAAATTACTATGAAAGTAAGAGGTTGGTTTGAAATTTGGGACTTACTTGTCAGAAGATTCATGCATGTTCAAATGACTGCATTTTATATTCTGGGGAAAATGAGTCGTTGGATAGTTGTCCCACATGTGGGCAACTGAGATATAAAGAAGGACAACACAGGAAGTCTGGTTTGATTCCTGTAAAACAGTTGAGATATTTTCCGCTTACATCCAGACATCAGTGTTTATTCATGTCTAAGAATACAGTGACAATGATGTCATGGCATAAAGAGAATATTTCAACCGATAAAAGCTTGAATCATCCAGCCGATGGTGATTCATGGAAACATTTTGATAGAGTGCATCCATCCTTTGCTTTAGAAGCTAGAAATGTTCGACTGGGCCTTTCCACTGATGGTTTCTGTCCGTTTGGATCTTATGGTAGTCAATATTCATGTTGGCCTGTTTTTTTAACTCCGTACAATTTACCTCCATGGATGTTAATGAAGGAGCCATATATCTTTTTGACTTTACTAATTCCAGGACATCTGAAGAAAAATATTGATGTTTATTTGAAGCCATTGATTGATGAATTAAATTTATTGTGGAGTACTGGTGTCAGTACATATGATGTTGCAACGAAACAGAATTTCATACTGAGAGCAACATTGATGTGGACAATAAGTGACTTCCCGGCTTATGGGATGTTATCTGGCTGGAGTACACATGGTCAGAAATCCTGTCCTTACTGTATGGGAGAGAACAAAGCATTTATGCTCATTCATGGAAAGAAACCTTGTTATTTTGACTGTCATCGCAGATTTCTTCCAGCTGATCATCCTTTTCGCAGAAACAGATCTCATTTCAGAAAAGGAACAGTTGAAATGAATGGACCTCCAAAAATGCTATCAGGTTCAGTGTTAAAATCAGTTGTATTTTCATTACCTCCCATCACTTTTGGTCCCACAATAAACCAACAAAAAATTTCTGGTTTTGGGAAAGAACACAATTGGATTAAACGTAGCATATTTTGGGATTTTCCATATTGGTCTGATTTGTTGGTCTGCCACATGTTAGATGTCATGCATATTGAGAAGAACTGTTTTGATAATTTGTTTCATACACTTTTGGATACGCCAGGAAAGAGCAAAGACAATGTAAATGCACGTTTAGATCTTGCCCAAATTTGCAGGCGTCCAGAATTGGAACTATTTGAGAATGTCAGAACAGAAAGGTTACTGAAACCAAAAGCAGCTTATACACTGTCTAAAGAAAACTGTTTATTATTTTGTCAGTGGATTGCAGATTTGAGACTTCCAGATGGTTGTGCTTCCAATTTGGGTAGATGTGTAAAGAATGGTCATATTACTGGATTAAAAAGTCATGATTGTCATGTTATAATGGAGAGACTTCTACCCATTGGATTAAGAGGTCTGTTGAATTCTGTGATTTGGGATTCCATAACAGACATGTCTCATTTTTTTCGGGAAATTTGTGCGGCTACGGCAGATTATGATGCTCTAGGAAAACTTGAAAAAGATGTTGTTGTAATTATATATAAACTGGAAAAAATATTTCCACCGTCTTTCTTCGACTCAATGGAACATTTGATGTTACATTTTCCATATAAAGCCAAATGTGGAGGTCCGGTACAGTTTTGATTGATGTACCCATTTGAAAGATGCATGCAAAAATTGAAAAGAAAAGTACGTAACAAAGCATTTGTTGAAGGATCTATTGCAGAAGCTTATTTTCAAGAGGAAATATCTTTTTTCTGCTCCCATTATTTTGAATCTGAGTATCCTTCAAAACACAACCGAATGGGACGGAACGAGAGGAATATTGATGAAATCGACAATCAATTATCTATTTTCAACCAGTCAGAGCTTGGTTTTGGTGGAGTTTATGAATGCTGGCTTTCAGATGATGAACATCAGAGAGCTCATACGTATGTTCTGCTCAACTGTGAAGAGATGACATCAGTTGTACTGTAAGTGTTTATATCACTTATTCTATCATTTATGTTACAGTAAATAACTTTGGTTTTTATAGGTTGTATGATAATCATATCAAGAAACAAATTCCACAAATTACAGCAGCTGCTCTCGAAGAACGTCGACTGAAAAATTTCTCTCAGTGGTTTCAAAAACTGGTAACATAAATTCTTTATCTTTTAGCAACTCATTCAATGTATAGTTTACTATATTGATAATTATTTCACAAATTTTCAGGTGTCTCGACATGCTGATAAAATTGACAAACGGCTGTGTGTATTGAGTAACCCACCTTCCAAACTTGTTAAAACTTATAATGCATATGTGGTGAATGGATTTCGATTCCACACACATGCATATGGGGAATCGAAAAAAACAATGAATAGTGGAGTTAGCTTGAGAGGATCTCATCATCGAGAAAATGAAGTTGACTTTTATGGCATACTTGATGAAATCATTGAACTCTGTTATCTTGGACAACATTACATAACCATGTTCAAATGTCGGTGGTTGGATACAGAGAGAGGCGTGCGTGTTCATCCGACTCATGGAATCATCGATATTAAATGTAAAAGTGTTCTCGCAGTAAATGAACCATTCTTATTGGCTCAACAGGCATATCAAGTTTATTATGCAAAGTACTGTGCAACATCAAGAGACTTGACTGATTGGTGGAGTGTAATAAAAATCAAAATTCGAGACAATCAGTTTAGTCAAATTGAATGTGCTTTTACTGATGTGCAAAGAATTGAAGTTTTTCAAGAGAGTACTCAAAATCAATCTTTTTTACAAAGAGACATGAGTATCGATGACGACACCCCACATTTAAGAGTCGGTGATGACGATGATGTTAATGATGTCACATATGAATTTGAAACGGTAAGAGATGAAGCAACTGTAACTCAAATGGATATCGATGATGTTGAGGAGGAATATGAAGATGACATTGACATATATGAAGATGATGATGAAGATGAACACTGATAGCATTTCATGGTATTTATATACAATCATAATATGTATATATGTATATATAATAGTAATTATCAATTATTTTCTAACATTAACATTTTCTGTTTCAGATGGACGACGCCACATTTCGTGAGTTGGCGGATGCTGACCTGACTTTTGATGCGGATGAGTTGCTGACAGATGACCCTCAGCCTGCAGGCACTCCAGGGAGTACGCGGAGGGGGCGCGGTCTTGCACGATTGATGATTCCTGACCCCGTCCCTGAGTAACGTCCACGTCTTGGGTTTGATCCACGCACACGGAGGTGTGATAACCTGTGTGATAACCTTTGGATTTGACTAAGATTTCATTAATCTATTCACATAATAAATGTTTATTATTTTTTCAGTTTTCCGCATATAGCAGTCGGACAGGGCAACGCTATTTTACGCAACTATTTCTCTCAGCCGTGGACCACATGGGAGCAGATTCCCATTGATGTGCAGCAGGCCATGTTCGGCCATTGGTTGGTACGTACGTAAATAAATAATTTTTATTTTGAAAATTATTTCATTTCTAACTTGATATTTTGATTTATTTGTAGGGTTTATGGTATCCGATCGAGGATACCATGCGTGACGCCATCCACGAGGCATGGGAGGTGGCCATGCGTGATCGCCTTCGTCAGTTTTTGCACAATTTAAGAAAAGCTGTGATGAAGAAAGCAGGAGTGTCAGATTTTGAGGAGTCATGTAGAGCACACCGAATAGAGTATATTTCATCCCATGTATGGGATGGATTATGTGCGCACTGGTTGAGTGGTGCCTTTCAGAGGAGATCATCGGTGGGGAGGCAGAATCGAGGGAGACAGGAGGTGACTCATCGAGCTGGGAGTCGTTCTTTCAGTACTCATAGACAGCATCTGGTACGTACATTATTTATAAATATTTTATATAACTATAAATATTAAAAGTTTATTTTTTATTCTTATAGGCTGTCGAGCACCCCGATATTACAGAGTATGACGTATATCGGAGGATGTATAGTGATCCTGCTACTGGGGAGCTCAGAGGTGATCGTCAGCATCACATCATGGTCAGTATTATTTGTTTTCAAGTTTAAAAATTAACTGCATATAATATATTCACAATTTTAATTTTAAATTGCAACTATAGGAGTCATATGAGGCCGCAGCGGCACAGGCCCGGCCTGAGAGTCAGGCCGAGTCATCAGATCAGACCACTGCCTGTCAGTTTGATGAGGCGGCATGGATGCAGGCCACCCAGTATGCCTTCGAGAAGGGCCAGGTAGTTGGTATCGGCTCTCGACTGACTCCCGGAGATTATTATGGCAGTGCTGCGATGTCGGCGTCCAGCTCGAGAGGAGCTCGTGCATCTTCTTCTACAGAGTATGAGGATCAGTTGCGATCTCAGACTACACAGATAGAGAGTCTCCGACAGGAGCAGGAGCAGATGCATCAGCAGCATGAGGAGGAGCGTCAACGCCAGCAGCAGCTGTACGAGGAGCAGGTGAGTCAGTGGCAGCAGCAGCATCAGGAGCAGATGGAGTACATGCGCCGACTCACTCATGCTTTAGGGATGGAGTTTCCTCCACCACCATCTGCAGATCCCCCACCTCCCCCCCCCTCCCCCCCTCCTTCAGATTAGAGTTTGTATTTCTGTTATAAAATTTGTGAAATCAAAATATATTTTTTTTCTATTCGTAGTTTCTGTCTCATTATAAAATATTAATAATATTATATTTTTAAATAACAATATTAATATGAATAATAATATTATTTATATTTTATAATATTAAATTCTATATATGTATTAAAATTTTATATATATATTAAAATTTTATAATATTTTAATTTAATTATTTTTTTTGTAATACTTGAATTATTTTAATATTTGAATGCAAAATAATTCTATTATTTTTATATTAATTAAAATAACTTATTAATATTTTTTTATTTATGAATTATAATTGTAATATTATTATATTAATTAAATCATTTATTAATATTCTATTATTTTTTGTTTTTGAATTATAATTCTACTATTATTATAGTAATTAAAATAATTTATTATTTTCATTTGTAAATTATAATTCTATTATTATATTAATTAAAATAATTTATTAATAATTTATTTTTTTATTTTTTTTATAGTATTTGCGACGGGATACTATGCCCGTCGTAAATACTAGTATTATTAATAGTTTTTTATTTTTTTTTAAAAATAGTATTTGCGACGGGATACTATTCCCGTCGCAAATACTAGTATTATTATTTTTTTTTATTTTTTTAAAAAAATAGTTTTTGCGACGGAACCGTCGCAAAAGCGATTTGCGACGGGTCCCGTCGCAAAAACTATTTTAAAAGTTTTTTACAAAAATACGAAATACTATTTGCGACGGGGAGAATGACCGTCGCAAAAAAAGGCTTTAGCGACGGGCCCGTCGCAAATAAGTGTAGTTGCGACGGCGTTTTCAGCAACGGGCTATTTGCGACGGGACCCCGTCGCAAATGGCTATTTGCGACGGGATCCCGTCGCAAATACCTGTTTTTCTAGTAGTGATATGATTAATAATATAATTAGCTTTCATAGACACTAGTAATGAATAAAGTGGTATCACATGTCAATATTAACTTCCATTTATTCAATATAATATAACCAAAATTCAACAAGAATCATCTCACTTATTCTCTATTCATGACCAGCACATTACCTAATTGATTAATTTCATTTTATATTCACTAATCATTACACGAATTGTGTTTCCTTATTTTTTATATTGACATAATCCATAATTTTCATCCATGTGATATTCTCTAATTTAGACCAGTCAACAGAAATCATGGATTTTTAACTTATTTAATCCTATTCAAGAATATTTATTTAAATTATATCACGACTTGGTATATTTTATTCTATAAAACATCTATTAAATCCATTATATTTTAATTCCTTCATTATTGTCTTGAATGTTTTCATTCATAGAGTTTCATGATATATAATCTTTATTCATGGTGTGACAAATCATTATTACATTGAAAAACCTATGTTTGATGATTAATACTTATTTGGAATCACAGCTGATTTAGGTTTCTATGGCGTTTTAATCAATGATGAACTCTTTGAGAATTTTTTAATTTAATTAATAGTGAACTTATTTTCAAAAAATAAACCTTATGAAGTTAAATATATCATCCTTAAAAAGTAATATGATAAACCTTGAAAATAAAATTTTACCATAAATTGGGGAACCTTATGATGTTTATCAACATTATGAAGTATTCTATTAAAAATTATAATTTTCATTATAAACCCATAAAAATTAATCCTTACAAACATTTGAAATCACTTTTTTTTCCTGCTTCTACATGAACCTTACAATGTCTGAAAAATAAAAATTATGGAATTAAAACATTTTATATATTCTTGAAATTATACCTATATAAAACCTTACATGGCCTTCAGAACCAATAATATGAAGTCATGAATTCTAAAATTTCAAAAAAAACCTAAGGATTTACGGATTCTTTTATATAACCATCGAAATTATTCCATTTATTCATAGCTATCTCTAAACAAAACAAAAACTCATCAAACATATTTTTAAATGAGGGGACATAATCTCACACACCAAGGTCTGGTGCTATATAACATTCCATAAACATTGGCTTTGAAACATATTACGATGATCCTATAATTGTTTTCCAACATTTATATAAGTTTATCTTTAAATGTCACAAATAATCACATAATCTCAAGAACAAAAGTTTTAGTGTCTTTGGGGACTAGATACATTAGAAGATTATTTTATGATACTTATAATCATTTATTAGTAATTATGCCACACTATACTCCCTTTTAGAATTTTTATAATTAATAATAATCTTTATACCATGGGGGGTGGATACATAAGAATGGGGTGTTCTCAAACACTAGTAAGGGAGAGCATTTTATCAGTCCATCAAGGGTTAGATAATAAGCATTTGATAAAAAAGTAATGATAGAAATATCTTATTAAAGAGAAAATAAAACAATTAGGGTTATCTATAGGCCGTTATAGAAGTACATGAGGTCTAAAATGAATAAACATGAACTATAGAAAAAGTATGATGAATCTTGTGACATTAAAAATAATCCAAGGGGCATATTTATATGCATATAACATATAAATATAGTATAATTATAGGTATAGGAAACCATTACTTTTTAAACCTTGATAACCATATTAATTCCATGGTTAATCATATAAACCGTGTTAAACTGATTTGGGTTCATAATCTATCTTGTCAACCCAACGGTCCTGCATATACAAGATGCTCAATTTTGGGAAACTAGCTAACCCACATCAGTTTCATGATAAAAAACATGAACCAAGAGAAACTACATCAGGTTTACACTCAATATTGTGGTATAATTGAGACTATAATATTTTAGGAGTTTTTAATCATTGTGAGGAATTAAAAGAGGATTTCTCAAAGTTTCCATATAAAAATATAGAATATATCACATCCAAAAATATTAAAAAGGCTATATCAAGAATGATGTGCGATCAAATGAAGAATTACATTACCAATATTTTAGATGTAATTTTATCTTTTAAATTTTTTTACAATTTATCATCTTTTACTATAATATACATATATTTTAAAACAATAATATAGTGTTCAGAATACTGAACACCGAGATCAAAAGAACTATGAAATATTATTATATGACTATTATAAATAGCTATTGAAATTATGATAATAAATAGAAATTACTAAATAATGAAATATACATATAAGGTACCTATGTAAGACAAATGTATTGATTAATTCTTAAAAAATAAGAACTCAATTTTTAGTAAAATCATATTTAAGCATTAATAATACTTTTTATACAAAAAAAAATTATTACCATTTTGATATTAGTTTTTCACTAAATAATTGAGAAATTATATTTTATAAAAAAATATACAATTTTTTTAAATAATAATGTCTAAATTAGACTAGAAATAATTTTTGAGAATCTTTTGAAAAGATTTATTTTTCAATGAATAAAAAAGTACTTATTTTTATTAGAAAAAGTATTTTATTTTCAAGTATTTACAAAATAAAATTATATTCAGGATTATTTTTAAAATTTAATTAATTTTTTTGATTAAAAACAATCTAATTATATTATTTTTAAAAAAAATTATAAATTAATTTGGTATAATAACATTTTTTATAATTAAAAGTCATTTTTTGAAAAAATGTTTTTTGTTTCGTTTTTCATTTTTATCCTAAATTAATTTTCACCACTTACATAAATTAGATATTGAAAAATATATTCCATATAAGGAATTGGGAGGTACAAAGTTTATAAATAGATTTCGTTTTCTTTTTTATCATTATAGATATTAACCATATTGAAGTTTTATAGGCACAGTAAAAGGAAAATGGGTTAAATATGATTGAAACTAATATGATAAGGATTAAAATTGATTTAAAAAAATTATTTATTTCATTGGATAATTATATTTTTTCAATAATAATCTAAAAATTAAAATATTACCTTTTCTATTTAACATTTATTTTAATCATTATAATATTGAAGTAAAAGATAATTTCAAAATGACACTTTTTTCTTTCCATATTTATAATATTTTGTGAAAGAGATAAAAATAAATTATGTTAGGTTAAAAATGGTTATTTTAAATATGAATTTATTTTTATTATCATGTGAATTTATTTTTAATATCATTGATGACATAATTACCTTAAATGTTTATGCAACACTACACAATGATTGTTCAAGTAGTAAAAAATCAGGTAAATGAATTTAAAAACTCTAAAAGAAATATTGTATGTGTGATTCAATATTTTACATGAATTTTAAAGACAAATATAATGTATTATATTTGTGTTAAATATTTATATTCCATTTCCATAGTTTTCTGGCTGTTTTCAATTTAGATTATGTGAGTAGTGTGGAAGTGACATGAATGATATTTTATGTTATATAATATTTAATTAAATTATTTTAAAATTATTTCTATATTTATATTAGGAAATAATTTGGATAAATTGTTTAAAATATAATTCCAATAACATTTTTGATCCAATATTTAACTTATAAGTAAAATTGTAACCCTATAATATTGAAAAACTCATTGTCATGGTTAAGGTTGAAATTAGTTAACCAGGGGTTAAACCAAAAGATAATGACTAAAATGATATCTAAAACTATATAAATTTTATTGGGTTATTATTTTAAAAACATGTCATCCTAATATTCAAATCCATTTCATTGTGGAACCATTTTACATGAGATAGAAACATATTGTTTTATAATATTTCATATTTTTTCAAAAATGACATTAATGATACTTTATAATAAATAATATTTTATTAAATGATTTTAAATTCCTAAAAATTATAAATTATTACAATTTAATATGTTATAGTTTAAAATATCACCCATTTTCCATTTATGGGTCACTTTTCCTTTTGTTATAACTTTTTTTTACCATTAAATAGTAAAAATAATTGTTATCACGATAATTGAAAAAATGTTTAAGAGGAGGTTAAATCAAAATAAAAGGGATGTAAACGTCACCGAAACTTTTCTATATTTTTATTGGATTATATTATTTATAATAATTATCATATTATATTATTGATATATTAATTTTTGTACATTTTATCTTGGAAATTTTTTTATATTAATTTAATACCTTAAATAATTCCATGAGTGTGCCTCTCATCACTTATATGTTGGAACAAACTCTTTTTTCACACTTAAATAACCATTTTATGGTGAATACCTACCCAAATACATATTAAAAATAACAAGATACATTATAGAGGTATTATTGTTGGTATAATACCAACCATATTGAGATTAATGTGTAAAAAGAAGAAGGTTGTTTAAAAATATGTATATCTTTTAACCAAATGTTTTGGTTTTATTTACTCTTTTAAGTAATAAAAATACTATTAAACCATTATGAAAATATTAAATAATTATCTTACATATACTTATATATTATTATATTAATTTAATAACAATTATCCACAACTCCTTTCATCAAATGGTAAATAAAACCATCATTTTTTGTATGAAAGACTACCACCTTGCGGACCTATGTAATTTTTTTCCATCATAGGTTCTCACAAAAGGTCATAATTATGGATTTAATTATTACATTATTTCTATCTCATTCATTGAAAAATGGAGTCGTTACTTATGTGTAAGTATGGCCAACCATATCCATGATTGTAACGTAGTCAAATTTTCATTACCATTTTCATGGTTTCCTATAAAATTATATTTGATATATAACAAAATATCATTATTAATATTTTTTATATGATAGAAAAAATATCTCTTTTACCACCATCAATATATAAAAGTAATTTTAAATTTATGACTTGAACATCCACAAAACTCCCGATATAGACTTTACCGATTAAGTATTTAAATATGGAATTAAAATAAATTAAATAAAAGGTTTTAGGATAACTTACTAAACCTTTAAATATTTTTTATGAATGAAAATAATTGATATAATCTAATTATATAGGTATTAATTGGCATAAATATCATGTCTAGTCTTACGGTAAGGGATTTCATCTCAATTTCTCTTTATTGAGACACATTTTAATGTTACACACCTAACATACTTTATATGGTGCATATATTTCAAATTTGACATTTTATATAATTAAAAATTCAGTATTAATTGTATTTTTGGTTTTAGTTCAAATTATTTCATCCAAGGTGATTTTACATAAAAGTTAAAAAGAAGTAATGGTTTTTAACTCAATTTTGTTTCATTATCTCTTATTACTTTTTAATTGACATTGTTATGCCATTATTATGTGTTAATTTATATCTAAATTTTCTTATTATTTTTTTTTCATATTTATATTTAAATATTTTCACATAATCACTTCATGTTTTAATTTTCTCTTAAAAATTATGATATTTTCAAAGGTTTTGTTTTTCTCAATATCATCTTCTTGAGACATAGTTCATCTTGAGAACCATGATTTCATTTTTTATTGTACATAATACATCATGAATTAATTTTTAAACATTAATTAATAAAATTAATTGTATTTATATATCCATATCATTCTATTTATTTTAATGACTTTTTATTCAAATTTTATCAAAGATATAATGACCTGTACTTTTATAAATAAAATTCCCCTTACGATTTAAGTAAGTGTCATATTATTAAATTTTGATATAGAAAACACATGAACTTATTTGTATTTTTTATATCATACTATATTTAAAATACCATTAATAATCCTACCATTGATAATATAGTGGTTGAAAAATGATCATATGATTAGTATAAATATATGGTTTTAACAAATCTAATTGACATAGAAAAATGAAGTGATAACCTCAACAAGTAGCATCATACCCTATGAATCCCATTCATTTGAGATTACAATGGATATTTAATCATTGGTATTTAACCTATACCAAGCCAAAAATGATATCCAACAACTTAAGAGTGGGAAAAATTGTTTATGGGTTAAGTTCAAGCTCCTCGAGATCATGGACACAAACATGCATGCCAGACCACCCAATTAAAGTATAACATTTGTGAACCTTACTCTTAGAGTGTTTTATAGTGTTTTAAATGGATATTTATAAATAATATAATATTATCAATATTTTTAATTTATAGAATAATGGATATATTTTCATCTTATTATTGTTACTTAATAAATTATTTTGATTTTGATACAATAAAACATAAATTTTATTTTTGGGTAATATTAAAATTCAATTAAGAAATTTATTCTGATGAACTAATGGATTTTTAAAATAAATAATATTTTATTTAAATATTATTATTAGATAATGTTTATTAAATATAAATTTTCATGTAATTCTTATGAAGTCAAATTTAATTTATATAAGGGCTCAAAAACTGATGTTGTCAAAAAAAATAATTTCTCAATAAATGTTTATTATTATTTTAAATTTGAAAGATAAAATATTTATAAAATAATTTTAATAAAATAAATATTATTTTTTTAATCATAATTATTAAATTTTCCAGTGGTGAATGTTTCATAAATTTCCATGATAGTCAAATTTTTCGGTGAAAATTTAATCATAGTATAAATATATAATGTTTATTATGAAATAAAAATGACCAAAAAGCAATATAATAAATACTATAAATGGTATCCAAGACCCAATATATGTTTTCCCTTTTAAATAATGTAATTTGTGTTTATTAGATAAATTTTTCTAATCCTTTATGTATCCTCCAAAATATATAATTTAATTTTATGTTTTGAAATATTTTCTGTAAAGACGTTAATCACTTACATATCAACAAGGATATTAATTTACCAAATTAGGCCCCTTTAATAATAAAATAATTAAAAAAACCCTATTTTTCTGAAATAATGGTAAAAATTATTGGAAGTTTGGTGGTTTTGATTATTTTTTATACATAGTTCAAAACCTATGTTTGAGGAATAATGAAGCACTCCCCTCTATTTTACTATATAAACTCACCAAAGATCTCATTTCTCTTCACAAAAAATACGTGAATCACTTCCTCAATCTTCCCTCCCATTTTTAGAGTCCTCCAAACGTTCACCTAATCTCTCAGAAGGATCCTACCAAGCATTTGGAATCACACTCTCAATGTTAGGGATCCTCTCCTTCACCTTTCTATTCAAGTATCTTCTATACCTTGTGTATTTTATATTTTTTAAAAATATATAGTGATATGTTATTAAATATCCCAATTACTGTAAATTTGATGTTTAAATTATTAGATACCCCTTTCACTCCCATCAATTCCTCTCATTAACATTTATACACCCTATTATTCTGCTGAAATTTCACCACATATTTCCACGCCAAAACAATGGTCTAGTGAATACCCATACCCATTTTCTATCGAGGTTGTTCACCTTTATACACTTATAGATCATTTATTTGGGAATTAAAAGTATTTATTCTACACTCTTTTAACATGGAATAAAATATGATGATAATTGAATCCAAGTTTTATGATCTAGTTCGCACACTTTAGCATGAGAATGAAATGAAAGTGATGGTGAGACCATAATTATATAGCACTCCAATGAATTAGGTAATGTTTTAGTCCTGTGAGACATATTGAAATGGATTATAGACTAAACCTAATCCATAATGGGTTTTCTCCATCATTATTTCTTGGTATTTTTCCTTGACCTATGTCTATGATGTAGGGTTTTATGTTCTTGCAACATTTCCCATATTACCTTTTTTATTATCATGTTATATCATGTCTCATTGTTCATATTTATGATTATAACCATTTTTATGCCCCATTTATATGCATATTGTCTGAAATTTATTAAATTATTTATTTTATTGAATGTTCATTCCCTTATCAAGCTTTATAGCTCACCCTTTTCATATATATGTCCCTAGGTAATCGTAACCAATTTTAAGTACATGCATGTAAATAATGTTTTCAATAAATATTATGTATTTTCTATATTCAATTGTTATATAATGTAAATAATTCCCAAAAACAATATAGTTATAAATCTTATAGGTTTAATTATGATTAAATTTATGTAATAAATCATGAACTATTGTATAATAAAGATTAGGGTTATTATAATTGGTTTCAAAGGAAAAAATTAACTATTCTTGGGATTCAGATTAGAAAACAATAGTGATAGACTTAGGTATTAATATAATTATAATAAAACATCCCTAAATTTTTATTATGTATATATTAAGTGTATTATCAGTAAAATATATCACTCTTTTGATAATAAAATTGAGTGTGGCATTAACACAAATGTACATATGGTTAAAAACCAAAAATACCACATTGATCTAGAATTGACTATGAACTGGTGAAAAAAATAGGCCTTGATGCACACCTCATTTGAAACTCTCCAGATATATTATTTGGAAAGTCCATAAGCTCATTAAGAACCATTATTTATGGAATAAAAATTCTTATAAGAGTATCTATTAGGAAATAGATCATGGATAACATATATTGAAGTATAAAAATTAATAACTTAAGAAATAAATATAGTTTATATATTATTCCTTTAATTTCATTGGGTTTCCATTTATGAATTTAATAGTTTAAAAATTTTCATCACTAAAATTACCATTATTATAGTGAATTGATGGAAATAAGAGTAATCGGGTAAACAACCAATGTGAAGATAAATATGATGACCGGCCTAATGATATGTCCAACCTAATGAGAGAGGGAAACATGAAATTTTTTATAATAAAATCATAGATAAATCAGGTTCTGAATAGAAACATGGATTATGAGGAGTGCCTAAATGCGCCTAAAAAGTACATGTTGCAATTGAGACCTTTATAAGACAATGGACTTCGAATTTTGATGGATCATCTAATCCCTTAATAATAGAAAAATGGATCAACTCCCTTGAGAAGATATTCTCCATTATTCAATGTTTTAAGAAAGAGAAGGTTCTACTAGATGTTTTACCTTTGTAGGGAGAATCTGATCAGTGGTGGAAATTGACCATGATTATGAAGCCTGAGGAAGAGATCAAAGTGATGGTATGTAAGGAATTATAGAAAATGTATTTTTATAAATAATTTCCTCACACTCTATGACATAAAATAGAATGATATTTCCTTTCCCTAAAGAAAAAATATGATGAATCTATCAAGGCATACAAGAAAACTTTACTTAACTTGCATGATACACTTCTATATTTTTTATTACCCTTGAGATCGTGGTTGACTTCTTATTTGGTGGGATAAAACCTAGTCTATGAAAATTTCTATAAATATGATACTTTGGTATCTACAGAGTAATTTTCTTATGTTCCGTCATAGTAGAGATGTATATCATAAAATCTTAAAGGTATCATAAGGATAATTAGAAGAAAATGGAGTTTAATTTGAGTGGTCTGATGGAGAAATCCAATGATGCTATGAAATTTCAACATCACACTTTTCAAAAGTGCTGAAAGAAGTGCTCTGAAAATTTCATAAGGGGAAAAACAAAATGATTAGGTGTGGGAATGAAGGACACCTATCATGAAATTGATGACAGGAGAAATCAACTAATGAATAATAGGTATGGAATACCCCATTCAACCCTCTACTATTTATTAATTGTTTCAACTACAATGACCCCTGGCACTTTGCAAACTAATGTACTGTGCCAAGGGTTTTTGGAGACAACCAACAACCTCCAAGGCATCAAGAGTGATATTATACTATCAAAACCATTGAGAAGGATCATAAAAATTATGTGGTGATAATTATTCTAGTAATTAAATCAATAATACATAATATAATTTTTTTTATTCTTCTATGCATACCATAATATCATGAAAGTTTAGTAGAACTATTTAAACACCACCAAAAATAATGATAGAAGAGCTATTAATGAAAACAAAAAATGGGACAATTATTGAATCCCAAGTATATTACACCTACCCTATAAATATTTGTGGACTAAACATCCTAGTGATCCTTTTTATACATCCTTTTGTGAGATTTTATTAAATTCGTGGAATTGATTGGCTTTACCTATATAGATCCAACAAAAATTTATGCAAGAAGGAAATCACACTCGATATTGTGAATCATCCTTTGATTCTTTACCAATACATGGAGATTCATGAATCTTCTTTAGCACCAACATCTCCAACATGGATATATTTTCCTATGATAAATCATATTTAGATCAAATATTTTTTGTATGAGTAAAGGACCAACCATGATGAAATTCCCATTGTGGGGGAATACGTTGAAGTTTTTCTTGAAGAGTTTAATGGACTTCCTCCTTTTAGTGAAATTGAATTTTCAATCAATCTTATACAGGGGGAGTTATCATTATCTAAGAATAAATATATAATTAATGTTGTGTAACTTGAGGATATGAAGAAACAACTAAAGATAATCCGGATAGAGGGTTCACATGACCATGTGCTTCACTATGGGGTGCACCAATCATCTACATCAAGAAGAAGGATGGGTCAATGCAATATTGCATTTATTATCATGAGCTTCATAAGAGCATGATAAAGAACATGTATCCAATATCACAGAATGATGATTTTTTTGATAAGTTTTTTAGAGAATAATTATTATCCAATGTGGATATACAGTTAGGGTATTACATAGTTAGGTTTTTAAGGAGGATATACCCAAAAATTATTTTTGTACAAGTTATGGGCATTATGAGTTCATATTAATTCCATTCAGACTCACTAATGATCCATATATATTCATGGAATTGATGAATAGAGTCCCCATTGATTACCTCAATAAATATTTGGTTGTATTTATAGATTATAATCTAATAGACACCAAAAGAAAGGAGGAGAATGAGGATAATCTGTGTAGTATTCTAAATACCTTACGAAAGAAGAAGCTTTATGCCAAATACCACAAATGTGAGTTTTGATAGAATGAGGTATTATTATCTAGGAATAATATAACAAGTAATGGGATATATGTGGACCCTTAAAAAGAAGAAGAAATTGAAGGATGGTTGAGGCCAACATATGTGATTGATTTTCATTGTTTACTTATATTATCTGGGTACTATCATTGATGTGTCAAAAAATTCTCATGATTTTATAAACCACTAACCAGGTGAAATATGAAAGGGAGTAAAGTTTTTTTTTGAATGATTAATGTGAAAAGAGATTCAAGGTGTTGATAAATAGGTTGATCTCTAAACCTGTACTCATACTACCCACAAGTGGATAAATATTTGTGGTATTTAGTGATGCTTCAATAATGGGCTTGGGCTGTGTGTTAATGAAAAATGAAAAAGTGATAGAATATGATTCAAGGAAATTGAAAGATAAAAAATATAACTACCCAACACATGATATTGAGTTGGATGCAGTGATCTTCTCATATAAAATATTGTGGAATTATCTCTTTGGGGTGAAGTGTGAAATATATACGGATCACAAGATTCAAGTATATATACACACAAAAAGAGATGAAGATGACCTAGTGATGACGATTAAAGATAACTGAGGACTATGACAATGCAATCCACTACCATATTATAAAATTTAATAAAGTGGATTATTCTCTAAGTAGAAAAGATCCATCAATATTATATTTGATGAGAATTGAGATAGATCTGATCTTCTTAGATTTTAAAAGGATGTACACAAGAATCATAAAGGAAGGAATATCATCAATCCTTTAACAAATAATTACTCAACTACCCATTATAGAGAGGATAAAGGGTGATAAAAAAGATTATATAGTAATAAAAAATAAAGTGGAAGCCACTAGAAAAGTTAAATCCTTAGATTTTAATGTTAGTGAAGAAGGAGTTGTGAGATTTGGGTCACGACTATTTCTGCCATCAAATCCAAAGATAAATGAGGATCTATGTGATGATGCACATAGTTCAACCTTCTCCATCCACCCAAGAATAAAAAAAATATACATTGAGATCTATAAGATCACAATTGGTGGGACAATATGAAGAAGGAGATCAAAAAATAAAAAACAGGATGTCTTTATTGTTAGCAAGTGATGTATGGATGAAAAAATCAAAGGGGATAATGAAAGCATTACCAATAACTATATGGAAATTGGAAAACATCACTATGGAATTATTCATTAGTCTTTGAAATACATCAAGAGTAAATAATTCTATATGGGTTGTGGGGGATCATCATAAAAATACTTCTCACTTCATTGTGATTCAAGAATATTTCTCACTCAATCAACTTGTAAGGATATACATTAGAGAAGTGGTGAGGCTAAATAGAACACAACTATCAATTGTATCTGATTGCGACATAATAGTTACCTCCATGTTCTAGAAGAGTCTTTAACATGATCTAAATAATGAGTTGAAATTCATCGAATATTATAACCCTAAAAATGATGGTAAATATTAGAATACTATCTCTACACTTGAGGACTTATTGACATCATTCTAAATTGAATTCAAAGGAGGATAAGATCAACATATTCCTCTGGCTGAGTTCTCATACAATAACAATTTCCACTCAAGCATCCAAATGGATCCCAATAAATCCCATTATGGAAAGAGGTGTAGAACATTTTCATTTTTAGATGAATTTATGGAACAAAACCGACTAGGATTTGGAGTAGTTGAGGAAATGATAGAAAAGGTTTAGACCATTCAGAATAACATTAAGGTTATTCATAGTCAAAAAAGGAACAATGTCAATAATCGGCAGTGAGACCTAAATTATAAGGTTGGAGACAATGTATTACTCTGCATATCTCCTTGTATGAAATTAATGATATTAGGGAAAAATGGAAATATTTTTCTAATATACATCAATCCATTTGAGATCCTTGATCGCATTGGAGCAGTAGCCTATAGACTAGCACTCCCTCTTAACCTATCTTAAGTACATGATGTGTTCCACATATCAATATTGAGGAAGTACATACCTAACCCATAACATGTACTCAATCGAGAGGTGGTACCTTTGGATAATGATCTCTTATATGAGGTGAAACTGGTGAAGATCATAGACCATAGAGACAAAATTCTATGAAATAAGAAAATCCACATGGTTAAAGTTATGTATAGTAACAAAAATTGTGAATAAGTGGTATGGTAACTAGAGGAGTTGATGAAAAATAATTACCATCATCTGTTTTAGTGATGGAAATGAAAATTTGTTCAGGTAAAATTACTGAATGGGGGAAGATTCTAACGACCCAAAATTTTATTAACAAAATTTCCCTTGTGATTTAACTAAATATCATATTATGTAATATGGTTATAGAAAAAACAAGGACTTATTTGGTTTTATAATATCCTATAAAATTTAAAAGAACATTAATAATCTTACCATTGATAATATTTTCATTTAATAGTGATCTTATGATTAGTATAAATAAAGGGTTTTACCAATTCCAATTGAAATAGAAAAAGGAAGTTACGGTGTCAACCATTAGGATCGTACACTATAAAGACCATTTATTAGAGCTTCCCAGGGAGATAGAATCACTAGTATTTTCCCTTGATGAAGCCTAATAAGAGATCCTATATCTTAAGCATGAGAGAAACTATTTATGGGATAATTTAATGCTCATTCAGATCAAAACTGAAACCAATACGTTGAACCTCCCCATGAAAGTTTCAGCATTATGAACCTTACTCTTTTGTTTTTTTCTAGTGTATTAAAGGGGTTTGTATCAATACCTCAATAATATGAATATATATTTATATATATCCTTTATAATGAATATATTTTCATCTTATTATTGTAACATTATAAATGATTTTGAGTTCCTTGCAATAAAACACAAATTTTATTTTTGGGTATTATTAAAATTCAATTAAATAATTGTTTTTGATGAATTAATGGATTATTTAGATAAATAAAATTTTATTTATATATTATTATTTAATAGTTTTTATTAAATATAAGTTATTATAAAAAATTTATGAACTCAAATTTAATTTAAACAAGGTTTCATAAACTGTTATTGTCAAAAACCAAAAAGGTTTTTAATAAATGTTGATTCTTATTTTAAAAGGGAAATTTTATTTTTTTTAAATTATATGGATAAAATAATTTTTATTTTTGGATTCATAAGGCTGATATTAATTAATGGTGAATATTCATAATTTTTTGAGATGTTTTAATTTCCTGGTAAACAAATTAATACAGTATAAGTATGCAGTGTGTATTAAGACATAAAAATGACCCAAAAGGGATGTAATAACTAATGTAAAGGGTATAAATGACCAAATATATGTTTTAAATTTAAAATAATGTTATTATATTTTTATTTTATTAATTTTTTAAATCCTTTATGAATCCTACAAACACTATAATATATTCTTATGTTTTAAAATTTTTTCTTTAAAGATAAGAATAAATTTCACATTATCAAGGGTATTATTTTAATAATTTCAGACTTTATCCTTATATAATAATTAGAACCACCCCTATATGGATAAAACCATTGGTAATTATCATGGTAAGGTTTGGTTTTTTTATTTCACCATATATATTCCAAAACCTATGTTTGGGAAATAATAAATAACTCCCCTCTCTTTTTCTATACAAACCCATCCAAGATCATATTTCTATTCACTAAAAATACTTAGATTGTTCCCTTACACTGACCTCCCATATAAATATTCCTCCAAATTCTTCCCCAATATCTCAAGAAGCTCCTCCCAATAATTTTTAATCACACTCTCAAGGTAAGGGATCCTCTCACTCTTTTTTTATTAAAGGAACTTATTTATATTATCTGTTTTATCTTATTTTACTAATGTAAGAATATATTGTTAAAAATCTGTTTACTATAAATTTTATGTATAAATAATGAGATTCCCATTTTAATCTCATAGATCCCTCTCATGAACATTTGCACTCCCTCGTTATGCTACCAAATATTCACCGTGATTTTCCATTCTAAAACAGTTGTATAGTGAATACCCATACCCATTTCCTATCAAGGGTGTTCAACATTATAAACATAAAAATATTTTTTTAGGAAATTTCATGTATGTATTCCTGAAATATTGAACTTTTAATAAAATATTATGATTAATGAATCAATGTTGTATGATCTATGTGACACACATAATCATTTATAAGAAATTAAAGTGACGGGTGCACCCAACATTATATCACGCTATAATGCATTGGGTAATTTTTTAGTCTCATGAGAATAATTTAAAATGATTAGGGCATGAACCGAATCCATAATGATTCATTTTAGATCACGATTTCTTGGTAGTCCTCAGTTACCAATGTTTATGATGTAGTGTTTTAAGTTGTTTCCACATTTCCTATATTTCCTTTATGATTATTATTCTATATCAAGCCTCATTATTCATGTTTATGATCATAAACTGTTTTATACCCCATTGATTTTCCTATTGTCAAACATGTATTAAATTTTTCATGTTATTACATGTTTATTCCCTTAATGGGATTTATAGGTCACCCCTTTCTTATGTATATACCCAGGAAAACCCATTCAATTTTAAGTACGATCATGTTAAAAAAGTTTTCAATAAAGATGATGTATGTCCTATTTAAATTTGATATGTATCTTACCTAATTCCAAAATAAACAATAAATCTCAATATTTAGAGTTTTATTTTGTGTAAACCTATTTAATAAATCATGAATCAATGTATAAAAAAGAGAAGGGTTGCTATAAATGAAGTAAATAAATTACATTACAATCACTTTTCTCTTAGATGTTTTTTATGTTCATAGATCCTTTTTGAAATTGCATTCTCTTAATTTTATCATACACATATATTTTATTCCAATTTTTTATTAATTTTTTTACATGTTTGTTTTTCATTTCCTACCTTAATGAATAAATTAAAATCTATAAATATATTGGTACATGATACCGATCTTTTATCCTTTTTTAGATTGTTCATCATTCTATTCCATATCCATGTTTTGTAAAATGCTTTCAAAAATTTTCTTTTATAAAAAAATAATTTCCTAAAGTTATTTTACATGTTCTTTGACCTTATTTTAAAATGTTTTAAAATTAAATTTCTTAATGTATTTTTTATGGGGAACGTTTGACACTCACCACAAAATTTTGAAAAGAATGGTTGTTTTTAATGTTCTCAAAAAAGAACAGATTTCACCACCATCAGAGAAATTATTTTATTTCAATATTCATTTATATTTTTTAATGTTTAGTTTAAATGAAAAAATATTCTCTATTAATAGGTATTTTAAAAAAAATATTCAAATAAAAAATATTACTTTCCTCAAGAGTGTTTTTAATGGTATTTTTATAGAGTTTCTATTCATGAATGCCAACAACCATTTATTTTACTTATGAACTATTAGGGATATGTTGTAATGATACCATTATCATTCTTTCTCAGGATAGTTTATGATTATTTTAATGATATCTCCATAAAACATATTTTTCCCATGTGTAAATCAAGTTAGGAAATAATAATTTTTATTATTATGTTGAAAAGTGAAATATTGTATTTTTTTTCTCATGATATGGTACTTATACATTATTGATGATGAAGGGTGATATTGATACTACTTATATGAGTGGATTGGAAAGAAAAAGGTTACATGAAAAGGTGATCCTAATATAGATTATATGTAAGGCACAACGGATATAGATCACAAATACATTGGGAAATGAAAATATATTTAAATAAATATAATTGACTCCTATAAGATGATGAATTTAACCAATTAACAGGTTACTCCTATGATATTATAGGTATTGATGAGGTATGTTTATCCCATCTGTAAGGGTTATTCAATTATAATGTTCCATGATACTAACAAGTTTTTTATGATTATTATGTGTTCTTCATGTTTATTTTGATAAATATTTACATAATATGTCTCATGATTATTGATTATCATGACTATTTCTATTGATTGTGATTTATTCCATGTCACATGTTTTATGATCTACATTTTTTGGGTATAAGTTATATTCTATTTTGTTTATGAAATTTCATTATATAATCATATACTAATCCTTATCTTATAATATTTGATGACATCCACTTTTTAATTATAATGTTGCCCTTTTTGGGAATTTTAGATCTCACTTATTATAATTACTTTTCCTCTAGTGGTGGAAAATGTTTTAACAATTGTATTCTTAAGAGTATTAATAGATGAGAGGATGTAGATTTTTAGGAAACAACTATTTAAGTATCCAAGTTTTCATGTAAGATTATGTTAAAATTCTCTATAAATATAAACCAAAAAAGTACTTGGTTATGTTGGTGATCCAATATTTCATTTTATTTCATTGGTATAATATGATTGAAATTATGTCACATATATTATTATCAATTCTAGAAATGTATATATGATGTTTCATCACCAGATCTAGAAGTGTGGTCTCAAGTTTGTTA
Source organism: Viscum album (assembly GCA_963277665.1). Classification (NCBI taxonomy): domain Eukaryota; kingdom Viridiplantae; phylum Streptophyta; class Magnoliopsida; order Santalales; family Viscaceae; genus Viscum; species Viscum album. The sequence continues at coordinate 1,548,215,720 of OY728133.1, forward strand.
GATAATTTTATATATTAGGTTATTTCATGTGATATTAACTTAATAGTTATTCATACCATCATGGTTTTATAATTTTATTGTTGATCATAAGTTTATTGTCTTGGAAAATCATTGTAATATTTTAAGTGATCATATTTTTTAGATTTTCAATGTTTTTACTAGGTTTTATGAAGAATAATCTATTTTGGTTTAAATAATCACTTGGGTTAGTACATGAAATGATGTTAAGTTAATTGGACAAGGGGATATTTATAATATTGATGGTTGAAAAGTGATTTATTATCAAGGTGATATTTTTAGATATATTTATAGTGAGGTTAAGGATTACCTTGTAGGTTAGTATCTAAATTTGATTCAAGATATTTTGGGGATGTTCCCTATATTATAATATTATACAGTGAATTATCATGGTGATTCATGTTGTTTTTGGATAAATTTCATTAGTTTGAGTTATTTGAAACACTTAAGATAAACATGTGATTTAATATGAAATATTATTTGGGATGAATGAAATTACATTTTTGGGGATGTATAGTGAAATGCATTGGACAACTTTTGCAGTTAAATCATTCTATAACATTGATATTATTGAGGTTATATGAGATAAAATGTTAATTATTTATGGAATGATCTATGTTGAACCTTTTCTGTTATTGTTGAAATTTTAGATTCAAATGTATTATTTCCTCAAATTAAGGTTTATTCATTTTGGATATTATATTACATTCTTCCAACCATATCAATTGTTTAAATATTTAAATATATGAGGGGGATATGGTTAATTATTTATGGATTATAAGATCTATTAGAAGTTTATTTTAGTACTTAAATCATGTAAAATTCACTCTGAATACTCACCATTTAGAGAAAAAATGATATTGTGGTGAAAATTGATTAAAAGAGGAATATTTAAGTTTCAAGTAAGAATATATTTCCTTACGATATTAGTCTGGTTGGTAAAGGAATTTCTAAACTCCATCAATAGGATCTCAAAACAAAAATATTATCCTTTAACATTCATATCTGATGAATGCATTGTTGTTTTCAAACCTCATTGATTTAATGTTTTTTTATCATTAACAATCTCTTGGTCGTTCACTTCCTTGTGATCAATTTTCTCAATCACTATCCATAATTATTTGAAACTAAGTTTTCCTCCATGTATATATTTTCCCATCCCATTAATGTTCTTATATTTAGAAACATAATATGTCCTATTCCAGATTACCTTTTCAATTATCCTTCCATCTTTTTAAGATAAAGTTTATGTCACGACCCGTCCTCGGGGCCCATGCCGTGACTACCCCAAGCCCTCCTTCCATAGGCCAGGGGCTGGCGACTAGCACCAAGGCATAAATCCCGAAAAAAAGGGAAGGCATTGCCTTTGTAAAGTAAACCCCAAACACCACAGAGCAAGCAGGAAGAAGTAAACACTAAGTAAAAACTGGTACAACAGTAAGTGCGGAAAAGTAAGTGGGCCAGTATACAAACCCAAACTGAAAGTAAAGTACAAGTGGAAAGGGAAAACATCAACTGAAAAGTAAAGCTGCAACGTCGAGCTGTCCACTGGAAATCCCACCTGAATGGTGGGTACAGATAGCCTCCACTGCTCCTCGGGTCCAGCCGACCGCTCCGAGTACGTCCCGCCCAGTGGTCCACCTCCAGGTACCGTCCTGCTCCGCAAGCCTCAACCACAATCAGCGTTGTCCGTCGTCTGCAACCAACACAACGTAGTGCGGGCATAGCCCGTGTAGGGGTGAGTATAAGCTACTCAGTAGGGACCCCGAGAACCCCGAAGGTCTCCCAGAATCCACCAAGGATAAACCAAAAAGGAAATATACAATCACGAAGTAACATTCGACACTACTTAGATATATTCCCATACATATACCTAAGTCTTCCATTCTCGTTCGGCTCCAACATCCGAGCCCAAGTACAACCCAGTCCACACAGGAAAGCAAAACATAAATCCACACAGGATAGCACAACACAATCCACAAAGGAATGTAAAACATGATTTCAGCTCACACATGTATACTTCTTCATATGACGATAAAGATGACCAGATATTTCCACTGATTCATCTAAGTCGTCGGACCCACAAAGGATCGATAGGTACTAACCCCCGCAATGACCCACAAAGTATCTGACCCAAAAAGAATTGATAGGTAACTAACCCCCGAAATGACCCACAAAGGATCTGACCCACAAATGATCGATAGGTAACTAACTCCCGAAGTGACCCACAAAGGATCTGACCCAAAAAGGATCGATAGGTAACTAACCCCTGCAATGACCCACACAGGATCGGACCCACACAGGATCTGTAGGCGCTGGCCCACACAGGACCACTGAGCGATGATCCACACAGGATCGGACCCACACAGGATCGGTAGCACTGACCCACAAAGGATCGCTGAGTGCTGTAGTCGTCACCGTCGAATCCACTGAGGATCTCTGCACAGTCGTCGTCGTCACAGTAGCAGTCGCAGCCAGCTCTAGGGTTCTCGCACACACCAAGCTCGTTCGGGAGGGTCCGCTCCACGAGCTGAGAGGCTGATACATCAACTTACACATAGTCCAGAGTTGATGTATCCAAAAGTTCCGTATCGACAACAGGAACTGAACGTCGCAGACGGCGCGTCAATCGGATGCCCGATCTGAGAGTTATTGGCTTTTTCGTCCCAGGGGCCCGGTTGGTTTTTAAGTCAAAACCAACCCGACCGTACTCCACCTGCGTCCAAACCTTCGGCGGAGTAAGCCAAAAGATCAGTCTCGCTTATAGGAATCAATCAAATTCAAAGGAACGTCAATCGGACGTTCGGAGCTCAAGTTATGAGCGTTTCCGCTCCGAGGGCCCGGTTGGTTTCGTGTACGAACCAACCCGGCCGAACCTAAAGTATTCCGAAACCTTGGGTGCGATATACCGAAACGACCGTCTCGATCCAAGGGTCGCATCGCCGCTGACGGCGCGTCGTTCGGAAGCACGTAGCTCAAGTTATGAGCAAAAGACCGAAACGGTACGAAAATGGGGGGGTCTGGGTCCGGACCGACCCGGACCAACCCCCCTGGGTCGGCCCGAACCGGGGCGACCCAATCCGGGTCTGGGTCTGACACGGCTGGCGCGGCCCTGCCCGGCCCGGCCGGGCGCGGCCCGACCCGGCGGTCCGGCCGGGCGGCTCGGCCGGCGTGCTGGCGCTGGCCAGGCGCCGCGCAAGGCAGCCGCGCCGGGCCAGGCCGCGCCCCGCCGGGCCAGGTCCGACCCGGACCCGGTTCGGTCCGACCCAGGGGGGTTGGGCCGGGTCGGTCCGGGCCCAGATCCCCCGTTTTCAGACCGTTTCGGTCTTTTGCTCATAACATGAGCTACGGGCCTCCAAACGATGCGCCGTCAGTGGGGATGTGACCCTTTGATCGAGACGGTAGTTTCGGTATATCGCACCCAAGGTTTCGAAATACTTTGGGTTCAGCCGGGTTGGTTCGTACACGAAACCAACCGGGCCCTCGGAGCGGAAACGCTCATAACTTGAGCTCTGGACGTCCGATTTACGTGCCCTCAACTTTGATGGATTCCTCTAAGTGAGACGGATCATTTGGATTACTCTACCCAAGGTTTGGACACAGGTGGAGTACGGTCGGGTTGGTTTTGACTTAAAAACCAATCTGGCCCCTGGGACGAAAAAGCCAATAACTCTCAGACCGGGCGTCCGATTGACGTGCCGTCTGCGACGTTGAGTTCCTGTTATCGATACAGAACTTTTGGATACATCAACTCTAGACTATGTGTCAGTTGATGTATCAGCCTCTCGGCTCGTGGAACGGACCCTCCCGAACGAGCTTGCTGTGTGCGGGAACCCCAGAGCTGGCTGCGACTGCTACTGTGACGACGACTATGCAGAGATCCTCAGTGGATTCGACGGCGACGACTACAGCACTCAGCGATCCTTTGTGGGTCAGTGCTACCGATCCTGTGTGGGTCCAATCTTGTGTGGGTCAGCGCTTAGCGGTCCTGTGTGGGCCAGTGCCTACAGATCCTGTGTGGGTCTGATCCTGTGTGGGTCTTTGTGGGGGTTAGTTACCTATCGATCCTTTGTGGGTCATATCCTTTGTGGGTCATTGCGGGGGTTAGTTACCTATCAATCCTTTGTGGGTCAGATCCTTTGTGGGTCATTGCGGGGGTTACTTACCTATTAATCCTTTGTGGGTTAGATCCTTTGTTGGTCATTGCGGGGGTTAGTACCTATCGATCCTTTGTGGGTCTGACGACTTAGATGAATTAGTGGCAATATCTGGTCATCATTATCATCATATGAAGAAGTATACCTATGTGAGCTGAAATCCTGTTTTACTTTCCTTTGTGGATTGTGTTGTGCTATCCTGTGTGGATTTACGTTTTTCTTTCCTATGTGGACTGGGTTGTACTTGGGCTCGGATGTTGGAGCCGAACGAGAATTGAAGACTTAGGTATATGTATGGGCATATATCTAAGCAGTGTCGAATGTTACTTTGTGATTGTATCTTTACTTTGTGGTTTATCCTTGGTGGATTCTGGGAGACCTTTGGGGGCTCGGGGTCCCTACTGAGTAGCTTATACTCACCCCTGCACGGGCTATGCCCGCACTACGTTGTGTTGGTTGCAGACAACGGACAATGCTGATCGTGGTTGAGGCTTGCGGAGCAAGACGGTACCTGGAGGTGGACCACTGGGCGGGACGTACTCGGAGAGGTCGGCTGGACCCGAGGAGCAGTGGAGGCTATTTGTACCCACCATTCAGGTGGGATTTCCAGTGGACAGCTTGACGTTGCGGCTTTACTTTTCAGTTGTTGTTTTCCCTTTCTAGTTGTACTTTACTTTCAGTTTGGGTTTGTATACTGGCCCACTTTCTTTTCCTCACTTACTGTTGTACCAGTTTTTAATTATTGTTTACATCTTCCTGCTTGCTCTGTGGTGTTTGTGGTTTAATTTACAAAGGCAATTCCTTCCCTTTTTCTGGGATTTACGCCTTGGTGCTAGTCGCCAGCCCCTGGTCTATGGAAGGTGGGCTTGGGGTAGTCACGACACAGGCCCCGAGGATGGGTCATGACAAATTGGTATCAGAGGAGTTCGGTTCTACCGCAAAATCTGATCTTTCTTCTATGTGAAGCAATAGTGTTAAGCATATTGAGTGTGGTTATTAGTTCAGGGAGACCAGTGTTGGTGCGGCGGCCGACGTATCCGTACACCAGGACCCTGACTTCTGATTTCCGACTTAATGCACGAAAATATTGATTGCATGTGTGTTTCAAGTTTTCTTTGTGATTACTTTTTATCAGCTCACCAGGTATACTGTCCTGACCGTGGAGCACCTGTTTCCTTTTCAGGATGGTCCCATGATGGCAGCTAGCTAGGGTTCCGAGAGTTGAGTGTGACGACAGCTCACCGAGCGATGAGGCCTTGGTACAGGGCCCTTTGATAGATGAGGCACTGACGATACCTCTACCCACCGAGCCACCAATGATTCCAGCCCCAGCCTCTGACGATGCACGTCGCCTTGGAGCTCTTCACGAGTTTTAGCACCAGCGACTCCCTAGGTTCCGTTGGGAGATGGACCCCCAGGCAGCCGAGGACTAGCTGGAGGCAGTTGTACGAGTTTTCAGTCTAGTGAGGACACCAGCAGACCTCATGGTGATCCTCGTAGCGAGCCTACTGCACGCAGCAGCGGGCCGATGGTGGAGCTTGATGCTCCAGGTGCACGATGAGGCATCTCTCCTCTGGACAGACTTTGAGGGCCTCTTCCGCTCAGAGTTCATCCCGGCCACCCTCCGTGCAGTGCGCATCCAGGAGCTTCTTCAGCTGCGGCAGGGCAGCTTGACGGTCGCCCAGTACTCGGCGAGATTTACCGATCTCTCGTGTTACTCGAAAGACATGGTACGAGACCCATTCTTTTGGGCCCGGACCTTTGAGTAGGGATTGAGACATGAGATCATGGCATCACTGATCTACCTCAGCATTCTGACTCAGGCACGAGTACTAGAGCGAGCCCTTTTGATTGAGAGCTTCCTTGCTGAGCCTTCATTAGCAGCGAGACCTACCACGGGGTGGCATGTAGCAGAGTCTTCTGCGGTAGGCAGTCGACAGATGACTCATGGGTCCAGGTAGACTAGACCCTCACGCAGATGACCTCAGGACACTGGCTCAGCAGTGTGGGGCACACAGTGTGGAGTCTGTCTTTCGAGAGGCAGGCAGTGCTACACATGCGGCGGGTAGGGCCACATGGATCTTGACTGCCCGACCCACCGTGTCGAGGGGAAACAGATGGTTGAGGGTCCACCCAGACAAAGGAAGAGGGTCGACCATGGCAGTCTGCAGAGAGGAGGCAGACGAGGAAGAGGAGCTGGCCGAGCAGCAGGTGGTGGGCGACGCTTTGAGGCTCTACCACCACCACCACCAGGAGGTCCACCCTGACCACAGGGAGCTGGCGGGTAGAGACAGGCACAACTCCAGGCAGCGGAGGCCTATGACCACGGCGCGCCTAAGATGATTCGAGGTACGATCTGTGTCTATTCCACCCTTGCTGCAGTTCTTATAGACACAGGAGCGAGTCACTCTTTTATAGCCGCTGCCCTTGTTCGGAGCTCGGAGATTCCGACAGAGCCGTTGGCTCGATCCTTACGGCTAGAGACTCCTACGGGAGCGGACTCTAAGATTACACACTAGTCCCGGTAGTGTGAGCTTACTCTAAGAGGCGAGAGATTTGGCTGGGATCTTCTTGTAGCGGCGTCGAGGCCTTATGACGTCATCTTGGGCATGGATTGGTTATCTACAGTTCATGCTCATATTGACTGTATTAGGTGCAAGGTGCGATGTGTACGCACCGACGGGAGTAGGTTCACCTTCACCGGTGAGAAGGGAGCCTTTGCAGCACATGATGGACTTCCCCAGAGGAGAGGACATCCCATCACTCATCAGTTGGATAGCCTCATCCTAGGAGTAGTTGACGTGTGGAGTCCTAGTTTTCCTGCAGTGGTGGATCAGTATGCGGACGTCTTTCCCGAAGACGTTACAGGGCTACCTCCTCGCAGAGAGGTAGACTTTTATATTGACCTGTACCCCGAGATAGCCCCGATATCGACTCAAGTGTATCGGATGGCCCCCACTGAGCTTCTAGAGCTGTGGGTACAGTTGGAGGACTTGCAGGGCAAGGGATTCATCCGACCCAGTGTTTCACCCTGGGCTTCCCCAATATTTTTCGCCAAGAAGGTGGACGGTAGCTTGCGACTTTGTGTCGACTATCGTCGCCTGAACCAGGTGATGGTGAGGAACAATTATCCACTACCGAGGATTGATGACCTCTTAGATCAACTCATGGGAGCACGGTGGTTCTCAATGATAGACCTCAGGTCAGGCTATCATCAGCATAGAGTTCGGGACGAGGACGTGCAGAAGACGTCCTTAAGATGTCGGTATGGCCACTATGAGTTCTTGGTTATTCCATTCGGTGTAACCAATGATCCAGCGGTGTTCATGGGCCTCATGAGTATGATCTTTCAGCCATACCTTGATCGATTTGTCGTAGTCTTCATCGACGACATTTTGATTTACTCGACGACTGAAGAGGAGCACGCCCTCCACTTACGGGTTGTACTAGACACACTCCGAGAGCACCAGATTTATGGAAATCTCTCGAAGTGTTAGTTCTGGATACGTGAGGTCTACTTCTTGGGGTACGTCATCTCTAAGGCGAGAGTTGCAATGGATCCTGCGAAGATCAAGGCAGTGCTAGCTTGGGAGCCACCCAAGAGCGTGACGGAGGTGTGGAGTTTCTTGGGACTAGCTGGATACTATCGGAGATTTGTGCCAGACTTCTCCAGAGTTTCGGCACCACTCTCAGCTCTTACGAAGAAGGGGAAACCCTTTGTGTGGTCAGAAAGATGTCAGTAGAGCTTCCAGGAGCTGAGACAGAGATTGACCAGTGCACCTATCTTGAGGTTGCCTGAGGAGGGAGTAGGGTACGTAGTCTACTGCGATGCATCAGGGACTGGACTCGGATGTGTCCTGATGCAAGAGCGGGTAGTGATTGCCTATGGATCACGTCAGTTGAGGCCTCATGAGCAGAACTACGCTACCCATGTCCTGGAGTTAGCAGTAGTGGTCTTCGCTCTGAAGACATGGCGACACTATCTGATGGGAGAGAACTTTACAGTCTTTTCTGACCACCAGAGTCTCAGGTACATCTTTTCTCAGAAGGACCTGAACTTGAGATAGCGTCGATGGCTCGAGTTCCTCCAGGACTATGACTTTGAGATAGTCTATACTCCTAGGAAGGGGAACGTGGTAGCCGATGCTCTTAGTAGGAGGACGGTCATTCAGCTACTTGAGGAGGCAATAGAGCAGCTAGCCTCTTTGTATATATCCTTCGTGGATAGGGATGGAGCAGCCTTCCTTCAGTCTCTCACAGTCACCCCTCCACTACTGCAGTGGGTCAGAGAGGCACAGCGTGGGGACGCTGACTGTGAGACGCGGCATGCACAAATATCCTCAGGACAGGCACCTGATGGTTTCTCCTTTGGAGCAGAGCACGACATCCTTTTCAGAGGACGTACCTTAGTACCCGTCACTTTACGAGAGGAGGTTCTGAGAGATTTTCACACTTCTACTTTGGCGGTACATCATGGAGAGGGGAAGATGTACCAGGACCTCAGACGGCATCACTGGTGGCTGGGCATGAAGAAGGCTGTGGCAGAGTTCGTTTCTCGATGCCTCACCTGCCAGCAGGTGAAGAAAGAGCATCAGGTACCAGCAGGCTTGGTACAGCCCTTGGAGGTCCTGGATTAGAAGTGGGACAGGATATCTATTGACTTCGTGACTGGACTTCCATGCACTTCCAGAGGTCACGACTCCATTTGGGTTATTGTCGACCGACTCACCAAGTCGGCTCACTTCTTACCCATTAGAGAGTAGGGCTTAGTGGACAGCTCGACATTGCGGCTTTACTTTTCAGTTTCTATTTTCCCTTTCCAGTTGTACTTTACTTTCAGTTTGGGTTTGTATACTGGCCCACTTACTTTTTCGCACTTACTGTTGTACCAGTTTTTACTTATTGTTTACTTCTGCATGCTTGCTCTATGGTGTTTGTGGTTTACTTTACAAAGGCAATGCCTTCCATTTTTCCAGGATTTACGCCTTGGTGCTAGTCGCCAGCCCCTGGCCTATGGAAGGCGGGCTTGGGGTAGTCACGGCACGGGCCCCGTGGACAGGTCGTGACAGTTCAAACCATTTTTATGATGTGGGGTTTCAACAAAGGAATTTTCAAATATAAAATTCTTGATTACAGAGGTAAATTTAAAATTTAAAGGATTCAATTTATTAAAGGGGTGGGAGAATTTTATTTCCCTATATTTTAAAATTAGGTTATAATGTAGAAGATACAAAATAAAAATCTCAAATGTACCAAAACATTTTATCAAATAAATGTTATAACATATAAATTTAATTGGAAGGTACAAATTAGATTTATAATATTATGAAATATATATAAATGTAAAATTTAATCTAAATATACATTCTAATGCCTTGAAAATAATCAAACAATTTTTAAATCATTTTTCTGCATCAAATATATGCTTTCATAAAAAAATTATGTCTATTGATTTTTGTATTATAAATAATTTCTATAAATTTTAGAAATTATATTTAATAAAATGGATATAATTTTCGAAACTATCATGTAAAAATTATCTTAGATTTTATTTTTTACCATTTTTGAAAAAGTTTTATTTCTCAATGAATATTGATAAATACTGCTTTTTCATGGACACTATATTTTCTTTTCAGGTATTTAAAAAGTAAAATTATTTTTTTTATTAGTTTATAATTATTATTAGTTAATTTTTATTAAAAATAATAAAATTATAGACTTTTTAATGAATTTTTAAATTTAATCTGGTATAAAAATAGTTTTTTAATACTTCAGATGGTATTTTTATTAAAAAAAATCATTACTTTTTGTGTTTTAATTTTAAATTTTTTTATTCCACTTTTATAAATTTAATCTTGAAAATTTTGTTAAGTATTTATAGTTAGGAGGCCAAAATTTGGTAAATGGCCACCATTTTTTAGTCATTATTAATTGTAACAATTGTTTATTTTTATTACCCCGTAAAGGTAAAATGGGTTAATCATGGTTAAAACTAATGTAACATGGCTTCTACCTTATTAAAGAACCTTCCATTATTTCATTGGATGTGTTTATTTTATCCATAATAATATAAATTTGTAAATAAGACCTTTTAGGAAATTTGACATTGATTTTTATCTTTATAATATTAAATTAAAAGATAAAGTCAAAATAAAATTTATAGTAATTAATAAATATAATATTTTGTGACAGGAAAAAATAACCTATGTTTTGGTATAAATAGTTATTTAAAATATCAGTAATTTTTCTTTATCATGGTAATTTATTTTTAATTTTTATTGATGAAATAATTAAGAGAAATGCATATGAAATACTGACATAGTGCTTGTACAAGCTGTATAAAAATCAAGTAAATGATTTTGGAAACTCAAAAACTAATATTTATTGGGTGAGTTAAAGTGTTCCAAAAATCTCAAAGATAAATATAACATATTATTGAAATTTTATAGGTTTATATTCTATTTCTACTTATTTCACGTTGTTTTCAATGTCAATTATGTGAATAGTATAAAAATGACATAAATCATATATTATATAAAATAATATTTTATAAAATTATTTAAAAATTGTAAAAATATTAAAAGTGGAAAATTTCGATACAAAAATTATCTAAAAATATAAAAACATTGATAGGGGACAATTTAGATAATAAATTATCTGAAATTTCATCCCATAGATAATTATGATCCAATTTTCACCTTATATGTACAATTATAACCCATTAATATGGAAAACATCATTACTATGTTTAATATTAAAAGTCTATAACCATGGGGGGTACAAAAAAATATAATGTATAAAATGATAAGTAAACCAATCAAAATTTTATATAGAGATTATTGTAAGATCGTATACTCATTATCATTGAATCCATGTCATTTTAGAACCATTTTACCAGAGTTTGACACAAATTATATGAAAATATTTCATGTTTTTAAAAATGAAATTATTGATATTTTCTAATTAATAATATTCTACTAAATAATGTAAAATTACAATAAATCATATTTTAGGCCTATTTAATGTAAAGGGGTTTTAAATATAATTCATTTTACATTTATTGATCACAATTATTTTTATAGTTACTATATTTACCCCTAAATAGTAAAATATATTTTTTATTAATGTAATTGTGAAAATGGTTAGCAAGGATTAATATAAAATTATAATTATGAACAAATCACCTAAAGTTGTTAAAAAAATTAGATTTAATTATTAGTCTCACCCTCATATTATATTCAAAATATAACAATTTTTTCCATGTGATCAAGAAAATAAATTTATATTAATTTAATAATTTAACTAACTCCAAGAGTGACCCTTCCATAGCTTACAAATGTGAATATACTCTCCTTTTTTCCTAAAAATACATGTATAACAACCCCAGATTTTGATACATAGATATTAAATATTTTAATATGAATATTGATTACATTATACATACCCATTCCTAGGGACCATAATAGTTTAGATCCATTGGAATCATGGAAAACAAATTCTAATTTGGTGAAAGATCTTTCCTTTTAGTACCCATATATAAAACTTTTATTCATAACCTTCAGAAAGGAAACATAATAAAAAGGTGAGATAAGATACTCACTAAGGTTAAACCTCGAAGATATAAATTAATTATCTTATGAAAACATAATATGAGAAATATGGTTTTGTGATCATTATCATAACATACAATATTCATACCCAACTTGTAATTGATTATAAACATGAGTGATGACTAAAACATTAACATTTCAAAATACATGAATCATAATAATAAAAATTCATCATAACATAATAAATGAACTATAAGTTCATGTCATAAATTTTTATTTCATTATTATAAGTATATAAAACAATTTCATGTGTCAAAGTTAACTACCAAGACTCTCTGATTAGGCCTTTCACCTATTCCCCTTAACGGATCAAGCACATCAACTTGTTTCTCATCACAGATCAAGCACATTGACTTATTTACCTTAACTATATTAGGAGATATAATTAATTATCCAATGATTTGGAGCAAGATATAGGTCCCACAAATTACTTAATGTAAACTATATATTTTTGTTCCACATAAACATAAATCATTCATTATATCTGAACCCATGTTAATAAATGTGTTTTATAAACACTTTATCATAACCTAACTAATAGAAAAAAGAAGTTTCAAAAATATCATGCCATAAAAAACCCAGACCATTTAGATAAATAATAATAATGGTATACATGGGTCCTATCCCCAATAAATCATATGTAACATCAAATATTTTCATCTTAGACATAAAATAATTATTGAAATATTACATGAAATAATTCGAGGAAAATATCATTTTCTTTATGAAATCATTTTTTGAAAGTGCCGCATAATTTTTTAGGAAAATTATTTATATGAAAATAAAATTATGAAATTGTAATGTAATCTCCAGGTAATTATAGTTTCATGATTATGGATAAATCTGTTAATTTCATATATGTTTAAAAAACATTCCTCACTTACTTTTTCCAAAAAAATCCCAATAGTACTTCATTTGGAAAATGCAAAAAATATTCCTTTCATTTCCATTTTGGAAAAATTAAAACATCAATACAAATAAATTTAAATATTCATTAGATAAATGAAAAAAAAATCAATACATTTTTGGAGAACATTGAAATTGAAGATGAATATTAAACATTGGAAATTTAAAACAAAACAATCCCGAATGTTGATAATATTGTGAAATAAACTCTTAAAATCTTATAATCACTACAATAATATTCACCATGAAAGATAGAAAATTAAATAGAAATAAAAATACCATAATATTCAGAATAATAATCACAAAAACACTCATGGTATGTATATAAACACCACAAAATAAAAATGTAATGTATAAGGCATGCGTCCCATTGAAATAAAAGTGAGACTAAACCACCTTATCGATTTAGTAACTTTTGAACCATAAATACCATGGAATAGGGTTTATAAAATTGATATGTAAATACCAATAAATTTAAGGATAAAGATTATATATTTCATTAATGTTAATTATATGTAACGCACAAAATAAACTAGTGGTAAATATGGCATCAGTATCCTTGAAATAAAAGTGAGACTAGAAATATCTTTTTCTCAAGTATGGAATTCCTTCGTATAAATTAAAACCTTGTGTCTAATGAATATAAGTTTAATATATATATATATAAACCAAATAACTATATTCATATTTATAATACCATATTTTATTTATTTATGACTCTATATTTATCTCTTATTAATAATTCTATTTTAAAGTTATGTTTCAGGTATTAACTACTTTGTTTTTTGTTCATGTTTTGACTTGTTATCCTTGGTCCTCTTACATAAATCATGATTTAAAAATATACAGAATTATAACCATGATATAGATATATATATTATATATCTATTCATGGTGATTCATAAAAGGTATATATGGAAAGTATAATACAATATTCATAGAGACGGTAAGTCGTACGTATGCATTAACGATGTTTTCATTTTCATGTGATAATAAAATAAATTAAATGATATGATATATTATAATTGAAGAATAATATTTATGTTATATATATCATATATATTCCTAAAATTTATCCTTTTTATTATCCATGTGAAATATAGAATAAAAATGAATCATGTCGCATTGTGGAGATGGTAAGTCATACGTAGGCACGAGCAATGCTATCATTTCCCAAAAGATTAAATGGTAAAAAAGAAGATATGATATTATAATTAAATAATTATAATTATATCATAAATATCATATATAAATTTTAAACCCATCATAATTCCAACTTAGAAAATATGGTGATGGAAAATAAATTGTATCACAGTGTGGAGATGGTAAGATGTACGTACACACGAGCAATATATTCACTTCTTGTTCGATAGAGAAAGGGGTTGTATATTGGTTTGTTAATAACCATAATAAAATTTATTAATATTTAGGATTATTAATTAATTATTTTATGATATATAAAATAGATTTATAGTAGGTATAGAAGAGTATTAAAATAAAGTGATCAGTTAGAGTGCTTACCTCTTCTTCGAAAGAGATATTTTAGATCTCCTATAAAGGAATCTAGAGTTGGTAATTTAGGAATAAAATAACATATATAATGTTGATAGTTAATTTTAGATGATAATTTCTTAGGGGAAAAGGAGGTTTGGATCAAATGGGGATCTCCTACAGATTATCTACCTGGATGTGGCCTCAGACCTCAGCTCTCTCCTAATGCGATGGTGTTACTCTTTTCCGCCGGCTAAAGTGAGCTCACATTTTATTCTGTCCTAGATCATCTGGGTTTGAAATAATTATTCCATCTTTAATCATATGTTTATCCCCCCTAGATTTTGGATTGAACGGGCATTATCCTGGATTGCTAGCTGGCAGCACCACTCTATGAATCAGAGGCCTTTTGGAACCCCTTCTTCCTCCCCACATTGGTGCTCTCAACCGAAAGGGATTCTCAAGATTAATGTGGATGTGTCTCTCCCCATGGTTAGAAATGTTGGTCTTGGAATGATGACCCAGGACCATAATGGTCAAATCATTGCATCCAAACATGAATCGCACCACACGCTTTGGGAACCCGCTATTGCTGAAGCTTTCACCATCCTTGCTGGGCTGAAATTAGATAAAGATCGTGGATGGAAATCAATATACCTCGATTCGGACAACCTCACCATTTTCAATGCCATAAACCTTAATGATGACAACCTTCATTATTTTGGATCCCTCATCAGGACTATTCTTTCCCTCCATCAAAGCTTCATAATCTGCACTTTCTCTTTCATCGAAAGGGAAGGAAACAATGTTGCTCATTAGTTGGCAGCCGCTAGACCACCTTATGATGATCAGCTATGGTTGGACCACTTCCCCTCATGATTATGTGCATGTAATTCGAATTATCTTCATTAGTAATGAATTCAACTTTTGACAAAAATAAAATAAAATAAATGAGGTGAGCGGTACTTTTGGATTCTCCAAATATATTAATTTATAATTAATTAAATATCATTCCAAATACATAAAAATGAAATTTATTTTATGAAAATATATTATAGGGTAGTAATAACATCATAAAATATATTTCATACATTTTTTGTATTATTTTTAACCTTATCATTTGGATTAACACTTAGTTAACTTGTTTTAATTTTAACTATGGTAACAACATTTTCAATATTAAAAGGTAGATCTTTTTGTGTATAAAATTTAAAATGAAAAATAAATTGTAAATTTATGATATTTTATTCCATAATTTATTTAATTTGTCCTTATTTATGATTTTAATTATTTTCAACTAATTTAGTAAAATATTATTTCCCTAAAATATCATTAGTGTTTATTTCAACAAAATTCGTTATATTGAATTTATGAAAATCATAAAATCAATATAAAATCAAAAAATTATTTTAACTAACTTATAATATGTCATATTAACCTATAAAATATATGGATATCATAAATTAATTTAAATTATATTCATTTTAATATTTCCAATATCATTTAATTGATTATTTTATTAATTGAATTATTACTACATCATCTATGTGTAATTATTTATGATAATTATTTAATCACTAAAAATTAAAAATAAAATTCCATGATGTATTTAAAAATATTATAGTTCAAAATAATATACCTATTCAATCATATATTCTATTTAACCACATATTAAAGATATCATAGTTATTAAATGTCAGAGTACGACATTTTTTTAATCTCTTTGATTTTAAAAATATGCAAGTCAAATTCATGGAAAAGTTTACATTAAATTATTAAATTTAGATCCTTATGTGTTTATGTTAGTATAAAATTCATACAATAAGATCAGATCTGGTGTTAGGTTAATTTTCAAATATTTATAGTATTATTTTTACCCTCAATTTACTCAATTTATTATTATCCAAGGAAATAAAAATTACTGGAGTTACTATTTATATTTTAAAAAAATAAATGGGGAATATTTAATAAATTTTGACCTTATGATTCAAAATATGGGATCCATTTTTAAAATTAAATTCACATAATTTTCAGAAATTAATTAAAAATCAATCTCACATATGAGATGAAATAATTAGTTTTTAAAGTAAAAATGTTTAAAGGTTATGAATGTTTTTATGTCCAATTTAAATGTGAAATTTGTTACAATGAAATATATTTTATTTATTAATTTAATATTTTACTAATTATACTTTGAAACCAATTAAAACACAATTTTACTATATAAATAAGTAATATGAAAAAGTAGTTTTCAATTAAAATTATGTACTTTTCACTAGTCATCAAAACATGAAACTTCTCATAAAAACACAAAAAAAATCAACCAAATAAAAATTTTACATCCCTATTACACATAAGATGTTTATTTTTTCCTATGAAAACTCTAAATGTGTCAAATGTTATATTGAAAATGGATTCTCCATTAAATGGAGTGAAATCTCCCATTTTAGAAAAATACTTCTTTTATGATTAAAATATACCTTTTTTCTAATATCAAGTCTATAAAAATAATATAATTAATGAAAAATATTTGATTTAATATATTATATATATATATATATTATAAACGTAATAAAACAATATTTATTGATATAAAACACACTTATAGACATTTAAATATTTTTTCAGAAAACATTTACTCTTATTTAAAAAATATTTTAAATTCATTTATAATTAATTAGTCAAATAATTATATTTAAATTTGTCAAAAATAATTTTATAATTCAGTTAATTTTATTTATTCCCATAATTATAATGGTTAGGTTATAGTTATATAGTTTAAATAATTATAATAATAATTTTATATTTCATAGAAACTCAATGTTTATTAGTAACACAAGCTAAGCCAGTTTTGCATATACTGCAAGAAATAATATTATTTTTTAAAAACAACATATTATATAAATATCATGTTGTTCTATTATACCCCCTCAAAATGAATTTATCCCTTAAAATTCATCTGGGTTATCAAATTTCTATTACTTGAATGTTTCTTTCATATAAACCTACATCGTAAAAATGAATACTAAAACTTAATTTGAAAAAGAAATTTTTTGTAACATAATGGTTTCCAAGAATAAATCATAGTTTTGTTTCCACATAAGTGAACATATGTGGCATGTGAGAATATTAACATGGTATAAAAGTATAAATAATCACAGAGACTTATAAATATCATTGATCTCTATAAAGTGGGTTATCCAAAGAATGTTAACAGTCAAAAAAATTTATTCTAAAGAAATGTGAATAAGTTCATTGAATTCATAAAAAATTATGATAATAAGACATTATTTTGGTCCCATTTTTCATAAATATTCATATTCTTTCTGAGAAGATATACTTACTCGATTTTAGTACAATATCCCCCTTTCATGTGCCTTGATAAATTTACAAATCAATAATTATTCCAAGAAATGAAGTTGAATTTTTCATTCTGGAAGAATTAACAAATCAAGAGATCCATAAATAGAATGATAGGTCATTCAGTCTATCTTTTTAACAAAAAAATTATCACAAGTTATGAAATATGTCTGAATCCACCTATGTTGAAAAAATACATTCATCTCACAAACTTCATCCAAATTTTCGCTTAAAATATGCATAAATGGACAAATATACAATCCTGCTGAATGAAGAAAGATAAAAAACTTTATAAATATCTTCACTGAATCATCTTAACATTTATCCCCATATATCATAAGGAATCTCTTGGTTGTCACATTTAAAACATGTGAATACCTTCATCATGAATTCTCTTGAAACATTGTAATAACATGAATTGTCATTCATATTTATTGAAAACACACATTTTTCCTTATTATAAAGTTTATTGGATATAATTCTTATGTTAAAAATTTTGTAAACTTCATCCATGATAGAAAAACCCACTTTTAAACAAATTCTTAATTAGTTTTAAGTTATCCAATATCGTCCAATTTAATTATTCATATCTTACATGTCTTTATCTATACATAATTATCTTAATATATAGAACATATTAAGGGTTATCTTTCACTCAATCATGTGTTTTCCAAAAATATCACCTTACCACCTCTATAAGTTTTCATGGTTACCAGTACTATTCAAAATATTCTTTAAAACCCTTATGAAAAAACATAAATTGAATAATCATTAGATATATCATTATTCTATAATATAATAAAAGTACTTCTATAACAATATTCTTGAATTATAGTACCTAAAAACTCAATTACTCCCCCACTTCATTCCCATACTCCACATCACTAATAGTGATCACATTATATTTATCTTTATTTATGGACTTAATAGGTTGCTGACGTTGATCATCATCATTAACCATCAGATTTCAGAACTTGATACCATAATTCCCATTTTATTTAAACTTAAGGCACTGAAGTGTGGGTGGTTCATTACTTGGTATTATCTTTTCCTCCATTTAATTAACCATCCTTTTCATGACCTATTGAAATTCATGAGCTTTACGTCCTACCTTTTCACATTTAAATCACCACCCAATTCCATTAAAACACTTCCCTTGATAGTTCTTCCCACATTTCTAGAATGTAGTTGGTTGGAATTAATTTCCACCATGTGATTTATTCGAGTTTTCATGATCCCCGATCATTAATTGTTTATCAAAATAATGGGAATGGTGGGTATGTCGAATTTCCATTTTCTCCTCAAGAGAACATCAAACAATTTCTTCATATCTACCAAAGTCTTTTATAGAAAACACCCTTTATAAACACCGTTTAAATACACTAAAGTATTGGTAAATCTTATTATTGGGTTACATTATAATATCAGAAGTGTACATTTGATGTCCTATATAATTTTCCTCATAAGTACCAACATATTCATCATCCTTTTTCTTTATCTCAAGGAACTCCTTTACCATATTTGTACAAATAATATGAGAATGTACTTATTGAAAAATATTTTTTTTGAATTCATCCCATTCAATGGAGTGAACTTAATCTCATTTCCTCATATTCTTTATAATATTCCATCATTTATATTCTTCAACATCCAAATAATAGAAATCCAAAATTATTTTTTCATGTTCTAAACATTAGAGAGGTAAAAATATGATTTAATTGGTGATGATACATTACTCAACCACTATTTTATCAGAATATCCATTAAAATAAGGTGGAAATTACCTTTTAAAGGACTGAATATAATGTTGTTCCCTCTATTTCTCATTTGAAAGCCTAACAAGATTCATATCCAGAAAATGTTCTGTGAGCATAACACCAAGATTTTTCATTCCTTATCCCATAACATTTATTTTTTTTGGATGAAAATCATTTTATTAACCATAAAATTTATTTTTAATGTGGTACCTTCAGGTTCCATCAGTTGACTAAAACTAGATAACATTGTTTTACTAACATTAATCTTTGTGGTAGAACCACATAATCTGAGGTAATTACTTATAAATTGTTTTATCAATGACACATTAGGTTTAATCTGAGGTTATTAATGATCATTATTAAAACTATATGATTGTAACCTAAATTTAGACTTAACCTTAGAGATATTACTAATGTTTCTCATCTTAGTTTCCAATGTTTGACTAAAACATTTCTCTAATTCCAACTATAACAGCAAAAAAATTTCTTATATGGATATTTCATTTTTTTTGTATGAATATTGATTACTATATTCAAACACATACCTAGGGACCTAATAGTTTTGTTACTTTTGAAAATTAGAACAAAAACATTTAATTTGGTGAAATATCTTCATTTTTTCAAACAAATATCATCCCTTTCTGTACCCATATGTCAGACGTTTCTTCATAACATGTGGAATGGAAACATAAGTAAAGGGTGAGCCCAGATACTTGGTAAGTGTAAACATGGAAGATATTAATATTTTATATTATAGAAACATAAAATAATAAATACGAGTATGTGACCATGATCATTACATATGATTTTCAACCCCGACCAGTCATGGATCATATTCAAAAATCATGAAATAAAACATTAAAAATTCAAAATACATGAATTGTATGAATTAAACTAAATCATAAGTAAATAAATTAACCATATGTTCAAGTAATAAATTTTTGTGGAATCATCATAAGTAAAGAAAACATTTCATATGTCAAGGTTTACTACCTAGACTCTCATATCAGGCCTTTCACATCTTTCCCTAAACGGATCAAGAAAACCTACTTTTTTTCATTCACTGGTCAAGCACATCAACTTGTTTCCCTTAACTATCTCATAAGATATAATTCATTACTCAATTAATTATAGGTATATATATGTATCAAAAATCACTTAATAAAAAATATACATATTTTTTCCATGAGACCATAAATCTTTCATCACATCAAAACCCATGCAAATAAATGAGTTTCATAAACACTTAATAATAACCCAACTCATAGAAAAGAATTATGTTTCAAAAATATCATGACATCATAAAAAATATACCATTTATAGAGAAAATAATAATGGTATCCTTGGTACGTAGTCCATGAAAAAAATTATTAACATCATATATTTTCATCTTATGTATAAAATTATTTATAATAGATTACTAGAAATAATCCTAGAGGAAAACATTGTTTCCTTTATGAAATAATTTTCTTAAGAGCGTAAAACATTAGTAGGAAAAACATTCCTTGAAAATGAAATTATAATATTCTAAGGGAATATTTAAGGAATTAATGAATCATAATAGTGGTTAAATTTTTTCATGATATATATGTTAAAAAAATCCACCCTTACTTTTCCCGGAAAAGTCACAAAGTACCTCATTTGGAAAAAAGATATAAAAATTAATTTCAAACAATTTTCTAAAAATTAAAACATGGATAAAATTATTGTTAAATACTCTTAGTATAATAGTAAAAACCTTTTTTAAATTTTTTTTAGAAAACATGGGTGTGGAAGATAAATATTACCTAACCTAAATTTAAAATAAAATAATTTTAAATATTGTTGATATTGTGAAATAAACTCTTACAACATTATAATCTATACAATACTATTCACTATGAAAAAAATGATTGTATGGATATACAAAATAATAATAATCCAAATAATACTCATAAAAACACTCATGAGAAGTATATACACCACATAAAACCACAAGGTAATCTATAAGTCATGTGTCCCATAGAAATAAAAGTGAGGAAAAAAATTCCTTACTGATTTGGTAAATTTTGAACCATAATCCTTGTGAAAGAGGGATCATAAAATGGATCTTTAAATACTAATAAATTTAACTATATATATCACAGATTACAGTAATGGGCATTATATATACCATAAAAAATAAATGAGTGGTTAATATGGAAGAAGTCTTGTACAAATAAAAGGATACTATAAATCCCCTTAACTCAAGTCATGAATTATTTCATATATATTAAAAACCCTGATATAATAAATATAAGTTTATTATACATATACCATATAACCATATTCATTTTTACAAAACCATATATGATTTACTTATGAAATTATATTTCTCGCTTATTATGAATTCCATGTTAATGTTATGTTTCAGGTAATAACTGCTTTATTTTTCATACATGTTTTGACTTTTTATCCTTGGTCCTCCTACATAGATCATGGTTTCAAAATATAAATAATGATAAACAAGATATATATAAATATACATATTTATATTCATTATTTATTTATTCATGGTGATTCATAAAATTTAGAGGTATAAAATCAAATACACCGTTCATGGAGACGGTAGGCCGTACGGATGCATGAACTTTGTTTTAACTTTCTGTTCATATTAAAAGAAAAAAAAATCATATGATATTTTATAATTTTTTGAATAATATTTATGTTATATATATATCATATATATTCATAAATTTTTTCTTTTTCATCATCCATATGAAATATAGATTAAAAATGAATCACATTGCCTTGTGGAGATGGTATGTCATATGTACGGTGGTGATACTGCATTGCGGTGGATGGTCTATCATGTGATATATGGGTTGTTGTAACAACCTAGATAAATAATGAATAAAACATTTTAATATTTACTAATATTTACAAATTAAATATTAATTTTACTTTAAAGGGGTTGCTATGTTCGATAGCGTACCCGACACACAACAAAGAGTTTCTTTGAAATCTTACGTTGCACACTAGTAATAAAATAATATTATTTTAAATGGTAGTTAACACGTAGTCGTTATATTGGCGGGAATGAATATAAATAACTAAAATATGATTATATATGTTTTTTTTAAATGTTTCAACATTTATCCAATAAATTATAAAGGCTTAAAATACGAAAAGAATTCAATTTTCGGCATATATACTCTAACATTCATAAAAGGTCGACTTATCACATTTTGATTGAAAACCTTAATTAAATATAGTTTTGGTCACTCTTATTCATTATATTGGACCAAATAAAATTCTTCTTTATAATCGGGGCATCAAAATTTACTTTGTGTAAATTTTTGGTATTTTTCCGATAAAAATCATTTTTAATGAATAGTGAAAAATGTTATATTTTAATTCACAACCTATTTTTAATCTAATTTATTTATATGAATAGATTATCGTTTGAATTGGTTTTAAAGTAAAATTAGAATATAGTTTTACCATTTAATCCAATAGTGGTCATTGGAATTAATTTCACGTTGAAATCGGACTTAAACTAGTGTCAATCTTTTGATACTTATTGTTTCATAAAAACACGCTATTTGCTCTGACAGAGGGAATTAATTATTAAATTAATTAATGAAACTTATATGCTTTGAATTTTATAAAATAGACTTCATTTTTTAATTCGGAATATCAAATATAGCTTAGGGTGAAGTTTTGATATTTTTCTGAAAAACTTCAATTTTTGATGAATAGTGAAACCACTAAGTCGTACTTAAAAAACTGATTTTTCATTTAAATGAAATTTTACCACCTCTGTGTTTTGAATTTCAAAAATCTGACATACATGGTTGTCATTAAAATTAAAATTTGGTTCAATGGGATTAAAATAATTTTTTGGTAAATAGTAACTTTTAAGTTTTTTAATTGCGATTAGAGGTAATTAGTGTAGTTTAAGGTAAAAATAATGTTTTAATAATATGAAATGAACTTGACACATGTCCTAACCTTATTTGATGTTTCATAGACGACCATGAAAATACATGGGTCAACTTAGGGACCCCATGGAGCCACTTTGGTAGGAAAATGACATTAAAAACTTTTTATTTAATGTTAAAATAAAAATGTCACAAACATGAGTTGTTTTACTAAAAAAAAAATTCATGGGGTTATACAAGTCATATATTTGACTATAAATATTCATTAGAAAGATAAATATATTTCCTACATCATGATAGTTTTTTATAATTTTTATACATTAAATAAATTAAATTATTTATGACACCATGATGATGCAGCGATTACCTCATTATTTAACGATTTAAATAAAATGAAAAGATAATGTAAAATATAAGAACTACATATTCCAAAAACCTATTGGATGGGTGGATTTAGAAATCGTATCACCATATCCTCTAAATATATAATTTTGGGACCCTTTTTATCTGAAAATCATTTTATAATAAAGTATCTTTTCTTAACTTTCCAAGAGTGCCCCTCCTCTCCTCTTATAAAAGGCCCCCACCTCTACCTCCTTACCCACACCTATAAAGCCTTTATTTCGGCCAATATCTACTCTTTTTGTCTCTCCACATCCCTTTATTACTCCTAGAAGCCTCACTTTTGGCATAAGTCTTTCCAAGGAAGCCTTTGAGATCAAATCAAAAAGAGTTACTCGTTTTAATGGTAGTGTTTTCTCTTGTGTTCTTATGTTTTATTTTGCTTCTCCAACCCCCTAAACTCTTTTTAATCTTTTAATTGGTAAAACACCAGTATCTAAAATATACTAGGATGTTTTTATAAGAAGTATTTTAGCTACACCTACACACACATTCATCTAATGGTTAAAGAGCATACTGTTTATGTGGTTGGCGAATTTTTGCCTCACGAAACGATGATTGTTCAATCTTCTTTTAACACCTTCAAAGGTGGCCATTAAGATGACACTATATTTATATATGATATATAATATGTTTATGTTTTACTTAAGCTTATGTATTTTTCATTTGTGGCATACCTTTATGGTTTCCATTGTGGGTAAACACGATAATTTCATTTTAGGAAGTGCGGACTACCGCCCCCTCAAAGTGATTTGATTTGTTAATGCCATAAGTGGGATGTATAAGGGATGGATTTAATGATATTATATATGATATTATAATGGAATTATAATATACCTTTATATCATTATGATTTCACTCCATTAAAGTATGAGATAGAAATGAAAGTAGCATTCATGCATACATACGGCTTACCATCTCCATGAACGGTGCATTTCATTTGTTATCCCCAAATGTAATGTACTATTATAAGTACATATATATAAAGGATATATATGATGTTTGTTACATCTAAATGATGAATATAATTATTTAATTAAAATATACATACCTCTCATTTAGTTTTAATTCCCATAATATGACATAGAAATGAAATTAGCGTTCATGCGTACGTACGGCTTACCGTCTCCATGAACTGTGCATTTAATTTCTTACTATAAATGATTATGTAATATTATAAATACATATATATTCTGGATATATATGATATATATGATATCCAAATCATGAATATAATTCTGGATATAATGAACCATTGAACACATGAACAACATGTAATTGTAAGAAGTCCACTTTTGACTTAAGAACTAAATATCGACAAAACAGACATTATTAACTTAAATGATTACATAATGTTTATAACATGGTAATAAGTGATATAAAATTAATAATGAACTTGAAAAATGATCTTAATCAAGTTGAAATTATCTCAAGTTTATTATTCAGGATGTTAAAGAACGATCGAGTCAAGTCGGACCCGAGGTAAGGGACTTTGTCTCAATCTCCTTTCATTGAGGCATATTTTTGTTTTATACACCACTTTCTTTTATACGGTGTATAAACCCCTTTGAATTTTACTTTTATTCAAAAGGAACCTTTTTATACGAAGTGTATTACTAAATGACAAAAGGGAATGTTTTTGTCGTACGTATGCGGCGACAATGACTTCTCCGCTACCGTGACCATTATTTGAGCTTCGGCTTCCTCTACAAGACAAAACTTTTTTAATGAAAAATAAATACAATGTTTTTATTTTATTTTATTTTGGTATTAATAGTGGTTTTTTATAATGGATTTTTTATGTCAATATATTTAAGTGATATATTGTGATCAAAGTGTGGAAATGTTTTCTTTCCATTATATTTGTTTTATGACTTATGATTTTATAATGGTACTTGGACATTTGACGGGTGGTTACATGATAAACCATATGACGGGTGGTGCCATGAATACCAGGATGGGTGGTTATGTTATAACCTCCAATGCATTGGGTATGAAATTCGGTCGTACGGCAATTCCATTAAGTGATATGTGTGTAAGTCGACTATATGGTTATTCCATTTAAGTGTGTTTATGTACCAAGTTACCTGTATATGTTATGTGATCTTTATATGGGTTTTATGGTAATATTTTGGTTACAAAAGGGTAAGTAATGATCTTTCTTTCAGTGAAGAGTTTTTACTACTTCATAAAGGTGAAAAGTATTACTTTGATAAAGTATACATGGTTTACTTGTTGTTTTGATAAACTAACAGTTTTCATTCTTTGTGTATCCCTTACTGAGCTTTTTATTCTCACCCCAAGTTGTTTTTGAAATTATTTTCACATGACTTAATGTGGAATAGGGTCAAGGATGGGATCAAGGGAAAGTCATTCTATCTAAAACATGGAACTAGACATGTTTCTTTTTAAGAATTTATTTTGTGGAAACTTAGTATAAGTTTCTACTTTGTAACCTTTTGAGATGTAATAGTTATGTCCTAATTCTCTAAAACTCTAAACTTGAAAAGATCCTCAATTTGAATTATTCATTTAATTCAATATTAAGTAAGGCTTAAGGTTGGGGCCTTATAGTTGGTATCAGAGGTCAATTTAGACAACTTTAGGAGTTAGAAAATTGTTATGTTATAAATTAATTTATGGTATGATTGAAATGATATAGCATTTAAAGATTACCATGTTGCTTCACCTAAGGTATTTCAGTGTTAAGAATGGTTTTTCATAGAGGAAACCACGAAGTTTTTTTTGAGAATTCATATTGAGGGAAATGACCTTCCAAATCATCATACTAAGATGGTCAGAATCAGAATTGAGTAGTTTTTTGTAGTGATGGCTCAGTTGACTCAGGAGTTGAAAAGAAGATTGGTAAATGCTCCAGTTTTGGCACTACCTTCTAGGAATGGTGAGTTTGTTATCTACAGTGATGCTTAATTGAAAGGACTTGGTTGTGTCCTTATGCATAATGATCAGGTAATTTCTTATGCTTTATGTCAGTTGAAAACTCATGAGGTAAATTACCCTACACATGACTTTGAATTAGCTGCTGTAGTTTTTGCCTTAAAAATTTGGAGGCATCATTTGTATAGAGTAAAGTGTGAAATATATACTGATCACAAAAGTTTAAAGTATATATTCACTCAGAAAGAATTGAACATGAGATAGAGGAGATGGCTATAATTAATCAAGGATTATAATTGTACAATTAATTACTATCGAGGAAAAGAAAATAAAGTGGATGATGCTTTGAGTCGAAAAAGTAATGCTTCATTAACAATGTTGCATTTGGAACATGATCCTTTGGTTAAGGATTTGATGAGCTTTGGAATGGAAGTTGTTTGTACAGGATGTCCTTCTGTTTTTTTTCAGGTATCAGTGAAATCTTCTCTATCAGACAGAATTAAGAAAGCACAGAATCAAGACAGTGAATTGCAGAAAAAGGTAGAGTTGGTTTAGAAGGGTAAGTTTCCTGAATTCAACATTGATAATGATTGTGTTTTTAGGTTTGGGAAGAGATTATGTGTGCCATGTGATTCACAGTTTAAGGGTGAGTTGTTATGTGAGGCTCATAGTTCCCCGTTTTCAGTTCATCCTGGCAGTACTAAGATGTACAGTGATATGCGGGAGTATTACTGGTGGGATGGAATGAAAAGAGATATTGCTGATTTTACTGTAAAATGTTTGACTTGTCAACAGGTTAAAGCAGAGCGGTAGTTACTGAAAGGGATGCTTCAGCCTTTACCGGTGCCAGAGTGGAAATGGGAAAATGTATCCATGGACATTTTTGTGGGATTACCGAGGACATCTCGAGGTAATAATGTAATCTGGGTTATTGTTGATCACTTAACTAAATATTTTCATTTCCTTCCTATTCGAGATACATTCTCTCTAGATCAACATTCTCGATTGTATCTTAAAGTGATAGTCATGTTGCATGGAGTTTCCCTATCCATTGTATCTGATCATGATCCCAGGTTTACTTTTAACTTTTGGAAAGGCCTTCAGAAGTCGTTCGGTACTGAATTAAATTTTAGTACAGATTTTCATCCTCAATCAGATGGGCAGTCAGAACAAAAAATTCAGACTTTGGAAGATATTCTATGTGCTTGTTTTATGGATTATCAGGGAAGTTGGGACCAACATCTTTCTTTGGTTTAATTTTCATATGCTAATAGTTTTCATTCCAGTATACAGATGGAACCATTTGAGGCGTTATATGGGAAGCGGTGTCGAACTCCAGCTTTCTGGGATGAAGTGGGTGAAAGGAAGCTGATGGGACTAGAATTGGTAGAAGAGTTGGCAGAAAAAGTTTAGTTGATTCAAAAACACATGAGAATAGCACAGAGCAGGTAAAAGAGTTATGCGGATAACCGGAGGAAGGATCTATCTTTCGAGGTAGGTGATCATGTTTTTCTCAAAGTTTCACCATGGAAAAGTGTGATGCGATTTGGTAAGAAAGGAAAGCTGAGTCCAAGGTTCATTAGACTATATAAAATTCTGGAGAGAGTTGGATCAGTTGATTATCGAGTGTCTTTACCTCCGAGTTTATCTCAGGTACACAATGTTTTTCAGGTTTCGATGTTGAGAAAGTATATGCCAGATCCATCTATTGTTTTGACCCCAGAGGTAGTTCAGTTGGAAGAGAATCTCTCTTATGAAGAACAACCAGTCCAGATTCTTGACCGAAGAGAGAAAGTGTTGCGAAATAAGGTAATTCATCAGGTAAAGGTTTTTTGGAAAAACCATATGGTTAAAGAGGCAACATGGGAATCTAAAAATACTATGAGGGATAAATACCCCCACTTATTTTGATAAGTGAATAAAATTGCGAGGACAAAATTCCCAAAAGGGGGGAAGGATGTAACATCCCAGGTAAATAATGAATAAAATATTATCATATTTACTAATATTTATGAATTAAATATTAATTTTACTTTAAAGGGGATGTTATGTTCGATAGCGTACCCGATACACAACAAAGTGTATCTTTGAAATCTTACGTTGCACACTAGTAATAAAATAATATTATTTTAAATGGTAGTTAACACGTAGTTGTTATATTGGAGGGAAGGAATAGAAATAACTAAAATATGATTATATATGTTTTTTTAAATGTTTTTACATTTATCCAATAAAAGATAAATGCTTAAAATATGAAAATAATTCAATTTTTGGCATATATACTCTAACATTCACAAAAGGTCGACCTATCACCTTTTGATGGTGATCCTTCATTAAATATAGTTTTGGTCACTCTTATTCATTCTATTGGACCAAATAAAATTCTTCTTTATAATCAGGACATCAAAATTTACTTTGTGTAAATTTTTGGTATTTTTCCGATAATGTTCATTTTTTAATGAATAGTGAAAAATGTTGTATTTTAATTCAAAACCTCTTTTTAATCTAATTTATTTATATGAATAGATTATCTTTTTAATTGGTTTTAAAGTGAAATTAGAGTATATTTTTACCATTTAATCCAATAGTGTTCATTGGAATTAATTTCACTTTGTAATCGGACTTAAACTAGTGTTAATCTTTTGAAACTTATTGTTTCATAAAAACAGGCTATTTGCTCTGACAGCGGGAATTAATTATTAAATTAATTAATGCAACTTATATGTTTTGAATTTTGTAAAATAGAATTCATTTTTGAATTCAAAATATCAAATATAGCATAGGGTGATGTTTTGGTATTTTTCTGAAAAACTTCAATTTTTGATGAATAGTGAAACCACTAAGTGGTACTTAAAAAACTGATTTTTCATTTAAATGAAATTTTACCACCTCTGTGTTTTGAATTTCAAAAATTTGACATACATGGTTTTCATTATGAAGTAAAATGTGGTTTAATGGGGTTAAAATAATTTTTTGGTGAATAGTAACTTTTATGTTTTTTAATCGCGATTAGAGGTAATTAGTGTAGTTTTAGGTAAAAATAATGTTTTAATAATATGAAATGAACTTGACACATGTCCTACACTTATTGGATGTGTCATGGCCGACCAATAAAATCCATGGGTCAACTTGGGGACCCCATGGAGCCACTTTGGTAGGAAAATGACATTAAAAACCTTTTATTTAATGTTAAAATAAAAATGTCACAAACATGAGTTTTTTCACTAAAACAATTTTTTCATGGGGTTATACAAGTCAGATATTTGACTATAAATATTCATTATAAATATAAAATGATTTAATAAATCATGATAGTTTTTTATAATTTTTAGACATTAAATAAATTAAATTATTTATGACACCATAATGATGCAGCGATTACCTCATTATTTAACGATTTAAATAAAATGAAAAGATAATGTAAAATCTAAGACCAACACATGTCAAAAACCTATTGGATGGGTGGATTTATAACTATTATCACCTTAGCCTCTAAATATATAATTGTGGGACCCTTTTTATCCGAAAATCATTTTATAATAAAGTATCTCTTCTTATCTTTCCAAGAGTGCCCCTCCTCTCCTCTTATAAAAGGCTCCCACCTCTACCTCCTTACCCACACCTATAAAGCATTTGGTTTAGACAAGCTCTTCTATTTTTGTCTCCCCAAATCCCTCTCTTACTCCTAGAAGCCTCACTTTGGGCAGAAGTCTTCCCAAGGAAGCCTTTGAGCTCAAATCAAAAATAGTTACCCGTTTTAAAGGTAGTGTTTTCTTTTGTGTTCTTATGTTTTATTTTGCTTCTCCAACCCCCTAAACTCTTTTTATTCTTTTCTTTGGTAAAAAAACCAGTATATTAAATATACTAGTATGTTTTTATAAGAAGTATTCGAGCTACACCTACACACACCTTCGTCTAATGGTTAAAGAACATATTGTTTCTATGGTTGGCGAATTTCTGCCTCACGAAACGATGATTGTTCAATCTTCTTTTAACACCTTCAAAGGTGGCAATTAAGATGACACTATATTTATATATGATATATAATATGTTTATGTTTTACTTATTCTTATGTATTTTTCATTTGTGGCATACCTTTATGGTTTCCATTGTGGGTAAACACGATAATTTCATTTTAGGAAGTGCGGACTACCGCCCCCTCAAAGTGATTTGATTCGTTAATGCCATAAGTGGGATGTATAAGGGATGGATTTAATGATATTATATATTATATTATAATGGAATTATAATATCCATTTATATAATTATTATTTCACTCCATTAAATTATGAGATAGAAATGAAAGTAGCGTTCATGCGTGTGTACGGCTTACCGTCTCCATGAACGGTGCATTTCATTTCTTATCCCCAAATGTAATGTACTATTATAAGTAAATATATATAATGGATATATATGAAGTATGTTACATCTAAATGATGAATATAATTCTGGAATTAAATTATACATGCCTCTCATTTAGTTTCAATTCCATTAATATGACATAGAAATGAAAGTAGCGTTCATGCGTACGTACAGCTTACCGTCTCCATGAACGGTGCATTTAATTTCTTACCTATAAATGATAATGTAATATTATAAATACATATATATTATGGATATATATGATATATATGATATCCAAATCATTAATATCATTCTGGATATAATGAAACTTTGACCACACGAACAACATGTAATTGTAAGAAGTCCACTTTCGACTTAAGAACCAAATATCGAAAAAACAAACATTATTAACTTAAATGATTACATAATGTTTATAACATGTTAATAAGTGATATAAAAGTAATAATGAACTTGAAAAAGGTTCTTAAGCTAGTATAAATCAACTCAATTTTATTATTCAGGACGTTAAAGAACGATCGAGTCATGTCGGACCCGAGGTAAGGGACTTCATCCCAATCTCCTTTCATTGAGGCATATTTTTGTTTTATACACCACTTTCTTTTATACGGTGTATATACCCCTTTGACTTTTACATTTATTCAAAATTAATATTTTTATACGAATTGTTTTACTAAACGAAAAAATGAAATGTTTTTGTCGTACGTATGTGGAGACAATGACTTCTCCGCTGTCGTGGCCATTATTTGAGCTTCGGCTTCCTCTACAAGACATATCTTTTTTAATGAAAAATAAATAGCATGTTTTTATTTTCTTTTATTTTGGTATTAAAAGTGGTTTTTTATAATGGATTTGTTATGTCAATATATTTAAGTGATATATTGTGATTAAAGTGTGGAAATGTTTTCTTTCCATTATATTTGTTTTATGACTTATGATTTTATAATGGTACTTGGACATTTGACGGGTGGTTACATGATAAACCATATGACGGGTGGTGTCGTGAATACCAGGACGAGTGGTTACATTATAACCTCTAATGCATTGGGTATTGAATTTGTCTGTATGGCTATTCCATTAAGATATATGTGTGGAATTCGACCGTATGGTTATTCCATTTAATTATGTTTATGTCCCAAGTTACCTATATATGTTATGTGATCTTTATATGGGTTTTATGGTAATATTTTGGTTAAAAAAGGGTAAGTAATGATCTTTTTTTCAGTGAATAGTTTTTACTAATTCATTAAGGTGAAAAGTATTACTTTGATAAAGTATACATGGTTTACTTGTTGTTTTGATAAACTAACAGTTTTCATTCTTTGTGTATCCCTTACTGAGCTTTTTATGCTCACCCCAAGTTTTTTTGAAATGTTTTTAATAGGACTTAATGTGGAATAGATTCAAGGATGGGATCAAGGTAAAGTCATGCTATCTAAAACATGGAACTAGACATGTTTCTTTTTAAGACTTTTTATTTTGTGGAAACTTAGTAGAAGTTTCTACTTTGTAACCTTTTGAGATGTAATAGTTATGTCCTAATTCTCTAAAACTCTAAACCTGAATAGATCCTCAATGTGAATTCTTAATTTAATTCAATATTAAGTAAGGTTTAAGGTTGGGGCCTTATAGTTGTTATATCCAGAATTATTGGGTCAGAGTGTGTGTCATAGTGAAACTCTCCAACCGAGGTGGTGATGTTTTTCAGTTTGAAATTTGAATATTAAAAACAATTTTTTTTACCTTCATTGGCTGGTAACGTGAATATTGATGAGGTTCGGTGTGGATGACAGGGAAAAGTCAAATATTTTTTAATGTTGATGATTCTTTGAATGATGATTTTACCATTTTTATCTCATTATGGGTCTTGGTTATTGAATCTTGTTAATTTTGTTTTATTTTTGAAGTCGATGTGAGGGTTCCCACTCTCCCACTAAAAGTGGTGTTTTGAGTATCTAAAAAAAATTGGAATATATTATTATTAAATAAGTATAATTATTTCATAAATATTATAAATAAACATTAAAACCATAATAATTCCAACTCATAAAAGATACTGATGGGAAATTAATGGTATCACTGTGTGGAGATGGTAAGTCATACGTGCACACGAGCGATACACGCACTTCTTGTTCGATGGGAAAGGGGATGTATAATGTTTTTTTTCATAATCATATTAAAATTTAATAATATTGAGTATGATGAATTTATTATTTTATTATATGTATAATTTATTTATGGGAGGTATAGAAGAGTAGAAAAATAAAGTGATCAGTTAGAGTGGTTACCTCTTCTTCGAAACAAAAGCTTTAGATCTCCTCTAAAGGACTCTAGAGATAGTCATTTGGGAAGACCAAATCCAATATAATTTGGATAGGGTAGTTTAGAAGAGAATATTTCATATTTTTTCTAAAATATAATACTCAATGTGATGTGTAGAATTGAGGGAGGAGGTGCCATTTTATAATTGATATGAGTGGCACTTTTGGAATCTCCCAAAATATTATTTTATAATAAATTTAATCTCAATAAAAATACCTAAAAATGAAATTTATTAGAATATAAGATGACAAAAGGTTTTAATATCATCATACAATAGAATTTTGATAGTATTTGGTATTATTTATATACTTATCATTTTGATTAACCCTTAGTTAGTCTATTTTAATATTAACTATGATAACAAAATTTTAAATATTAAAAGGTGAAGATTTTTACTTGTAAGGGGTAAATTGAACAATAAATGGTCAATTTATTTTAATTTATACCATAATTTATTACATTTGTACTAATTTAGTTTTTTAATTTTTTTTAACTAATTTAGTAAAATATTGTTTTATTAAAATATCATAAGTGTCTATTTTGACATTATTCATTTGATTGACTTTAATAAAATCTTACCAAAATGTTAATTAAAAAAACAATTTAATACTCTAATATTATGTCTTATTAACCGATATTATTTTTGGAGAAACATAATTAATTCAAATAATAATTATTTTAATATTTATAATATCATTTAATTGATTGTTTCATTAATGGAATAATTAATGTATCATCATTGTGTAATTAGTTATGACAAAAAAATTTCAATAAAAATTAAAAATAAAATTACATGTTGTATTTAAACCTATCATATATCATAATAATTTACAAAGTCAAAAATATATTCTATTTATCGACATATTAGAAATATTATACTTATTAAAAGTAAGAGTGATATTTTCCCACTCTCTATGATTTTAATAAATTCCGAGCCTATTTCATGAATCATTATCCCTTAAATTATTCAACGTATATCCTAATATGTTAATGTTCAAAATAAATTCATATAATAATATTTTTTAAGGTGTTAGGATAGTTTTTAAAAATTTATATTATTATTTTTACCCTAAATTTACCCGATTTCCCCATAACCGTGGTGATAAATTTTACTTAATTTACTTTTCATATTGTCTAAAAATAGACAGTTTCTATTTAATACATTTATAACTTATAATTAAAAATATGGGACCCATTATTTAAAATTCAATTAACATAATTAGAATTAGGTAACGAAAAATTAATCACATATATGGGACAAAACAACGAGTTTTAAAAGTAAAAAATGTCCAAAATTTTGGAATGTTTTGAATCCAATTTCAACGTCAAATTAATTGAAATAAAAAAATTATATTAATGGATTTAAAATTATACTAATTATAATTTAAAATCGATGTAAAAAATAATTTAATTATATGAATATGTTTGATTAAAAATTAGTTTTCAATTAAAATTTAAAATTTTTCATTATTCATTAAAACATGAAACTTCCCCAAAAACCCAAAAATTCCTACCAAATAAATTTATATATACCTTTTTATAATAATAAGTTTATTTTATCATATAAATTTATAAATCTTTCAAAATTTATATTTAAAATGGGTTCACCATTAAAATTCCAAAACATGAACTTTTTAGAAAATACATCTTTCATGCATAAAATTTTATTTGTTATTTTTTTATGTCTAGAAAACTCAAAGGTTAAATGTTAAAAATTAGATTGAATATATTATATAAATATTTCATAAAAATAATCCAACATTATTTATTTGTATAAAAGAACCATGTTCACATTTAGGTAGTTTTTCTGAAAAACAATCATTTTATTTGAAAAATATTTTACATTCATTTATAATTAATTGGACAAATAATTATATATACGTCATTAAAACATAACTTTATAACACAGTTAATCATGTTTTTTTTCAAAATTATAATAATTAGTTTGTAATTGTTTTTTTGAAATAATTATAATAATGAATTGATATTCTGTAGAAACTCAATGTTGGGTGTAAGACAAGCTAAGTTAGTTTTCCTTAAACTACAAGACATTAAATTATTTTTTTTATAAAAATATATCTCTTAATAATAATGATGTGTTAAAACAATAAACATTTTTTTAATTCAATACCTACCCAAATCCATTCCTAACATCCATCCCCATCTTTTAGAGGTCTTATTTTAGGTAGAATATTAGCTTTATAGGGATTAAGGTGTTAAGAAAAGAAGATTGTCTGAAGAAGGGGTAGAGGTTTTTACAAAATGTTTTATTTTTATTTATTATCTTACATTATTAAAATATTCTTAAAACATGATTAAATAATAAAATAATTATATTTTATATAATTATATGTTATTATGGTAGTGTAAAAACCTATATCAATCTCCTCTTCCATCAAATAGTAAATCAAAACCATCGTTCGTGTGTATAGTGGACTACTTCCTCATGAAGCGGTGTTATTTTTTTTCCATAACCACATATAATTACAAGTTACAATTATAGATTTAATGATATTAAATAAAAAATTATTATTTTTAAATCTAATATATCATCTATTTTTTCAACCATTCAATCCATTGAAAAATGATTACGTTATTCTTGTGTATGTGTGGATTACCACCGTCACAAAGGGATATTATTAATTTTTCATCCCCACATAAAATGGTTGTAGAGTGTAAAGTAATTAAATAGCTAATATGATATTTATGATACAATTATGATTCTAGAAATATAAAATAAGTCTTACCTTCCTTCTCTCATGTTCATTGAAAAATGGAAACATTACTCTAGTGTACATATGTCATACCTCTTCAATGAATATAACACAATTAATTTTTCATATCCATTTTCCTTGGTTGGATTTAAATGTTTAATTAATGTATAAAATTAATAATTATTAAATGATTATTATTATAGTTATAAATGTACACAAGATCTATTTTGACCATGCTCATCATACTGAAGACATTTTAAAGTTATGAACCAAAATTACTCTAAAAAGATGATGTGTACTAAGATAATTAAGTATTTAAATATGATATTAAAATAAATGAAATAAATTTCTTAGTAATATGTTATTAAACCAATATAAGGTTATTAATAAAAAAAGTATAATATTATTATACAGGTGTTGAAGGACATACATAGAATTTCTAGACTCGTGGTAAGGTATTCTATCTCAATATCCTGTCAGTGAGACATATTTTAAGGCTAAGAAACAAATTTATATCATTTATTGTACATATAGACCATTTTAAATGTTATATAATGAATCATTCACACTTAATGTCATTTTATGTGGTAATTAAATTTATTTCATCCAATCATATTTTACTCGAAAGTTACCAAGCGGTAAGTGTTTCATAACTCAATTTTATTTCAATGGATTATATCACTTCATCGTTGAATTTATCATTCAATGATTATCTGTGAATTTATCTATATATTTTCTTACTATTTATTTATACTTATTTTATGTAGATTGAAATATTTTCACATAATCACTTCATGGATTAATTGTCACTTAAAATGTTATGATCATTGCAATGATTTTCTTTTGCTCAATATCATTTTCTTGAGGCATGATTCATGTATAACTCCATGATTTATTTTTATAGTTCAATCACTATATCAAAAAATTATGTTTGATATATTAATTAATTAAATTAATTAGGTTTACATATCCATATCATACTGAATATTTAAATTAATTTTTATTTGAATGTTACCAAAGTAGTAAAGGCTTTAAGTTAAAATCTCATTTCATTTCTAGATTATTTATGTTTGTGGTTCCTTTAGTAAATTATTCTTTTTTATATTATTAAATCAAATATATTTTTATCTATATTTTTAATGAATTTGGTTAATATTTTTTTCCATTGCATCC
Source organism: Viscum album (assembly GCA_963277665.1). Classification (NCBI taxonomy): domain Eukaryota; kingdom Viridiplantae; phylum Streptophyta; class Magnoliopsida; order Santalales; family Viscaceae; genus Viscum; species Viscum album. Next base: position 1,548,252,792 of record OY728133.1, read on the forward strand.
CATATTTAATAAATAAAAATCTTGAAAGTTGTTTGTCAGTGGTACTAATCTTATATCTTCTTTTAGATCGTGATTCTCTCTCTTTAATATCCATTTTTTAAATTAATTCAATAATTTTATTTTCTAAACATAAAAAAATTTCTAATTTTTTTATATGTTATTTGACCTTATTTTAAATGGTTTTAAAATTAAATTTCTTAATGTATTCTGTATGGGTAACTTTTTACTATCATCATGAAAGTCAAAAAGGATAGTTAGTTTTTATGATTATATACATCAATGGATTTCCCCTATTTTATGATTTTTATTTTATTTGAATATTATATTTCAATTTTCAATGCTGATTTTCCAAGAAAAATTTTTCCTAATATTTTGGATATTTTTTAAAATTTATTTTCAATGTGAAAACGGTATTTTCCTCAAGAATGTTTTTATGATATTTTTATTTATTTTTTATTCATCAATAATAAAATACCATTAATATAAATATTATTCAATAAAGATATATTTTAATTATTTTTTTCTTATTTATACTCTTGTTGAATTATTATTTTTTAAATATATTTCCTTGGATCCTATTTCTTTTCCATAATTAAATCAAATTATGAAGAATATTTATTATTGTTATGTTGAAAAGTGTAAATTCATTATTTTCTACCACATGATATTGTACGTGGACATTATTGATGATGATTGGTGGTCCTTACATGACTTATATAAGTGGGTGGTCTTGATATAGATTATTTGAATAGTGATCCCAATAAATCTTATATTAATGGGTGAGCCCGATATAGATCCCCAATGAATTGGGTAATGACGATAGAGTTGACAAAATAAAAGTAACTCCTAATTGGAGATGTATTTAACCCATAAATAGGTTACTCCTAAGATATTATGGGTATTAACCAGGTTATTTTATCCAATATTTAAGGTTTATTATGATGTTTATATGAAGATAATGTTTCATGATAGATAAACATTTTCTTTATGCTAGTTATTGGTTTTTAATGTTCCCTTTGATAAAGAATAAAATCGCATGGCTCATGATTATTGATTTTTATGAGTATTTAATTTTATGAAGATTTGTTTCATGTCACATATTTTATAATATATTCTTTGATGGGAATTAATTATCTTAAGATCCTACAATTTTATTATGTCATTAAGCCATTATTCTCATATTTTTCTCAACAATTACATTAAATTGTTAATGATTATAGTTACCCTTACTGAGTATTTATTCTAACCCATCCTATGTTTCATTTTCTTGAGGATATGAATAATGTATTTAGGTATATTATTCCTAAAAAGTTTACTAGATGATATGATGCCAATTTTTATGATCTATTTAGTTAGGAATAAAAGTTTCCTTGTAAGAGGTTTTCATTACTCTCCAAAACTCTAAGCCTAAAATGTCATTGGTTATGTATGTGATTCCATAATTCCTTTAATGATTTATGTGTTAGACAGTTGAAATCTAGTCAAATAAATTGGTATCAAAGAAGAAAATATAAATATGGTGTTTTAACATTGAATCTTGATGTTTGATTTTAAGGATGTTATTGCTACAAGATATTTCTATAAGAAGAGAAGAAGGGAAGAAGAGAAATATATTGATATTGTTACCAATATTTATATATTCTTACATTAGAAGAAACAAGTGGAGATTTATAATATTTAATATTTGGTTCATGCGAAATGAATAAAAAATAATTACACTACATTAGGATTCAAAGATTATATATGGTTCTAAAAAGTGATAAAGGATCGACATAATTATGAGTGCTAATGGTATAACCGGTAGTGAAAAAAGAACAATAAGATAATTACAATAAAAAATTATATTTATATAGAGGAATTATTTACACTAATGTGTCTTGATGGAGTCATACACTCAACCCTTATCATGATATGTTTATATAATCTAGTGTATATAATATATAGGGCACAAAACATGTAGTTCAATAACATGTCTACCAAGTATTGATGATTCAAAAATCAATTCATTCATTAAGGGTCATGGTGGCACTCACGTGATTATAATCTTCCAATGTTATTCTTATAAAAATTATCAAAGGGGAAGAAAGTTTAGTAAGCCATGGGTAAATAGTTACTCAACCCATAACTAATATAAGTAAGTAATCCTTGGAATATAGTGACCAAGAAAAGATCGGTATCTGCTAAACTAGTGCAGTATTGGATTTTGAAACATTGACATAATGAAAATATGTACTCCATTGAAATATTACTATGTGGATAACCAAGTAAATCTCAATGTGACAATTAATTATTTAAATACCTCAAAATCTATTATTTATTTAAAAGTAATTAAATAACAATAATCATGTGGGAGGTTAAATATAGTTCCTACAAAACTTAGGAAAAGACCTGATTTTAAAGGATAAAATAAAATAGGAAAATGTTAAAAAATTTCTACATCATGATTCAACCTATGGTCATATAAATATTATCATTTTAAATGTAACTAGAATCAATTTAACAATTTTTAAAGAGATCAAAACTTTTATTACCCATTTTCTATACTTAATTTTTACATTATTTTCAAGGAATGGGTGTTCTTCTATTTTTTATTGTAAAATCATCGATGGATGAGAATAACACTTATAACATGATCATGATATATTATATATAAACCTTTTTATGGGTTATATATAGATACCAATAGGTTCTTTTTCAGTTAATGGATAGAATTATATGAAATTGGAAATTTTTTAAGTGATCAAAAAACATAATTTTGCATTACCCATTATAAAATATGAAAAATAATCTTCAAATATTCCACCATTATTAGTACCATTAGGGAAAATATTCATCATTATATAATTTGGGAAGCATCAAGTATTTGTAAACAATAATTACATTAAATTAATTTTGATATTAAATTTAGTAAGCATATAATGATTGTGAATTTTTTGGTTGATTACAGTATAAATATAAACACTAAAATTTATCAAAAATTCAGGAAATATGTTATAAATTCAAGTACAAAAGAGTATCCTATTATTATGTCAAATCAAGATAATTTCAATTTTTATTATAAGTATGTGAAATATCGGTTAAATAATTTTCTATCATGTTCTACTAATAAATGGTTCTTATATAAAAAAAATTTATATATAATAATGTTTTACCTAAGTGGATAGTAAAGAATCGTGATGATAATTAACACTTCATGAAACTAAATATGGAATAAATATATGATTCATGGGATTTTATCAAATAATTTTTTATTAGGTATCATTATTTAAGTATCAAAATTCTCATAATTGTTTTTTGTTACCTCCCAAATGTGAGAGTTATGAAGGATTATTCATTCAATGGATATATCATGTTGATCACTCTAAAACTATTATAATGACTCTATATTTTAGTATTAATTTACATTTAAATAAATATTATGCTGAATAAATTGTTTTACATGTAAAATAGAACCATAATTGACCGCAACACATTTTATTAAGATAAGTGCGAAGATCATAAAAATGTATTTGAATTTATGGGCATATGCAGAACTAACGATATTATGGAATCACTTCAAAAAGTATATGAAATGTAATTAGGTATTAGAAATCATCCTTATGAGGCTCATTTATCTAATATTGCAATGGAAGTATTCTCGCTAGGGTTTTTCTTATACCAAGACCAATGTAAACTCCAATAATTATTGTTTGAGAAATATCATTTGTGATGTTAGTTCAATCTCATGGAAATTTCCCTGAGATCCATGATAGTTAAACCACCTACCATTATAGCCACAAAACAATGTCTTATCCATAGGTCTTCTATGTATATCTTTGGGTGGGTTATTTTATTTAATGATAGGATTATGTACTAAGTTATTTATATAACACAAGTATTATATATATTTTTAAATTTTAATCACAAATGAAGTTGAAGTTAATTTCTTTTAAAAAATAAATGATAAAATTAAATTATTTTAGATAAAAATTAATAAAATAATTTAATGGACAAAATTATTTTTTACAAAAAATTTATTTTTTAGGTGTTATGCATTTTTATTTTAAAAAAGTATGTATATTATTGTTAAAATATGATCAAAATGTTTTTTGATATGAATAATATAATAAAACTAATTTAATTTCAAATAGAAAATTAATAATAATAATAAAAATAATTACTATTTGAAATTTTCATTTTTCTATGAGAACTATTTTCCTTACTGTTTTTGTTTCCATTTGAAAATTAAATTAAAAAATTTTAGAATATCAATTGGAAAAAATGAATTTATTTTTTGGATTTACCATAATAATGTTATATTAGAATTAATTTATGGAAATTTCTAATATTTAATTTTTAGTAAATAATGTAACGAATAAATTTTAAAATGAATTGTCTTTTATGAAATCATTAGGATATATCCATCACATAAAAATCTAAAAAATCATTTTCCTAATCAAATATTTATATTATAATTAAAATTATTTTAATATTTTTTATCACTAATAGAAATTTTAACTCCTAAAATGGATTTAAAATTTTCAAATAGAAGTTCTAAATTATTTAATAGGATCCATTATATTATTAGGTATAAAAAACTAATTCCATTGGTAGAAAGTTTGCACCACGGTAAAAGTGTAAGTGGTAAAAGGGTTAAAAAAGGGTAAAATATATAAGAAATATTGAAAACATGTACCCAAATGTGTGTTTTAGGTATTTCATGAACAACAATCATCTCTTAACAATTTTTTTTCAACATTTAGTGACATATTCCTTGGTAATTTTATCTCTTATTATTGAAACATCCATCCTCTCACTTATGTAATTGGCCACTAACCATAGAACTTATCCTCATTCCATAATCCCATTAATTTGGAAATAAATTTATAAAATTCCTCTTTATCAATCATATAAACATACTATAATTTTATTATATCATCCTAAAATTACCTAATTAGTATCTTTAGTATACATAAATTTTATTATATTAACGTAATAATTTATGTTTATCTTCTACCCTTCTCATTATATATAAAAACGTCATCAATGTGTAGCCTTACACCTACATGGAGTGATGTGTCCCATTTTTCATAACGTATTTATGTAAATAGTCCAATTTTATTATTATATGAATAAATTTGATATATATAACTTTATTATGATTCAAAAAATATTAATCAATTTCTACCTTCTTTCTGTTCTTTAAAAAATGAAAATGTTGTGTATGTATTTATGCGTACTATTGTCCCTATAGAGTGAAGTGTCCCATTTTTCATAACCTCCATAAAATAGATGGTTATAATATATATCTAATTAAAATATATGATATTATAGAGTGACATATGAAATAAATATTTTTATGATATGATATTAAAAAAATTAATGATCCTTATAAATTGATCTTTTGATATCAGTAAACTTCCCCAAATAAGCTCTCCAAGGATTCCGTTTTCAGAAACCATGTCCATATTTTTTTGTGAAATGAACATGTGGATGCATAAATAATTGATTAATAATGACTTAATTAAATTTTATAATCTATTAAAGATTAAATTTGTATTAAATAGTGTCTTATGACATCACTATTACAAAACACATATAAAAAATAGAAATTAAAAACATAAAATAAAAAAAATAAACCTTAAATAAACAATTTATGTGAAGTAGATGACTATAATTGAAAAATAAAAAAGTTTCTACATATAAAAAAGTTTTTTAAATAATTTATTAAAATGGTTATTTTTATTATACATGAGGTCAAGGAGATTTTAGGAAAGATGGGAGTAAAAGGTGAGGGTTTTAGTCTCAATTACAATTAATTATGGTATGTTTTCATGTTATGCACTTATTATTATATGATATGGTGTAATTAGTAGATTTTGGTATCTATTTATGTTTCAATCATTTTATTTATAGCCTTTTCTGGAATCCCTCTTTCCAATCCATTTTATTTAGTTGTTACCAAATTTGTAAGGGTTTTTCTTGGATCAACTTATTTTATTAGGTATTAATTATTCTTATTTAACTATTGTTTTACCAGATTTTCTTGTCTAACATATGATAATTTTATATTTTATTTTAACCTTATTTTTTAATTAATTATATTTATTTATCTCATTCTTTAAAAAGATATGATAATGATAATAACAAATTTTGTTCTCTCCAAATAACCTCTTTTACTCTAATATCTATATTTAATATTCCTTAAAGTATTCCCCTTTATTAGATATAGGTACAATTATTTTTTTTATATTTATAGTGATATTCAAATTTATTTTTACCACTTTTCAAATGAAATATCTATCACTCTTTTTATGACTTGTTATTCAATAAGGAGTTTTTACAATACCAAAGTGGTTTTCTTTACATGATTGAAAATGTTATCTTAAAATCCACATTTCCTAAGGAGATAATTTATGTCATTTTTAATGATTTATTATTGGTATTTTAATTACAATGTTATTTTGAATTTTTTTAAATGATAATTTCTTGAATTGTTTTAAATGGTGACTTGTAACTTTATATTTTTACAACAAAGTTATGAAATATTTTGTAACTAATATTTTATGTTTTTCTTCCATTTTACTCTTTAAAACCAAAATATCTCTCTCATATAGATTAATACTTTACGGATCATCCTATTAATTTATTTATAAAATGATACTTCTGGATGATTGAATTTTGGTATCAACAGATCAACTTTAAATATCATTATTATACGACACCACAAGGAAATGAAATCAAAATCATTTCCATTATGTGGGTTTTCATGATGTGATGAATGATTTATATCTTATGGCATGAATATATATGAATATTAAATTATGAGATCTTATATCGCATTCTATTAATTTTTTAATGTTTTATATATCTTGATATAATGATGTTGAGTATGGAGACGATCGAGTAATCTATGGTAATGATATTGAGCTTAGACATGATGAAGTTGGATATGTTCACATGATTGAGAAAGTAAATGGTTCATTTATCTACATTAATAGTATTGAGGGCTTAAATTACATCATCAAATTTTTTCATAATATTGAGTGTTGAAATAATGATGTGAACTATTTTCAAAATGTTTTTATTTTCTATCCTTATGCCTTGTTTTTATGTCATATCCCTATTATTATTCTCCTTGGATCATGTTTATTATCTTACACTCTTATTCAAGGGTATATTTTTATTCATTTTTTATTATATATATTTCTTTAAGGAGTTATAGAGAAATATTACTTTTACATGTTATTTTAAGTATATATTTATCCAATAAAAATGTTTTCTTATATTCTTATAATTTATCCCTTGATGATATATTGATTAGTTTTCACTTACTGATAATTTTATCTCACCCTTTTCATATTTTCCATCACCCACTTTATGATGATGATTATAACCGATGATTAGTCTTGAAGGGAGTCTAGTGTGGTTTAATTAAAGAGAAATATTCAAAGGTATAGTTAAATAATTTGTTTTTGAATCTTTTCCTAAAGACACTAATACATAATTTCCTAGGGTTGTGTAATTATTGTGAGATTAAATGTTTAACTTGTTAAAATGATTTAAAATATATATATGTTTATCTTGTGTTATCTCACATGATATCAAAACATGTGTGTAAATTATATATTTTTAACACCATTCCTAGGAGTGTGGGTTTAGGTAACATCAGTTGGTATTACAAAAAAAAATAGTTTTTTATGTGGATAAATTGTTTTCATTTTTGGGTTTTAATTTAGTTATTTTTGGGTATTAGGATGAGATAAAATTAGTAAACCCCATAGGGATAAGTCTAATTATAGGATAAAGTACCAAAAATATAGTATAATAAGGATTATGTGGTTTTATAATAGTAACATCCTTGTTTGAATAAAAACAAGTGCATGTAGTATATACCACCTATATATCTAGGGGTAATAACCTTGAAAAGTCCAATTTATTATCAAGTCAATCTACTTTTGGTGCATGATAAATATTTCTAACTAAATAGTTGATTTGACACTCTTGTGGGAAACACTTTAATGATTTTTATGCTCTTTATGAACCATTATGATGTATTTAACAACAATTTTATAGTATAGTTATTGATGCTAATAATAAGTATGCAATGAATGGATTAGTTTCAAACATAAAAAAATATATGTTATGATTCATAATCCATTTGTAATTTTTTTCTTTTAATTTAATATATTTATTTCTTATAAGATTAATTAATTCATACATTTAACTTTAATTTATTTATATAATGGATAAATCAAAGAGAAGCCATGTTAATTGTCACGAACCAGCCCGGGTCGACCCTGAACCGGTCACCCGAGCCGGTCCGTGACAAGTCCCGAGGAGCGTTCCCGATCCCCCCGGGATGGAAACAAGTGTCGGGAATCTAAAATTTCAATCGTTGGGAATGATTTCATCACAAATTAAAAACAAGATCATAATAAAGAATATAAACTAAACAACAGACAAACACTAAAGACATAAACAAAACTACACCACGACATACCTCCACGTGACCTCGTGGGTCACCACCCAACCACAACCAACATCGCTCCCTCACTGAGCGACTCAAGCCAGGAAAACCTAAACACAAGGAACCTGCAACTGAAATAGTAAAAGATAGGTGTGAGCACAAAAAGTACTCAGTAGGTGAGCCCCACAACAAATCCCAAAGAACTGCCAGTAAATAAAGAATCTACATGTTCCAGGTTTGAACTATAATGTATAAAAGTAATCTTTCATAGTTCTTTACTTGAAAATCAAAACACGAGACATTTCCCTCATTCTTTTTCGAAAGTTGGTTCACTTTTATTAGTTTTAAACTCATTTAAAAAGGAAAGAAGTGTTACATTTTCAAATCTTACATAAAGAGAATACAACATTTTCATTTGAAAACCATTTTCCCAAAGTCTAACAGTATAGGCTGTGAAGGATGACTTAAAGTAAACAAGTAGGGAAAACAAGTGCAAGTAAAGGTTAACAAGTAAGGAAAACCAAGTGCAAGTAAAAATAAACCAGAAGTTATCAGCAATAACCATGGGCGATCCTAAACATCCCTAGAAAACCCCTGGACGTACTCGGGTTCAGACTACCTGCCAGCATGGTACTCTATAGTCAATAACCAACTGGCCGCCCTAACAGCCAACTAGTGGCACGCCCCACAAGGCCTTACCTACCAAGGGGGGACTAACCCGTCTAATCAGGGTTAGCCAGCAACCGTCACTCGATTCTCTAAAGGACGCCCAGGATCCCACGGTGGTTTTAATAACACTGTGTAAGTGGGAGACCCTCGCACGAGTGACTCATCTCACCGCACTTTCCAACCCCTTACATAGACATAGCTACACGACAACCCTCGAAGGGAAGTCCCCCTATAGAGATGCCCCATAAGTACGTATATATATATATATGTATAATCACTTTACCTGTAATAAAGTTCCAACCGGGCCGTCATATCCTTTACATTTTAACCATTTAATACTAAAACATTTCTAAAGGGATATGACACAATCCATTTCATTGAAAACCAGAAACACACTTAGAACTTTATTTAAGAAACTCAAATCAGCATATTAAACCTGAAACACACTGGTTCCACAAGTAGAATCATTTTCCAATATCCAAACGCACCCCACTTTTATCAAGAGCCAAACGGGCCTTTAATCACTTTTTGAAGGAACACTATTTCTCAAATGAAATCCAAACTTTTGTTCACGCGACAAAGGAAAACATTTTTCATCTACCAAGAACCACAATTTATGTTTCCAAAATCAAGATTAAAGGTCATACGGTCATTTTCTCTAATCCAGGTTCTAAGAAACACCTTTTCCATTAATAATAAATCTACTAATTTACACACGCCAAAAACATTTCAAAAACCAACTCAACATGTCTTTCATTATTCAGGAAGAACCATTTAGCAATACTACCATGGAAGCACACAATTAAATCCAAGAAAACACTTTCAATGAAACGCTATAATTAAAATAGCTTTTATCATCAGCAGATCACCACACTATAAATAACTACTTACTAATACTTTTTAAATTTACTGAAACTTAATAAAAAGTCAAGGAATAAATAAATTCTAAATTTAAAGGCGAGTGCAAAGGGAGACCTACCTCGAATCGGAACGAGAAACGACATGGCGCAAAACTCCCATTACGTAAAGGTCGCACCGTATTGCGCCGTCAAACGGGTCCTAAAACAAAAGACTGTTGAACAGGTTCAACATTAATAATAACACAATAGTAATATCAATAACAATAATAATGTAAAAATAATAATAATAGTGATAAAAATAACATATTAATAATAATAATAACATAATATAATAATAATAATAATAATAATAATAATAATAACAACAATAATAATTTAGCATAATTATAATATAATAATATAATATTAATAACCATAATATAATAATAATAATAATAACAGCATACCCATAATAAAATAATGATAACAATAATAATATAATAATAATAATAATAATAATAGCATAATCATAATAATAATAATGACAATAACATAACAATAATAATAAAAATAATAACTTAATATTGTTAACATAATAATAATAATAATAATAATAATAATGTAGTATTAATAATAACAACATCATAATAATAATAATAATAATATTGATAATATATTAATATTAATAATAATAATATAATAATAATAACATAATATAATAATAATAATAACATAACCATAATATAATAATAATACCAATAATAATATAAAAAGAATAATTATAATATTAACATAATCATAATAACAATAATAATATAATATAATAATAATAAAAATAGTATAATAATAATAATAATAATAGAAAAATATTAACTTAATAATAATAATAATAATAAAATAACAATAGTAATAATATAATCATAATATTATTGATATTAACACATTAATAATAAAAATGCTAACATAATAATAAATCAAGTATAATAATAATATAATAACAAAATAAAACAAACACTAAAACTTACAGGGGAGGCCGAGCGGGGAGAACGGGACGGTGCGGTGGTGTCGGGAGGCCGGAGGTGTGGCGCAGCGGTTCGGCAGGAGGGTGCGCCGGCGACGGGGTGGCCGGACTGGTGGAGGCGGGAGGGCGCGGCGACGGAGGGAGGCCGGGACAGGGGGAGAGGGAGCGGGTCGCCGGGCTGTTCGTCGGAGGAGGTCGGGATAGGGGGGAGAGGGAGCCGGGACGGCGGAGGGAGCCTTGCAGGGGCCGGGACGCCGGTGACAGGGAACAGGGAGGGCGGCGCGGTGGTCGGTGCGGCGAGCCGCGGGCGGTGGAGGGCGTAGGTGGAGCCGGGGGCCGCGCGGCGACGCGCCTGGGGATGAGCGGGAGCCGGCTGCGGGAGCGGGGAGTCGCGCCGGAGGGGAAGCATGGTGCAGCGGAGCCAGGATCCGGGGGAGGTCGCGTGAGGGGGGCGGCGCCGGAGGGGGATCACGCCGGAGGGGAAGCGTGGCAGAGCGGGGCGAGGTCGGAACGGCGGGAGTCGAGCGCCGCGCAGCAGAAAAAGGGGGTCGTCGGGATAGAGAGGGGGGTGCACGCTATGAGAGGGAAGGGAGAAGGGGTAGGCGGCTGGGGTAGATTTAGGGTTAGGATTATATTTATATATATATATATATATTTGATAATAATAATAATAATAATAAAAGACTAAATAAAAGAATAAAAACTAATCTTAATAATAATAAAAATTTATAATAATAATATTAATAAAACTTTATAATAATAATCATAACAATAAAATAATGACAATAAATAAAAGTTAGTTAATTATAATAATAATTATTATAATCAAAATACACACATATATATATACGCATACCTAAACATATATATATATATACCTATATATAAACATATACACATAGATACAATATATATATATATAAACATAACGTATTAAAGTATAAACATATGTATATATATACACATATATAGACATATATATATACTTATATAAAGAAAATAACTACAATAATAATAACACAACTTAAATAGTAATAATAATAAAATGTCAACGTAAAAAAAATTAATATTTAAAATGTCGGGTGAACACATAGTCACCCGGGCCGAACGCACGGTCGCCGCTAGTGATGCGATGACCGCACACCGGCGCGATACCGCCAACACAAATAAACCTCGAAAATTTTAAAACAGACCAAGAAAGAAGTAGAATAATGACATCTGCGGTCGGGGTGTGACAATTCTCCCCACCACAGACACTTTCTGCCCCCATAAAGTCACCAAGCCAAAAGTCAGCCAAAATTCAAGTCTATGCCCAAACAGAACTAATGGAACTGAAGTGAACTAAGATCCAAGGTTGATGGGAGAACACAAAGGGGTTCTCCCCACCACAAGAGCTCAACTTGTGCAGAAAAGTTGACCATCTAAATAGAAAACCCTAGGAAAGGGGGGTGGGGTCAATGTGGGAACTCCCAACTGGTTTAAACCAACTCTTATGTCATGAGTGAAAAACAACACCTTCGTCGAAACATTGAATCCTTGACTAGAGTCAACAAACTTCAACACCAAGGATAACCCACAGAAAAATACTTACCCAGACATCCAACTGGAGGCATGATCCATTGAAGTCCATGAATCATAACCACATCCGACAAGCATAACTCAACCCAGGTAAACCCACACAATGGTCAAACACACTTTTAAGAAAGACACACGAATCAGAATACCACGTCCACATGACAAGTCTCCTTAGATTATCATAGAACAAGTCCATCATCACTTTATATAAAAACTACGCATTTACGATGTTGTTGGAACTTTAATAGCAGGAAAACAAATATGAAAAGGGTTTTAATTGCTCCACCGTCAATACGGAAGACAGAACCTGGACCAAGGCTTCACAACCCTGGGAACTCCTGACTCTGCGCGAGCTTCACCCCGAGACCTGTGGCTGGGGCTCTGATGGCTGAAGCATCTCCTGCCTCACAGTCAGGTACTGACACTCTCCAATCACAGCGTCCTCTTCAAGTGACACTTCCCAAAAACATCTCCAGATGACCCAGACAACCGCAGCAATGACACGTCTTTGGAGGGTTGCGACACGACGGCTTTAAATGCCCGAAACGACCACACTGATAGCACACCACTGAACACTCTGATGAACTGGAAGCTGGGACCAAGGGGGATAACTCCTGAAAAACAGGTATCTCTGGCGTATTTTCCACACCAGAGGGGGAACTCTTATGAACAACAGGGGATGCTGGAGTACTAACCAACTGTGTTCCGGAAACTAACTCAGCTAAAAATGCTTCCTCCACCAGCTTCTCGAAGAAAGGTCTTTAGAAGGGAGGACTCGCTCCTTGATCTCTGGACGAAGACCCCCGGTGAAAAGAGAGGCCTTCATGAGTTCATACGATGCTACCTCTGAAGAAAAGGAAATCAGTTCCTTAAAATGGTCAACATATGCTTTCACCGTCCGTTGGCCTTGTTGAATATGCACAAGCTCTCTCTTTTTCTCCAGCTTCACTTCCTCAGCTACAAACCATTGGATGAAAATGATTTTAAAGACATCCCACGTCATTTCACCTTGCGTTGACGGTGGGGTAACCATCTTCCACTGGTCCAGAGCTAGACCCTCGAACAACTCTATAATTGCTTGAACCTTAACATTATCGGGAGTACCCAACATTCTAAAGACATGCTCCACTTCCTCAAGACATTTCACTGCCTCTAACGGGCCCTGATCACCATGGAGAATAGGAAAAGTCTTAGGAGGACCAAAAACTGGGCATGACTTATCTGAATCCATAGAGACCATTCTGGGTGGCATTTCCTGAGCTACAATTAAAACACGAAGCCAAAACCAATATAAAACCGAAGCAACATCAATAAAAGCGCCTTCATCAAAAACAGTCATCTCAAGACCAAACAAACACAAACAAAACCCAAAATAAAATCTCCTTTTTTTAAAATCCCCCATTTTATTTTAGACTTTAAAACCACCCTCTTTCAAGATTGCTTTCCAAAACCAATCCATTTTCAATCCAAAAACATTTCAAAACTGTTTCCCCTTTAAAACCAATTTAGAAAACAATGTCAAGCCTTTAATTTCAAATACACACTCAGGTATTCTCATGAACCGTTTCACATGTCTTCATCCACTTTCCATTCATACTCGCACCAACATGCACTTTCCAAGCATTCTCATACATGTTCAAACGTTCCTAAAGAGGACCTGAGGTTTCACCCCAAATCATTCTTAACCAATTCCAAGCAAACAATAGATTTCCAAATCAAGAGATTTCAGTTTTAAAACCCATTTCATACATTTAAGGTCTTTTAAAAGAAAAACAGTCCAATTATTTTTCAAAAACCTTTATCATTTCCCACAACGTACTTACACAGACCAAAACAAAAACAGCATCCAAATTTTCATCAACCACTGGAGTGAGGGACTAGTAGTCACGCTCAACCTGGCGACGTGGTAGTGGGACATGTCCCAAGTCAGTGTCGACCACTAGGAGGAATTCAAACCATGTACTCGGACTCCACATGGGTCACAACTTCATGTGAGATCACGATGTAACATCGATTTAACTCCGTTTTCATCCCTCAATCCAAAACAAACTAGAACGAAACAAGGACTCAATTCCCAGACTACCCCTGGTGACTCGAGGTGCAGAACGGGCAAGGGGTCATGACGTCCTTCCTGTACCTACCTCTCGAATCCCTAGAATCCTAATCTCTATATACCAGACACCCCAAATAACAAAAACCTCCTCTGATACCATTTTGTCACGAACCATCCCGGGTCGACCCTGAATCGGTCACCCGATCCGGTCCATGACAAGTCCTGAGGAGCGTTCCCGATCCCCCCGGAATGGCAACAAGTGCCGGGCATCTAAAATTTCAATCGTTGGGAACGATTTCAGCCCAAATTAAAAACAGGATCATAAGAAAGAATATAAACTAAACAACAGACAAATATTAAAGACATAAACAAAACTACACCACGACATACCTCCACGTGACCTCGCGGGTCACCACCCAACCACAACCAACGTTGCTCCCTCACTGAGTGACTCAATCCAGGAAAACCTAAACACAAGGAACCTGCAATTGAAATGGTAAAAGATAGGCGTGAGCACAAAATGTAATTAGTAGGTGATCCCCACAACAAATCTCAAAGCACTTCCAATAAATAAAGAATCTACATGTTCTAGGTTTGAACTATAATGTATAAAAGTAATCTTTCATAGTGCTTTACTTGAAAATCAAATCACGAGACATTTCCCTCATTCTTTTTCGAAAGTTGGTTCACTTTCATTAGTTTTAAACTCATTTAAAAAGGAAAGAAGTGTTACATTTTCAAATCTTACATAAAGAGAATAAAGCATTTTCATTTGAAAACCATTTTCCCAAAGTCTAACAGTATAGGCTGTGAAGGATGACTGAAAGTAAACAAGCAGGGAAAGCAAGTGCAAGTAAAGGTAAACAAGCAAGGAAAACCAAGTGAAAGTAAAAATAAACTAGAAGTTATTAGCAATAACCATGGGAGATCCTAAATATCCCTAGAAACCCTATGGACATACTTGGGTTCAGACTACCTACCGGCATGGTACTCTATAGTCAATAACCAACTGGCTGCCCTAACAGCCAAACAGTGGCACGCCCCACAAGGCATTACCTACCAAGGGGGGACTAACCCATCTAATCGGGGCTAGCCAGCAATCATAACTCGATTCTCTAAAGGACGCCCAGGAACCCACGGTGGTTTTAATAACACTGTGTAAGTGGGAGACCCTCACACGAGTGACTCATCTCACCGCACTTTCCAACCCCTTACACAGACATCTCTACATGACAACCCTCGAAGGGAAGTCCCCCTATAGAGATGCCCCATAAGTACGTATATATATATATATATATATATGTGTGTGTATAATCACTTTACCTTTAATAAAGTGCCAACCGGGCCGTCATATCATTTACATTTTGATCATTTAATACTAAAACATTTCTAAAGGGATATGACACACTCCATTTCATTGAAAACCAGAAACACACATAGAACTTTATTTAAGAAACTCAAATCAGCATATTAAACCTAAAACACACTGGTTCCACAAGTAGAATCATTTTCCAATATCCAAACGCACCCCACTTTTATCAAGATCCAAACGGGCCTTTAATTACTTTTTGAAGGAACACCATTTCTCAAATGAAATCCAAACTTTTGTTCACGTGACAAAGGAAAACATTTTTCATCAACCAAGAACCACACTTTAAGTTTCCAAAATCAAGTTTAAAGGTCATACGGTCATTTTCTCTAATCCAGGTTCTAAGAAACACCTTTTCCATTAACAATACATCTACTAATTTACACACGCCAAAAACATTTCAAAAACCAACTCAACATGTCTTTCATTATTCAGGAAGAACCATTTAGCAATACTACCATGGAATCACACAATTAAATCCAAGAAAATGCTTTCAATGAAACGCTAGAATTAAAACAGCTTTTATCATCAGTAGATCACCACACTATAAATAACTACTTACTAATACTTTTTAAATTTACTAAAACTTAATAAAAAGTCCAGGAATAAATAAATTCTAAATTTAAAGGCGAGTGCAAAGGGAGACCTACCACGAATCGGAACGTGAAATGACACGGCGCAAATCTCCCATTACGTAAAGGTTGCACCGTATTGTGCCATCAAACGGGTCCTAAAACAAAATACCGTTGAACAGGTTCAACATTAATAATAACAAAATAGTAATATCAATAATAATAATGTAAAAATAATAATAATAGTGATAAAAATAACATATTAATAATAATAATAACATAATAATATAATAATAATAATAATTATAATAACAATAATAATTTATCATAATAATAATAATATAATAATATAATAATAATAACCATAATAATAATAATAGCATACCCATAATAAAATAATGATAACAATAATAATATAATAATAATAATAATATCATAATCATAATAATAATAATGACAATAACATAACAATAATAATAAAAATAATAACTTAATATTGTTAACATGATAATAATAATAATAATAATAATGTAGTATTAATAATAAAAACATAATAATAATAATAATATTATTATTATTATTATATTATTATTATTAATAATAATAATATAATAATAATAACATAATATAATAATAATAATAACATAACCATAATATAATAATAATACCAATAATAATATAATAAGCATAATTATAATATTAACATAATCATAATAACAATAATAATATAATATAATAATAATAAAAATAGTAGTATAATAATAATAATAATAGAAAGATATTAACATAATAATAATAATAATAATAATAAAATCACAATAGTAATAATATAATCATAATATTATTGATATTAACACATTAATAATAAAAATTTGAACATAATAATAAATCAAGTATAATAATAATATAATAAGAAAATAAAACAAACACTGAAACTTACAGGGGCGGCCGAGCGGGGAGAACAGGCCAGAGCGGGGGTGTTGGGAGGCCGGAGGTGTGGCGGGGCGGTTCGGCATGAGGGTGCGTCGGTGACGGGGTGGCTGGACTGGTGGAGGTGGCAGGGCACGGCGACGGAGGGAGGCCGGGATAGGGGGAGAGGGAGCGGGTCGCCGGGCTGTTCGTCGGAGGAGGCCGGGACAGGGGGGAGAGGGAGCCGGGATGGAGGAGGGAGCCTTGCAGGGGTCGTGACACCGACGGCAGGGAACAGGGAGGGCGGCGCGGTGGTCGGTGCGGTGAGCCGCGGGCGGTGGAGGGCATAGGAGGAGCCGGGGGCCGCGCGGTGGCACGCCTGGGGCTGAGCGGGAGCCGGCTGCGGGAGCGGGGATTCGCGCCGGAGGGGAAGCGGGGTGCAGCGGAGCCGGGGTCCGGGGGAGGTCACGTGAGGGGGGCGGTGCCGGAGGGGGATCGCGCCGGAGGGGAAGCACGCCGGAGTGGGGCGAGGTCGGAACGGCGGGAGTCGGGTGTCGCGCAAGAGAAAAAGGGGGTCGTCGGGATAGAGAGGGGGGGTGCATGCGGTGAGAGAGAAGGGAGAAGGGGTAGGCGGCTCGGGTAGATTTAGGGTTAGGATTATATATATATATATATATATATATATATATTTGATAATAATAATAATAATAAAAGACTAAATAAAAGAATAAAAACTAATCTTATTAATAATAAAAATTTATAATAATAATATTAATAAAACTTTATAATAATAATCATAACAATAAAATAATGATAATAAATAAAATTTAGTTAATTATAATAATTATTATTATAATCAAAATACACACATATATATATACGCATACCTAAACATATATATATATATATATATATACCTATATATAAACATATACACATAGATACAATATATATATATATAAACATAACGTATTAAAGTATAAACATATGTATATATATACACATATATAGACATATATATATATACTTATATACATAAAATAACTACAATAATAATAACACAACTTAAATAGTAATAATAATAAAATGTCAACGTAAAAAAAATTAATATTTAAAATGTCGGGTGAACACATAGTCACCCGGGCCGAACGCACGGTCACCGCTAGAGATGCGATGACCGCGCACCGGCGCGAAACTGCCAACACAAATAAACCTCGAAAATTTTAAATTGGACCAAGAAAGAAGTAGAATAATGACATCTGCGGTCGGGGTGTGACATTAATAATGGGTGTAATTGTAAAATAAGTGGTTATAATAAGAAAAAACTAAATGAGAAAAGATTTGTTGTGAGAAATATTAAGTTTATGCCTAACAAGCTATCATGAATTTTTTTTAACAACTTAAACTTAGTTAAATTTCAAAAAAAACCACATAAGTAAATGATAATGTTTCAAATAAGTTTATGGAATAAAGACCATATAGTAAATAAGATTCAATTTATGAAATTTTGATAATGTGGGATCAATATCCCAAATAACTATCTCAACGGAACTAGAAAATGATATTTTTTATGGTAAAAGAGGACATCGAGTAGCTAATTTCAATAGAAAATGCAGATTTTTTTAACATAGTGGAGGGAAATAATGTTCACCCCAAAGTAACATTAATGGTATAATGCATTAAATGTGAGGCTAATTTTAATTATTAAAGTCAATTCTCTAATCTGAGGTCTTTCAAGGAAGATGAAAACCAACAACCTCATTGTCCAAGGGAAGAAGGTAGGGAATATGTTATGGAAATCGCTAAATTTGATTGTGATAATTAAGAAACACTTATCCTTTAATCTAGATTTTTTCTATATTGTGGGATCGTTATTCTAATCACCCATGTATATCATAAAAGTACTCTCTGATAAATAAATCAAGTCTTAATGATTTTCTTATCAAATAAAACATCTTATTGTACTATTATTGTGTCTTAAGTTTATGTTTGTGAGAATGTTCATCATTGAAATAACATTATTCATCCAAAGGATGAACTTGAATATAACTTTGGAATGGAAGGTTATCTTCACATAATCTTTATAATAATTAAAAAAATAGGGAATTCCTAATTTATATTTTAAACCAAACTATGATCATTAATCAGCACAAGACTAACTATGAACTCTATTTTAAATATAATTCTATTATATGACTCATGATACCCAATCAAGAGGGGTTTTAAACTCAAATGACTGGATAAAAAATAAATATAATGTAACTATATATTATGAGGTAAAATATAAGTTTACTATATTTTTATATTGTGTATTTATCTCTATTTTTTATCTTGAGTCATTTCATATTTTAGATACCCAAATCTATATTAATTAATGATTGAAATTTTAAATTGTGAGGAAAAATGTAATTTAATGGGGGGGAATGAGATTCCTTGATATTATGGTATTAATTTTCCTTTTAAATTAATATTTTATTTAATATCATGTTTCAAATGATACACTGAACAAAAATTAATCATGAAATATTTAATAACATAATTAAAATAATGGAAATGTAACTATTGAATTAGTGGATACAAATAACATTAACTAAATTAAAAAAAATACGAAGTAGAAGAAATTGAATCAAGTAGTATAATTTATCCTTATAAGGTCCATTTAATTGATCATGGAAACAAGGTATCCTCTAGGTTTTCCCAGAGACAATTCCAAATATTAACACCAACAATTATAGATTGATAGAAATTGTTTGAAAGATAAGTTCATTCTTGTGTATACTTTTATAATATCAATGCATGTTGAACCATCAACCATGATTACCATCAAATCTTATCTTATCCTTAGGCCTTACATAAAATTTTGACGGTTTAGGTAAGAAGAAGTTAGGATTATGTACTAAGATATTTGTATCACACCTGTATTTTATACATTTCTCAATTCATCTTTTACATGAAGATGAAGTTCATTTTTTATACTAACACTTTTATAAAATTCAATTCATGTAGCTAAATACTTAATAAAATCATTTTATACAAAAAATTATAATTTGCTAAAAATTTCCTTTCTATACTCTATAAATTTTTATTTCAACGGATTATTTATATTATGGATAAATGAAGGAAAAATATATTATTGATATGAATAACAGACTGATGTTGATTTAATTAGAAATTTATAATAAATATGAATAATTATATATAATATATCAAAAAATAATTTTTTTTATAAAAAAAATTCTTTGTTTTATTTCTTCCTTTGGAATGTAAAATTTAAAAATTATAGAATTTCTATTTTCAAAAATGAACTTAAATTTTGGATTTAACATAATAATATTATCTTATTTTGAATTATTATGATTAATATGAAAAGATTAATTTTTAGGTGAATAATAAAAAATAATTTTTTAAAAATATTGTATCTTTTATGAAATCATTAGTATATATCCATGGATTAAAAATTTATCAAACCATTTACCTAATAAATTATGCATGTCATAATTAAAATTAAACAATTTAAAAAATTATTTTTTTTCCAACCAAAATTTCACATTTTAGAATTTATGTTATATTTTTCTCTCAAAATATTTTAATGTGGTATAGATTTACTATTTTAAAATAATTTTTTATCGCTTTTATAATTTTGTTTAATTAAATGAAATTCATATTAGGAATATTATGGTATAAATTATTTAATAGGATCCATCTTACATTTATTCATAAAATATAAATTTCTTAGCTAAAAAGTATCTACCATGGTAGAAGAAAACATGGTAAAGGGGGTAAAAAAATTGGTAAAATACTTTAAAAATGTTTAAAAACATTATCAATATGATTTTTTTGTGGTATTTATTAACTACTTCTCATCTCCACTCCATTATTTTCCACTTTTGGAGCCACTTCCCATGAGGAGTGCACCTTGTACTACAAAAATATAACTCATGTCACTAATAAAAGGTACCTCGAACCATACTAATTTTCCTTATATTAAGAGACATATAATTTGACCAAAAATTTATATCATTACACTCCAACACTTCTAGACACATCATCTAGGTTTTAGTGGCCTCAATTGAAGCTATAATCCAATTTTAAAAGGTGTTATTCCAAGAAGAAAGGTAAAATAATCAAAATTTCTCCTTTTTATTTATAATTATTTAGGTATTATTCTTATACCTAAAATTATACTATACCAAATGAAAGTAATAAAATCATTATAATTATTATATTATAATTTTTCTATATTGAAGGAAAAATTATTATCTATATTCCGCTATTCTCCTTGGAAAATAGAAAATGTCGTCTATGTGTATGTACATACTACCAACACCATTGAGTGATGTGTTTTGTTTTTCAAAACCATCATACATATTTTTTTAATGGGGGTTTTAATGAATAAATATTATAGTTATAAAATAATCACTGTTTTAAACCATTTAAAAATTTCTACCTTCTTTTTATTTTATGAAAAATTTAGACATCGTCTAAGTGTACATGCGAACTACCACCACCATGGAAATACATGATCTGTTTTTCATTACAAACCATCATGGATGGTGAGAATATATATTTGATGAATATATATGATATTAAAATTTTGAAAATTTCATTAATGTGGTTATGAAATTTTAACATAGAAAATTATATTTATTATATAGAAATACATTGATTTCGGTAAATTACCTGAAACAAGCTCATCAAGGATATCTTTCATGTGAAGAATTTTCATAGATTCCCCCAATTTTACATTCAGATAAAATAATAATTGAATATAATGATTTCAAATTATTTTATAATATTAGAGTGATGAGATTGGTGTCAATTAATGTGGTTTGATATCATCGTTAATAAAACTTATGAAATATCTGAAATTTCTAACATATGATGATGAAAGTAAACATTATCTAACATGTTTTTGTGTAGTGTATGATTAAAACTGAATAATATAAAAGATTTTAGATATTAATAAGGTTCTAAAAAAGTGACTAATATGGTTATGTTTACTATATAGAAGGTTAATAATCTTTCTTGAAGTTTACGATTAAAAGGTAAGGGTTTCCATTTCAATTTATATTTATTGAGGCGTGTTTTCATGTTATAAAACTATTATAATTTGATGTGGTGTAATTTCTATAGCATTAGATTCTGTTATTGTTGTTAATGTTTTATTCATGGTATTTAAATTTCTTTCAATAATCCCTCCTTCTAATATTATGAATTTACTTATTAAATTATTTATAATGGTTTTTCTTGACCCATAATCTTTCCTTTGTTGATATTATATAGTATTACCACTTTCTTTTTTAGGGAATTACATTGATGTATTTATTCCTTCATAAAATTTTATGAACTTTAGAATAATTTTCATTCTCTCTAAATGAAAAAATTTTCTTCCATATATATTAACTATTCCCTCAAAAGTTATCCTTTCTTATTTTGGGACCCAAATAGGTTTTATTTCTAGATATCTTCAAATTAAACTATTCCATTTTTCAAATAAATGATTTATCACACTTTTTATATTCTAGGTTTAAATAATGGTGTTTTAAAATATTAAATTGGTTTTAATTTCATGATCTAATATTTTATATTCCAATCCAAATTTCCTCAAGAAAACCTTTATGTATTTTTCTAGAATTCATTATTGGTATTACATTTTATTTGGTATTTTAAAACGTTTTTACATTTTACATTATTTAAAAAGATTTTTTGTAGTTAATCATAACATTATTTCCTAAAATAATGTAGATAAATGTTTTCTAATGACTTTTTTACATTTTACATTCGTTTTCCTCTTTCACAAAAAAAATTCCAACACCAATATAGTTATATTTTGTGAATAATATAATAAATTCTTATTTGAAATAATCCTTTTAGATGATTGATTTTTGGTATCAACTGATCTACATTTTAGATCAAGATTATGTAACATCATTTCCCAATGATATGAAACCCATTTACTTTCTATGGGGATTCATGATGAGAAAAATGACTTATATAATATGTAGAACATATGTATGAATATTGAATATTGGGGTCTTATATTATCCTCTAATGCATTAGTTAAGGTTTTGTATCTCATGAGATTATGATATTGAATGTGGACATGATAAGGTTATCCATTTCCACAATATTAAGCATGGAAATAATTTGGTAAGCTGTAAGAACTCGGAATTTCCTTTCATGTATGTTTTTCCTTTTTCTGGAGTTCTTGAGAAAAGAGAAGTTTTTGGAAATTTTTGAAGTACACACCGTGTACTTTGATGAAGCTTGAGGCCGTGTGTTGCCCGTGTCATGGCTACACACACGACCATGTAGGGGTGACATGGAGGCCTCATAAATTAGAGTATAGAAAATCCTAGTACACGAAGTGCACTCCAAAAGTACACGTCGTGTACTTTTTTTCATTAAACGGACCGGGGTTGTGTCTAATCACCAGAATGGTCTTCTTCTCCAGATTCTTTGACCAAGAGAATCACATACAGAAAAAAATATCCTCTGAGCCACCGAGCCTCTGTCTGTTCCCCAAATCGACCGCCGTCAATTACATTGGAATCGTAGTGGTAAGCTCTTCTTTCTCCTAGAGCTTCATTTTCCAATTCCTCTTCTTTCTCAAGTTATTGTGGGTTGAGAATTTTGGACTTTTTCTTATATCTAAAACGTTCCAAGGAGATTCAAGCTTAGAGGTTTGAGTATAT
Organism: Viscum album; assembly: GCA_963277665.1. Taxonomy (NCBI): domain Eukaryota; kingdom Viridiplantae; phylum Streptophyta; class Magnoliopsida; order Santalales; family Viscaceae; genus Viscum; species Viscum album. Next base: position 1,548,276,943 of record OY728133.1, read on the forward strand.
CGATCTCCAAACATCGAGGTAGGTGGTTTATGGATTTCTGTAGAACGTATTTGATTTTTTTGTGCAAATTCCACCAATACCCTTGAACGGGGTATTGTGTGTTTCATGTTTTTCTTACTGTTTTCCTTTTTTTTCTTATATGCCTGAGTAGAGGAAATTTCTTATAAATAGGGTGATTTACTATACTTTGGATGTTTTTCCCATGCATTGCCTGTTTATGACCATTTCATCCAGTTGTTCCTGTTAGGCTATTTCCAGTTCAATTCCTAGTTTGTAGTATGGCGTGACTGTTCGTTCATGCTGAGATGCTATAGAATGTTAACCATGTATTTATTGAGGATACTTTGTCCGTTATGCAATGCAATACTTGATAACTTTACACAGGGATGAGAGAACATAATATAGTAGACCATAGAGAGAATGAACATAAGGGCTTCTCCAAAGTGTCTCTAATTTACGATGCGAGACCACAAGTGGAATTGACGTTGACTTCTTCCACAGAGTGTCTATAGTTCTTCGACGTGGGCCACACGGGGAATGAGACATTGATTTCTTCCCCAAAGCACCTTTAGTATGATACAAGACTATAGGGGGAATTGACTATGAGTGCTTCCCCAGAGAGTCTATTCATTCTTAGCTGAACCATAGGGGTTTGACTATGTGTGCCTCCCAGAGGGTTTATAGTACTTGTAGGTTTAACCATAGGGGTTAGGCTATGAGAACTACCCAGAGGTTACCTTTTTGTTCTACATGCTTGAGTGGATTCTTTCTTGTTTGTAAATTATATACTAGAATTATGGATTGTTTGTTGTTGAGTACTTCCAGTTACTGTGTACTGTTTACTACATTTTCTACCTACCATATATTCACTGATTGTTAGGAATAGATCTTTGGGTGGTTTCCTACTAGGACTTTGTCTCACACCCTGTTTGGGTCATGCTTTTGGGCCCAACAGATTATATTGTTTCAAGTACTGATAAGGGAAAGCACCCTTCTACTTCATGTTCTTGATTGCACTGGAGCTGGAGAGTAGGGGACCAAGTTGAGGCTTGTGATGCTGAGGAGTTGTCTTATCTTTTTTTATTTTGTACTTTGTTTTAGAACTTTATTCAGCACTGCGAATTGTTTGGATGCTTTCCTAGACATATATATATCAGGCATCATTTCTATATATATGTGCTCCTACTGTTTATCATATTTTGTCTTCCAATGTTCACATGTGTAAGTATTGTTTACTGCTCTCGTTATTGTTTATTATTTCTCTTTTCTACTATGTACTCTACCAATGAAGGCATAGTTTTCCACTATGACACCCAAGACCCTTACTTCAAGTCGGTAGCAACTGGTGTTTGGGGAAATTCACTTGAGGCCATGTGACCAACTGGGTACGGGGTGCCTCTGGGTGGATTCCGGAACCGGGGCGTTACAAAGTGGTATCTGAGGGTTTCCTTTATAATGACCCATACTTTACATACATGTTTATTACTTCAAAATTGAAGCATACTTATTACAACATATAACAAAACCATGAAAGGACCGTATAGGTATAGTGTCTTTAGAAACTGGGAAACATAAACAACTGGTTCATAAAGAATCTACATTGCCTCCCATTTATTTCATCATATCTAGAGTCCCTTTTGGCATATCCTGCTTAATAACCTTCTTCCTGACCTGGGGAAAGAAAACGTACAAAAGGGTGAGCTCAAATTCTCAGTAAAGGTGAACAAAAGAAATATCAATCACATCATATTTATAAGAACATAACATTTTGTAAATCTTACCCTGCAAAAGAGTTCATAATTTCATAACATGGGATAAATCATGGCAGTGAAATGTAATCACAATAATCATAACTTAAAACATGAAGCTTTGTGGCATACAAACATAATCATAGAGAATCATTTCTTATTAGTCAAAACTCATTTCAAATACTATCATAGTGGACAAAGTCCATTTCTGAACCGAGTTCACTCCTCATTTCAGTCCCGTTTCACTGAACCGGTTTAACCTGCCGTTCCAACCATGTCTATCTCATGAGATATAAAATCTTTACCCAATGCATTAGAGGGAGATATAGGTCCCACCCATCTCATAATGATAACATTCTTATGTGTGCCACAAAATCATAAAACATACATCATAACATAACCCATGTAATAATAATGGGATTCTTAAACATCGTGACATCATAAAACAATTCATATAAGATAAAGCAATTCATATAAATGGGACTCTTAAACATTCTTCTCGTACTTTGGCCAGAAAATTCAAAAAGTACCTCGTACGAAAAACGAAAAAATATTCCTTTCATATCTTTTAATAAAAACTAACCGAAGGGTAAAATTGGATTTAAAAAATTGTATGTGGATGGAAGTAATATTAAATATTGAGGAAACATGGATGTGGATGATAAATATTCCCCGGTAAATTCTGAAGTATAAACAATCTCGGATAAAAATGAGATTGTGAGATTTTCCCTTACCTTAGGTCCGATTTGCTTCGTAAGTGTCCGAACCTCCTGTATAATGATTTAAATAATGTCATTGACTTCTTCCAGAGTCATACTCGTTGTTATGATATTATATATTGTCATATTCTTAGCTTCTTATAAGTAATATTTCATTGTTACTTGTTATTCGGGTGTTTATTGCTTTTTGTTTTAATGCGTGTTTTGTCGAATAAATTCGTATTCTTATTTTAGGATATAGATTACTCATTTATAGAATCGTATTAGGGTAATATATATCATATTTATTCATTCAATTCATTTATATAATCATTATTCAATGAAGATCATGTAGAATGAGTCGCATCACATCGTGGAGACGGTAGACCGTACGTATGCACGAGCGATGATATCATTCCCATGATCGTGGAATTGTATTGGAGTGTATGTATACTATTTCATAATCAATATCACTTTACAATAATCATATATAGTTATTATTTACACCATTATACCCATCCGAGTAAGGTGGTGGTGGAAAAAAGATTACACCATGTCATGGAGACGGTATTCCGTACGTACGCACGCGCGGTGATTTTGTTTTCCGTAGGATGGATAGATGGTGAAATAGGGTTGTTTAATAATTATAATAACATATTAGTATATGAGTGATACTGGTGATATTAATTCATAATGAAACAACTAAAGAAGAAGAAGTGGAAGAAGAAATAAAGTTGAAATAATCGGTAACGGACATTACCTCTTCTTTGCAGCGCTTCTTTGAGACCTCCTTTTAGGGCACTAAAATTAGTCTTTGAAGAAAACAAGGACCTCTAGGATGTTTCTAGGGAATTGGAGAGTAGAAATTGGCAGGTTTTGGGTGATCATGAAGTCTCAAAGTGGTGTGAGGAAGAGGAGGATGAGGTGCCCTTTTATAAGGGAGGAGAGGGGCACCTTTGGAAAAACTAAAAATATTATTTTATTATAAAGTCATATTCAGTTTTAAATAGCTCCAAATTGATTTATTTAGAAGCTAAGGTGGGGATGGGTCAAAATCATCTCATAAAATATAATTTAGACAAGTTTCGGTTCCTATTTTAACCTTATCATTTAGATTTAACTTTAAGATAAATAATTTTACTTTTACCGTGTCTTCTTGTGTTCTTACACTATAAGGTTAATAAACATACTATAACAAGCCAAACGAACCCCAAGTTGTTTATTATTAATATATATAACCTTATCTAATTCATTTGTCCAAACCATAGATTTTTAGGAATAAAATAACAACTAATAATATAATATTTGTTTTAAAAACTATTTTATGTCCATTTTGATACTATTTGGTAATTGATTTTTGTGAAAATCATAACAGAAAGATTCGTTCGAACAAATTTAATGTCATATTAACATAGAAAATTATTTTAATTCATAAAAAGTCTCAAATTACATTTATTTGGGTATTTATAACATCAATTATGTCAATATTTCATTAATAAGATAATTACTACATCATCATTGTGTCATAAATAAATTAAATTATTTAATGTTTAAAAATTAAAAATAAAATATCATTATGTAGGAAATCTTTTTATCTTTCTAATGAATATTTATAGTCGAATTTATCTTATGTATAACCCTATATTAAAAATTATTTACTTATTAAACTTTGATTTTAACTATTTCAAACCTTCTTTAAATAAATTAATAATAAATGCCCTAATCTAATCCAAGTGGGCCTAACTTGTCATATTTTATTCCTAAGGGTGTTTTTGGTCGAATTACACTTATCCAATAGAATTAGGACATGTGTTAGGGTAATAATAATAAAAATTGTACCCTTAATTACCCTATTTACTTTTAACCGTGGTAAATAAAAGTAAAAAGTTACTATTCAAAAAAAATTATTTTCATCTCATTGAACCACATTTTACTTACTGACATCAACCGTGTTTCTAGGATTTTTGAAATTCCACTCACAGAAGCGATAAAATTAAGTTTTATGTAAATTTGAAAATTCTCCTAGGAGGTGGGTAAAAGACGGTGAAAAGTTCAGTAAAATTTTTATATATCTAAAATTATTATAAAATTACTCAAATGAATTACATTGAACTTATTTAGGTATTATGTATCAATTTTGACCTAAAATAAATTTAAATAAAATAAAAAATTATTTAAATAAAAAGTCGGTTTTTAAATAGTAACCCAGTGATTTCACTATTCATAAAAAATTGAAAGTTTTTAGAAAAATACCAAAATTTCACCCTAGGATAATTTTGATATTCCTAATCCAAAAATAAAGTCAATTTTGAAAAATAAAATTTAAAAAATTTCAAAAAGTGGGTATTACTATTCATAACGGCTAGTTTTAATAATATTTTAATAGCATATCATTGTTTAGTGAAACTAGGTATTGTGTACGACGCAAGCTATCGAGGAAGGTCGCGATTGCGTGTAAAGAAAGCCAAGCTAGTGTTGTGTCTAGTGAAATATTCCTTTGATGATTTATATAACATAAAAACAAAATATTTCTAATAAAAGTCTTGGGTGTTACATTCTACCCCCCTTAAAATGAATTTCGCCCACGAAATTCGTCACTTGTAACAAACAGATGAGGATACCTCTCCCTCATCACATCCTCAATCTCCCATGTAGCTTCTTCTAATTGGTTGTTCCTCCATAAAACTTTCACCAAGTGAGTGGTCTTGTTTTGTAGGACTTTTTCACTACGATCGAGAATCTATATCGGCTGTTCTTCATAAGAAAGATCTTGCTCCAGCGGTACAACTTCTGAGCTGAGTACATGTTAAGGATCAGGTATGTACTTTCTCAGGAGAGGTACATGGAACACATCATTACTTGAGAGAGATTCAGTGGAAGCTCCAATCGGTAAGCTACCTTCCCAACATGATCCAGTATTTCGAAAGGACCGATATACCTGGGGCTCAACTTTCCTTTCATCCCAAATCTCATTACTCTCTTTCAAGGAGATATTCGTAAGAACACTTTATCAACCACTTAAAACTCTAAGTCTTTTCTTCGGTTGTTGTCATAACTTTTTTGTCAACTCTGAGCTGCTCTTATGTGTTGTTGAATAGATCTGACCTTTTCTGATATCTCATCAACAAGATCAGGTCCTAATAGCTTTCTTTCCCCAACTTCATCCCAGCAAGTTGGAGTCCTGCATTTCTTTCCACAGATAGCTTCATAAAGAGCCATATGAATACTTGAGTGAAAGATATTATTATAAGAAAATTACACCAAAGGTAGGTGTTGATCCCAAACACCTTTTAAATCCATAGAGCAAGCTCTCAACATATCTTCCAGAGTTTGAATTGTCCTCTCAGATAGACCGTATGTCTGAGGATGATAAGCAGTGCTGAAACTCAACTATGTATCCAGAGTATGTTGAAGACTTCGCCAAAGCTTTGAGGTAAACCTCGGATCCCGATTAGATATAATAGAAAGTGGTACTCCATGTAATCTTACCACTTCCTTTACATATATCCTGGTAAGCTGATCTAGAGAGAAATCCTATCTAATAGCAATGAAGTGTGAAGACTTTATAAGATGATCAACTATGACCCAGATAGAATTATTGCCTTTGGATGTTTTAGGAAGTCCAATGACAAAGTCCAAAGTGATGTTTTCCCATTTCCATTCTGGTATGGGTAATGGTTGTGACATTCCCTTAGAATTCTGTCTCTCGGATTTAACTTGCTGACAAACCAAGCATCGAGAGACATAATCAGAAACATCTCTTTTCATGCCATCCCACCAGAAGTACTATTTAAGGTCCCTATACATCTTCGTGCTTCTAAGATGAATAGATAATAAAGAACTATGAGCCTCATCTAGCAGCTCCTTCTTTAATTCGGGGATGGGAGGAACACAAACCCGATTTCTGAACATTATTATCCCATCACAATCAAGGTTGAATTCAAGAACATTTCTCACATTCTTTTGTAACTCTACATCTTCATTCTGTTCCTCTTTAATCATCACATGTATAGATGGTTGAACATTCATTTTAGAAAGATAAGATTTTTCCCCTTCCATTATAATTACAAGATCCATCCTTTGTGAATCCATAAATATTGGATCTTTTCTGATCCTCATCAGGGATAAACTGGCATGGTCTTGTCGACTTAATGCATCTTACACCTTGTTTTCTTTCCCAGGGTGGTAATGGAATGAGCAGTCGTAATCCTTAATCAGCTCCAACCATCTTGTTTAGCGCATATTCATCTCCTTTTGTGTGAAAATATACTTTAAAATTTTATGATCAGTATAAATATCACACCTTTCTCCATAAAGATAATGCCTCTAAATCTTTAATGCAAGGATTACTGTAGCTAACTCCAAATCATGAGTTGGGTAATTTTTCTCATTGATTTTCAACTATCGTGAGGCATAAGCTATCACCATATCATTTTGCATAAGAACACACCCCAATCCCTTCTTGGATGCATCACTGTATATCACAAACCTTTCTCCACTACAAGGCAGTGTGAGCATAGGTGCACTGGATAACCTTCTTTTTAACTCCTTGAAATTCTCTTCACATTCCTCCGTCCAAACAAACTTAACTCCTTTCCGAGTCAACTTGGTGAGTGGATTAGATAATCTTGAGAAATCTTTCACAAAACGTAGATAATATCCAGTCAAACCAAGAAAACTTCAGATCTCAGTTACTGTTGTTGGTCTCGACCATCTTTCGATAACCTCTGTTTTTTATGGATCCACAGATATCCCCTCTTTTGAGATTATGTGACCCAAAAATGAAACTTTTTGAAGCCAAAATTCACACTTGGTAAATTTGGCATAAAGCTTCTCCTTTCTCAGGGTCTTCAATATAATTCTAAAGTGATCTTTATGTTCTTCCTTGCTCTTTGAATAGATAAGAATATCATCTATAAAGACTACCACAAACTGATCAAGATAGTCTCTATAGACTCTATTCATTAGATCCAATAAGATAACAGGTGAATTAGTAAGACCAAATGGCATCACTATAAATTCATAGTGTCCATACAATTTACGGAAAGTCGTCTTTGGTATATCCTCCCTTTTGACCCTTAATTGATGATACCCTGAATGAAGATAAATCTTGGAAAATTATTGAGCTCCGCGTAGTTGGTAAAATAAGTCATCAATGTGCGGGAGAGGATATTTTTTCTTAATGGTGATCTTGTTAAGTTCTCAATAATCAATGCAGATTCTCATTGATCCATCTTTCTTCTTAACAAACAGAACAGTTGCTCCCCATGGTGACGCACTAGGGCGTATGAATCCCTTATCAAGATTCTCTTGGAGTTTCTTCTTCAATTCCTGCAACTCAATTGGGGCCATTCTATAAGGTGTCTTTGAAATAGGCAAAGAACCTGGTACGAGTTCTATTGAAAACTCAACTTCACTATTTGGTGGAAGACCCGGTAATTCCTCCGGAAAGACATCGTCAAACTCCCGTACAATGGGAATATTCATAATCGTGAGTTTCTCACCAACCATTTGAGATAAATAACCTTCATTTAGTAGAATCAAGACCCAAAATATGGAAGAAATTTCCACTGGAAGGTTATGTTCATCCTTGCATCGATAGATGATTATAGATTGATCTGGAATATGAAATGTAACTTCCCTTATTTGGCAATTGATATGAGCTCCGTATAAAGAAAGCCAATCCATGCCAATAATCACATAAAATTACATTATAGGAAGGATCACAAGATTTGCAGGAAGGACTTTCCCAAAAACTTCAATCAGAGAAGAATTATAACCTCTTGATGCGACTGTTGTACCATTGGGGTTGTCACAGCTAACTCAACATCCAATTTTTGAGGTAATATGATGATACCCTTACAAAATTCTTCAGAATTAAAAGAGTGGGTGGATCTAGACTCAAATAAAACATTTTATACTTTAGAGTGGATGGTAAGTGTACCTTTCACCACTTCGTTATCGTACTCCACATCGCTGATAGAAATTGCATGTGACTTTCCTTTGTCTTTAGCCTTAAGAGTTTGTTGACGTCGACCATCATCTTCAACCCTTGGATTTGGGCATTGATTGGAATAATGCCCCATCTCCTTGCACTTGTAACATTGAAGTGTAGGAGGTTCACTCTGTGTATCCTTTTCTTTGTTTGCATCACTAGACATATTCTTCCCATCATTGCGGCATTCAAATGCCCGATGACCTTCCTTTCCACATTTGAAACATTTACTTGTCCCTTTAAGACAACTCCCTCCATTTTTCTTTCCACACTTTGAGTATAAGGGAAAACTCATCTTCTTTTTAGTGTGCTGTTTAGATTTTCCTTCGAATTATATTTTCCTCTTCTTATCAAGCCCATATGACTGATGGGTTACTCCAATCTCCATCTTAACTTTGAGAGCATATCGAATGATTTCCTTGTAGCTATTGAAGTCCCTTATGGCTAATTCCCTCTGAAGACATGGTTTTAAGCCACTAAATAATCGATCAATCTTACTCTCAGGTTGAATAATAATACCAGAAGCATACCTTGGAAGTCTTTTAAAATTTTCTTCGTAGGTACCAACAGATTCATCATCCTTTTGCTTTAGTTCAAGAAACTCCTTCTCCATCTTTGTTCGAAGAATACGAGGGAAGTACTTATTGAAAAATCAGTTATTGAACTCGTCCCATTCCATGGACTCAATTTCATATCTTTGCCTCATATTCTTGATAAGATTCCACAATTGATTGGCATCACCTTCCAAATGATACACTGCTAAGATGACTTTATCATGTTCAGAACATTGAAGAACTGAAAATATCTTTTCCATAGTACTAATCCATTGTTCAGCAACTAATGGATCAGTAGACCCGCGGAATGAATGTAACACCCCGAGCTTCCACGATACGCCTCTATTTCAATAATGCAATAGCTTACATTGTACGCAAGTTCGAGTTCTAACACACCGCAACTAATCAAAGTAGCCGTTATGAATAGTAATAACCACCTTTTAAATTTATAGAAATTTTATATTTCAAAATGGACTTCATTTTTGTGTTCCTAATATTGAAATTAGCCTATGTTGAATTTTTTGTAATTTTCCGAGAACTTCCAAATTTTTATGAATAGTGAAAAATACTTAAAACAACTTTTTTAATCAAAATAATTTATAGTGATAAGTTATACTATTTAGTGGTTTTAAGGTATAATTAGAATATATTTTTACCATTTTATCCAATGGTGGTCATTATAATTAATTTAACATTGAAATTTGATATAACCAATTGCCAATCTTTTGATATAAATTGTTTCTTAAAAACACGCTATTTGTCGTAACAGCGGGAATTAATTATAAAATTAATTAATGCAACTTATATGTTTGGAATTTTCTAAAATAGACATCATTTTTGAATTCGGAATATCAATTATAGCTTAGGGTGAAATTTTAGCCTTGTTCTGAAAAACTTCAATTTTTGATGAATAGTGAAACCACTAAGTGGTAGTTAAATAACTGATTTTTCGTTTAAATGAAATATTACCACTTATGTGATTTGATTTTCAAAAATCCGACATACATGGTTGTCATTAAGAAGTAAAATGTGGTTCAATGAGATTAAAATAATTTTTTGGTGAATAGTAACTTTTAAGTTCTTAATCGCGATTAGATGTAATTAGTGTAGTTTAAGGTACAAATAATGTTTTAATAATATGAGATGAGCATGACACTTGTCCTACTCCTATTGGATGAGTCATTGCCGACCAAGACAACCCATGAGTCAACTTGGGGACCCCATGGAGCCACTTTAGTTGGAAAATGACATTAATATATATTTATTTAATGTTAAAATTAAATTGACACAAACATGAGTTATTTTACTAAAACAGTTTTTAAGTGGGGTTACACAAGTCCAAATTTTGACTATAAATATTCATTACAAAGCTAAAAAGATTTCCTACATTATAGTATTTTTTTTATTTAAATAAATTAAATTATTTATGACATCATTATGATGCGGCGATGACCTCATTATTTAACGATTTAAATAAAATGAGAAGATAATGCAAAATCCAAGGCTTACACTTGTCCAAAGCCTATTGGATGAAGATATTTCGAACCCTTATCATCTTATCCACGAATTATATAAGTGTGTGACCTTTAGAATCCGAAAAGCATTGTGTAATAATGTAACATTTCAATCTTTCCAAAAGAGCCCCTCCTCTCCACTTATAAAAGGCCCCCACCTCTCCCACCTTATTCACACCTTCAAGCCATTTGGCTCGGCCAACATCTGCCCAAATACTCTCCCAACTTCCCCCTCTTACTCCTAGAAGCCTCACTTTGGTCAGAACTCTTCCCAAGGAAGCCTTTGGCTCAAATCAAAAAGAGTTACCCGATTTTGAAGTAATGTCTTCTCTAATGTTGTTTTGTTTTATTTTTCTTCTCCAACCCCATAAACTATTTTTATTCATTTCTTTTGTAACAACACCAGTATCCTAAATATACTAGGATTTTGTTATAAGAAGTATTCGAGCTACACTTACACACACCTACATCTAATGGTTAAAGAACATACAGTTTCTGTGGATGGTGAATTTCTGCCTCACGAAACGATGATTGTTCAACACTCATATAACACCTTCAAAGGTGGCCATTAAGATGTCACTATTTTTATATATGATATATAATATGTTTATGTTTTACTTATTCTTCTGTATTTCTCATTTATGGCATACTTTATGATTTCCATTATGGGTAAAACGCGATAATTTCATTTTAGGAAGTGCGGACTACCGCCCCCCAAAGTGATGTGAATCGTTAATGCCATATGTGGGATGTATAAAGGATGGAGTAAATGATATTATATATGATATTATACTGGAACTATATTATACATTTATATAATTATGATTTCATTACATTAAATACGAAATAGAAATGAAAGTAGCGTTCATGCGTACGTACGGCTTACCGTCTCCATGAACGGTGCAATTCATTTCTTACCTCTAAATGTTACGTAATATTATAAATGAATGTATATACTGGATATATATGATATATATGACATCTAAATCATGAATATAATTCTGGATATAATGGATATTCTACCACATGAACAACTTGTAATTATAAGAAGTTTATTGTTGACTCAAGTTACCAAAGATCGACAAAACGACCGTTATTAACTTAAATAATTACATAATGTTCATATCATTGTAATAAGTGATATAATAAGGATAATGAAATTGAAAATGGTTCTTAATAAGGTATATATTAACTCTAGTTTATTATTTAGGAGGTTAAAGAACGGTTGAGTCAAGTCAGACACGAGGTAAGGGAACTTCTTAACCCAACTTCCATTCTTTGGGTCAATCTCCTACTTTCAAATTATGTCATGATGTTATTATGTCCTATTTTGTATTTTTACTTTCTTTATGTGTACCTATAGTGAATACACATAATAGATCTATTTTATTTTAAAAATGATATTTTTAAGGACTTCGTCTCAATCTCCTTTCATTGAGCCATATTTGGTTTTATACACAACTTTCTTTTATACGGTGTATAAACCCCTTTGACTTTTAAGTTTATTCAAAAGGAATATTTTTATACGAAGCGTTTTACTAAACGACATAAAGGGAATGTTTTTTTTTCCGTACATATGCGGCGACAACAACTTCTCCGCCGCCATGACCATTATTTGAGTTTCGGCTTCCTCTACAAGCCGTCACTTTTTTTTATGAAAAATAAATACAAAGTTTTAACTTTATTTTATTTTGGTATTGAAAATGGTATTGAAAGAATTTTTTTTATATCAATGTGTTGTATTTAAATCTTGTGATTGAAATGTGAAAATGTTATGTTTCATTTATGCATGTTTCATGTGATACGATTATGTTATGGTTTATGATATGTTTAAACCTATTCATATGAGGAATGCATTGGACTTAATAAGTGACGGGTGGAGCCCGCTATAGCTCCTAGATGCATCGGAAGGTCTCATGAGACAAACTAGTGTCTTGGCACGAGGCCTTGACAAAAGCTTATTTGTGGTCTTGGCACGAGGCCTTGACTACGTGGTTAAGATAGTCTGGCATTATGCATTCCATCATTATGAAAGTGGTTAATGATATTTCATGTGATTATTCGACCAGTAGAATATCCATGTGAATAAGTAAATGGCATTATCTCATTTTACTTTTGCCATATTATGTTGATGTTCAAGTTTAAAAGGATTTTGTTTTAGTTATACATTGCCTTAAATGTTTATGTTTATTTATGAAAGCTTCCGCAATATTGTTATCCTTACTGAGCATCTGAGCTCACCCCTTTCAATGTTTTAATATTTTCCAGGATGTAAAGAAGTATTTTATGAATGACCTGCAGGGATTGTCAGAAGAGGATATGAGAGTGGACTATGGAGACTTTGTTATTGTAGTTTTTCACTTTATGATGTAATGTAGCATTTACGAATGTATCTAGTGTTTCCAAGGCTACTAAACTAATCGGTCTTTCGAGACATGATCTTTTGTGATCATGCCAATGTTACGAAGTAATGCACCGACTCCGGGTAGCTGGGGTCGGGGGGTTACAGTTGGTATCAGAGGCAGTTTAGTACAAACCTTGGAAGCTAGATTTAGATAAACTCTGATTAGAGCACGTAGACCTAAGATGAACTTTGAGGATTAGTATAGAATAACTTCCTAGAATTATGGTATTGTAGAGATTTTTTGAGTTTTCCGAGCAATACATCCCTGTCTGGATACGAGCAGGTAGAGGCGGCTCTGGCACAGATGTACCTAAGGGTAAAACCCGAAAACACCGCTTTGAGCTAGACTCGAACGGGAACTGGTGCACGACAACGGGCCTTACTGCACTCTTGGTTACGACACTCCTGGGGGATATGCTTAGGATAATTCTCATTTTCTTTACAAACCACTATGAAGGGTTATGAGTATATACTTCCTCAAAGAAAACATTTATTTTTATGATTATGGATTATATCCATAAATAGTTCAATTTATGTAAAGTGTTTTACAAGTATGGAATTATGTATTTTGATTCATAAACTAATCTAGTTTATGCCATTGTTTAGAAATGGCGCCTAGTGGAAGGAATGGAAATCGTAACAATGCACGAACTCCATGTAGGGACTGCCCTCCTGCTCAAGATAATTGTTGTGGATCTGGAGATACAACTGGTGCTGATCAACTTAATACCATACTGGGACAACTCACTCAGGTTATGAATAATAACCTTACTCATATGGAGCACCCTGATCCGCAACGTGGAGGATCAATGCTAGACCGTTTTATGAGGCAACAACCACCAACCTTCAATGGGAGTACAAATCCTATAGTAGCTGAGCAATGAATAAATTAATTCTTAAACTTTAGTAAAGGGATATTAAAACAAAAAAATATGTTATCCTAATACCTTATGTCTTGTTGAGCTGATGATATTTTAAATCAACATAGATTGAAGGCTTTGAGGCCCTCAATTTGACAGTTGATTGTGATTGATGACCTCAATCACTCCCTATAAATATTTACGTTTTTCCTCCAATTATATGTCTCTAATTTCTACCAATGTTCTCCTTATCGAGATCATAATTTGGTGGTGACTTTCTTATTTCCATTTCCCTCTTATTAAGGCTAAATTTTATTAATCTTATTTCCGATGTGGGTTTTCCACAAAGGTATTTTCTCTTTTCAACCTTTTATTTTCAAAGAAAAAATTTCAAATTGCGAGGACGCAATTTATTGAAGGAGGGGAGAATGTAACACCCCGAGCTTCCACGATACGCCTCTCTTTCAATAATGCAATAGCTTTCATTATACGCAAGTTCGAGTTCTAACACACCGCAACTAATCAAAGTAGCCGTTATGAATAGTAATAACCACCTTTTAAATTTATAGAAATTTTATATTTCAAAATGGACTTCATTTTTGTATTCCTAATATTGAAATTAGCCTATGTTGAATTTTTTGTAATTTTCCGAGAACTTCCAAATTTTTATGAATAGTGAAAAATACTTAAAACAACTTTTTTAATCAAAATAATTTATAGTGATAAGTTATACTATTTAGTGGTTTTAAGGTATAATTAGAATATATTTTTACCATTTTATCCAATGGTGGTCATTATAATTAATTTAACATTGAAATTAGATATAAACAATTGCCAGTCTTTTGATATAAATTGTTTCTTAAAAACACGCTATTTGTCGTAACAGCGGGAATTAATTATAAAATTAATTAATGCAACTTATATGTTTGGAATTTTGTAAAATAGACATCATTTTTGAATTCGGAATATCAATTATAGCTTAGGGTGAAATTTTAGCCTTGTTCTGAAAAACTTCAATTTTTGATGAATAGTGAAACCACTAAGTGGTAGTTAAATAACTGATTTTTCGTTTAAATGAAATATTACCACCTATGTGATTTGATTTTCAAAAATCCGACATACATGGTTGTCATTAGGAAGTAAAATGTGGTTCAATGAGATTAAAATAATTTTTTGGTGAATAGTAACTTTTAAGTTCTTAATCGCGATTAGAGGTAATTAGTGTAGTTTAAGGTACAAATAATGTTTTAATAATATGAGATGAGCATGACACTTGTCCTACTCCTATTGGATGAGTCATGGCCGACCAAGACAACCCATGAGTCAACTTGGGGACCCCATGGAGCCACTTTAGTTGGAAAATGACATTAATATATATTTATTTAATGTTAAAATTAAATTGACACAAACATGAGTTATTTTACTAAAACAGTTTTTAAGTGGGGTTACACAAGTCCAAATTTTGACTATAAATATTCATTAGAAAGCTAAAAAGATTTCCTACATCATAGTATTTTTTTTATTTAAATAAATTAAATTATTTATGACATCATTATGATGCGGCGATGACCTCATTATTTAACGATTTAAATAAAATGAGAAGATAATGAAAAATCCAAGGCTTACACTTGTCCAAAGCCTATTGGATGAAGATATTTCGAACCCTTATCACCTTATCCACGAATTATATAAGTGTGGGACCTTTAGAATCCGAAAATCATTGTGTAATAATGTAACATTTCAATCTTTCCAAAAGAGCCCCTCCTCTCCACTTATAAAAGGCCCCCACCTCTCCCACCTTATTCACACCTTCAAGCCATTTGGCTCGTCCATCCTCTACCCAAATACTCTCCCAACTTCCCCCTCTTACTCCTAGAAGCCTCACTTTGGGCAGAACTCTTCCCAAGGAAGCCTTTGGCTCAAATCAAAAAGAGTTACCCGATTTTGAAGTAATGTCTTCTCTAATGTTGTTTTGTTTTATTTTTCTTCTCCAACCCCATAAACTCTTTTTATTAATTTCTTTTGTAACAACACCAGTATCCTCAATATACTAGGATGTTGTTATAAGAAGTATTCGAGCTACACTTACACACACCTACATCTAATGGTTAAAGAACATACAGTTTCTGTGGATGGTGAATTTCTGCCTCACGAAACGATGATTGTTCAACACTCATATAACACCTTCAAAGGTGGCCATTAAGATGTCACTATTTTTATATATGATATATAATATGTTTATGTTTTACTTATGCTTCTGTATTTCTCATTTATGGCATACTTTATGATTTCCATTATGGGTAAAACGCGATAATTTCATTTTAGGAAGTGCGGACTACCGCCCCCTCAAAGTGATGTGAATCGTTAATGCCATATGTGGGATGTATAAAGGATGGAGTAAATGATATTATATATGATATTATACTGGAACTATATTATACATTTATATAATTATGATTTCATTACATTAAATACGAAATAGAAATGAAAGTAGCGTTCATGCGTACGTACGGCTTACCGTCTCCATGAACGGTGCATTTCATTTCTTACCTCTAAATGTTACGTAATATTATAAATGAATGTATATACTGGATATATATGATATATATGACATCTAAATCATGAATATAATTCTGGATATAATGGATATTCTACCACATGAACAACTTGTAATTATAAGAAGTTTATTGTTGACTCAAGTTACCAAAGATCGACAAAATGACCGTTATTAACTTAAATAATTACATAATGTTCATATCATTGTAATAAGTGATATAATAAGGATAATGAAATTGAAAATGGTTCTTAATAAGGTATATATTAACTCTAGTTTATTATTCAGGAGGTTAAAGAACGGTTGAGTCAAGTCAGACACGAGGTAAGGGAACTTCTTAACCCAACTTCCATTCTTTGGGTTAATCTCCTACTTTCAAATTATGTCATGATGTTATTATGTCCTATTTTTTATTTTTACTTTCTTTATGTGTACCTATAGTGAATACACATAATAGATCTATTTTATTTTAAAAATGATCTTTTTAAGGACTTCGTCTCAATCTCCTTTCATTGAGGCATATTTGGTTTTATACACAACTTTCTTTTATACGGTGTATAAACCCCTTTGACTTTTAAGTTTATTCAAAAGGAATATTTTTATACGAAGCATTTTACTAAACGACATAAAGGGAATGTTTTTCTTTCCGTACATATGTGGCGACAACGACTTCTTCGCCACCATGACCATTATTTGAGTTTCGGCTTCCTCTACAAGCCATCACTTTTTTTTATGAAAAATAAATACAAAGTTTTAACTTTATTTTATTTTGGTATTGAAAGCATTTTTTTTATATCAATGTGTTGTATTGAAATATTGTGATTGAAATGTGGAAATGTTATATTTCATTTATGTATGTTTCATGTGATACAATTATGTTATGGTTTATGATATGTTTAAACCTATTCATATGAGGAATGCATTGGACTTAATAAGTGACGGGTGGAGCCCGCTATAGCTCCTCGATGCATCGGCAGGTCTCATGAGACAAACTAGTGTCTTGGCACGAGGCCTTGACAAAATCTTATTTGTGGTCTTGGCACGAGGCCTTGACTACGTGGTTAAGATAGTCTGGCATTATGCATTCCATCATTATTAAAGTGGTTAATGATATTTCATGTGATTATTCGACCAGTAGAATATCCATTTGAAGAAGTAAATGGCATTATCTCATTTTACTTTTGCCATATTATGTTGATGTTCAAGTTTAAAAGGCTTTTGTTTTAGTTATACATTGCCTTAAATATTTATGTTTATTTATGAAAGCTTCCGCAATATTTTTATCCTTACTGAGCATCTGAGCTCACCCCTTTCAATTTTTTAATATTTTCCAGGATGTGAAGAAGTATTTTATGAATGACCTACAGGGATTGTCAGAAGAGGATATGAGAGTGGACTATGGAGACTTTGTTATTGTAGTTTTTCACTTTATGATGTAATGTAGCGTTTACGAATGTATCTAGTGTTTCCAAGGCTACTAAACTAATCGGTCTTTTGAGACATGATCTTTTATGATCATGCCAATGTTACGAAGTAATGCACCGACTCTGGGTAGCTGGGGTCGGGGGGTTACAATGAAGGTGGATGCTGCCTCATGAAGGATTCAACAGAATTTTTCTCCTTCCTTTGCTCATTTGAAAGTCCTGAATGATTCATAGCTTGACAAAGTTGTGTGATCATGGCAACAAGATTTTTCATTCCATCTCCCATAACGTTTGGTTGCTCAGGGGGACAATCATTTCATTTCCCATCGCATTCCGCATTAACACGGTTTCTTCGGGCTCCAACCATTGACTAAAACCAAGAAGAATAGTGTGAGAAACACTAATTATAATAGGAAAACCACATAATCAAGAAAAAAATTTCACAGTTAAGGTCGTATCCTAGGTTATTCATGGCCATTTCTAAAACACTAATATTGTGTTCTATGCTTAGACTTATCCTTCGGATTCTTACTAAGGCTTTCACATACTAGTTTCCAAAGGTTGACTATACCTTTCCTCTGATACCAAATATAACGACCCATACTTTACATACATGGTAATTACTTAAAAATTTAAGCATACTTATTACAACATATAACAAAACCATGAAAGGAACGTATAGGTATAGTGTCTTTAGAAACTGGGAAACATAAACAACTGGTTCATAAATCATCTACATTACCTCCCATTTATTTCATCATATCTAGAGTCCCTTTTGGAATATCCTACTTAATAACCTTCTTCCTGACCTGAAGAAAGAAAACATACAAAAAGGTGAGCTCAAATGCTCAGTAAGGGTAAAAAAAGAAATATCAATCACATTATATTCATAAGAACATAACATTTTGTAAATCTTACCCTGCAAAAGAGTTCATAATTTCATAAAATGGGATAAATCATGGCAGTGAAATGTAATCACAATAATAATAACATAAAACATGAATCTTTGTGGAATACACGCCTAATCATAGAGAATCATTTCTTATTGGTCAAGACTCATTACCAAGACTATCTTAGTGGACAAATTCCATTTCTGAACTGAGTTCACTCCTCGTTTCAGTCCTGTTTCACTGAACCGGTTTAACCTACAATTCCATCCATGTCTATCTCATGAGATATAAAATCTTTACCCAATGCATTGGAGGTAGATATAGGTCCCACCCATCTCATAATGATACCATTCTTATGTGTGCCACAAAATCATAAATCATACATCATAGCATAACCCATGTAATAAAAATGGGATTCTTAAACATCATGATATCATAAAACAATTCATATAAGATAAAAGAATTCATAAAAATAATTCCATCACAACATAATCAAATCAATGTAATAATAGGGATAGAAACAGAACCCTTTATTATCTTAGATGGAAAATAATTTTGATAAAACACTTGAACTCCATTCTTGAGGAAAATATCTTTTCTACTTCAAAAATATTTTTCCTTCCTTAACATGTCATACAATTTTAAACTAAAAGAAGTTGATTAAAAATAAACTTGAAAACCTGTAAAGGAAGCTTCTTGGAAATAATGTTTTAAAAATCCATTCATGCCGTATAAGTTAAAAAAACATTCTTCTCGTACTTTGGCCGGAAAAGTCAAAAAGTACCTCGTACGAAAAACGACAAAAGATTCCTTTCATATCTTTTACTAAAAACTCATAGAAGGGTAAAATTGGATTTAAAAAATTGTATGTTTATGGAAATAATATTACATATTGAGGAAACATGGATGTGGATGATAAATATCCCCCAGTAAATTCTTAAGTGTAAACAATATCGGATAAAAATGAGATTGTGAGATTTTCCCTTACCTTAGGTCAGATTTGCTTCGTAAGTGATCTAACCTCCTGTATAATGATTTAAAGAATGTCATTGACTTATTCCATAATCATACATATTGTTATGATATCATATATGGTCATATTCTTAGCTTCTTATTAGTAATATTTCATTGTTACTTGTTATTCGGGTGTTTATTGCTTTTTGTTCTTATGCGTGTTTTGTCGAATAAATTCTTATTCTTCTTTTAGGTTATAGATACCTCATTTACAGAATTTAATTAGTGTAATATATATCATATTTATTCATTCAATTCATTTAGATAATCATTATGCAATGAAGATCTTATAGAACGAGTCGCATCACATCGTGGAGACGGTAGGCCCTACGTACGCACGAGTAAGGATATCGTTCCCATGATCGTGGAATTGTATTGGAGTGTATGTATACAATTTCAGAATCAATATCACTTTACAATAATCATATATAGTTATTATTTACACCATTATACCAATCCAAGTAAGTTGGTGGTGGAAAATAGATTACACCACGGCATGGAGACGGTATTCCGTACGTACGCACGCGCGGTGATTTCGTTTTCCATAGGATGGATAGATGGTGAAATAGGGTTTTTTCATACTTATAATAACATATCAGTATATGAGTGATACTGATGTTTTTAATTCATAATGAAACAACTAAAGAATAATAAGTGGAAGAAGAAATAAAGTTGAAAGAATCGGTAACGGACATTACCTCTTCTTTGAAGCGCTTCTTTGAGACCTCCTTTTAGGGCACTAACATTGGTCTTTGAAGAAGACCAGGACCTCTAGGATGTTTCTAGGGAAGTTGAGAGGAGAAATTGGTAGGGGTTGGCCGAGTTTGAAGGCTCAAAGTGGTGTGAGGAAGAGGGGGAGGAGGTGCCCTTTTATAAGGGAGGAGAGGGTCAACTTTGGAAAAACTAAAAATATTATTTTATTATAAAGTCATATTCGGTTTTAAATAGCTCCAAATTGATTTATTTCGAAGCTAAGGTGGGGATGGTTCTAAATAATCTCATACAATAGAATTTAGAAAAGTTTAGGTTCCTTTTTTGACCTTATCATTTAGATTTAACTTTAAGTTAAATAATTTTACTTTTACCGTGTCTTCTTGTGTTCTTACACTATAAGGTTAATAAACTTACTATAACAAGCCAAATGAACCCCAAGTTTTTTTATTATTAATATATATAACCTTATCTAAGTCATTTGGCCGAACCTTGGATTTTTAGGAATAAAATAACAATTAATAATATAATATTTGTTTTAAAAACTATTTTATGTCAATTTTGATACTATTTGGTAATTGATTTTTGTGAAAATCATAACAGAAAGATTAGTTCGAACAAAGTTAATGTAATATTAACATAGAAAATTATCGGAATTCATAAAATGTCTCAAATTACATTTATTTATGTATTTATAACATTAATTATGTCAATATTTCATTAATAAGATAATTACTACATCATCATTGTGTCATAAATAAATTAAATTATTTAATGTCTAAAAATTACAAATAAAATGTAATTATGTAGGAAATATTTTTAGCTTTCTAATGAATATTTTTAGTCGAATTTATCTTATGTATAGCCCTATATTAAAAATTATTTACTTATTAAACTTTGATTTTAACTATTTTAACCCTTCATTAAATAAATTAATAATAAATGTCCTAATATAATCCAAGTGGGCCTAAATGGTCATATTTTATTCCTAAGGTTGTTTTTGGTCTAATTAAACTTATCCAATATAATTAGGACATGTGTTAGGGTAATAATAATAACATTTTTACCCTTAATTACCCTATTTACTTTTAACCGTGGTAAATAAAAGTAAAAAGTTACTATTCACCAAAAATTATTTTCATCTCAATGAACCAAATTTTACTTACTAACATCAACTGTGTCTCTAGGATTTTTGAAATTCCACTCATAAAAGCGTTAAAATTAAGTTTTATGTAAATTTGCAAATTCTCCTAGGAGGTGGGTAAAAGACGTTGAAAAGTTCAATAAAATTTTTATATATCTAAAATTATTAAAAATTACTCCAATGAATTAAATTGAACTTATTTAGGTATTATGTATCAATTGTGACCTAAAATAAATTTAAATAAAATAAATAATTATTTAAATTAAAATTCGGTTTTTAAATAGTAACCTAGTGTTTTCACTATTCATCAAAAATTGAAAGTTTTTAGAAAAATACCAAAATTTCACCCTAGTCTAATTTCAATATTCCGAATCCAAAAATGAAGTCAATTTTGAAAAATAAAATTTACAAAATTTCAAAAAGTTTGTATTACTATTCATAACGGCTAGTTATAGTAGTATTTTAATAGCATATAGTTGTTTAGTGAAACTCGATATTGCGTGCGATGCAAGCTATCGAGGAAGGTCATGATTGTGTGTAAAGCAAGCCAAGATAGTGTTGTGTGTAGTGAAAGATTCCTTTGATGATTTATATAACATAAAAACAAAGTATTTCTCATAAAAGTCTCGGGTGTTACATTCTACCCCCCTTAAAATGAATTTCTCCCTCGAAATTCGTCACTTGTAACAAACAGATGAGGATACCTATCCCTCATCACATCCTCAAGCTCCCATGTAGCTTCTTCTAATTGGTAGTTCCTCCATAAAACTTTCACCGAGCGAGTGGTCTTGTTTCGTAGGACTTTTTCACTATGATCGAGAATCTCTTTTGGCTGTTCTTCATAAGAAAGATCTTGCTCCAGCGGTATGACTTCTGAGCTGAGTACATGTGAAGGATCAGGTATGTACTTTCTTAGGAGAGATACATGGAACACATTGTGAACTTGAGATATATTTTGTGGAAGCGTCAATCGGTAAGCTACCTTCCCAACACGATCCAGTATTTCGAAAGGACCGATATACCTGGGGATCAACATTCCCTTCTTCCCAAATCTCATTACTCTCTTCCAAGTAGATATTTGTAAGAACACTTTATCACCCACTTCAAACTCTAAGTCTTTTCTTCAGTTGTCGGCATAACTTTTTTGTCAACTCTGAGTTTCTCTTATGTGTTGTTGAATAGATCTGACCTTTTCTGCCATCTCATCAACAAGATCATGTCCTAATAGCTTTCTTTCCCCAACTTCATCCCAGCAAGTTGGAGTCCTACATTTATTTCCATAGAGATCTTCATAAAGAGCCATCTGAATACTGGAGTGAAAGCTATTATTATAAGAAAATTACACCAGAGTTAGGTTTTGATCCCAACCAACTTAGAAATCCATAGAGAAATCTCTCAACATATCTTTGGGAGTTTGAATTGTCCTCTCAGATAGACCATATGTCTAAGGATGATAAGCAGTGCTGAAACTCAACTCTGTATCCAGAGTATGATAAAGACTTCACCAGAACTTTGAGGTAAACCTTGGATCCCGATCAGATATAATAGAAAGTGGTACTCCATGTAATCTTACCACTTCCTTTACATATATCCTGGCATGATGATCCAGAGAGAAATCCTCTCTAATAGAAATGAAGTGTGCAGACTTTGTAAGATGATCAACTATGACCCAGATAGCATTATTACCTTTGTATGTTTTAGGAAGTCCAGTGACAAAGTCCATAGTGATGTTTTCCCTTTTCCATTCTGGTATGGTTAATGGTTGTAACGTCCCCTTAGACTTCTGTCTCTCAGCTTTAACTTGCTGACAAACCAAGCATCAAGAGACATAATCAGCAACATCTCTTTTCATGTCATCCCACCAGAAGTACTCTTTCAGGTCCCTATACATCTTCATGCTTCCAGGATGAATAGAGAATGAAGAACTATGAGCCTCATCCAGCAGCTCCTTCTTTCATTCGGGGATGGGAGGAACACAAACCCGATTCCTGAACTTTATTATCCCATCACAATCAAGGTTGAATTCAGGAACATTTCTCACCATCTTTTGTAACTCTACATCTTCTTTCTATGCCTCTTTAATCTTCACCTGTATAGATGGTTGAACATTCATTTGAGAAAGATAAGATTTTTCCCCTTCCATTATAATTCCATGATCCATCCTTTGTGAATCCATAAATATTGGATCTTTTGTGATCCTCATCATGGATAAACTGGCATGGTCTTGTTGACTTAATGCATATGCCACCTTGTTTGCTTTCCCAGGGTGGTAATGGATTGAGCAGTCATAATACTTAATCAGCTCCAACCATCTTCTTGGGAGCATATTCAGCTCCTTTTGTATGAAAATATACTTTAAACTTTTATGATTAGTATAAATATCACACCTTTCTCCATAAAGATAATGCCTCCAAATATTTAATGCAAGTATTACCGCAACTAACTCCAAATCATGATTTGGGTAATTTTTCTCATAGATTTTCAACTGTCGTGAGGCATAAGCTATCACCATATCATTTTTCATAATAACACACCCCAATCCCTTCTTGGATGAATCACTGTAGATCACAAACCTTTCTCCACTACAAGGCAGTGTGAGCACAGGTGCACTGGATAACCTTCTTTTCAACTCCTTGAAACTCTCTTCACATTCCTCCATGCAAACAAACTTAAATCCTTTCCGAGTAAACTTGGTGAGTGGATTAGATAATCCTGAGAAATATTTCACAAAACGTCGATAATATCCAGCCAAACCAAGAAAACTTCGGATCTCAATTACTGTTGTTGGTCTTGACTATCTTTCGATAACCTCTGTTTTTGCTGGATCCACAGATATCCCCTCTTTTGAGATTATGTAACCCAAAAATGAAACTTTTTGCAGCCAAAATTCACACTTGGTAAATTTGGCATAAAGCTTCTCCTTTCTGAGGGTCTTCAATATAATTCTCAACTGATCTTCATGTTCTTCCTTGCCATTTTTATAGACAATAATATCGTCTATAAAGACTACCAAAAACTGATCAAGATAGTCTCTAAATACTCTATTCATTAGATCCATGAACATAGCAGGGGCATTAGTAAGACCAAATGGAATCACTATAAATTCATAGTGTCCATACCTTGTACAGAAAGTCGTCTTTGGTATATCCTCCCTTTTAACCCTTAATTGATGATACCCTGAATGAAGATCAATCTTGAAAAATTATTGAGCTCCGCGTAGTTGGTCAAATAATTCATCAATGCATGGGAGAGGAAATTTTTTCTTGATGGTGATCTTGTTATGTTCTCGATAATCAATGCAGATTCTCATTGATCCATATTTCTTCTTAACAAACAGAACAGGTGCTCCCCATGGTGACGCACTAGGGCATATGAATCCCTTATCAAGATTCTCTTAGAGTTGCTTCTTTAATTCCTGCAACTCAATTGGGGCCATTCTATAAGGTGTCTTTGAAATAGGCAAAGAACCCGGTACGAGTTCTATTGAAAACTCAACTTCACGATTTGGTGGAAGACCCGGTAATTCCTCCAGAAAGACATCATCAAACTCTCGTACAATGGGAATATTCTTAATCGTGAGTTTCTCACCAACCATTTGAGATAAATAACCCTCATTTAGTGGAATCAAGACCCATAAGATGGAAGAAATTTCCACTGGAAGGTTATGTTCATCCTTGCATCGATAGACGATCATAGATTGATCTGGAATATGAAATGTGACTTCCCTTATTTGGAAATTAATATGATCTCCATATAAAGAAATCCAATCCATGCCAAGAATCACATCAAATTCCACTATAGGAAGGATCACATGATTTGCAGGAAGCACTTTCCCACAAAATTCAATCAGAGAAGAATTATAAATTTTGATGTGACTGTTGTGCCATTAGGGGTTGTCACAGCTAACTCAAAATCTAATTTTTGAGGTAATACGGTGATACCCTTAGAAAATTCTTCAGAAATAATAGAGTGGTTGGATCTAGAATCAAATAAAAAAATTTCTACTTTAGAGTGGATGGTAAGTGTACCTTTCACCACTTCGTTATCGTACTCCTAATCACAGATAGAAATTGCATGTGACTTTCCTTTGTATTTAGCCTTATGAGTTTGATGACGTCGACCATCATCATCAACCCTTGGATTATGGAATTGATTGGCATAATTCCCCATATCCTTCCACTTGTAACATTGAAGTGTAGGAGGTGCACTCTTTGTAGCCTTTTCTTTGTTCGCATCACTAGACATCTTCTTTCCATCATTGAGGCATTCAAATGCTCGATGACCTTCCTTTCCACATTTGAAACATTTACTTGTCCCTTTAAGACAACTCCCTCCATGTTTCTTTCCACACTTTGAGCATAAGGGAAAACTCATCTTCTTTTCAGTGTGCTCTTTATATTTTCCTTTGAATTACATTTTCCTTTTCATATCAAACCCATACGACTGATGGGTTACTCCAATCTCCATCTCAACTTTTAGAGCACATCGAACGATTTCCTCGTAGCTATTGAAGTCCCTTATGTCTGACACCCTTCAAAGACTTGGTTTTAAGCCACTAAAGAATCGATCAATCTTACTCTCAGGTTGGATAATAATACTAGAAGTATACCTTGCAAGTCCTGTAAAATTTGCTTCATAGGTACCAACAGATTCATCATCCTTTTTCTTTAGTTCAAGAATCTCCTTCTCCATCTTTGTTCGAATAATACGAGGGATGTACTTATTGAAAAATAAGTTCTTGAACTCGTCCCATTCCATGGACTCAATTTCATATCTTTCCCTCTTATTATTGATAAGATTCCACCATTGATCAGCATCACCTTTCAAATGATACACTGCTAAGATGGATTTATCATGTTCAGAACATTGAAGAACTAAAAATATCTTTTCCGTAGTACTAATCCATTGTTTAGAAACTAATGGATCAGTAGACCCGCTGAATGAAGGTGGACACTGCCTCATAAAGGATTAAATAGAATGTTGCTCCTTCATTTGCACATTTGGAAGTCCTGCATGATTTATATCTTGACAAAGTTGTGTGAGCATGGAAACAAGATTTTGCATTCCAGTTCCCATAACTTTTGGTTTCTCAGGGGGACAATCATTGCATTTCCCATCGCATTTCGCATTAACAAGGTTTCTTCGGTATCCAGCCATTGACTAAAACCAAGAAGAATAGTGTGAGCAACACTAATTATAATAGGAAAACCACATAAGAATAAAATTTCACACTTAAGGTCTTATCCTAGGTTATTCATGGCCATTTATAAAACACTATGATTTTGTTTTATGCTTAGACTTATCCTTAGGATTATTACTAAGGCTTTCACATCCTAGTTTGCAAAGGATGACTATACCTTTCCTCTGATACCAACCATAATAACCCATACTTTACATACATGGTTATTACTTCAAAATTAATGCATACTTATTACAACATATAACAAAACCATGAAAGGAACGTATAGGTATAGTGTATTTAGAAACTGGGAAACATAAACAACTGGTTCATAAAGCATCTACATTAACTCCCATTTATTTCATCATATCTAGAGTCCCGTTTGGAATATCCTACATAATAACCTTCTTCCGGACCTGGGGAAAGAAAACATACAAAAGGGTGAGCTCAAATGCTCAGAAAGGGTAAACAAAAGAAATATCAATCACATCATATTCATATGAACATAACATTTTGGAAATCTTACCCTACAAAAGGGATCATAATTTCATAACATGGGATAAATCATGGCAGTGAAATATAATCACAATAATAATAACATAAAACATGAATCTTTTTCGCATACACACATAATCATAGAGAATCATTTATTATTAGTCAAGACTCATTTCCAAGACTATCTTAGTGGACAAAGTCCATTTCTGAACCGAGTTCACTCCTCGTTTCAGTCCTGTTTCACTGAACCGTTTTAACCTGCCATTCTAGCCATGTCTATCTCATGAGATATAAAATATTTACCCAATGCATTAGAGGGAGATATAGGTCCCACCCATCTCATAATGATACCATTCTTATGTGTTCCACAAAATCATAAACCATACATCATAGCATAACCCATGTAATAAAAATGGGATTCTTAAACATTGTGACATCATAAAACAATTCATATAAGATAAAGGAATTCATAAAAATAATTCCACCACAACATAATCAAATCAATGTAATAATATGGATAGAAACAAAACCCTTTATTATCTTAGATGGAAAATAATTTTGATAAAACACTTGATCTCTATTCTTGAGGAAAATATCCTTTCTACTTCAAAAAAAAATTTCCTTCCTTAACATGTCATACAATTTTAAACTAAAAGAAGTTTATTAAAAATAAACATGAAAACTTGTAAAGGATGATTCTAGGAAATAATGTTTTAAAAATCCATTCATGCCGTATAAGTTAAAAAAAACATTATTCTCGTACTTTGGCCGGAAAAGTCAAAAAGTACCTCGTACGAAAAATGACAAAAGATTCCTTTTATATCTTTTACTAAAAACTCACCGAAGGGTAAAATTGGATTTAAAAAAAATTATGTTGATGGAAATAATATTACATATTGAGGAAAAATTTATGTAGATGATATATATTCCCTAGTAAATTCTGAAGTGTAAACAATCTCGGATAAAAATGAGATTGTGAGATTTTCCCTAACCTTAGGTGTGATTTGCTTCGTATGTGTCTGAACCTCCTGTATAATGATTTAAATAATGTCATTGAATTATTAAATAATCATACTAATTGTTATGATATCATATATGGTCATATTCTTAGCTTCTTATTAGTAATATTTCATTGTTACTTGTTATTCGGGTGTTTATTGCTTTTCGTTCTTATGCGTGTTTTGTCGAATAAATTCTTATTCTTCTTTTAGGTTATAGATACCTCATCTTCAGAATTATATGAGTGTAATATATATCCTATTTATTCATTCAATTTATTTAGATAATCATTATGCAATGAAGATCATGTAGAATGAGTCGCATCACATCGTGGAGACGGTAGGCCCTACGTAAGCACGAGCGATGATATCGTTCCCATGATCATGGAATTGTATTGGAGTGTATGTATACTATTTCAGAATCAATATCACTTTACAATAATCATATATAGTTATTATTTACACCATTATACCCATCCAAGTAAGGTGGTGGTGGAAAATAGATTACACCACGGTGTGGAGACGGTATTCCGTACGTACGCACGCGCGGTGATTTCGTTTTCCATAGGATGGATAGATGGTGAAATAGGGGTTTTCCATACTTATAATAACATATCAGTATATTAGTGATACTGAGGTTATTAATTCATAATGAAAAAACTAAAGAAGAATAATTGGATGAATAAATAAATTTGAAAGAATTAGTAACGGACATTACATCTTCTTTGAAGCGCTTCTTTGAGACCTCCTTTTAGGGAACTAAAATTGGTCTTTGAAGAAGACCAGGACCTCTAGGATGTTTCTAGGGAAGTGGAGAGGAGAAATGGGCAGGGTCTGGATGATCTTGAAGGCTCAATGTGGTGTGAGGAAGAGGGGGAGGAGGTGCCCTTTATAAGGGAGGAGAGGGGCACCTTTGGAAAAACTAAAAATATTATTTTATTATAAAGTCATATTCGGTTTTAAATAGCTCCAAATTGATTTATTTCTAAGCTAAGGTGGGTATGGGTATAAATCCTCTCATCCAATAGAATTTAGACAATTTTAGGTTCCTATTTTGACCTTATCATTTAGATTTAACTTTAAGTTAAATAATTTTACTTTTACCGTGTCTTCTTGTGTTCTTACACTATAAGGTTAATAAACTTACTATAACAAGCCAAACGAACCCCAAGATGTTTATTATTAATATATATAACCTTATCTAAGTCATTTGGCCGAACCTTATATTTTTAGGAATAAAATAACAATTAATAATCTAATATTTGTTTTAAAAACTATTTTATGTCCATTTTGATACTATTTGGTAATTGATTTTTGTGAAAATCATAACATAAAGATTAGTTCCAACAAAGTGAATGTAATATTAACATACAAAATTATTGGAATTTATAAAAAGTCTCAAATTACATTTATTTGGGTATTTATAACATCAATTATGTCAATATTTCATTAATAAGATAATTACTGCATCATCATTGTGTCATAAATAAATTAAATTATTTGATGTCTAAAAATTAAAAATAAAATATCATTATGTAGGAAATCATTTTAGATTTCTAATGAATATATATAGTCGAATTTATCTTATATATAACCCTATATTAAAAATGATTTACTTATTAAACTTTGATTTTAACTATTTTAACCCTTCTTTAAATAAATTAATAATAAATGTCCTAATCTAATCCAAGTGGGCCTAAATGGTCATATTTTATTCCTAAGGTTGTTTTTGGTCGAATTACACCTATCCAATAGAATTAGGACATGTGTTAGGGTAATAATAATAACATTTTTATCCTTAATTACCCTATTTACTTTTAATCGTGGTAAATAAAAGTAAAAAGTTACTATTCACTAAAAAATATTTTCATCTCATTGAACCACATTTTACTTACTGACATCAACTGTGTCTCTCAGATTTTTGAAATTCCACTCACATAAGCGGTAAAATTATGTTTTATGTAAATTTGCAAATTCTCCTAGGAGGTGGGTAAAAGACGGTGAAAAGTTCAATATAATTTTTATATATCTAAAATTATTATAAAATTACTCCAATGAATTACATAGAACTTATTTAGGTATTATGTATCAATTTTGACCTAAAATAAATTTAAATAAAATAAATAATTATTTAAATAAAAAGTCGGTTTTTAAATAGTAACCCAGTGTTTTCACTATTCATCAAAAATTAAAAGTTTTCAGAAAAATATCAAAATTTCACCCTAGGATAATTTCAATATTCTGAATCCAAAAATGAAGTCAATTTTGAAAAATAAAATTTACAAAATTTCAAAAAGTGGGTATTACTATTCATAACTGCTAGTTTTAATAATATTTTAATATCATATCGTTGTTTAGTGAAACTCGGTATTGTGTACGACGCAAGATATCAAGGAAGGTCGTGATTGCGTGTAAAGAAAGCCAAGCTAGTGTTGTTTGTAGTGAAAGATTCCTTTAATGATTTATATAACATAAAAAAAATATTTCTCAAAAAATTCTCAGGTGTTACATCCTTTCTCTTGGCTTACTCTTTGGAGCCTATAGCCTATGATAGGATGGAATAGAAACTTGGAAATGAGTTGTGCCCGGGAGTAGCTAACCCATGTATAGGTAAAATCCATACTTCCTCATTTATTGTAATTTTAATGGTTTTCAATTTTACAGTTGATTTGATTTCACCATTGTGTGATTCACATGCTTTGTGTTGTTACAGTTGTTGTTATTGAGGTTCTATTTCTATCGCAACCCGATGAGATGAGGGTATTCCATCTCATGCATCATATAGGAACTTGTTAGAAATCACATGTCATGAATTCTTTCCATGTTATCTAGGATTTATTAGCAATTGCATGTTTTTGTGATAGATGTTGTGTAGAATATGCTTGCTGTTGTGATAAGTACCTTTATAAAAATATCTACTTCTTGTTAGAGCATAGTTTGTGTAATTTTTTACCTAGATGAATGCCTGATTTTGGTTCTTGAGGTGTTATGGGCCCTCATGGACCGGAATTTGGTGGATCATTGGCCTGTTTACCTTGTTTATAACTTGTATAAGATCCCAATCATTGATTCGTGGGGAGTATGGGCCCTCACGGATTGGAATTTGGCACCTTAGTGCTGGTTTTCTGTGTTTTCTGGGCTTCGGAGCAGTTTCTGAGGCTACTGTCAGGAAAAACCCAGAATACACAGCATGTACTTTATTAATATATGTCGTGTATTCTATAGCTATGTCACTGATTGTGCGAGTAGGGACACTGGGTTGTGAAAAATCATGTAGGAACACACCATGTACTAGTTTAGCACGCCATATTGTATGAAATAGGTACCCCGGTGGTGTGATGAACAACACGGGTCATGTTATCTTTTCACATACACATCGTGTCATAATCGTATACACCGTGTGGTCTGATCTAGGTAACCGGCCGTGTCACGAACAACCCAGGTCGGTGTTACCCTTTCTTTTACACGTCGTGTCCTTCTGAAACATGTCGTACAGTGTCGGCCGTGTGTCAGGCCGTGTCACAAAAAAAACGGGCCAGGTAAGTCCTGTCTAGTACACGTCGTGTCTACCTTGAACATGCCATGTAGTGTTGTCTTAGAGGGGTCGTGTGGCTTAACCATGTAGAAGGAATCATGCAAGGGAGAGGATTCAAGTACACGCTATGTGTTAGGACAACATGCCATGTAGTTGGGGTGTTACACGAATAGTTTAGGTAGATGTACATGCCCATGTGAATGACCTAAGGGAACACGCCGTGTAGGGAAATAACACGCCGTGTAGACATGTTTTTCATAACATGAATGCATTATTTTCCTTGTTCCTTCTTATGCCTTCAGTTTTTTAGTCTTTGTTAATTCTGATTATCAGGTGTGCTTTTGACCTTTCAAAGCTATGGCACCGAGACATCCTCTGGTTTTCTGTTAGTTTCAGGGTAGTGATAAGATGCCAGATATTACTGATTAGGGACCTCCTGTAGATCCTCATGTTGTGACAGCCTTGGCACCAGTAGTTACACTAGTTGTAGGTGCCAATGCGTAGTTTAGGGAAGTCCTTATGAGGATGATGCAGCCCTTCCAGGGATCTCCGCCTCCTCCATCGACTATGGCAGACTTGATGCGATTTTTCCAGCAGCATCATCCTCCCACCTTCTCAGGGGAAGAAGGACCTCAGAAAGCAGAGTCATGGCTAGAATCCATGATGATGATCCTCGAGCATCTGGAGACGCATCTAGAGAGGCGGTTCAAGCTCGCTACCTATATGCTATGAGACTCTTCCAAGAGGTGGTGGGATGTGATCTCACAGGAGCGCCATTAGCAGGCTATGGCGTGGGAGGATTTTCAGGGAATCTTGTATGACTACTTCTATTTGGAGACCCTAAGGTCCGACCAAGCCCGGGAGTTCATAAGCCTAGAGTAGGGTACTCTTTTTGTCATGGAGTATTCTTCTCATTTCACCATGCTTCATCATTTCACACCCCTCTATTGCGGAGATGGTTTGTTCTTGGTAAAGAAGTTTGAGGATGGTCTAAGATGGGAGATCCACTCACAGGTGAATATCTCCAGGTTGACTTCCATCGCTTCCATAGTCAACCAAGCACTGATTTCGGAGCGCAATATGATAGATTTTGGAATTGAGAGCCTGGGCGGTTCCGCTTCCAGATTTAGTGGTTCACCAGCTGACAATAGGAAGTGTCGTAGGGAGTTTACATGCTATGATCTGAGATGGAGAGACACATCTTTAGGTAGCCAGGGGGTTTGATGCCAGTGTGGAAGGGCAGGGCATACGAGGCCACAGTGCGAGAGAGACCCAGTAGAGTGTCGATCATGCGGCAAGATGGGTTACCTTAAGTGCTTTTGTCAGTTTTTCTCACCAGCTGCTGGTGAAAGGGGTTCATCCATGACTCATCATTCTGGAACAACACCACCAGTTTCTCACCAGTCTGGGAACTGGAGTTCTTCCGGCTATTCAGGACGAGGTGGAGGTCATGGATGAGGTGGTCAGTCACCAGTCTATCAGCGGCAGCAGGGCAGATCATCTCAGAGCGGGTAGGCAGGGTCATAGTGTCGTGGAGTAGGCCAGACTTTTGCGATGGAGTAGACCTAGCAAGAGAAGGAATCTCAGACCCTCTACAGTTCGAGGTACGATCATAGTAGCCTTAGTTTTATCTTCTTCTCTTTTCGATATAGGGGCTTCCCATATCTTTATCTATGTTACTTTTGTGGAGAGCCTTGGGCTCTGTATCTTTTCTTTTACCGATACCTTGACTCTAGACACACCGTTGGGGACTAGGATGGCTAGTGTATGTCAGTGTAAGGAGTGCCCTCTAGAGGTGGCTGGGTATCAATTCTTTTGGTATATCTATATCCTATAGATGACGATCTATGATGTCATTCTCAGAATGGATTGGCTAGTTCCCTTCCGGGCAATCATCGACTATTATCGTCACAGAGTGAGTTTCATATCACTAGAGGGTGAATCTTTTCTTCATAAGGGTGAGTGGGGTGTACAGGAGAGTAGAGAAGGACCCGAGAATCATGGGCTAGGTGGAGTTACAACTCAGACTGATAGGCTTTATCTGGATGACCAGGGGACTTCACAGTTAGACCTTCCTCCAGTGGTGGATCATTTTAGGGATGTCTTTCCAGAGGACTTTTCAGATTTTCCTCCGGAGCATGAGGTAGACTTTTCTACTGATATTGTGCCAAGAGAAGCACCGGTGTCCATTCCTCCTTAAAGGATGGCTACACATAAGTTGCAGGAGCTCAAGAAGCAGTTGGAGGAGTTGCAGGTAAAGGGTTTCATCTGACCCAGTACTTCTCCTTGGGGTTCGCCTATCCTATTTGCAAAGAAGGCAGGCGACACCCTTTGTCTTTGTGTGGATTATCAGAAGCTGAACCAGTTGACGGTCAAGAACTAATATCCCTTAGCTTGGATTGATGACCTCTTTGATCAACTTCGAGGAGCCTGGGTGTTCTTGAAGATCGATTTGAGGTCTGGTTATCATCAGTTTTGCGTTATACCATCTGATATACCCCTTACGACTTTCTAGAGTAGGTATGGTCTATAAAAGTATATGGTTATGCCGATCAGTCTCATGACAGCACTTGCAGTTTCCATGGCACTGATGAAGCAAGTGTTCCATCCATACTTAGACTCTTTTGTGGTGGTCTTTGTGGATGATATCTTGGTGTACTCTCACACTCGACATGACCATGCTACCCATCTTGATATCATTTGAGTACACTGAGAGAGAATCAGTTATATTCTAAGCTCTCAATGTGCCACTTTTGGATAGATCAGATTCACTTCTTAGGGCACGTTGTCTCAGAGACGGGAGTATCTATGGATCCAGATAATGTGTGAGCAGTAGTTTCCTAGGAGCAGCCGAAGAACATCTTTGAGGTGTAGTATTTTTTTGGGGATGGATGGATATTAGAGACGCATCATACATGACTTTTCACGCTTAGCGGCACCACTTAAAGGTCTGACTAAGAAGGGTGTGATGTTCATATAGCCAGATTCTTGCGAGTCAGCCTTTCAGGAGCTGAAAGGGAGATTGAATTCAGCCCTGATACTAGTCTTTCTAGAGTCGGGAAAGAGCTACACTGTATTCTGTGATGCCTCAGGTATCAGGCTGGGAGCTTTGCTTTTGCAGGGAGATGGAGTCGTTGCGTACGACTCTCAGCAGTTGAGGACAAATGAGAGGAATTACCCTACGCACAACCTCGAGTTGGAAGCTATTGTTCATGCCTTAAGCTGTTGGAGACAATATCTTCTAGGAGAGCACATTGTAGTGTTTACCAACCACAAGAGTTTCAAGTACATCTTCACTCAGCATGAAATAAATGTGAGACAACATAGGTGGGTTGAGTATCTTCAGTATTTTGACTTTGATCTTGCCTATACACCTAGGAAAGGCAATGCAGTGGCTGATGCATTGAGCAAGAGGCCTCAGATACAGGCAGTTCAGAAGGCCATCAGTGAGTAGCAGGTTATTGCTCTGCTCTCTGAGATTCATTTGGAGGTGCACGATAGACAGGGGAAGACTTTCCTATCTTCTGTAGTTGTTACCTCTATGCTTCTTGAAAGAGTTCGAATGAGGCAGCTATCAGACTTTGAAGGCCTAGTCCTGCAGGAAAGTGTGTTAAGAGAGGACCCTCTTCCTAGATAGGCAGTAGGCACGGATGAGATCTTGTATTTCCAAGGACGCATATGGGTGCCAGTAGACATACATCAGGAGCTGATGTGGGACTTTCATGCCTAGGTTTGGACAGTTTGTCCTAGCATCACCAAGATTATCGTGATCTACATTGTTAGTATTGGTGGCCAGGTATGAAGAGGTATGTTGCTAGTTTTGTCATGAGGTGTTCCACTTTTCAGCAGGTTAAAGCAGAGCATCAGTGACCAGCATGTCTTTTACAGTAGTTACCCATTTCGAAGTGGAAGTGGAACGATGTCGCGATGGACATCATGACCGGTTTGCTGAGATCACCTCGAGGGAATGATGTTCTTTGGGTTGTCATCGACAGGCTTACGAAGGTTTCTCACTTCTTGTAAATCAAGGAGACCTTCAGTATTTACAAGCTGGGACTGTTGTACATCCGAGAGATTGTACGCCTACATGGAGTTCCACAATACATTGTTTCAGATAGGGATGCACGTTTAAATTCTCGGGTTTGGCAGGAGCCTTAGAAGCCTTTGGGTACACAGGTACTTTTGAGTACAACATACTATCCCCAGATAGATGGCACGACTGAGCATATGATTCAGGTGCTTGAGGATTTTCTCTGAGCATGCATTCTAGACTTTGGAGGTTCTTGGGAGAATCATATACCTCTTGTGGAGTTTTCCTACAATAATAGTTTCCAAGAAACTATTCAGATGGCACCTTATGAGGCTTTGTATGGTAGGCCATGCTGATCACCCTTATGTTGGCTGGAGGCAAGAGAGGGAGCTTTGTTGGGACCTCGTCTTATTCAGGAGACCACTGAGCAGATAGATTTGATTCGAAAGAGGAAGGATATTGCACAGTCTCGATAGAAGTCTTATTCTAATCAATGGAGAAAACCTCTAACGTTCGAGGTCGGGGATCATGTTTTCCTGAGTGTCACACCGAGGTTGGGACACAAGAGGATTTAGAGACAGGGTAATATTTCACCAAGCTATGTTGGGCTGTTTGAGGTGTTGGAGAGAGTTGTGCCAGTTTCCTATTGGTTGCAGTTACCTCAGAGGTACTGGGCTATGCACGACATCTTCCACGTTTCTCAGCTTCGACGTTACTTTTCAGACCTGTTACATGTCTTTCAACCTGAGGAGCTTGATCTCGAAGAGGATGCATCATTTTAGGAGCATCCTATTCGGATTTTTGATTTCGGTACAATGGTTCTGCATGGCTGGTATGTTCCTTTGGTACGGGTGCTACGGCAGCATGGGAGAGTATAAGACGAGACTTGGGAGAGGGAGGCCTATATATGATCGCAGTGGCCAGAGTTGTTCAGGGTTTCTTCTTCTGCACCACGCTAGGAAATTGGGGACAAATTTCTTTAAGGGGGATGTTTGTAAGAACCCAAACCTTCCTCTCAGGAATGTTTTTCCTTTTTCTAGAGTTTTTAAGAAAATAGGAGTTTCTGGAAATTTTTGGAGTACACGCCATGTACTTTGATACCGCTCGAGGCCGTGTGCTGGCTGTGTCATGGCCACACACACAGCCATGTAGGGGTGACATGGAGGCTGCTTAAAGTAGAGTATGGAAAAGCCTAGTACATGTCATGTACTCCAAAAGTACACGCCATGTACATTATTTTTTTTCATTAAATGGATTG
This sequence comes from Viscum album, assembly GCA_963277665.1. Taxonomy (NCBI): domain Eukaryota; kingdom Viridiplantae; phylum Streptophyta; class Magnoliopsida; order Santalales; family Viscaceae; genus Viscum; species Viscum album. The sequence goes on from OY728133.1 coordinate 1,548,313,948, forward strand.
GGGTTGCGTCTAATCTCCATAATGGTCTTCTTCTCTAGCTTCTTCAACAGAGAGCGTCTCGTATGGCCACGAATCTCCTCTGAGCCCCCGAGCCTCTGTCTCTTCTCCAAATCGACCGTCGTCGATTTCATTGGAACCGCAGCTGTAGTATCTTCCTTATCCTATAACTTCATTTTCCAGTTCCTCTTCTTTCTCTAGTTATCACGGGTTGATCATTTTTGAAATTTTCTTAGATCTATGGAGTTCCAAGGAGATTCAAGATTCGAGGTTCGAGTATATCAATCTATTAATGTCGAGGTAGGTGGTTTGTGCCTTTCTGTAGAAACTCTTTGAGTTTTCTGTGCAAATTCCACCAATACCCCTGAATGAGGTATTGTGTGTTTCCTGTTTGGCCCTTTTTGTTTTCCTTCTTTGATTATATGCCTGAGTAGAGGAAATTTCTTGTGAATAGGGTGATTTACTGTGCTTTGGATTTTTTCCCATGCATGTTTTTCCTGTTAGCCTATTGCCAGTTCCATGCCTAGTTTGTAGGATGGTGTGACTGTTCTTCCATGCTGAGATGCTGTAGAATTCTAGCCAAGTATTTCTTCAGGATACTTTGGCAGTTACGTGATGCGATACTTGTTGACTTTACACAGGGCTGAGAGAACCTAGTGTAGCAGACCATAGGGATAATGGACGTAAGGGATTCTCCAGAGTGTCTTTAAATTATGATGCGAGACCATAGGGGGAATTGACGTTGAGTGATTCCTTAGAGTGTTTGTAGTTCCTCGACGTGGGCTACAAGGGTAATGAGTCATTGAGTGCTACCCCATAGCTCCTTAGTATGATATGATACTATAGGGGGAATTGATGGTGATTGATTCCCCAGAGAGTCTATTATTTCTTAGCTGAATCAGAGGGGTGTGACTGTGTGTGCCTCCCAAAGGGTTGCGAGTACTTATAGGTTGAACCATAGGGGTTAGGCTATGAGAACTACCCATAGGTTACCTATTTGTTGTACTTTATTGGGTGGATGATTTCTTGTTTGTAAATTATATTCTAGAACTATGGATTGTTTGCTGCTGATTACTTCATGTTATTTTTCACTGTTTACTACATTTTTTACCAACCATATATTCACTGACTGTTAGGTATAGATCTTTGGGTGGTAGCCTACTGGGATTTTGTCTCACACCCTATTTGGGTTATGATTTTGGGGCCAAGAAGATTATATTGTTTTAGATATAGATAAGGGTAAGCGCCCTTCTACTTCAGGTTCTTGATTACACTTGAGATGGAGAGCATGTGACCAATCCGAGGCATGCGATGCTGAGAAGTTGTCTTATCTGTTTTTCTTTTGTACTTTGGTTTAGTACTATATTTAGTATTGTGACTTGTTTGGATAATTTCCTAGACATATATGTATCATGTATCATTTCTATATATATCTGCTCCTTATGTTTATTATATTTAGTCTTCAACTGATCACTTGTGTATGGATTGTTTACTACTCCCGTTATTTATTATTATTTATCTTTTCTGTTGTGTACTCTGTCAATGAAGGCATAGTTTCCCACTATCACACCAAAGGCCCTTGCAGCTAGTCGACAACATCTAGCATTTGGGGAAATGCGCTTGAGGCCATGTGACCAACCGGGTACGAGGCTTCTCTGGGTGTCTTCCGGAACAGGGGCGTGACATTAGCTATGTGAAAACGATTGAGTGTGTACATGTTGTGGTTGTATATGATTACAATATTTATTGTGGAAAATGTTTAGTCAGTTGTGTTCACAATATTGGGCATGAACATGATTTGGTTAGTTATGTCCACAATATTGAGTGAGGACAGAATGTGGAAAAATATGTTTACAATGCCATGAATTGATATGCCTATGTTTTATTTTTTATGTTATATTCATATTATTATGATCTATATATCATGTTTTTTATCTCACACTCAAATTCTATGTTACTTGTTTGTTTATTTTAGATTATATGTATTTTTAATAAGAGTTATGGTTAAATATTATTTTTACATGTTCTTTTATTAATATATATCTCCCACGATCATGTTTTTACACATGATTATAATCTGAACCTTGATGACATGTTGATACATTTTTAGGTATTGAGTATTTGACATCACTAAATACGTATGCCTCCCATCCCAGGGTTACGATGATAAGTATAACCTACAAGTAGTCTAGAAGGGGTATATTTTGGTTTAGTTGAGGAGAAGTGTTCAAAATTATTGTAAAATAATTTTCTTATGTTTCTATTATTCAAATACACTAAATATTTGGTTCATGGGAATATGTGATTATTGTGAGATGAAATTTTTTTCTTATTTAAATGATGTATGATAAACATAGGTTTATCTGGGTTATCTCACTTTCCATAAATGATAATGTATAAAGTATGTTTTTTATCACTAGACTTAGGAGTGTGTGTCTAGTTGTGCTCAAGTATCTTATAAAATTATTGGTGAGATTTCATAGACTATGATTTATAGAGAATATATAATGTAATTATTTGTTAAAATTATTTCGTAGTTATAAGATTCAAAAAATGGTAAACCATTTATAAGAACATTTAATGATATTAAATGAACTTAAAGTCTCTTAACCTATAAGTCCAACACCTCTAACATAATTACAATAATGCAAGATTTATAAAAGAACATTAAAATTACATTAATTTCAAGAAAGGTAATAAATAAGTAAACTATTTAATATAAAATTGTTTTATTTTAACCATTCTCTAAATCAATTTTAGAATTCAGTCAATAAATAATAGAGGTAGTGAAATCAATTCATAGTTGGATTAGGAAAAATGTTAAATAAGGCCTAAATTAGAATCAATTCCTTCAAAGACACGCTCAATATCATCATATTTAGAGGACATTTATGTGATCTAATCAACCTATCTTACTAACATGTAATTATAATCAACCTTATTTTTAACCCCCAAAAACTAGTATGAAAAAAATATTAGAAGAATTTCTACTAAAATATTTTCAATAAAATGGTCCAAAATTAGACCATCATAAAACTTCTCTAATTAGAAATATTTTAACCCAAATACAAAGATAAATCAAGTATAATTTATAATGTAATTATTAGAGTGATTATTTAGTACACTATTTGGAATCACAAAGAAAATTCTAAGAGAATAAACTAAAGTGGTTTCTTTATATTGGGGCATGAAATTGGAAAAAGTATTGAATAAAAACCAAGAAACTCATGAAGTCAAACATGATAATAATAAAAAACATAAAAATATGGATAATAAAAAATCACATTGATTGAATGAAAATTGTAATTCATTGAATAAATTGAATGTTAATCCATACAATTTCCCTTATATATCCATAGAGTAGTTGAGTTAATTAATGGTTTATGTAAAATATAGTGAATTCTTAGATATTTTAAAACAGATGAAAATAAACATATGATTTTTAAATTGTATTTTACAAAATTAAACATATTAAATGTTATTAAAAGAAAAATAAAAAATAAATGATGTGATGTAAATGAAGAATAAATTGTATCTACTTATGTGTATTTTATAAGTTATGAATAGTTTAAATAAGGCCAATAAGAGTTAAACTTCAATTAATAACATATATCATTGAAATGAACATGGTATATTGAATAATTTAATCTTATAAATTTTGGGAAGTTTATTTTATTCTATTTTATTTTAAGTTTTACATATAAAAGAAAAACATCAAGTTCACATATTTCATAAAAGTTGCTTTTTACATTAGAAAATTATTTCATTGTTGTGATATAAGAAATTCCAAAATTCATAGTTAGAGTTGAACATGTATAATTGTCTTACATAGATGTAATAAATTAAATATAATATTATTTAATATTTTGTTGATAAATGTTCCCATATATTTTTCATAGAGATACCATACTTTATTCTAAAATAATTAAGTATTGTGATAGAAATCATTGATTAAATGGAGGAATAAATATTTCAACCCAGAAACATTAAAGATGAATATTGAATTAATCCAAAAGGGTTTCAAAATTATTAAGTTAGTCTTAAATGATACCATTCATTTCAATTATAAAAATAACACATATCAATTTAAATGAACTTCCAAATGCATTGTGATAAATATACTTCGGGGAGTTTAGTTATTTAATAGTTTATATAAATATAGAATTAAAAATTTAATATGATTTTTAATAATTATTTCTTCAAAGATTAGAGAAAATGTAGATATCTTAGATCATTTTTTACGTTATTAGAACATTCAACAAACATAAACTAAAACTATAACAAATGATCCAACCAATAAAAAATGTTTATATAAGATTAATACTATTAATAAATGAAATCTTGGTAAAGGGGGTGATTAAATTATATTAATTTGTAATTATTTACTTAATATAAAATAATGAAAGTACTATACTATTATAAATTGTATGGGATAAAGTAAGCTTGTCCATATTCAATAATAATAATGATGAATTGATTTCGTCTCTTGATTATTTATGTTAGGGAGTATGTTTTGACCATTTAAAGTTAAATTATATAAAAATATAAGATCAATTTTAATAAAAATTCATTGTTAAAATTTCATAATGACCAAGATGACATAGATATTATTTTTCTCTATATGGAAATTTGGGATATAATAAAATTCATGTTGACCCAATAACCAAATAAAATGTGAATTTGGGTAAGTTGGAGGTGATAAATAGTGATAACAAGAAGTAATAGATATCAGATTATAGGATATTTGAGGATGGTTTTCTATAAAATAAAAAAAATCCTGAGTGCTTAACTGAGGAACAAATTATTCCTTTGGATTCCTGAATTTTAGGTGTTACAATTTCTAGATGTTATACAATTAGAAGATGAAATTTTGATATTGAGGAGTTATTAATTCAAAATATTACGACACTATTGAAATATTGAATATTGATCCATATGAATGGTTTATATAGTAATTTAGATAATTATTTACTATTGTTTAAAAGAAAAATACATCACAATGATTACAATGTAAACTATGATTCTGATTAAGATTCAATATAGGACAACATTCCACAGGTTTCTAATGTTGTGCTTCCCTAGACCCATGCTCCATGAATCTAGTGTGAATAATCACATTCTGTACACACCATCTTGTAAATGAATCAAAACATCCTAATTTTATCCTATAGTAATTATAATATCACTAAGAAATATTGAGTCACTTAAATTTCAATGACTTTTTGGTTTTGAGTTATAGCGAGTTAGGAAAAAACTATTAAATTACAAATCCCGTATCTTTCTTATCAAATGGAAATTTTCTCTGCTAGATAAGAAACTAAATAATCTATCTTAAGTATTTATAATCTCCCACAAAATATTTCCACAAATGATACTCTTCTAGACATATCATATGTAATTATTTTTATTATGACTTGCGAAAATTGAAAAATAATAAGGGTAATATCAAAATCTCTATATGTGAAAACAAAAATCAAAATATATCACAACATAAACAAGGAATTAGTAATAATAATGGAAACTAATGATAATCAAATAATTCTATATAATTGATCAAATCCATCCAACATTACGATTTTTATTAAGGGAGACAAAGAAAAGCATTACAAACAAGTGGCCCTACCTTGGGGGGATGAAAGTACTGTATCCCAAGGGCATCACCCCATATAAGGCTCACCCCCTCTGGTTTAAACTGAGAAACATTAGAAAGGTAGCAAACCGAGAAACCTGGAGATGCAAGAGAGGCTAGATAGTTCGCCACTTTGTTCCCCTCTCTCCATATATGTGTGACTCTCACATTGTTGTTGAGTAGAAGCTTGAAAGTCTTCATGGTATAGGAGATGGACCAGGGAATGGTTCCTTTACCATTTAAGGCATCATGTATAATCTTGGAGTAAGTTTCCACCTCATTAATAAAAATATTCCTCTCCTTGCAAATGGTAAGGCCAGTGAGAACCGTGTTAGCCTCCGCCCGAATTGGAGTGCCACTCCCATAATAAACTGAGAAAGCCACCACCACTCTCCCCTGACAATCCCAAACAACCCCTCCGCCGTGCATCACACCCATCCCACAAGAGCCATCTGTGTTGAGTTTGAGGCCATCCCTAGGAGGTATCCACCAGATCCATCTCCCCATTAGACTAGCAGCATTCTGTGAACCTGCACTCCTCAAACCATAGAGTGCAAAAAGGGACGGTACCTCCTTCCTGATGCTTTCCAGACCGACCAAATCATACAAGAGGCACCTGGTTCTAGCCACAACCGACCTGCCTGAGGAAGGGATCCCCTCGAACCGGGCATGATTCCTTTCCTGCTATAAAACCCATCATCCCGCAATGAAAATGACACGCCTCTCCGCCGAGTCTGTTCCTGTGCTAATGGACCCCTGGACCCAATTCCCCATGAAGAGATCGATGTTAACAGATAGATTGCCATACTCCATGATAATTCCAAAGGAACTCCAAATATGACGATACCATTCACCCTTGAAGAAGATTTGACTCAAGCTCTCTTCGTTTTTGAACACGCAGTATTGGTAACAGGAAGCCATGATGATTCCCAAACACTTAATGTTATCGTCAAAATGAAGGGAATTGTTATGAAGCCTCCAGGAGAGGAAACTAAGTATAATGGGTATGCTGTTGCCCCATACCAGATCAATCTATCCATCATGTTTCCCCTAAGAACAGTTCAATCTCCAGAACTCCTTCGAACTGAAAACCCTCGAGGATGAAGGAGTGTAAATGCACTTGTCCTGCTCAGAGCTCATGCTAATCGAGTCATAAAACTCTTGATGGTTTGCATCGAACAATGATCTGAAGAAGTGAGGGTATAAGCTCACCTCCCAAAACGATATGGTAGGGGTTGGGCACCCTGGGTACCCCAGCACAGAGCCCGACCAATTAATATGCAATAAGGAAATAAGGCCCTCCCAGATGATCCATTAGGAGAACGGGAGAAGCTTCGGTATGATATTGCTCACCGAAGTCCATAAGGGCGACCCATTAGCCGAGGCACATGAACCACCAGCCTTGTATCGCTGTAGCATGAGAATCCCCCAGATGGTATAATCCTCAATGATTTCCCATGCAAGCTTCGCCCGCATGGAGTGAATAGTGCCTTCCAGACTCCTGACATTAATCCCTCCTTCGCTACTAGGTCGCGCCATCCTACGCCACGACACCCATTGCCTCTTCCCTTCAGCCGCTGTATCCCATATGAATCACACAAAAAATCTATCAATGGACCCGATCACCCCATGTGGCACACTTACAGAGGTCAAGGCATGCACTGGGATCGCTGATAGAATGCTATTTACCATCGTTATCTGCCCCCCACAGGATAGGAAGCGATTCTCCCGAACACTCTGTCGAAGTCCCTGGTTCACAGTCTACCTAGTGAAACAGTGGTACCGAAGTTTTCCATGGGAAAAGAGCCCCGTCCCATACCCAGAATACTGCCCATCCTGTCTACCCTACTCAAATTACACGAACTTGGTACATAGAAGTTACTCTTACCTTTGTTCACCATTTTCCCACTCCAGTGCCCATACTCCTCATGAATCTTGTTGAGCGCATTAAGAGACCTCCATCCCGCATTCATGATAATCACTATGTCATCCACAAACATAAGGTGTGATACCATTGGGAGGCCATACATCCTCCGATATGGCACAATGTCTCCACCGGATACGCCCCTGTTGATCAGATTGCTCAGGGAATCTTGCATGAGGATAAAGATACTCAGAGATAATGGATCCCCTTGACACAGACCTCGCACATACTTGAGGAACCCATGAGTCCTCCCCATGAACGATAATGCCATCCAAGTTGAACAAACACACCAGAACATCATATCACATACCCATTTTGAGAACCCCATTACGGCCAACACCCTATTGATAAATCCCCACTCCATATTATCGTAAGCCTTATTCATATCCAAATTAATAACCAGGTTAGAGCCATGAGATTTGGTATTCAAATCTCTCAGCAACTCTTGCGCCAATGCCACCGCTCCCTGGATCGACCTTCCCTTAACAAAACCCTGTTGCTCCGCAGATACCCACCTGGGTAGAAGGCAAGATAGCCGTCTATTTATAATACTCTCCAAGATCTTGTAAGGTACATTACAAATGCTCAGGGGCCTATAGTGTGCAAGAGAGGTGGGATCTTTGATCATCTGTATAAGCACCAGCGTAGTCGCTGTCGTGATCTGAGGGATGACACCCCTGCGGAAGAAGTCCTGGACAGCCAGAACAATATCATGCTTAACAACATCCCAAGATCCCATGTAGAAGGATCCCAGGAAACCGTCCGGACCTGCTGCACTATCGGGGTTCAGCTTCCACATGGCCTCCTGCACCTTCTCTTCCTCTGGAACCCTTTCAAGCAGCCCATTCTCCTGGTCAGTGACAATCTTCAGAATCCCCTCCCAAATTTTCACCGCCACGAAGGATACCCTCTAGCCATGTTCTCATTCGTACTAGCAAGGAGGATTTTGAAGAACGAAAAGGCCATACCCCCAAACTCCTCCCTATCCTCTGTAAATGTACCATCCACTGAGGCCAGATTGGGTTTAACTACCCTCCTCCTCTCCCTCATGCATGCATGAAAATAGGAAGTATTTTGACCCCCCTCTTTGAGACATTTAAATTTCAAGCTTTCCCTCGACTTTCATTCCTGCGAGAGCACCAAAACCGCCAAGGAGTTCTTCTCGTACAGATCCTCAAATACCTCATCATCCCACCTTTCCTCTAAACTAGCCTCCATGCCCTCAATATCTTTTTTGAGCACTTCCAATTCCTGATCACGAGAAGGGATATTCCTGGCCCACACCTGAAGTGCATACTTCAGACGCCATAGCTTGGGGTGGATAACCACCCAAGAAAAACCTAGAGAAGGTTCCTTCCATATCTTCGAGACCACATGGTGGTAGTCTGGCATCCCCGCCCACTAACTAAGAAATTGAAATGGTTCTGCTTGACCTCCTCCCTGCAAAGAGACAACAATAACGGCGAGTGATCAGAGATGCTTCATGTCAAGTGGGCAACCATCGCACTAGGGAACATCGAGATGGTGTGGACGTTTGCAATGCATCTGTCTAGTCTTCTCCAACACTGACTTTCACCCTTTCGGTTGTTACACCAGGTGAAGGGGTCACCATAGAAACCCAGATCCATAATTCCCTTTCCCACCAGGAACTGCACAAAGGACCTACTAGCCCTCCTTGGTAATTCCCCTCACCCCTTCTTCTCATCCGGATGCGCTATGATATTGATGTCCCCACCCACTACCCATGGCTGGTCCCTGGGTCGAAACCATTCAGCGCAAACCACAGCAATTCTCGCCTTTGTGCATCACAACTCCCGTAAATAAAGGATACAATCACAGAGACTCCGTCACTCATAACCCTCGTAGTGATATGCTGGCATCCCCCTGGATCAAATCCACTGAGACCTCCCTTTTCCAAAATAACCATATGTGGTTTTTTAGGAGCAGCCTGCATGTAAGCATGCATTTTAACCTTGTGTGAAAACTATTGGATTTTTTTAGAGTTCTGCTTGTGTTCCATTACCGCAACCATCTTGGCCTTGTGCTTCTTACATTCCAAGGAGATGAAATCCATTTTATCCCTCACGCTGATCCCTTGGGAGTTCCAGAGAATGATAGGAATCATGAGCAAGGACATGGACTGGCTTTGGCCCCAGGCCCCCTGGTCTTCTACGCACTGGAAGATGAATACTCTCTTATCTGTAAACTCTTCTTCATATACCTTGTACACACTCCCGGGCTTCCTAAAGACTTGGAAGGAGGAGCCTCCAGATATCCCAGGGAGGCGGATCCCACCCCTGTGATAATACCCGAGCGACACTGGACCTCTTCCTTCATAGAGCCCCTAATCCCACTAGCCCCTGGATGAGAAAAACAAACACTACCAAACAACGAGACCTTCTGCAAGGGCGGCCGCTCATCAAATGAAACGGGCCCCTCTGGACGGACCATGCGGACCCACATCTCAGAGCCTGCAAGAGGATCCTTACTGGAGGGTCTGGCCGCCAAGACCCCTAAGTCCTCCTCCTGATCGCCACTGGTACCAGGGCCCAAAGGTGCAAGGGGAATGGCCACCCTGACCTTAAGCACACTTAGAGAGAACTCAAGCAGTGCTCCATCCAAGAGCAGATTCCCTGGAAATCTAGAGAACCCGAGGGACCCCGAGAGCCGCGACCAGACACTTGGGGAGAAACCTGGAGATATGACCTGGCTAGTAGATCCCTCCTGACAAGAGAAAAAGGGAGCCATCCGCTTGCCTGAAGATCAGGATGATTGCTTGGAAGGGTACCCAAGGATGGGGAGAGAAGCCGACACCAAAGCCTTCCCTGGGTTCGGAGCCCCGTGACATATGGGTGTCCTACCCCCGAAGTCGTTACGGCGGCCTCCTAACCAACTCCTCTTGCAGTTTGGCAGAGAATAGCCCTGCAATAAACAAGAGTAATAGTACCTTGGAAACATGGGGTAAACTCTGTCCTGAACCCATTCAACGGTATTCGACACTTTCAGGGAAATATTCTCCAGGGTTGGAACAGATAGGTCCAATTCAACGCAGATCTGGGGCACTAAGGTCGCCTCCCCTCGGCTGTTACTCTGAGTCGTGCAGAGGTACCTCCCCAAGGAGTCACCAATGGCCTTCAAGAAAGCGTCGTTCTAGAAGGGTAAAGGCAAACCGGGAAGGCTAACCCAAACCGCTGCGCAAGAGCATTCCCTGCCCCTATGAACCTCCATCGACCATTGAGATAAGTTGAACCAAAACCACCGCACAGACCATGGGGCCATACACCAGGCAAGAATGAAGTCCGCCTCTAAAACCAGCCCCAAGCAGAACACATTTTGATGAATCAGAGAGACGCGCGCCTCCCCTGTAACCCTAGGTATCCACGAAGCGTTTAAATACCTGCAGAGAAGGCATCACGACGCCAAACCTCGCTACGAGCATCCATTTTAGCCCAACAATAGCTTCATTGAAAGCCACCTCAGGTGCCAATAGAGATAGGAGGGAGCCCTCCCTCGCTATAGAGTGAGAAAAAGGACCAATCTCCAAGAAGCAAGGCATCCCAGACGACTGTCCTCGCAGAACATCCCTGAAAGCCCTCGCCTGGATCCCTGGCCGGGGCAGCAAATCAGGAGGCCCCCAGGCCAGAGGAGTGTCATCCGCCAGCAGGCTGGATCTAGGCTCGAGCGCCGTCGAAGCCGGAGAGGATGAAGAAACGAGAGGCACGGTAGGCACAACGAGCGGGAAAGTTTGAAAAACGACTTGTGCGTGGGGCGCATACTGTGTGGAATCCATTTTTCAACTTATCCTTCTATAATAAAATATATAATTGATCACATGAACTTCAAAATCCATTGTTGAAAATATAAATAAAAACATGGATATTAATATCTGACCATATTCTGATTGAAAGAATAATGTTATACATCTTTATCTTTACCATACAAGCCTAAAATAAGACATTACTCTTAACACCAAGTCCATATGAAGAAATCATTTTCAACATCAAGGTTGAAACCAATATATTATTCTGAAATTTGGTAGGCATACTCCAGATAACCAAACCATTTGTATGACGAATCCAGTTGAGTAATTGAGGGGCTATATAATACCAAACCCCACCCATCACTTGTTTAAGTCCCATTTATTCACCATAGAAAATATATGAATAACAATACCATGCATAATTAATTTTTCTTAGTTTCCATAAACATTTTTATTGATATTAAAACATATGTAATGTCTACATTGTAATATCTAACTTTTTTCTATGTAAATATTTTAGATATATCTTGAAATGTTTTTGGGTTTTGATGTAATATGTTGTAAAAGTTCGAAGCCCAGTGACCCATAAATTGATATTTTAAAAATATTTAATATACTGATATCACAAGAAAGATGTTTTTAAAAAAAAACAGAATAACTCATGATTGGAATCTCGAATCGGAAATATGAGTCCATCATTGATTATAGAATGTGGGGGTTACCCTATGAATGATATAACCTTTTTTGGCAAATTATTTTTTTGAAAAGTCATCATGGGCACAAATAATGAATATATTTATTTATTAATTTATTTTAATATGGTTGATGCAATAACCTAGAACCACCTTAAAATAAATGGTTATAAAAAATAATAAGGTTAATCAAATAACATTGATATTGTCAGAGCAGATCTCAGAGAGACATTGGTGGACAATAACAGATTAGATGATCGGATCGATGCTGCATAGATCTTCAATACCAACAGATTTCATGCATCTCTCATATGATGGTAATGTCGGGCCATTCTTTGTCAATGATCGATCCAGAATTTTTGTAGGATGTTTGATTCATATGGATTCATCCCTTATATTTATCATATGTCAAACATAGATCAATTCAATGAAAAATAAATGATTCATACTTCGACCATTGATTTATTTTACAATTGAGTTTTTTTCACTGTTGATTATTTTTCTATGTTTGTCTATTTTATGAAAAAGGATCAAAGATGAAAATAACATAGGTGGATGTTTTTTCCTCATATTTATGATTTATGTATCTCTCCCCCGTTTCATCAAAAGTTTGCCATAGGAAATTTCTTTTGGTCCATAGTTATACAAATATAAGGTATTTGATCATTTCATGACAGTTCTAGGCTGCAATGGATAAATACCATAGGTTTTGATCATGATTAAATATGTGATCAAGGTGTGATGATGGTGGGAAACCAAAGGTGTATAGGATTTCTCTAATGTTATATGTTCTTCTTGATTTAATATGCAATGATGTTATGGTATGGAAACATAACGAATGATGATAGTGTTTCCCTAGAAAATCATGGCACAGTTTCCAATGACTGGTGATGGTGAGGGTCATTTGAACATTGAGATTACTTTCATTTCTAGATTGATTATAGGAATGATATATCGTGACAAATCATGAAGCAATCATAGAGTGAGAAAATTTTTGTTGTACTCAATGTGTAATACAAAGTTACACACCATTTAGGACCCCTACTATAGTTATAAAATTTTCATGAAAGAGATATAGATCACATGAAACTTGGTCCCTAATACAATCCATGTGACTATGGTTGATGGATTTCCATGTATCACAATGGATACATGAGCCCTAGTTGAGTACAGAGTCTAAGTTGTGTACTCATACACGACTTGTGTATATAGACTAATATGGGTACTTAGACATGGCCAAGTGTACTTGGGAACAACCTAAGATACATAGAAATGGGAAAAGGTACATTATAATGAACATGGGAAGATCCATATTTAGAATTACACATTGTGTACCCTATGTACACACCATGTACTTCCTTAGATGTGGCTTGAGACCTTCGTCTCTTCAGTATAGACCTACTTCAAATGAGTGTTATACCCTGGTCTTTTGGTTATAGTTTGGAATTGTATCCGTGATTTATGATTTTGATCCCCTCTATGAGTAGTTTATTGGATAGAGATCTATGAATCCCCCAATGATTGAAATGTGGGATCATCTATCATTCCTAGGAGGGGTTTGTGGTTTCAATTTGACCACCATGCACTAGGAATCGATCCCCTATATAGAATGTAGAACCAATTATTTTTTTGGTGTCCCCTAGTATCTCTAGATAAGATCCCCTAGCAGGATGATTATATTTTTTTGAGATCCAATGAACACTTATTGGGTGTGTCCTAATGATCATAACCTCTTGGATAATCATCACCAGTGATACCATAGATCGAGGAGTGTGTACTCCTAGAATGATCATTACCTAAAATCCTTGAGAATTACTCTATGTATGGTAGTATTAGTTGAGACCACTTGATTCCAGTTGTCTATTTTGATTACATATAGATATTTTTGTCTCTGGTATTTTGACATATCTTATATTGTGCTTACTACTATTGATGAATTATGCTTAGTAATTTAGGGGTGTCCTATAGGGTATCATTACACTCACCCCCACATGGGATTTTCCCACACAAGTATTGTATAATTCAGATGAAGTACCTTTTGAAATATCCCTAATTGTTCCAAGGGCCGTAAGATCATAGGTTGGGCTAGATAGATCGATGTGTATTCTAAGGTTAAAATTGACTATAGTACCCTCCTTCTAAGAAGTCTGGACTCCTTTTTAGTTTTTGGTTGGGCTTGTATTTTCCACCATTATCACTTGTAGTATATCATTATCATACTTTGATTTTGTGATTATAGATGTATTGATGAATATGTATAATTTATTTTACGTTTCAGTATTTTATGGGTTTGGAGATGTGTGTGTGTTTACAGGTACATTAGGCTACAGCCTCCCATGTGTGGGATATGCCTACTCAGCACTATTCATCATCACGTGAACTATTGGAGGTAGGATTGGGGTATTGAAACTTGACTTATCACTAAATAGGTGGTTCTCAGTGGGTTGGGTCATGATAGAGTGGTATCAAATATGCGGTTCTATCGAAGGACCCGAGCATATGTTCTAGTCTAGATGTGATATTTTTTTGGGATTTATAAAAATAATGTTAATTTTTTTTGTTCATATTTTAGGTGAGGCAATATAGTGTTGGTGTTGCAGTCAACATATCTATACACCAAGACTTTGATAACCTTTGTGTTGACTAGGTACATGTAGAAAATGGTTGTGGGGAAAACATTTCAACATGCATCATATAATAATGGGTCAGGCTTCCCAGGTCCTTCTAGAGTCATCTCCTTAGATATACTCATTGAATTTGGTGCGTCTTGTTTATTTTAGGATGCCTCCAGGAAGAAATCCATCTATAATCTCATTGCATGATCATTATGACGATCTTCTACGTGATTTGGCTTTAGTATAGTGGCATGTATTGGAGGTGGTACCTCTGAGTGGTTTGTTATTTATGCCACCACCTATAGCGTTGCAATTAGTGCTAACAGTAACAATCAAGGATGCATGTTGGTTGATTGTGCTATATAAAATTTATAGTTTGTTAGATCTTATGTTTTGGGGTGATCCAAACTAACATGTATATGAGGATTCTCTATAAGAAGTCACATATTATTACTCCTTTTGAGGATTCCTATAGGTTAGATGGAGGTCCTTGTAGTGAGTCTTCTTCATGGATTTGATGGGTGACGGTGGAGTTTGGTGATATAGTTTCACTAAACAATAGATATCTCCTAGTAATAATTTTAGGGTCTCTTTAGGGATGAGTTATCCCCAGACATGTTGTGATCAGTGTGTATCTAGGATCTGTTTAATTTACTATAGGGAAATATTACCATGGTGGAGTGTTCAACGAGATTTAGTGATATCTCATGATAATCCCGAAATATGGTAGAAGATCCATTATTCCGATCACGGATCTTCAATTAGGTATTATTATAATATATCAAGGATTCAATGATATATATATATATATATATTCCCACCTATTCTAGAGTTCTTCAGTGGGATTTAGTAGTGGAAAGATTCATGGAAGATCAAACACCAATATAAGGTGCTGGTAGTAAGCAGGTTGGAGTTCCAACCTCAATAGTAGGTAGTCAATAAAAGAAATAGGGATTAAGTCATTATGTATTATTTTGGAGTCGATCCCAAGATATATTATTTTCGGTTCAAGGCTCTCAGGATGGATCGAGTCATCCAAGGGAGAGGCGGTGCTTTTCATGTGATGGTCGGGGCCATCTCTCTTGGGATTGTCTAACCCATTGTATTGCTTATAGGAAAATAGTCAATGGAAATCCTAGATTGAGATAGAGGAAAATCCATGGAGTTCCATAGGGTAGTGGATGTGGTCAAGGAGTGGGTATAGAATTATCGGTCGATGGTGCTTTAACTTATTATAACCAGCACCCCATGGTGGTCCACACAAAGATCAAGCAGCTAGTGGCCAGGGATGTATACAAATTCAGGTAGTAGATACCTTTGACCCTTAGTCTCCAGGTATGATACAAGGTATGGTATTTTTCTTCAATAATTTATCTATAGTACTAATAGAAACAGATGTTACCCACTTATTTCTTGTTACTTCTCTAGTGCATGACATAGAGATTTTGATTGATCCCTTGGCTTGACCCTTATCCTTTGAGAATCTAAGGGGAGACGACTCAATGATCCCATACTTTTTATAGTAGTGTGATCTAAATCTTTGAGGATATGTATTCATATTGTATCTCTTTGTATCTTTGATGATGCCTTATGACGTTATCTTAGGTATGGTATGGAAATCCATAGTTCATGTGAATTTGGACAATCTCATGAAGAGGATGCAATGTATCCATAGGGAAGGATCAAGGTTTTACTTTATGGATGAGAATGAAACCCATGTATAGAAATATAATATTATATGTAAGATATTGTATTCAATTACTCCCCAGTTGGATAGTATGAATCTTGGAGTAGTGGATGCTATAGGCTATCAATTTCTCATGGATGTGAAAAAGTATGAGGATGTATTTACTAAGGATGTGCCAGCCTACCTCCATGCCGATAGATAGAATAACATAATGACTTGATCCTAGGGATGATCCCAATATCTACACCAATATATTGGATGCCTCCAATAGTGCTTCGAGAGCTAAGGGTGTAATTTGGGGACTTGCAGAGGAAGGGCATCATGAGACCGAGTGTTTCCCCATTGTATACCATGTGTTGTTCAATAAGAATGGGGATAAGAGATCGAGTTTGTGAATAGATTATATATTCTTGAACCATATGAATGTGAAGAATAAGTATCCACTTCCAAGGATTTATGTCCACTTCAATTGGTTGAGTGGGGCATGATGGTTTCAAAGATTGACCTTGGATCAGGCTATCAACAACTATGATTACAAGATATGAATGTTCCAAAGATGTAATTCCAATATGTCTAGGGTCACTATTTATATTTTTGTATTCCTTTTTGCATGATTAAATCTCTAGCACTGTTCATGGGGCTCATGAAGTGGCACTTTCAGCCTTTTATATACCAGTTTATTGTGGTCATCATAGATGATATCCTAGTGTACTCGGTGTCTATAGAGGAACAATAGAGTCGCTTTAGGTTGGTCCTATACTTAAAATGTTAACAAAAAAATAATGGGAATCTCTTAAGATGTTAGTTATGGATTCAAGAGGTCCATTTTTTGGGATATGTCATATTGGTTGATGGTGTAGTAGTGGACCTGATGATTGTGTAGGTAGTGGTAGCTCGAGAGCCACCCAAGAGTGTGAGAAAGGTGTGGAGATTTTTTTCATTGGTAGGATACTATAGGATATTTTTTCATTATTTCTCTAGGATATTGGAACATTTGACTAATTTTTTCAAGAAAATGAAGCTTTTCATGTGAACAGAGAGGTTCCAGTGGAATTTTCAAGAGCTGAGGTGGAGGTTGACGAGTGCCTGTATCTTGAAATTTCTAGTGGATCTTGTCAAGTATGTTGTGTTGTGATTCCTCGCGGAATATACTTGGTTGAGTACTAATGTAAATGTAGGATGCGATTTTATATAGGTCTTAGCAGTTGAGATTGCATGAGAAGAACTATGTGACCAACAAACTAGAGTTAGTCAGGGTAGTCTTCTCCCTAAAGATGTGGCAGAACTACCTTATGGGTCATCAGTTTATTTCTAGTATAGCCACAAGAATCTCAAGTATATCATTTCTCAGAAGGATCATAAATTGAGACATAAGTGATGGATATAATTTGTCTAGGATTATAAATTCGTGATATTACTTACTCCTAGGAAGGGGAACATGGTATTAGATATTCTTAACAGGAGATCTTGTTCTCAATTGTTGACTGAGGCCTTAGGGTAATTATCGTTATTGTAGTTTTCATTATTATAAAATGATTGTGATTCATATTTAAAGTAAATAGGTGTTATCCCACAACTTATAAAACATTTTAAGTAGGCTCGGTGTGGAGATACTGACTGTGAGACCTTATATGATTATATACCCACTAGATGTGCTCATAATGGATTTTCTAAAGTTAGGGAGTATATGATCCATTTCATAAGATGTTCTATGGTACTATTGATGTTACATGAGTTGGTGATTAGGGATACTCATGTATCCCCTTTTAAGGAATATCTAGGTGTGGAAAATTTGTACATGTACCATCGATATCAGTTCCTCTATCCAAGAATGAAGAAATATATAGAAGAGTTTGTCTCTCAAGGACCCACCTGTCAAAAAATGATGGAGGAGCACAAGGTTTTGTGATTTTATCTCAACCCCTTGAGGTTACATCATGGAATAGTTATGGGTTATATATGGAATTTATTATGGGGTTACCATGTATGTCTGGAGGACATGATGCCATCTAGGTGATCAGGGGCCAGTTTACTATGCCATCCCAATTTCTAGATATATGTGTTAAAATTTTAGTAGAGATATTTGGATTATTTATGTTTAGGATATAATATATCTTCATAAATTTCCCTAAATGATCATTTCATAATGTGATTCTCACTTCATATAATTATTGAGAATGAGGACTACACAGAGCCATCATAATTCTTTTGTGGGAAGATAGTAGAGCCCTTTGAATATTGAGGAGGGAGACTCTCAATTCCAAAAGTTATCACATTGATGTGGATTTTAGAGATTTGGTTTGGGTGGAAATATATCTTCGAGGTTCATTAGAAATTTCTAAATACTAATTAGAGTATAAGGGGTGGTGTACTGCTTAGCACTACCACAACAATTAGACTGGGTAAATGATGGAATCCACATGTCATAGATGAGGAGGTATGTGGACAACTCATTTCATGTTATCGATTGGGGAAATTTGGACATCGACAATGGAGTCACCTTTGTTGAATACCCAACATACATCAAGGATTATAATGAGAAGATATTACATGGTTGAGTGATTCCTTTAGGGAACGTCTGGTGGCATCATGAAAATATTCAAGAGAGTACCTGGGAGTGGGAGACCCAAATGCGAGCTTAGTACCAAAATTTTTTTTGTTAGTTTTTTCTATTTTCAAGACGCTAATACCTAATGTGGGTAGAATTTAATGTATAGGTTATTTTCATGTAAATATTTGAAATTTATATAGTAATATTTTTAGAGAAAGGTGATGGGATAACCTGAAATTTCGAGGCTTGTGGAACTTGGAAATGATATTTTTAAAAATATTAAATATATAAATATCATACAGATGAAGTTATCTTGAAAAGTGAAGTAAATCTAGAAGATTGACATGGATCAGAATTACAAGGCCATCATTGAGTTCAAAAATAAATGTTTTGACATAGGCATGACCTAACCATTAGTATTGTTGATATTTCATGAAATATTTTTGTGGGTGTTAATAATAAATGATTTTTTTTATTGTGGTTGAAACAGTGTCCTAGAAACCCATATATATACAAAGTAATTACATAATACTAGGGTAAGCTGTATAACTATAATATTTTGAGTGTAGACCGTGGATAGACATTGTTGGAGAACAAAATATTAGAAGATCGGAGGGATATTGCATAGATCATTTATGCCAATGGAGTTCATGGATATCTCCAAAATGGAAAATCATGATAGTTTTTTTAATTATTGACCCAAAATCCAAGTAGGATGTTTGATTTATATGAATTTATCTCATATATTTATTCCATGTCAAACGTGGATCAATTCTATAAACATGATTTGATTTTATTATCGATGATTGATTTATTTTAAAATTGATGTATTTGTTCATTGTTGATTATTCCTATTCATTTGTCTATTTTATGATAATAAATTGAGTAAAAAATTAACTATGTCCTATTTTTATTCATTATGTTTATGGTTTATTCTTCTCTCTCTCATTTCTTTACACATTCATCATAAGAAATTTATTTCGCCCATGATTTAATGAATATCAGATATTTAATTGTTGTGTGACCATTATTCCATGAAAAAATTCAACAACATGGGTGTGGTTCATGATCATGTTTCCCAACGAGGGTTAATTTGAACTTAGATCTGTGTTTCCTGATGAGATCGATGGTGGTGGTGATATATCTAGACAACACATGAAGGAAGCATCAAGTTTGAAAAAGTCCATTATATACGACGTGTAATCCCGAGTCATGCTCCATGTGGGACCACTACTATAGTGCTAGGGTTTCTATGTTAAAGATAAGGATAACATGTTGTGTAGTCCATACCTCAAGTTGTGTGACCCTTGTTGACATCTTGACATGTATCCCAAAGGATACACAGGTATGGTTCAATTATATAGGGTAATTTGTAAAATATAGAATGAACATGGCATATAGAATAAGTCTGGAACCTAGACAACTCTGGGTGTACACAAGCACAACCTAAAATACACAATCACTACCCAAGGTCACGTACATGGAAATATGAAAACGAGAGACGAAATGAGCATGTATGAATTTAGTGGTACATGTTGTGTAACCTAAGTACACACCTTGTACATCCTTGGAGAGGCTTTAGAGTCATCTATCTCGTCAGTATAGACTACGTTCAGTTGATTGTGATACCTTGATCCTTTTCTATAAGGGTTCAATGTATAATTACATCCTCACTATAGGATTTTGATACCCTCTATAGGTGAAGTATTAGATAAGGTTCATCTCATCCCACTATAGAACTGGGGTATGATCCTATATTATTCCTAATATGGATTCATGGTATCAGTGTCACTCACATGTATTAAGGAATTGATCCCCTATCTAGTATGTATATCTAGTTGGTTTTTTTGGTTCCCCTAGTAGCACTAGGTGGGTATTGGAACTCGCCAAATGAGTATAAGAAATATCAAAGGAAGAAATACCTAAACATGGGTATTACCTTTCCCATATATTCAAGGGAATGATAAAGTAACCAATACTTGTTTATTGCATTATCCTTTAAGGGACTCGTGATCATGTGACCATTTCAAGGTCACTTGAGGACTCCATGTGTATCACATAAACTACGACGAATCCAACAGATCCCCCCCTCCATCAATGAACCTTATTGATATTGATAAGGCTCTCCATAAAACCTATGGTTGTGTGGTGACAACCAAATGAGGGACCACAAACCACATGGGTTTTAATTGTAAAATGCCTAAAAACCCATGAAAATTTACTCCAAAAATAAGGAGTAATAATATCCAAATGGAGATAACCCTGGTGTTTGTAATGATCATGATTTATATCATCATTTGAAGGAATAAATTTTCTTGATGATATCCAAGTAAGATCAAAATACCCCTAAACCTTTGTCAAATAAAACAATAGAGATGAAGGGTATGAGGCATGATGTTCTTACAGTTTCTGAAGGACTTGTAGAATTCCCCCAAAAATCCTCAAGGTACCATGAGTCTATTGAAACTTTTATTCCTCATTTTGTGAATTCCCTTTGACTTTTAATACTAATTTCATAAAAACCATCAAGTATGTCCAGGAAATATGGCATGTCCCTTTTCACTTCAATAGAAAACAAATAGATTTTTTCATGAAATGCTCGTGCACCCCAACATGAGCCATATCGGTCATGTGATGAATCACCAAAAAATAGTGTATTTGTCTGTGAAATTACTCATGAAATATTTCATGACCCCCAATCTCTATCAAATAAAACAAAGAAAATAAAATAGTGAAGAGTTGGAAGGTACTCATGACCTTAAAACACGTTCAAGGCACTAATGAAGTTTGCAAAACTCTCCCATGAGACTACAAGAAAAAACCTGCATTATATCACTTAAATTCATAGAAAAGTCATCAAGAGTATCATGAATTCCTTTCAATAGGCACCTTGGATCCCGCGAAGGCCCATGGAAATGTCAACATGACAACATGGGAGTCCTTATACATGTCCACATGATCAAAAAAGTCCCCATTAATTGGATATAATCCTTTAATAGAGGCATTGATGATAGGGATTTTTGGTCACTAAAAATCCAGTGATTCCCTCAGAGCAATCCATGATAGAGAATCACAAATCCGTGTGGAGCTAGATCCCATCACTGACTCCAATCTAGACTCGTGATGAATTTGATGTTGAAAGGACCAAAAAATCAGGTTAGGGATGACTATAAAATCCCCACCCCAACATGAAAAGAGTATGTTTTTGGATAGTTGGCCTCTAGAAAATTTGAGTCTCATCCTATGGACTCTTAGGAACATGGGATAGAGAGGACTTTTTAGAGTATCTAATCTCATGACTGACAAGTCTTTCATTGGGTAATATACTGGTGAGAAACTGGAGAAATAATGTACAATACATAAGGAACTTTGTGTGATCATTCAAAGATCATGTGAAGGACTTCTTGGATGTTGTGAGAAGAACATATCACATATCCCCTAGATCATGCAAGACTCAATATAAACTAACACTGAGTAAAACCAAGGCACCCACAAGGAAAAAAGCCAAAACAAAGACGAATGGTGGAAAATTTAATCCAAAATGTGTTCACTTACCCACATGTGCTTCATGTAAACCTCACCAAAACATGATACTTCACAAAAAAAACATCCCCTAGATCTAGTGATGCTCTCCCAACACATAATTTTGGAAATACAATGCACTCCAAACATGTTAAGGAGAAGTATTGTGGCCCTCTAGGACGTGACACCATAGTCTCGCAGATGTCCCCGTGGAATTGTCGCTCAAGTCTCATGAAATACTTTGGATACATCTCTTGACTTATATAACGATGCTTGATCATATTAGTCAAGTATCATTGTTAAATCTGGGAAAGACAACCAAGCTCTCATGAAACCCTTTGTGAAAGCCAGTTCATACCCATGAAACCCTCCAAATATAACGGTCATGTGTCACTATGAACTCCAGGGATATTATCCAAGATATGTGACATTACTCGGATGATGTTGCACTGACTGCTGTTACATCCCCCATATGTGTCAACATAGGTCAAGTGATGGATTTTGAGGCAACCTAACTGGGCCATGTGATGGCTTCTAGAACAAGAAAAATTGGTCATGCAACACCCTCTAGGAATGTAGCATCAGAAACCTTAGTGTGTAATCCCCAATCTAAAGGGAAACCCTAGATTGTATGAACTGTTTAATAAGGATACCTCATTATGTAATCCTCATTTAATATGGAAGCCCTAGTGTGTAAGACCCAGTCAAAAGGGAAACCCCATACTATAATCCATGATCAATAGATAAACCTCATTGTGAATGCCCTGGTCAATAGGGTAACCTCAGTGTGTAATCCCTAATCAAAAGGGAAACCCCAGAGTGTAAGCACCATTCAGTAGGACAACCTCATTGAGTAAGACCTAATATAAAGAGAACTACTGCAACTCTGATTCCTTCCATATTTAGGATATGTAGGAAACCTATTAAAATTTCAAGCTTCATATTGATCATCCATTGAAACCCAAGAGTGTAAAACCAGATCAATAGGGAAACCCCATTGTGTAATCCAAAAGCTAAAGGGAAACCCTAGAGTATAAGACACAATCAATATGACAACCTCAGTGTGAATGCACCAATATAAAGGGAACTATGATCACTCTGATTCCTTCCATAATCAGGAAATATAGTACGCCTTCTCAAGTGTCGAGCTCTAAACCAAACACCCCAAGGACTATACAAGAACACAATCCCCATATCTATATTCTTGGATGATGAACATCTTTTCCCCATTTTTTGTCACACCGAGCATAGCTCATGTGGATTTAAGGATATGCAATAAACACCTCATTAGGCATCAAGAATCACCACTAACCAGGGAAATACCAGTATGTAAGCCTAGATGAGTGGAATTATATTAACACCCCTCATATAAGGGAATATAACTTGGGGACAGTTCGAAGGGAATGATTGAACTATGATGACTTTGATTCCTTCTATAACCTGGATACGTAGGACATATCCCTGAGACCCGAGCTCAAATATTTGGTGTCTCAGTACCCTCACCTATTCCATATCCTCATGATTCTGAACTATATGGGACTAATGAAATAAATGGTTTTTTATCCTAATAATTACCAATATATATAGGATGAATTATAATGTTGAAATCCCCCCCAAATAATATTAATCGACTCGTAACATGAAAGCAAATTCTGAAACATTTGGTCATATAGCTTCAACACATAAAACGGCAATTCACCATTAAGTAAATGGATGAAAAACCTCTGATACATATATATGGATTCACTAATGAGACCAAACTCTCCTAAGTTCATAGATGAGACCCCCTTTCATTTTTCAATGATAGAATTAACCGATGACTGATTTTTTAGGGTTATCGGTCCCTTATCGGGATTAGGAAGAGATTCACGAAGATATCATAAATAAATAAGAGAGTCCTGTAGTAGGAAACAATTCCCCCCAAAAGGTTGTGATGATTTAGACCTCCCATACTCACAACCAATGTGAGTCCCTAAGAGTTGTTGGGCATGAAAATCCAAATGTCCATCGGCCTTTGGAAAGTAGGTATGTACTCAACTGTAGATGGGGGAACCATTGGGACTTTCTAATAAACGTTCCAATGGTAGCCTGATTAGAAAAACCCATTTCACACCAAAAAATCCCACTAAACAAAAATGGTGAACAAGATATGAATCCGTCCAATCACAAAATGAGTGGTTATTATACATTGGGACATTTATTTTTCCCTTATATACAAACAAAATGGTGAACCTGATGTAAATCTCTCCGATGAAAAAAATTATTGGTTATTATTTGTCAGGGAATTTCATTTTCCCTTATATGCAAACAAAAATGATGAAACTAATGTGAATCTCTTCAATGAAAAAAATTATTTTTTATTATCCATTGGGACATTTGGTTTTCCCTTATAAGAAAATGAAATTGTAAAACCGATATAAAAATTTTTAACAACACAATTATTGGTTTAAAATTCATTTGGGAACTTTGTTTTGAAAACCCTATACAAATATATTAGTTAGACATACATAATACTAAAAAAAATTCCACTATAACTAGGGTTCTCATAAGTTTATCCCCGTTTTGACAAGTCCAAAAAAGCGAATTGGATGAATTCATAATAAAAGAAAAAATTAGTTAACCATAAAAGTATGATTGATAATATTATTCCTACCATACTTTAGTAATCATAAACCTTGTTCTTTTTCATCTGTGTAATTGTTGATAATACCATTAGCAGAAAAATCCATGAAAATGTCTTCGTCATCCATAATTCTCTCTAGTAAATCATCCAAGACTGTAACCCCTTTGGTCATAAAATGATTTTACCTACTCTACAACTCTAATGACATGTGGAAAATAAGAATGTGTGGGAGTACCACTGACATGGTAGAATCATGACCATGGAACCTACTCATAATGTTCTCTATGAATGTTGATTGGTGAGTCTGAATCCCAAAATAAAGGGTTTTACTAAGCCAGTGGATCTCATTTCCATGACTAATATATTTGGGATATTATCCCAAGATCATGAAAACCACCATCTTATATATCCGACAACGGTGGAACAGGTGGCTAAATAAGACTCCTTTTTGGTTTAGGTTCCACCGAGGAGGGAACTTGTAAACTTCCATCACGAACACCATCCCACTGGTACCCATCAGTCACCTAGTGAGGGTACCATCTGACACACAACCTCATATGATTCCCATGAAAAGGATATAAGGTAGACTCGTTAGAGGAGGAAGGCAATGGATATCTAGGAGAGGGATCATACCCCCACTTTTGTTAATGATGACTACAAATATATTTTGGTAGGAATCTACAAGTAGGCTCATATCTCTGCTCATTCATAATAAGTCAGTTGGTATATCCCCACAACAGGCATGGGGGAGACTCATACTCTTTCCCCCTTGAATTAATCCCATTTACATATTATTGTTTCACATGGAGGACATAAGTGGACACATATCCCCACTTCAATTGAATAAATATTCCAGTTTATCATGGAGATGGAAAATGCGTAGGCTCATATCCCTAAACTCACTTTTCTCAATTAACATATATTTTAACAACCACTAAAGAACCCTACTAGCGTATTCTGTAACTATTATAGATGAAGGGACAAGAAGATACTCCTATCCCTATAGTTATGATATCTAAAAATTCTTATCATCATGACTAATTGGATGTACCAAAGCAATCACACAATCATGCTCTCACCTGGGAGGATTATTAGAATATTTTGATGAAGGGTGAAGAATGAGACCAGGATCATATTCCCATTATATCCATGGATCACCATGTGAGAGGGACACATGCCTCAGCAATATGGCACTTGTTTGTCATAAATATATGGCGGCATACTCGAAAGGCCCAGAATCTAGCTCATATCCTCATTCTTATTAGGGAACACCACGTGGGAGGGGACATTCTCCTAGAAAGGGGAGCATTTTGCCTCCACGTCATCTAATGTATCGAAAGAATACCTATATATATATATATATATCAAAAACCTCAAAAAATGAATTCATCTACACCAAATTGGATGGTACATCCATTGATATATCTGTGGAATGCAAAAAACATGATTGAACAGACCCCTTGGCCATATATGCATCCTGATGGATTGGGTCTAGTAGTGGAGGATCTGTTGGAGCCACCAAAAGCTCATCCTCGTCCTCTAAAATAGACACATTCTTTTCTAAATGATCCTGGAAGGGACCTACATGTTTTCAAAAAATCATAATTGTGCTACAATGATAATCTAAGGTAAAGGGGGAAATGGAATACCTTTCTTACTTTAGGATTCTGTAGGAGGAGGATCTGAAAACACATATTGATTTATTTTCTTTTTCTACTTCCTTTTTAATGAATGGACTTTAGAAGGTGTTGAAGCTGTATCTGTCACCTTATAAGCGACAATCACATACCTCATCTGAGCTTATTAACCTGGGGAAATTGCACCATCAGTTCCCTAGTAACCACCAAATCCCTCCTCGTGGACATACCATGGTGATTATATTCATAGAATGGTATGATCATATGATCTTCATCAAATTCTCCCTACTTTTATACATTAAACTAGTATAAATATAGTTTCAAAGGAACTACAGTAGCTTAAGAGCCACAATAGAGCCAAAATCACCACTTCCACAGTAACAAGATAACCCTATTCTTCCAAAGAAATATGAATCAATCCCAGGATGAACATTTTGTGGACTTTTGAACAATAAAATATCTGACCCCTCGAAATCGCAAAAACTATGTCGATATCTCGGAAGAAGTCCCTCACTTCCTCAGGATGTTATTCAAAGGTGATTCCGCGAGATGCAGTGATACAACCAATGCCCTCAAAAATCTCTTCTAAGAAGTCCAATATTCTGCAAATCATGAATTCAGAATACTCCACCTTTTAGGAAATCCATTAATGAGAGGTGATAAGAATCATTAATTTCCACGCTTCCCTTATATCCACAAAAATAGATGCCTCTTCTGGAAATGTTAAACATTTTATTTTCTTGAGAGTTTCCACCAGAGCTTCTGACCTTTTAAAATCCAACTTTTTATGTTGGGGATTTTATTCAGCAATATGGGGTTGGTTGGCCTCACATAATATATTGGATAATTTTATATTAGGATATGAGAGAATCCTAATATCTAAATAACCTTAGGATAAGATTATTTTTGCATCATGAAGAGGAAGGCGTATTTCCACACCCATTTCTTCTTTGATAAAAATTTTGAAAAATTGGAAATCTACCATCAGGTGTTCCTCAACTCTAATATGAATATATATAGGACACATCGATTTGATGCACCAAAATTTGTGGCTAAACCGGAATGGTGCATACCACTCATAGATAAGGTCCCCAACACTATGGGTAGAAATAACCCCCTCACAAAGTGAAATCATATAAGAATTTTCTTCAAGTCTATCCTTACCATTATCAAAAAAACCTTTTACTGGCACGGGTCCATATGTCCTGAAGAAGAAATGTTCATGACATATCATATAATCTATGATATCTTTATCTTTGAAAATGATGGGTCATATCTTATTAATTAATTGCAGGTATGGTATAAAGATATTATTAGGGATTTACAAAAAAATTTGGTACTCAAAATACTTTTAGATGAGCCCCCATCCATCCCCATAATTTATGGAACTGGCATAAGTTCCTGTAAGGGGAATCACCCTTATAAACATGGTATATGAGGTGGTAGAGCTTTTCTAACATAGGTATCTCCAGCCAAATTAACTTCTCCCTAACCATCATAGTTTCCATAAAAAACTGGAGACCCTAAATCCCACATTCTCATTTATTAGAAGTAAGTTCCCACTTAGGTATATGGAAATGAACCAGTCAATTGGACTAGCCAATAAACGTGAGAGAAAATTTTCCATCCCCAGTCTCTAAACTTCCTGCCTTCAACGATAGGCCAATAAGCACCTAGTGCACTATAGGAATCCTTCAAGAGCTCGTCCTTCGACTTCATGACAAATGGATCAGGTCCGTTTTGATTAATTAGTACTATGCCCATGTTTTGAATGGGATATACACCCAAAAAATCACCCCCTTTGGATGGGTATGCTCATCCAGATTAATAAACTCTTGGGTTAAAGGAGGATTCTTCATCCTGATATCCCAAGTGTATGGATAAGGAATCAATTATTAGTACATACTACTGAGTATAGTTTCACCCCAGATCTATTAGATTTCCCAAATACTAATGCCAAACATTTTCTGAATAAAATAAAAAGTGTTCATATCTGGGCTCTAATGACTAAACAGATACACCACAAAACCATTGTTGCAATAGGTCAATGTCTCTGATATCTTGATAGACTCACATATTCTTATTTTCTTTAGCTCCCTAGGAAATTAAAAATTAATATATTGAACCCAGAAGGGCCATCCCCACTCCAGTCCACAGCTACCCCTTGTTCAGAAGTCCCAGCAAGAGACCCATACAAATTTATGATTAGAGGAAGACTGTTGTATTACTGAAAGATACATAAGGACATCCTTATCAAGTGTATGATCAGTCCAATTTAAGTTTTTGGGCATATATTTCAGTAAGTGACCATCCTCATAGTCCCCTTTAGAGATAATGTGACCCCTAGAGAAATGTTTTCTTGGGAAGTGTTGTGGGACCTCCAACTCCAAGAAGAGAGTATGAATGATGACTTCAGTGGAAGAATGAAAGCTTCATTAGTGAGACCAAACCTGTAAAATGGTAATAAGTCTAAAATGGGATAGTTTGATATTTTCCCATCAACTTTAGTAGACCTCTTTGAAACGACCTGACCAAATGATAGTAAGAGGGGTCCATGATTTCTACTAAAGGATCATAGTGAGAAACTACTGCTCTTAAATCCCTCTTCAATGACTTGTGAGAATATTTATGAGAACTAGAATCCATGTGAAAGCAAGTATGTTTCCTAAAACAAATATTGTTAAATCATGACAAGGACCATTGACATCAGGTGTGTCGTATGACTCAGCAATGGATTTGTGAACTGTATATTGAGTTTGTAGATCGCATGACCTCAGGGGAACTCGCGAGGCATATAACCCCCGCAAGGAATCACATGAACTGTGTGACCCCCTTTGAGACACATGACCATATGACCTGAACATGGTCATGTGAGTCACAATAGATTGAATGATCAAGCCAGAAGATCTCACAAATTCCTAAAGAAGACCACATCACTCAAATCTGTAGTCTGAGAAATTACCGAAGTATAGTTCTTGATTGGATCAGACAAGCATCTGAGTAAGAGATAGTCTTGTGGGAGAGATTTAACAAAACAGACTTCGAGTGCAGACTCGTGAATGAGGCTCATGATCAGGGTTCATGGAATGGTCTTACAAGTAAGGTTCATCATAGAGGCAATGATGATATCTCTTTATAGAAGTGGTGTCTGGAAGAATAAATTTTCTTCCACACACCTCCTATATATCAGAAATTTCCTGGAATACCAAACATCTCCCTAGTAAACCAATGGTCACCTAATATACTTGTTCGAGGCTTCACTATAAACATAGGCAGGCATTATTTTTTTTCTGAACCGATCCCTTTCCCATTAAAACATCACTATGGGGGGGGGGATTTTTTATTCCCATTGAATGAGAATAAACAAAATCACAAAGTAAGAAATACATGCAAATGGGTACTACATTCCCTACATAAGAAAGGGAAGTAGAAAGTAACCAAAACATTCAGATTTCATGAACCTTTTATGGGATTCACAATCGTGTGACCATTTCAAGGTCACGTAATGACTCCACGTTTAGTACATAACAAGTGAAAAATCATATAGAAACCACCTTCAAAGAACCCTTTTATTCTTAAGAAGGCTCTCCAGACAACCTATGGTCGAGTGGTGACAACCAAATGAGTTCCCCTAGTCGCCATTGTTTTTCATTGAATAATTTATGAAAAAACATCCAAAATTCCTCAATAAATAAAGAGGAATAATATCTGAATGGAGATGCTCATGGTGGTCTTAAATCTCATGTGACATATCATCATTCAAAAGAATAAATTTCTTTTATAGTATCCCATTATAATTGTAAGACCCCTAAACCATTGTAAAATAAAACAAAGAAGATAAGGTAGAGGAGGTGAGAGGTGCTCATGGTCATTGAAGGGCATGTGGCGTGCCCCTGGTGATCCAAAAGTAACCACAAGTCCCTATAAACATATCTGCCTCATCTTACAATGTCCCTTTTATTTTTGAGCCTCATCGCACATAAAGCCTTGGGTATGTGTAGGAAATTATGTATGTCACTTTGGATATTTAGGAGAAAACGAATATATTTTTCTATGAAATGATCACACACCCCCAAATGACCCATATTGGTCATGTAACACATGACAAAAAAATAGAGTAATTGTCTGTGAAATCACACATGAAATCTCACTTGACTCCCAACCTTTTTTATAGTAAATAAAGTAAATAAAAGATGGAAGAGGTGGAAGTCACTTGAACTCATAAACAATTGTTACATTGAAAATAAGACAACAATATTTTCCCATGAGACCCCCATAAAAATCATCCTTGTCTTGTGGAATGTTCTAGATAATTCATCAAGCATCTCACGAATGCCTTTCAACAGGAACCATGGATCTCACAAAGGCCCTTTGTACATGTCAACATGACATCCTAGGAGTCCTTTGACATGTATTCATGATAAAACAAGTCATAATTCACTATATATAACCTAATAATGATGTAATTTATGAGAGGGGCTTTCGGTGAAATAAAATTAGGCGACACCCTCATAGCAGTCCACGGTAGAGACTCATGAAGCCGTGTGGTGCCAGATCCCTTTGCCGACTCCAGCCTATACTTTCAGTAGATATGCCATAAAGTGCACCAATCAACCAGGGTGGAAACACCAATAAACCCCCCACCCCAACATGAAAAGAAGTTATTTTTTATGTTTGGATTCTAGATGATTCAGCTCTCTCTCTTCGGTCTCTTAGGAAAAAGGGCCAGAGCAAACTTTTCAGAGTGAGTGATCTCGTGACCGAAAAGTCTTTCATTAGGAAATATACCAACAAGAAACCAAATAAATCATACACAATACATAAGATATTATTTTGATCATTCATAGATCATGTGAAGGACTGTTTGAAAGATTCGAGAAGAATGTATCATGTATCCCCCAAATCACTCAATACTCAAGATAAACTGATGTTGAATACAACCATGGAATTCGCAAGGAAAAGGTAAAATAAAAAACTTAAGGTGGAAGAATTAAACTGAAACATGTTCACTAACCTAGATGTGCCTAGAAGGAACCTCCCTAAGACATGAAACCACACTAAGAAAGATCATCCAGATCTTGTAACACTCCTATAGCACATTATTTGGGTCATTCAAAGACCTCCAGACATGTAAAGAAGAAGTCACGCAACCCCCTGGACATGTCAACATAGTCTCATAGAAGTCCCATTGGGGCTTTTGACCATGAATCATGTTTTCCTTCATATGAATTTCTTGACACATAAAATGATGCCCGTTAATATCAGTCAAATCTCGTTATTGCATCTAGTCATAACAACCAAGCTCTTGTGACACCCTCCAGGCAAGCCAGTTGACACCCGCGACAACCTCCATATATTAAGGCCTTATCTCATGATGGACTATAGGTATGTTATACAATATATGTGGCATCATTAAAACCATTTTTCAATAATTCTTTTGACACCCCCATATGTTTCATGACAGGTCATGTTATGGCTTCCAAGACAAGTGAACTAGGTTTTGCAATCACTTCTAGGGCATGCCAACTGGGTCATGAATCTCCCTCTAGAAAAGTAGCAAGGGAAACCTCAGTGTGTAAGACCTAATAAATAGAGAAACCATAATGTTTAACCCTCTATCAAAAGGGAAACCCCAGAGTGTAAGCCCGAATCAACATATAAACCTCAGTTTATAAGCCTCGATCAATAGGGAAACCTTAGTGTGTAAGATACAATCAAAAGGGTACCTCAGAGTGTAATCCCCTATCAATAGGGAAACCTCAGTGTGTAAGCCCAAATAAATAGGGAAACCTTAGTGTGTAAGACCCAATAAAAAGGGAAATCCCACAGTGTAATCTCTAATCTATAGGGTAGACTCAGTGTTTCAGACCCGATATAATGGAAGCTACAATAACTCTGATCCCCTCCATATTCAAGATATGCAGGCCAACTCTTCTAAGTTCTTTATCTATATTGATCATCCATGGAAACCCTAGATTATAAGCCCTAGTTAATGGGGAACCCTCAGTGTGTTATCCCCAATAAAAAGTAAAACCTCAGATTGTTATCCCCAATCGATAGGGTATCCTTGGTGTGAAAGCCCCAATATAAAGGGAACTACAATGAATTTGATTCACTCCATACTCAAGATACATAGGACACCTTCTCATGACCTATGACCTATACCAAACACCCCAAGAACTATATGAGTACATGAGACCCATATCTATAATACACATGGTTGATCATATATTCCCCCTTATTTCTCATACTGAGAATAGATCATGTGGGATTATGGAAACACAAAAAACACCTCAATAGGAATCATAAATCTACACTAACTAGAGAAATACCAGTATGTATTCCCTAATGAGTGGCATGGTGTGACCATCCCTTCATATAAGGGAATAAACCTTGAGAATAGTCCTAATGGCATGATTGAACTATGTTGACTCCAATTCCTTCCATACCTAAGATACATAGGAAGTCTCCCTGAGAACCGAGCTCAAGCATTTGGCGTCTCAATACCCACACATATTTCCTCCCCGCATGATAAAAAACAGCATTATATTAATGAATTATGTGGGTTCTGATTCCTCAAATAACCAGGATGTGTTTTACACTTTATAATATCTCAATCCCTCCTCATGATATTAACCACCTCCTCATGTGGAAGCACATTTTGAAGCATTAGGTCATACAGCTTCAACACATAAAAAGGTTATTAACCATTAATTAAATGGATGAAGAACCTCAGATACGTTTATATGGATTTACTAATGAGACTGCACTCACATAAATTCATCAATGAGACCACATTTCATTTTTAATGTGAGTATTAAAAAATGAATCATTTTTTCAGGGTAAAAGGTCCCATATCAGGATTAGGAAAAGATTCATGAACCTATATTAAATCTATAAGATATTCTTGTATTAGGAAAAAATCCCCCTAAAAAGGGTGTGATAAGCCTGACCTCCCATCCCCTTGACTGATTCGAGTCCCCAAGATTAACTGGTCCTAAAAAACTAGATGACCATCATCCTTTGGAAAGAAATCTTGTACCCAACTACATATGGTGGAACCATTTTGTGTTTCTACGAAAAATGACAATGGTTTCTCAACGAGAAAAACCAATTTTAGGCCTAAAAACTCCACAATATAGTGTGATCCACTTCTTATATTATAGGACCATCAAATATCTAGTGAGAACATCTTGGAAATACCATTGATCATGAAATTTTGGATGAGTGTCACCAATGATAACATACCTAATGATGTGAGTACTCCTAAAATGAGAATAACCTTGAATCCTGAAGCAGTATCCTCTAGCTCTAAATATTAGTTGAGACCACATGAGACTTGTTGTTTGTTATGAGTATATCTGGATGTTTGAGTATCTTATCTGTTAGTATATCTTGTGATAATAAGACTACTATAGATTCTTTATGATTAATGATTTTGGGGTGTCCTACTAGGTATTTTTATACTAACAACAACACAGGTTTTTCTTGAATAGATCATGTCTTATGTAGATGGTTGACCTTTTGATGGTTCCCTGTGAGGACCAGAAGTAGGAAGATCATAGATTGGGATAGACAAATCAAGGTGTATAACGGGTTTTCATTTGACAGTTTTCCCTCAATTTTATTTGGCTGGAATCCTTTATATTTTTTTGGGTATTATATTTTTCCATTTATTCCATTCAGTATACCATTTTTGTAATCTGATTATGGGATTATATAAGTATGAATTAATTGGTATAAGTTGTTTTACATTTCAGAATTTTATTGTCTTGGTGATGTGTGTGTGTGTGTACAAAGACATTATTCCAATTCCTCTCATGTGTGGGATATTCCTACTCAGCATTAGTCTCCAAACCCAAGCCTGTTGAAAGTGGGATTGGGGTAGTCATACTTAGCTTATCACTAGCCAGCAAGGCCTCGATGGGTTGGTTGATAAAAAATACTTTCCCAGCTGATAAATGGAATAACATTATCATAAATAATCTATATAAATAATATGGATGGTTAAAAAATACACAATTAAATTTCCTTAGTAATTCACAAAAAAACATATTAAAATAACCATTATACTAATTTTCAATATTTCTTTAATCAATAAATGAAGTATATTTCAACACAAGAATCCTAGAACTAAAAATGTTTTGAGTAATGGTGTAAAGAATCTAAACCAATTATCCATGAGTACATGGTTAATTAATTACATTTCCATAAGATACAATGAATCACATCCTATAGGACTGAATAGTTTAGTAGTCCTGGTAAACTAAGTGCATGATTGAAATTAAAATTACAATTGAAAACATAAAATAAAAAAAGTTTTTTAATTGAGAATGACATATTTCCCCTTATCATATCATTACATACCAATCAAAAAACACTTATTGATATACAAAGGAAATAAATCAAAAGAAAGGGGTGAGATCAAAATATCAGTAAGGATAAGAATGCAGTGAAAGCTATCATGAATAAAGAAGAATAATTAATATGGAAAGATAAATAATAGAAACACATTCCATTTAAACATTAATATTAGGATAATATTGTAGGAATAAAATTTGATCAAATAAATCCACATAACTCACCACATAAGATTAAAACATATCAATGGATATCCTAACTAGTTGAATAAAACGATGAAAATCAATTACTGGTCTCATAATGAGGGAATGATTAATGTTGAACTACTACAACATATTTTCAGTACCTTTCACAATAAAATTTAAATATGTGCTTAGAAACATGTCAAATTTGGCCAAATAATTTGTCTCATAAGACCAATCAATGCATCAAGGGGTTATCTATAGCCAACCCCACCCATCACATTCTCATTCAAATTTATTCTTTTTATCAAAGCGGTGAAACATAATCAACATAAAATTTATTATTGAAAAAATAACATATGAAATTTTAATTCTTACCATAATCAAATGAACAGAATCAAAAACCATCCACAATAATATAGTCAATCGTAATTAAAGTGTACATCCTTAATCAAACTGATCATAAATCATCCAAATAATGAAAAAGGATTACATAAATACAACATATCCCCAATTAATAAAAATTATTATAATATTTTATGTCATTGATGAAGAGAAATACAATTAGTATGTCATTAAAAACATTTTTGAGGAAAATTACCTTTTTAATTTGAAAATATCTTTTAAACAAATGTTCAAAAAATATTCTGAAAATAATTTTCATTCAATATAACCTTTGAAAAATATAATGTAATATTTAAAACATTTATTTCCCATGATGGTAGAGAATTTTTTTCATACTGTATATGCTAAAACAAAAATTCATTTCACATTTTTTTGTAAAAGACAAATTGGACTTGTTTTGAAAATTAAATGAATATTCCTTCCAAAAGATTTCATGAAAAATAAAAAATGGGTAAATATTTATTTAATGAATATTTTTTAAAATTTTAAAAAAATTCATGAAAACATTCTTAGAAAACATGGATTTTGATTAAAATGTATTTTTGACCAAAGACGAAAATAAATTCATATTTTTTTTAAAAAATTTATCTATCATTTTAAGTGTTAATGAGTGGAAAATGGTAATATTACATTTAAATTTCATAAATAACTATATTATGTGTAAATATATTTGTTTTATAATATAAATACAAAAAAATCCCCTAAGGGGGACTTAAACTAAAATAATCCCAGATAATGATGAGATTGTGAAAAAACCCTTACCACATTGGTAACTTTTGGATCATAAGTCCCATGAAATAAATACCATCAAATAAAACTTTAAATCTATTGAATGTAAATATATTCATGATATAACATATCAAAAGGTGAATTATATACACCACACAAAAGAATATGTGGTGAATATGACATATGTATCACGAGCGTAAAAGATAGATGATGAACCCTTACCTCATGTTCAACTCCATTTATATGTGTCCAAAATTACTATATAATAAATAAGGGTTTATTATAAATCTATTAAACAATCATAATCATATATATCATTCCATATTCAAAACTAATATAATATTTTTCAACCATTTTTTTAATAATATTTCATTATTTTCTTTGTTTTGGGTGTTAGTTTCCCTCTTTTCTCAAATGTGTTTTTTCATGAAAGTTTTGGTTCTTGTAAAAAGGATATAGTTCCATCAAAAATAAAATGATATTAATTTTATAAATATTAGTTTTTTCTTTAGATAATCCTTATAATCACTCTTGAAATTTATATTTAGAAAATAAATTGTATGACTTCATGGAGATGGTAGGTCGTACATACACATGAACCACAATATCATTCCCTTGATGGATGAAATGGTAAGAAATTGTTTGATATATTGATTTTATAGAATTTATATCATATCATATATATCAAATATATTAATTAAATTTATCCTTGTTACTTTTCATGTAAATCATTACTAAAAAATTAATCACATTTCTTCGTGAGGCGGTACCCTGACGGCCACACGAGCGAAATTATCATATTTTAAAAATAATTAAAAGAAAAAAAGGTAGAGTTGATATTAAAAATAAATGAGTATTATTATGTTTTAAATATTTTATATATACATTATATTCATCATTATATCTGACTATTAAAAGTGTTTATGTAAATCAAGTTACATCTGTTTGTGAGGTGGAAGTCCACTATACAGATGATCGAATGTTTCGTTTTCTAATTGATGGATGTAGAGATGGATATAGGTTATTAAATTAACATAATAAAATCTTAGTAAATTTTAGATTATTGTGTAATTATATTAACATTATTGAATAATATTTGAAGAATGTGTAAGAAGAAATAAAACAAATATGCACATTATGAATTTTGCCTCTTCTTCGAGGAACTCTTTTAAGTTGACACCTAAAGCCTTCCTAGATTGAATTTATGATTAAAATAACTTATCTAGGATGTTTTTTCAGGATAAAGGTATTTTGGATGTATTTTTCAAACCAAATAGTTTTTTAAGGGTGAAGATGATATGGAGTGTGATCATTTATAAGTGGGGGAGAGGACACACTTGGTATTTTTGAAAATAAAAAGTGATTCCCACATTTTTATCATACCATAAGCATCCAAAATGGTTAAATAGAGAACCATAGAGGTGATAAGGTATAAATACTGATTTCAAATCGGTTCTACAAATTTTTATGTCATTTTTAATTGTTTTCTTCTTAGTTTAACCCCAAATAATCCCATTTTTACCATAACCGTGGTAATTTATTTTTATTGTTCTCACTATTCATTATGGTCAAAACCTAATTTTATATTATTATATAATATATATTATGATGATTCAAAATATTTAATCCATTTATACAATTTAAATTCATTGAAGTGGAGTATTTTAATTTGAAAATAAATACATATATGCGACAAAAAACTAGGTTTCCAAAGAGAAAATTACCATAAGTATAAAAGGTGTTAATATAAAAATTTAATATGAAAATTTTTAAATTGATCTTAATTGAGTATATTATAATATAACTGAACAAATTTTCTTTTAAAACTATTGTAATATATAATTTAAATTTCTAAAAAAAATTAATGTAGAATTATTTTTCAATAAAAATTAGTATTTTTCACTATCCGTCAAAAAAATGAATCTTTTCAGAAAACACTAAAAACTTCACCCTATGATAATTTTTATATGATGATTTCTGAAAAAAAATATTTTCAACTAAATTTTAAAAAGTTATCAAAAATTAATTTTATCATTAATGTGCAAGAAGTGATGAAAATATTTTATTTACAGTAATACAGTTTCTCAAACAAACAAATTACCTTAAAATGATTATTATTTTTAAGTATTATTAATAGATAACCACTTAAAATGTTTTAAAAATAAATTAATTATTCCTATTAATACCCTCCAATTTAACAACAACGCTATTCTGGTCATGTTAAGTTAATATTTTAGTAGATTATCATGTTTCCTTAAAACTTGGTGTTCTTTGAACAAGCTATCGAAGAGATTGAATTTATTTAAAAAGAAATATATTATTAATTGAAAAGTTGTTATATTCTAATATAATCATGCTTCTTACTATCATACATTCTATATAAAATTATATTCCTCTTTTAAAATTGTATGGTTGTACATTCTACCACTTAAATAAATCATGTCCTCCTGATTTAATCTTGATCTCAATAATAAAGGGTTTGAAATTTGAAAACACCCTTCCTGAAACCCCACATCATAAAAAATGGTGACTAAAAAATCCCATTAATAATTTATTAAGTGAAGTATGAAAATCATCTTTAATATATAACAACCCAGAATCCACACTTTTTGTTTGGGTGCTAAAAATATAAACATTACATTTTTGACTTTGATGCCTATAAATGTGACCCAATTTTTTTCCAACAGAACATACATCATTGAAATGAAATATTTGATAACTTAATGACTGTAGGACCATTTAGTTTTATATTTTCATATAATTAGGAAAAAATCATAATAACTTGGGTTTATAAACAACTAACTCATAAAGATCAAAATTATCTCCCACGATTCCCAAAAATACCAATCTGTTATCAACATTATCCATGTGAAATCCCTCTATACACAATTAATTAAACATATTTACTTATAATATGGGGAAAATAAAAAATAATATAGGTGAGATAAAATTCTTAGTAAGGGTAAAAATAATATTAATCAATCCTTGATAAAAAGAAATCATAAGATGAGCATAAGGGTATGTAATCATGAACACCACATTTGAAAATTATACCAAATATATCAATGTTCAAAATATAAAGTCATTAAATAAAACATACATATTTAAAATACAAGAGTTATTAAATAATCAAAGAACATGAGATAGTAAATCATAATAGAAAACATTGTATTGTTGAAATAACATATAATATGACACAAACATGAATCAAGCCCAACTACCAAGACTATATCACATGGTGGACACGGTCCCATAAATGAATTAGGTTTAATATCTATCCCAACATGATGACTCAATAGATTAAAATAGTAACCAATGAATTGGAGAACTATCTGGGTTCACCCATTATAGCAGGTTCATGAATAGGTGTTCCACATAAAGAACCAAACATAAGGAATAATCATAAGGGTTACTCATAGAATGAAATAGGTATTGTAATATTGTTATGAATGAAAACCAAAGGAAATATAAAAATGGTACAAAATAGTACATCCCTAGTCTAAATGATCATAAACCATATAAAAAAATATGGAATATGATACCATAAGATATCAACCAAAATGAAGTTTAATATTTAACAAACAAATTTGACATAGAATAAAATAATTTAAATGATATTATTGATAAATTATTTAGGAAATAACCCCTTTTCACTTTGAAAATAGATTTGAAACTCTGTGAAAGAAGAAGACAATTTCTTTGAATATAATCTTGTAAAATTTTAATGTAATATTCAAAACAATAAGTTTTCATGATGGTGGAAAATGCAGCTCATTCCTTATAAGGTAAAAAAATATTACATCCTTATTTTTGTCGAAAAAGTAACAAATGATGTTTTTTAGAAAATTATGAAATATAATTTTCAAAATATATTTTAAAAATGAAAGAATGAGTAAAAATTTCGTTAACAAACCATGGGATAATAGTAAAAACGTTTTTAGAAACAATTTTTGAAATCACATACACAGAAGAAAAAGAGAGTCTTAAAGGAAACATTAAAAAAATCATTTTTAAAATAAAGTCCCTTATAAATTGGAGTGATCATTAATCAAATAAATAGAATATGGTTATCTAATATAAATAAAAATAAAAAATTCAAAAAATTACATAATATATTTAAAATTAATTTCAAAAATAATTTTGGTATGATATAATTAAGGAAGTAGAAGTTTAACCTAAGGAATAGAAATTGGGTTACGAATCCCCTTACCACTTTGTAATCAGTCAAATCGTATTCCCCAAAAAATTAATAATTACCAAATGAAACATTGAATATCATGAATATAATTATATTCCTAGTATTATATACCAAATGAATGTATATATACACCATAGATAAGAAAAAGTGTTTAATAAGACATATATCTCAAAGAATTAAAAGTGACATGAGAAACCCTTACCTCATACTTTTCTTTAGTTATTTGTATTTAAATATTATAAGATTTTTTTAATTAATTAAAGAACTATATTTATATTTATAATACCTTATATGATGTTTATTTACATATCACCACCATTTCATTAATAATATATTATGATTTTCATTGTTTTTGGTGTGTTCATTTTTAGGATTTTCATGATCGGTTCACTTATGTATAATTATGGTTTTTTATATCGAAAGGAAATAAAAATACTAAAGTAAAATAAAATGGTAATAATGTACTTATATAAGATTAAATTTTCTTATTTATCATTTTTATTTCATACATTATGATGATTCATTTGATAAAATGTTAATGATAAATGTTTAGTTTAATTTGGCTTTTTTTGGACCATAACATACTAGTTTTGTTTTATTTAACATTATGTATATATATTAGTTATATAATATTAAATAGATTATAATATACCTATTAAAGTCTTATATAACCATAATAATAGTATAATGACCTTCCATAAAGGTGGTAATGGAAAATGAAAAAAGAAACATTATTCACGGAGACGATTAATCGCCATAACTGGAAAAA
Organism: Viscum album; assembly: GCA_963277665.1. Classification (NCBI taxonomy): domain Eukaryota; kingdom Viridiplantae; phylum Streptophyta; class Magnoliopsida; order Santalales; family Viscaceae; genus Viscum; species Viscum album. The sequence goes on from OY728133.1 coordinate 1,548,355,229, forward strand.
TGGTTTCATTTCATTGAATAATATGAGGTAATAAACGGGATGAGTTTAAGATATTAAATTTAAAACATAAAATTTTATTATTTATAAGATTCTGGAATTATTTTTTTGTGTGGATGAAGTATGTGAGGAGAAATTAGAAAAAAAATTCAGAGAGGTGTTTTGAGAAAATTACCTCTTGAATATCACCTCCTTGAAAACCCTTGAGGACATTGGATTTGGTATATTGGTGATAAGAGAAGCACTAGGATGTGGGAAGTGTGAGGAGGATATATTTGGTAAGATATTATAGGATATTTAAGGGATTTGAGTTAAAATGGGTTGGTGAGGAGTTGTATTTATACTTGAGGAATGGTGGGTTTAAGTGATTAATATAATTAATATTTTATAGTTAAAGCCAAACGCATTGATGTGGCATTAAATTCCCCAACATTGTATAATAATTAATGTTTTAATGGCATTTTAGGCTTAATAAATACCTCAAACAGCCATTAAATGTTTTCATTTTTAGGTATGTTAAGCTTTTACCATCCAACTTAATCCCCTGTCATTATTTTACCTATATTGCAATAAATAATTTTTTTACAATGATAATTTTTTATAAATAAAAAATATATGAATTATATCGTAACTTGGTAAATATGATTAAAAAATTTTAATCCATTTTACAAAATTAAATTATTATAATTTAAAAAATTATATTTAAAATTAATCCCACAAACACAATAATAAATATGGGGTTTTAAGAGAAAAGTTCAAAAGATTTAAATACTTTTATATCCAATTTCAATGTAAAATTAATTACAATGAAATAAATTGGATTTATTAATTTGTAATTGAATTAATTTTTTATAAACTAATTTAAAATATAATTTTACTATATAAATAAATTAGATTAAAATGAATTTTTCAATTAAAATGAAGTATTTTCACTATTCATCAAAAAATGAAACTTATCAGAAAAATAAAAAAAATGAACTCTAAGCTAGTTTTGATATCATTATTTCAAACATGAAGTTTATTTTTTCAATTTTTTTTAAAGTTTCCAAATTCAGTTATTAAATAGGCACTCTATTAAAAGAAGGAAAAATTACCTTTTAAAGAAATATATATTTTTTTCATAAAATTGGATTCATTATTATCATAATACTATCAAACATATTGAATTATTTTAGAAAAATTGACAGAATATATAACATATAAATTTCATTAACATCTCTTACTAACAGTTATTAATTTAATTTATTAATAAAAAATTTAATTGTGAGAATAAAAATATTTTTTATTTATAAAAATAAATCATTTATGGTCAATTGAATATTATTTTAATTTTTAATTAACTAGTAACCAATGAACTAATTTTATAACCATGTGTAAACTATATTTTTAAAATTTAGTTAATCTCATTTATTTCCTTCATTCCAATAACTAAGTGATAAGCATCATTAAAATAATAATATTTTTGGATTTTATTATAGATTAGTGTTTTTTGAAAAGTTACCCATCAATAACATTAAATTTATTTAAAAAAAGATACCGTAAACTATTGTTTTGTTACATTCTATCCCCCATAAAATGAATTTCTCCCTTGAAATTTGTTTCTTGTATGTAAATAGATGATGATGCCTCTTTCTCATCAAATCCTCAAGTTCCCACACAACTTCATCAAATTTTTGGTTATTCCACAATACATTAACTAGGTTAGTGGCCTTGTTTTGTAAAACATTATCTATACAGTCCAGAATATCTAATTGATATTCATTATAACAAAGATTTTTCTCCAAAGGTAAAAACTCTATTTTTTGTACATGTGAAGGATATGATATGTTCTCAATCAATATAGATACAAGTAATACCTCATGAACTTGAGAGAGATTTGATGGAAGATAAAAGTAATAAACTACCGTCCTGATACGATCAAGTATTTCCAAAAAAATTGTATCATCATAAATTTGAAATTTCACCTAGAAAATCAAAGGCAGATATCAAAAAATTACTTTGTGGGAATCCCGCATCGTGAATATGGTTAAAAAGATCCCCTTAATAACAAGGAAATATAAATTAAAAGGTCACCATAAGATTTAGATTTTGAATAGGATATCAATAGTGAGCAGTGAAAACCAATACTTGTAAGAGAAACCATACTATCAAGTACACAACTAAAAAAATGGGTTTTCGAAGCGCCACCCCGCAGTGTAAAAAAATCAATGATAAAGGGGGTACCATTATCAGTGCTAAAAGAGCACTGATAATGGTTACTATTAACAGTGCTAAAAAACACTGATAAAAGTACACCTTTTTAGTTCTTTCTTTAGCACTGATAAAGGTACCCCCATTATCATCGCTTTATTTAGGGACGTTATAGAGACCCCCTTCATCTGTTCTTTTTTAAGTAGTGATGATAAAGATCCAAATTTATCTGTTCTTTTTTACTAGCAAAGATAAAGTGTATATTTCAACAACAAAATATTTCATCCAAAATAATATATTAATATATATATATATATATATATTTATTTATGTTGATATAAAGATAATATATTTTTTGTAAATATTTTTTAGATAAATCTAAATAAGAATTTACACTTAATATATAAGATAATTAGTGAAAATGACTTATAAAATAAATAATTTTTTAATTAATTATTTTCTTATTTTTAATGAGAAATATTCATTTAATAAAAATTCGAATACAAAAAAAAATCACAAAATTAATAAAAGATATAAAATAAGTTAAATAATTAATTTGAACTTCAAATGATAGTAACTTTTGATCTAGGTGTCCGTTTGAGCTCTTCCAAATATAAAATCTAAGTCAACAATGAGTTCTAAAACATATATGGTCTCTCACTAAGTTTAAGTAGGATTTCCCAGTTTTTTTATCCCCATAAATGAATAGAAGGCTTCCAAAAAATGAGTTTTTTATCGAAGACCTTGGATTCATAAAATTCAAACGACTATAACTTCTGATCAGGGTGTCTATTCAGACTGTGCCACATATCAAATTGAATATAATTTCATGAGATTTGATTTGAATGGTTTTGGAACTGAAATAGACAACCAGATCAAAATTTATTATAGTTACTTGGGTTTTAGGCATTTTAGGGTATTTAGTGTTCTTAATGTTTTTATGTGTTTTAAGGGTTTTTTAGATTTAATTTCCATTACAAAAAATTTATATAAATAAATATGTATTTAAATATATATATATATATGACTATATATATAAATATATAAATATAAATATATGGATAAATGTTAATATATAATATAGGGAAATAAATATAAATATATTATTATACTTACATATATACATAATATATATATATATATATGTGTGTGTGTGTGTGTGTGGGTCTATGTGTGTATTGTAAATATGTATTTTATTTATTTATTTATTTATACACATACACACAAAAACATGTTTTATAAATATATTTAAAACTGGTCTTATAAGTATATATTAAAATGTGAATAAATATAGGTAAAACAAAAATATAATTAAATATATAAATACATATATATATATAAGCATATAAATATATAAATAAAACTACATATGTATATATATCTATTAATATACGTATAAATATGTATATATTAATATAACTAATTATATATATATATAAGTATATATTAATATAATTATATATTAAGATAATAATATATTAATATAAAAATAAATAAAACTATATATATATATTTATATATGTATCATTAAAAGGATAAAAAACAAGATGGATGAGTGGTAAAGGTGCAGGCATGTAAGGGAGTGGTCTTGGGTTTGAATCCCAGTAGAGGTAGGTGTGCATACAGGTGAAGAGGATGGGGGCTAGTGCTGTTAATGGGTGGGGGTGTTAACCTAGCACTATTAAAGGGGTGACTAGGGTGTATTGGCGGGGCTTCATAGCATATTTGAAAGGGGGCTGAGTTTTGTTAAAAACCCTCCGAGTTGCAGAATTTGTTTTATATTCTTTTTAACTTTTATCAGTGATTTTAAAAAATTGCAGATCAATGGGGTCTTTTATCATCATTTTAATTTATCACTGATAAAAGACCCCTTTATCAGGTATTTTTGTAGCACTAATAAAAGGTAACCTCCTTTAAATAGATCATTAATTGTCATTGTTTTTTTAGCACTAATAAAGGATTTTTTTAGCGCTGATGAAAACCTATTTTGTAGTAGTTGTAATGAAAAGTGATAGAAAAAATGGTTATTATAAATTCTACCATCACAAAACCATAAATCTATGATAGATTAAAGAGGAAAGTGACTTCTCAATATGAAAATTAAATTTAAAACATTTTTTAAATATCCTTTTATAGAGTTGAGGAATTACATTACTTATCTATATAATAAAAAATACTAGTTTACTTCTACTGATCAGCTATAAAAGATATAAATCTATTCCTCTTATCTTAAAGAATTAACTAAAACAAAAATGGTTAGTACAAGATATAATCTTACATGATGAATAAACTATTATATGATGAAAATCTACTTTAATTATAAAAATTTAGTAGTAATAAACAAATTTCACCTTAGATAATCCAATAAATAACCATAATTAAATTCCAAAAAACTATTCTAGACTAATATCAAAACCCAAAAATTAGAAGTATTTGATCACATAGTCTTCTGAGATAAGTTTAAATAGTTATCCCTAAATAAAATCAACCACACTTAATGTCTCATACCAATAATTTAATTTCTAAATCACATAATATCCAAGTTATGATAACTATTTCAATAAATAACATGACTCACCTTAAAAGCACAATTAAATCCTATATGATTTTAAAATATAAATCAAACATTTTCCTTAAATAAAATCCCACAGTATTATATTTACCTTAATCATATAGAGTTAAACATCTTCTGAAATAAAATTAATCAATTAATCAACATATCATTTCTAATGTCATGGTTATCTATAACATATATTTTCTCTAAATGAGTTTAACCTTTATCTATAATATATTTAAAATAAAAGAAAATAAATTTATACTAAACTGGTCATTGCGTGGGCTAGTGGTAGGTGATTCACCCTTTACACCCTTCAGTTGGGGGGTTCAGTTCTCATGGCCTTTCCAGATGTGATGGGTTTTCATCATCCCATGGGTTGTCCTTTTCCAAAATCTATATTATTAAAATCCTTATAAAATTCAATAAATGTGAGAAGTGTTCATAAAAATAACCTTAATATTCTTTAATATCAAATTTTATCTCATGCATTTCATTTTCCATGCCAAAATGTAATAACCCATTATTACACCTAAAATGAATGTCTCTGAAAATACCCTTAGTCACCATAAAATTTCATAACTTAAATCCTAAAACGGGGTTTCTAAGACATTGAAATTATGATCCACCAGAAAATAATAAACCCATGATTATATAAATTACTCATAAGAATACCACAAAATAAAACATTATAACATACAAAGTTTTCAAAAACATGCTATGATACAAATTATAATAGCACGAAATCTACACTTCTAATCCAGATTCTAAAAACATAAACCATAAATTTCTAATGTTGTTACATATAAACGTGACACAATTTTTTCCAACATAACAAAAAATATCTAAAAGAAAAATTATATCACTTGCATATCCATAGACCTTTTAGGATTATAGTTTTGTAGAATTACAATAAGATATTAACAGCTTGGGATCATAAAAAACTAGCACATAAAGAAAAATATTGTCTCCCACTATAGCCAAATTTCATAATAAGTCATCCACAAAATCCATGTTAAATACTTCTAAACTCAATTCATTTAACCTCTTTACTTACAAACCGGGTAAAAGAAAAATTAAGATAGTTAACATTAGATGCTCTGTATGGGTAAAAATAAGACTCATCAAACCATGATCATAATAAATCATAATATTATCATAAGGGTATGTGATAATGAACATAACATTTGAAAATTATTCCATGAATATCAATGGTAAAAATCATGGGTCGTGAAATAAAACATGGAGGTTCGTAAGACCTGAGCTCAAAATAATCAAAGGGCATGATATCTAAAATCATAAAATAAAACATGGAATTTTGGAATTAACATATAACATGACACAAATATGAGTCAAGGATATCCACCCAAACTATATCACATGGTGGACAGAGTCCCATAAAAGAATTAGGTGTACTCTTAATCCCAACATGACGTCTCATGAGACTAAAACATTAACCGATGCATTAGATTACTATCTGGGTGTTCCAATTACAATGGTCTCATGAATATGTGTTCCAAATAAAGAGTCAATCATAAATAATAATCATAAAGGTTACTAAAAGAATTAAATGGGCATTTTAATATAGTTATAAAGCATAACCAAATGAAATATATCAATGGTATAAAAACAATACATCCCCAGGTGAACTGATTATAAAACATATAATAAAACATGGAATGTGATATCATAAGAGATCAACTGTAATGAATCATAATATTTAACCAAGGATACAGACAAAAATGTATGTAATATAAATGATATTAAGGATAAATTATTTAAGAAAATACCCATTTTCAATTTGAAAACAGGTTTAAAATTCCTCACAAAAAATAGGGGCATATAACCTTGTAGTATTTTTAGTTATTTTTCAAAACAATATGGTATTAGGATTGTGGAAAATATTGATCATGTCTTATATGTTAACAAAAATTGCGTTCCTATTTTTGTCAGAAAAGTATCGAAGATTATTTTTTAAGAAAATGATGAAATATAATTTTCAAAACATTTTTGAAAGATTAAAAAATGAGTAAAAATGTATTTAAAAAATCATGGTATAATAGAAAAAACGTTATTAGAAACAATTTTATAAAATACAAACATGGAATAAAAACAGGATTTTTAAGGGATCCTTTAAAAGGATAATGTTTTTAGAAAAATATACCTTATAAATTGAAGTGAGTATTAATGAAATGAATTAAATATGTGTATTATCTATAAATACGAATAAAAAAGTTAAAATTTTACATAATATGTTCAAAATTAATTCCCCAAATAATCTTTTTATGATGTAATCAAGAAAGTAAAAGTTTAACCCAATGAATAGAAATTGGTTTAAGAATTCCCTTAGCACTTAGTAATCAGTCGAACCATATGCCCCAAAAAATTACTAATTATAAAATGAAACATTTAACACCAAAAAGGTAATTATATTAATTTTAATATATTTCCTAGAAAATTATACATAAACACACACACAAAATAGTTGTTAATAAGATAGAGATCTCACATATTTAAATTTGAGATGAGAAATTCTTACCTCACACTTTCATTTAGTTTTTAATACTTAAAAAATCCATTATAATAGTTTAGATGATATTATTAATTAATTATAGATACGTATTCATTTTTATAATACCTTATATTTTGTTTTCATAACATATTACCACACATTAATAAATAATATTTTATTATTATTTTTGTTTCAGGTGAGTTTGTTTCACGATTTTCATGATCATTTCAATTATGTATAATTGTGGATTTTTATATCAAATGGAAATAAAAATCCAAAAGAGTAATGAAATGGTATTAATGAACTTATATATGTTAAAATCTTCCCATTGATCTTTTTCATTTCATACATTAGGATGATTCTTTTGAAAATATGTTAATGATAAATGTTTAGCTTAATTTTGTGATTTTTTCAACAATAAAAAACTTGTTTTTTATTTAATATTATGCATGTATATTACATCTAGAACATGAAATAGGTTGGATCATACCTTTTAAAATATTATTTATCCATAATAATAGTTTCATGACCATTCAACAAGGTTGTAATGGAAAAAGAACAAAATCATTATTCATGGAGACAGTTAATCGTCGTAACTTGAAAAATGGTTTTGTTTATTTGAATTATAGTAGTTAAAAAAGGGATGAATATAATATATTACATTAAACAAATAAAATTAAACTCTTTAATTTATTATATAATTATTATGTTATTATGGATGAAGTTGTTTATGAAAATGTATAAAACTAAAAGAAATTATGACTGGTGTTTAGGAAAAATTACTTCTTGAATAAAACCACATTGACAAACCCTTGAGGACCTTGAATTTGGTATTTTAGTGATACCAAAAGAAATTGGATGAGAGGAGAGTCAAGATGATATATTTAGGAAGAAATTATAGAATATTCAGGGCTTGTGAGTTGGAATGGGGTAGTGAGCCGTAGTACTTATACATGAGGAGAGGTGAGTTTAAGTGGTTAAAATAATGATTATTTTATACTTAAATCCATAAACATTGAGGTGGAATTAATTTCCACAGCTTTATATAATAATAAATTTAGTAATGGAAGTTTAGGGTTGATAAATACCTCTAAAACCATTAAATTTTGTAATTTTTAGGTATGTTAAACTTTAACCTTTTCACTTTAACCCTTGTCATTATTTTATATGTAATGTGCTAAATAATTTTTTTTACCACAGTAAATTTTGTACACCTAAAAATAAAAATGAAATTATAAAATAATTTGGAACTTTTAATTCTAAATATTAAATCTATTTTACATAATCAAATTTTAAAAATTTCCAAAATTAGATTTAAAATTAATCCCATAAACACAACGATAAAGCATATTTTTAAATTGAAAATTTTGAATGTTTGAAATTTGGTTATATCAAATTTTCAATGTGAAATTGATTTCAATGAAATAAATTGTATTTATTGATATATAATAGAACAAATTATATTTTAAAAAATTTAAAATATAATTTTACAATAAAAACAAATCAGACAAAACTGATGTATTTTTCATGATTCATCAAAAAATGAAACAAATCTGAAAAATAAAAACAATTACCTTAAGATAGTTTTTCTATACTTATTTAAAAAAATGATGTTTATTTTTTTCAAAAAAAATTAAAAAAGTGTCAAAATTATGTTATAAAATATGTGCACTATTAGAAAATAGAAAAATTACCGTTAGAAAAATATAGATTTTATTCTTAAAATTGGATTTATTATTATCTTAAGCCTATAAGCATATTGAATGATTTTAAAAACATTTGAATAAATATATTACATATTAATTTCATTAACATATCTCACTAATAGTGGTTAATTTAATTTATTAATATAAAATTCTATTATGGTCATAAAAATAGTTTTTTATAAAAACAAAACCTTAATGTTAAATTGGTTTTTATATTAATTTCTAAATAACTAGAAAAAAATGAATTCATTTTATAATCATTTGTAAACTATATTTTTATATTTCATTTAATCTCGTTTATTCCCTCTATTCTAATGGGTAGGTGATAACCACCATTTAAATAATAATATTTTTTTAGTTCTTTTAAGCTCAGTGTTTTTTGAAAAGTACTCTATTGAATAAATTAAATTTATGTTAAAATATATATACCATAAAATCCTGGGGTGTTATAGAATAACACATACAAGGTTTCAAAATATGAAAGCGTTTTTGGGAGGATAATATATTGGCATATAAGATAAGTGTTAAAAAATATAGACACTAATAGATATCATTGATAAAAATAAATTGAATGATCTAGAAAATTTAATGACCACAATTCCATAAATCAATGATGATTTGAAAGACCATTTTATTCATAATAAGTTAATATTATAGGATATTATTTTTGTTATAAGATCCTTTTCCCATATTTGAGTGATTCCTTTACCATTTAGACTAAGAACGTAAGAAATTATATTTACTTTGTATCATTCTATTTTATAGGAAACATTTAATCCATTGGTTGTGCTTTGATCAATTCCTACATCATATCTTACTCAAAGAATTTAATATCTAAAATGAATTTCTTATGCCAGAATCACTAAAATAGTCATTTTACAGATTGTAAGATCCATAGAAAAATAACAAGACCTTTCTCAGATATTTTACAAAACAAAAATGGTTAGAATGAGTTTTCCATAAACTCAAAAATTTCAACTTCATCCATTCCATATATTTTTACCTTGGGACCTTTTAAAATTATTTTTTAACAAATTTGTGGTCTAGAAATTTAGAAGGGATTTCATAAGATTTTAAAAATCTACATAACATTATATTCCCCAAAATATCATAAAGTATCTCCTAATGTTAAATACCAAATATATAAATACCTTAATCACCATAAAATCATAATGAAGACATGATGCTACAAAAAATAAAATTGTAGGTTATTAAATATATTTCATAAATCTAAACATGTAGTAAACTTTAGTAAATAAAACATAAAACCCAAAACCACTAACCAATTTCATGTTCACATATATTATCCAATAAATATCTATTTATCATTATTATATCAAAATCGAAAAAATATTAACTATTATTTTCTGTCAATAATGCGTATTCTATGAAGTTTAGATTACCACTAAATCACTTTTCCTAGTCATCAGTATCATTCAACATATTATCGAAAATCCTTAAAGTAACGGTACATTAATACAAACCTTATACATTTAATAATATTTATAACCAAAATATCATTGATAAAATAATCTTTTAACATAATTATTGAATCCAAATACACAAGCGCTTTGATCATTCCACTTTGGTTGTAGTAATAACATAATCTTGACCTTGATCCCATAGCTTCTTTTGAGCTATATTCCCTTGATGATTAGGGAATTAATTTTCAAAGTGGATTATCTCTTTACAGTTGAAACACTGAACAAAAAAGGTTTGTTTCATACCCTTTCATTCTCATTTATGATGGAAGTTCTCTTTGAACTTGAATAAAACATACATTCCATTCAATAAAGTACTGATGTGTTTCATTACATAAATATAACATGTGAGAAAATTCATTATTCCCATATTCCACTTATATATATTTTTTCTATTCCATCCTATTTTTCTCTTTCTTTCCTTAAAATCCATAATAGATAGATAATTATTTATATGTCTTGATAGCGTCTGATATTATGTCCTCATATGATGATAATGTTTTGGTAGATAGTTTCATTCAAAGGATTAGATTAGAACCATAAAAGAAAAGATCATGCTTACTCTTTGGATTATGTGAAATGATATAGTGTCCATTACTTATTCAAGATTACATTTCAAAATAATGAAATACATTATTTTGGATCATTACATTATGTATCATAGCGTATGATCCCAAAACAAGTAAAACACTTTTCATAAAATGAAAAAATTATGCATGGGAAATCATAAAATCAAAACATGGTTTCATTGAGGGAGGTTTTTAAATCAGATAAATATTTTCAAATCCCTCATAATGGTTTTTAATGAAAATTTAAATTATCATAATAATATACACAAGAGTGTCAAAAAGAGGTGTCTAGTAAGGCCAATTTTCATATACTAGGTGATAGTCGAGTCAAATAGAAATGTTCCCCTTTAGGAGTAATTACCCAATGGTACATCTGTTCGAGAACCCCATACACTTGTAATATCTATATAGGAATGTACTGTAACGAAATAAACATAATATATACCTTACAAAAACCATAAGATGTGAAAATATAATTTGAACCCTCTTTAATGTAATTCATAGGGTAAAATTCCTTAATCTACATTCTCCTAAATCTAGTTCCCAGGTTTTATACTAAATTTCCATTAATTCCAACTATAAATACCTTGAACCTAGTATCCTAGAATCGATGGTTACCTTATTATATTGGAATAAGATACAAAAAATTGCTTAAAAAACCGAATAGTTTAATACTCTTAATAAACTTGATATATTCCTGAAATTCAAATTAATATTGAAATCATAAAATATATATAGTTTTTTATTTTATAATTCCATATTTCCTCTTAGTATGTCCATGCATATCAATCACAATACACTTCCCAATATCCTAGGGGAATAAATCATAAGAAATGGGTGAGATAGTATGCTCAGTGAGGTTAAGAGTATAGCATAATAAATCATGAATAAATAAGTATAATCAATATATAAATTCAAATAACTAAAACACATAACATTTAAACAATAATTTTATAATTATATGTCCTGAATAAATGAAGATCAAACAAATGCATATAAATAATCAAATAAAATGAAACTTTTTCATTGATACTATAACTAGTTGAATAATCATATACACATAAATAAATTATCTCTTAATGAAGGAATTAATTATATTGGACATCTAAAACATACTTTCAAGACCCTTCACATAATAGTTTAAATCTCTGGGCATACACCTATATAATTTGGAAAATTGATTTGTCTCATGAGACCTGATGATGCAATGAGGGGATATCTATAACTAGGAACCACCTATCATTTAATAATTCAAATTAATTATTAATATGATTTTTTTTAACAAAATCAATATAAACATTCATATTGAATAACTAACATACAAAATACTAATACATACCCCAATCAGTTAAATATAATAATAAACCATCTAGAGTAATATGGTGAAGGAAAATAAAATTATATATATTCAATCAAACTAATAATAAACCATCCAATTATATAATAAAGATTATATCAATACAAAATATCCCTAGGTGATCATAATTAAAATTAAGGGTTAATGTAGTTGATGAATAAAAATACCATAATAATTTTAATAAAAACATCTTTGAGGAAAATAACCTTTTGACAATAAAATTCTATTTTTTAAACTAAAAGATCACAAAATATTTTGAAAACGATTTTATTTTAATATAAATTTTAATTATTGTAAATATATATTTAAAATATAGTTTGGTCATGATGAAAAAAAATTATTCCCATGCCATACAAATTAAAACAAATATTACTTTCTAATTTTCAATAATATCCTAAAATGACATTATAAAAAATGACATAATGATTCATTTAAAAAAAATTAAAAAGTACAAAATGGGTAAAAATTTATTTAATAAATCTTTTTTAAAAGGTTAAAAAAAATTAAAATAAAGTTAAGAAAAAATGTATTTTGATGTAAAGGGATTTTCAATCTAAGAGAGGAATTAAGTCAGATTTTCTAAAAAACTTAATCATTTTATGTACCAAAGAGTTTAATAATGGTATAATTAATTTAAAAGGAAATGAATGACCAATTTATAATGAAATATATTTTATTTATGACAGAAATGAAAAATAATTCCCCCAATGGATACTTAAATAAAAACAATCCCAAATAATGATGAGATTGTGAAATAATCCCATACCAATTTGGTAAATTTTGAATTATAAGACCCATGAAATAAATTACATAAAATGAAACATTAAATAACATGGATATAAATATATTAATTATATAAAATATCAAAAGTGGAAGTATACACACCATAGAAAATAATAAGTGTTGAATATGGAAAATGTCTCACGAAAGTAAAAGTTAGACAAGAAACCATTACGCCAGGTTTGACTCTCTTCATATGTTACCAAAGTTTCATCAAACTAAATATAGGTTTATTTTATATATATTGAATAAGAATAATCATATATATTATTCCATATATTATCCTTTTATAACATTTTCCCACTTATTTGTGTATAATATTTCATTATTTTCAATGTTTTACGTGTTAATTGTCTTGTTTTCTCATATGAGTTTTTTCATTTACTAATTTGTTCATGTACATAGGATATAGTTTAATCATAAAAAAAATTATATAACTGTGAAAAATATTATATTTTTCATTTGATTCATCCTAATAACTATTATTGAAAATTGTAAATAGAAAATGAATCACATAACTCTATGGAGATGGTAGGTCGAACGTACGCACGAGTGACAATATTATTCCCATAAAGGGTTAATGGTAAAGAAATGTTTGATATATTAATTTTAAAAAACTTATATAATTTCATATATATCATATATTTTTATTAAAACTATCCTTATTACTTTCCATATAAGAAAAACTAAAAAATATGAATCATGTTGCATCCTGAAGAGGTTGTCTGCCATACACACGAGTGTCATTATCGTATTTTAAATGAAATGGAATGTAATAAGGTATATCCGACATTATAAATCCAGGAGTAAAAATATTATATATATATATATATTATATACATTAAATCCATAATTATATTCAACCATATTATGTTTTTATGTAAAATAATTTACATCAGTTCGTGAGGTGGTAGTCCACCGTACACACTACCGAAGATTTCAATTTCTATTTAATGGAAGTGGATATGTAAATACGTTATTACATTAAAATAATAAAATTTAAGTATATGGGATATATTTTTGTTATTATACTAGAATTATTTAATAATATCTGATGGTTTTTGAAGAAAAATAAAACAAATAAGCATGTTAAAAATTGTATCTATTCTTCAAAGAAATATTTTAGGTTTATACCTAACACATTCCAAGATAATATTTATTATTAAAAAATGATTATATTATATTTTTAGAGTATTATTTAACGTATTTTTTTTGTAAATGTATAAATGAAATGGTTTTTTAAGTGGGAAGAGGGGATGTTATGGGGTGGCCTTTTATAAGTGGGGGACAGGACACACTTGGTATTTTTTAAAATAAAATGTTATACTCATGTTTTCCTCATGAAAAGAGCCTTCAAAATGGGTTAGTAAATATATTAATAGGTGATAAGGATGAAATAGATCTATAAAATAGATTTTTTACAACTCTAAGGTCATTTTAACCATTTTCTTCTTAGTTTAACCACTGGTAAACCCATTTTTTACTTTAACCACAGTAATTAATTTTTTCTATTTTCACTGTTAATTATGGTAAAAAATTAAACTAAACATATTAGATAATATAAATTATTATTATTCCAAATATTGAATCCATTTTTCCAAATTCAATTCAAATAATTGGAAGAATTAAATATAAAATTAAACCTGCATAAGTGATGAAAAAGCAAGATTCCCAAGAGAAAATACTCATAAGTATGAAATGTTTTAATATCAAAGATCAATATAAAATTTATTTAATAACCCAAAATGAACATATTATTATATAATTGAACCAATTATAATTTTTAAAAAATAAAATATAATTTAACATTTTAAATAATTCAAATGAAAAGAATGTTTTTAATAAAAATTAACATTTTTCACTATTCATTGAAAAATGATTTTTTTAGAAAATTCCCAACAATTCACTATAATATAACTTTTATATTTTTATATCACAAATCATGTTAATTTTATCAAATAAAATTATAAAAATTTTCAAAAATTAAATATATCAAAAGAGTACAATAAGAAATCAATTTGTTTCCTTTGAAAAAATATAATTTTTTCCAAAAACATTTCTTTTACTTTCAAATGATTCCTATTTTTATATCTAATCAATAATTGAAAGACATAATTTATATAGAACTATTAATACCCAATAATTTAATAGTTATGTTATAATGGTCATGTTTAAATAATATTTTAATAGATTATCATGTTTCAATTAAACCAGACATTGCGTTCAGTACAAGATATCAAAGGAATTGAATTTATTTAAAAAGAAATACATTTTAAAGTCTTGGGGTGTTACAATATTTTCCAAGATTAGTTTTTCATGTAATACATGGTGTCAAACATGATTTTCCAATTTTAAAATATTAGGGAGTTACAAATGGTATATGGTTAAGACACTAATTTCCCTAATCAATCAATATATAGGTATCTAGGTGAGTTTCATTAAAATAAATAAAAAAAGGCTATTCAGAAAAGAAATAAATTAGAAGAAGAATTGTGTCTATATATAGTTAATGATTATTAAATATAATAGAATTTATTAATTTATGAACATTTCATCTCTTAAATGAATATAGTATAAGAGGATTCATAATATAATCAATGGATAATATATAAACCATAAAATTAAATGGGTGGTGAATATGAATCATGTTGAAATGAAGAAAAAATGAGATACAAACACCCAAATAGTAGGGGTAAAAAATTAATCAAAATAATATACACTAAAATTGAAATATAATTAAGTTGAATATATTAATTATATATTATGTAAATTGGGAACTAATGAAACTATAATAATATTTCACATAATATCAAACATGTCTCGCTGAATTGAAAATGGAGACAAGTACAACTTACTAATTTAGAAACATTCAAATCATAATTACATGAATGATATAATTTCAGATGAAACATTAAATAAGATGAGTAATTTTATGGTAATGGTAAAAAAATATTTATGGTGCAGTGCATACACCATAGAAAAGAAAATATGATGTATAATAAGAAATGAGTCTCAATTGTTGAAAATTAAGACAAGAGACACTTACCTTGTATTCTTGATTCCACAAACATGTTCTAAACATCCTTATAATAAATATAAGTTTATTTAAAATTATTAAAATAAATATTATTCAAATATATTTCCATTTATAAAATTCCTTTATAACCATTTATTATAAATATATTAGTTGGTTATGGTTTATTTTCAATATCCGATGCTAGAAATTTTGATTGCTTATTTCTTACTAGATTGGTAATGGAATTGTTGATTTATTTTAATAATTGTTTTATCATTAAAATATTATATAAGATATTTTAATTACTGTGTATCAATTATTTACCAAATCCCATTTTCATCTAGTGAATGATAAAGGCATGGATTGTCAAAATGGAAATTATTAAGAACTACTTTCAGCATGTTTAATGATTTAAGGATGATATATTAATTAAAATATTAATTAAAAATTTACATAATCATTAAAAACATTAAGAATAATTATTAAATGGTATAATAATTATATAATACTGCATAATTATTCAGGATAATTCATGATATAAACCTTATTACATCATTCACTTAAGTGGTAAAACTAGAGAAAATGATAGTGTGTTATACAAGTTTTATAAGTAAAAACATGCTTTAATATAATTTTAATAAAAAAATTTATAAGATTAATAATTTAGTTAATATAATTTTCTTTCATTAAATTTATTTTTCAGAACCATTTATGGAGGTTTGTTTTGATGAATGAAATTCATTGTTCATGGAGGAGGTACTTCACACGTACGCACGATTAACATATCCATCTCTCAACGTATGGGGTGTAATGATCGTATATGATGAATTATAATTTTTAACTAATAATTATGGAATATGAAACTTATTAATCAGTAAAATAAATCCTTGTAAGAATACATGAGAGGCAGTGATGAAAAATGAACCACAACGTTTCGTGAAGGAGGCAGTCTGTACATATACATGATCGATGTTGTTTTTTAGTGTATGGAAAGGATTTAATAATGGTTTATCCATTAATATATTAAAATTTTATTCTAATAATAGTAATTTATTAATTATATTATGTTGTCTAGAATAATTTATGAAATAAATTGTGATGAACCAACCTGGGTCGACCTTGAACCGGTCACCCGAGTTGTCCTGCGACATGGCCCGAGGGGAGTTCCCGATCCCCATAGGCTGGTAACTAGTTTCGGTCATCAAAATTAAACAATTGGGAATGATTTGGCCGATAAATTAAAGATAAAAAAAGAAAACAAAACTGATGAATAAAAACCAAAACTATGAGCTGTGAGAAAACAAAGTCGTACATACCTCCATGTGACCCTAAGAAACACCACTAACCTCAATCCAATGTTATGCTATGGTGATTGAATCCAATCAAGGTGCATCAAATGAAGCTAAAAAACAAAGGTAAAACTATAGTCATGAGAATTAAATCTCATTAGGCATTCCCAAAAAATCTATTCTCATATGCATTTCCTTTAAATAAAAAATCCATCAATTTCAAGTTTTAAATACAATGTATAGAACTACATTTTTACACATTTTCTTCTTTAAAAGAAAATAATGATCCATTTCCCATTATATTTTAAACTATGTTCTTTTCCAAGGATGAATCTTTAACCTTTTTAGATAAAGAGGGGTTGTGAAGTGTAAAACATTTTTAAAACATTTTGCCACAAACTTTTGAAGATCACTTTTATCCCCTTTAACAAAGAGACGCATCACACATGAAGGAAAAAGAAATAATCACACAAGGGTAATGGAAAATAAAAAGCAAGAGTAATCAAAAAAACAAAGCACCTCAATCATCCACCGTAGAAAACTATGTGCCGATATACATGGGAAAATATAGGAGCTTGTGAATAGTCTAGAATGTACTATACATGTGACTCATCCCAAAAGGTAAGCCAACTCTCGATGACGCCATAATGCCAAAATGATCAGTGTTGACCTACTTGGCCTAACTAAGGGGCCCAATCCCCTAACAGAGCAAAGTCCATACTAAGGGCCACTAGCTTGTGTGTAATCTAAACTAGTTCACCAATCCTTCAATGAAAATTTTCTTGCTATGATAGGTTCCCATGTTCAGAAAAAAAGGTGGTGAGCCAACAATGGCAAACAAGTATCCAGTCACAAGTACATTCCTCACACAAAGTCAACACACACAACAAAGTCACCCCCCGAGTCACCCCAAGGAATACGTCCCTCACCTTTCAACCATTTGATCACAGGGAAGTCCTACCCGACGGACATCCCATAACATATAACTCAACGAAAGCAAGTGGACCATATCCAAGGAGAGTTTTCTTGAGATAACTAATTTTACCAAAGTTCCAACCGGGCCTCACATAATTTTCACATGCCAAACCATTTCATAAGGAGTCACACACACAACACATGAAACCCTTAAATACACTTCGAAACCCATTTAAGAAACCCAAACAATCATTTTAAATATAAAACACATTCATAAAGTCCAAAGAGTAATTTTATCAGGCAATTGATGTGAAAACAAAATCAAACCATTCATAACAACACATTACAAGAAATAAACCACTCCAAATCATTACAGACCATTTTACTAACAGTTCTATATCAATAAATAATATTAAAAATAGGTGAAAAATTCAAGAAATAAATGACTATTAAATTTAAAGGTTAATTCATGGAGATCCTACCTTAGATAAAGAAGCAGACCAAGTCGAGACACTTCGGCTCTTGAATATTCCGACGAAAAATGCCCAAACTAGCACACACATACATTCTCGTGCATATATATATACCCTCAATTAATTGAAAATATTCCCTTCACCATGAGGGAATATGTGCATGGAATATATATATATATATATATATATATATAGACACACACACACACATACGTACCAATGTGTGTGTGTGTGCGCACCACCAAGGAGCCACCCCAACATTAATTAATTAAACTAGAGGAACTAACATTATTTAGAAACCAACAAACCATTAAAGAAATCAATATCTAAATAAACACTATTTTAAAATGAGAAATTTCTAATGGACCATTATGTTTTGAACACCCCAAATACATTTATTAAAAACACTTCAAAAGCCATTTTAAATAATATGAATGCTCATTTTTATTAATCATTTTCTAAACGTGCCTCACCCTTCTTATACTTCCTCTTTAAATCATTTATTAGAAACTTCACAAGGAAATGAATTCATTTAGAAAACAATGAACCATTTAAGAAACCATGATTTTAAGAAAACACCATTTTCCATAAACAAACCAATTTCAATTTCACAAACACAAAAACCATTTTTCAAATTCATTTACCATTACTTAATCAATGTATGAAACCCATTTAAAATTATAACAATGAAGCATATTATTTAACCATTTTATGGTGAAATACCCCTTTTAAAACCCACACAAAAGGCCATTTCACAGAAAAAGTCATTCCAAATCATTTTACTAACATCCAAATCAAAATTAAAAAAAATGAAAAACAAAAGTCAACATGCTGGAATGATACATTCCCTTTGTAAAAACCCACTATCAATGCATTCACACCTCAAGTTCCTTTTAAAACACATTTAAAACCTTTTGAATAATCATAAAAACACTTCTATGATATACCCTCACGAGGCACACATGAAAAAATAACCATATCATTTAGAAAATAAACTTTCAATATATACTCATGTCTAAACACTTCTGAAAAATATTTCACACCACATAAAACATCTAATTTCACGATTAAAATCCAAATAACATTTATCGAAACATAATTTGAAGAAACAAACATAGACATAAACAAAAAAACAACTTAAAAATATATTTTTATAAAATTTTACTATTGCAAAAACACCAACACACCACAAGATAATTAATATGTACCTCAAAATAATTTAGAAACCTAATTTAGACTGTGCGAAACCAAGAAAGAGGATTTAAACCTCTCCTTGGATGGAGAGAACCAATCAAGTCAAGATAAACCACTCCGCCTTCAGCAGAAGTTGTCGGAACACAGACCCAAGGGCCCAAAGAGACTATTCACACAACCTTGGAACAAAATAAAATAGATAAATAAGATTACCCAAAGACCTAGGGTTCGGCCGAACCCTATGGGGAAATGGGTAGGCCAAACCGAAGCTAGAAAAAAGGGGTAGAATGAAGAAGATGAATTACCTCGATGAGCCGACTACAAAATCGGAGGGAAATTAGGAGATTTGGTCAGAGAAGTGAGGGTCATGAGGGAGGGGTGGGTCACAAGTGAGAGAAACCAAGAAGGGGCTTTGTCGCAAGCATGGGAGGTCGTGTAAGGTGGCAGCACATGGTGGTGGTCTTGCTAGAGTGGGGTGGAACCTGCAAGAGAGAGAGTAGGGGGAGGTGACGCAAGGAAGGCTGGAGTAAGGGGAAGGCATAACATGTGCGATGCGAAGAGAAGAGGGAAGAAGAAAGAAGAAGAAGAAAAAAAAGATAAGATAAGATAAAAAATAATTAATTAAATAAATAAAATATAATAAAATAAAGAAAAATAAAAATGAAAAAACACAATCATAAAACCTAATTAATAACAAACGTAATAATAATAATAACAATAATGATTATGATAATAATAATAAATAAAATGATTAAAATAATCAATATCCAAGGTTTAAGTGTGACAATTCTCCCCACCACAGACACTTTCTGCCCCGAGAAGGTTTCCAAGTCAAAAGATAGCCAAAGTTTGAGTCCATGGTCGAACAGATCCAAAAGAAAAATCAGGAACCTCAAGTTGACGATTCACTCCACAAGTGACACCTGAACGGTCACAAAGAAACCATGACATAAAACAAGGGAATAACAAGGGAGGGTTCTCCCCACCACAAGAAATCAACTAACATAGAAAAATTAAAACCCACTCACACCAACCAGAGTAGGGGATAACACAAGAACTCCCAACTCGAACTTACTGACTTCTCCACCTGATTTGAGTGAAACAACTAAGACTTTAGCGGAACACCACTGCAAGGACAACCATCATATCGGGGCACCAAAACAAGGAACTCCCTATAACAACACCGCTAGAACTAATAATTCCCTAAACCGATTTAAAACTCCCAACAAATCCAACTCCATTAGTACTAGTGAGACAACACTTCCACTAAAACCCAAAAATCTATGAACAAGAAAAAAACCCCTAACACTCACATATCCAAATGATCACTAAAAAAAACTAGGACCAACCCACACAATGGACTAATATAATTTTATGAAAAAAAATGATTCTAGAGGCCACATTCAGAGAATGTGACTACTATGATCACGAAAGAATAATTTCATTGCACTATTACCGCAAAATAATAACATAAAACAGTGTAAAAAGATGGACAAGGAAACCCTGAAGGTCTTTATTCCAAGGTGAAAGATAAAGAACCAAGTGAAGGTCTCACATGCCTCTGACACCCTCACTGTGCGTGAGCATCACCCCAAACCTTGAGGTTGGGGCTCTGATGGCTGAAGCATCTTATGCCTCACAGTCTGACATGAGAATCCCCTAATCAAAACTCCTTCTTCAAATAATACTTCTTTCAAAAACTTTCCTAATGACCCAAACAGTCACACAATAGCAGAACTTCCGAGGGATGAGACAAGATGCATTTGGATGCTTGAACCATGAACACCGATGGAACATTAGAAAGTAGTCTGACAAACCAGAAGTTGACACCGACAAAAGGGATTTCTTCAAAGGTAGGTTCCTCTCGTACACCCCAGTTGAAAAATGGGGAACCCTTAAAAATGACAATAGGTGCCATATTTTCAATGCACTTGCGCTCCAGATGACGACTCCTTAAAGCGGCCAACACAGGCTTTCACCATCCACTGGACTTGTTAACTATGGATGGTCTCTCACCGCTTTTCACCTTAAACTCCTCAGGTATGATCCATTAGATGATGAAGGACTTTAATACCTCCCATATCATACCAACTCCAAGTATGATGAGACATACACCCCCATTGGTCCAAGGCTGGAGCATCCACTAAACCCAAGACAATATCAACTCTAACAAACTAGGGAGTCCCCAACCACCCAAAGACAATCTCTACTCCCCTCAAACTACTTCACTGGCCCTAATGAAACCCTAAGTACTCGAAAGACAGGAAAAAATCGATAGAAACCAGAATTGGGCATGACTCATTAACAAAATTTGAGGGAATTTTTGGATGGCATATTAAGAACAATATGAAAAACAAAATCACAGCCGGCATCAAGCCAAATCTCAATCAAAAGAAACACTGCGGACTAAGACAACCGACCAGAAACCCAAACAAGCTCAAACACAACCAAAAGTAACACCCCAAGCCAAATGTAACAGACTCATAAATCAAACATATACAAACACAAGAAAAATCCACTTTTCATAAAAAAAAAACAGGTCCCAAAATCATTTTTTTTCATTCAAGTGCAATTTAGGAAAATCAAGTTAGGCCTTGAATTCCAAAACCCCATACATCGAATCCTATGAACTTCAACATAATTATTCATCCATTTCTAATAAAATCACCTGTAAATATGTGTCAATTTGCACTTCACGTATCTACCCACACATATGTGGACTATCCTAAAAAATACCAAGGGTCACACATTCCATTCCGTTAACAAATCCCAACATAAGCAAAAAAAAATCAAAGTCAAAACACTTACTCTTTAAAAAACCAATTCAAAAATTTCCAAAGAACTTGAATGAAATCCCCTTTTTACCAATTTTAAAACCATGAGAGAAAAAGAACCTTTCAATTAAAAACCATCTTCATTTCCAAAAACACTCTAAAACCTTCCAAAATCAATACAAATCACAAGAAACAATGGGAAAACAGAATGAGGAACTAGTGATTGTACACAACTCGGTGACATGGTAGTGAGCCACGCCCCAAGTAAGACATAACACCATAGGACCTTGAACTGGGCACCTGGGCTCCACATGGGTCACTAATCCTTGTGGAGTCACAGTGTGACACTGAGTGACCTCTATTGTCATCCCTTAATTCAAAACAAAGACAAAAGACTCAAACACGGACTACCCCTCGTAGCTCAGGTCTCGTCAAGAGGGATGGTGATCAAGCACCGACTATCAACCTACCTCTTATGCCACGACAGTCCTAATATCCATCTACTGAACATCCCAAATAACAAGGGCCTCATCTGATACCATTTTGTCATGAACCAACCTATATCACCCATGAACCAGTCACCCGAACTGACCCGCGACATGTCCCAAGGGGCATTCATGATCCCAATGGGTTGGAAACTAGTTCCAAGCATCATAACTAAACATGTGGGAATGATTTTTTCGATAAATGGAAGAAAAATAAAAAAATGAACAATGAAAAAAAAGCTAGTAGCAATGAGAAAAAAGTCGTACATACCTCCATGTGACCCTATTGGACGCCACCAACCTCAATCCAAAGTCATGTTGTGGAATCTAAATACATGCAAGGCACAAAAACCAAAGCTAAAAAACCAAAGGAAAAACTATATGCATGAGTATTAAAACTCAGTAGGCATGCCCAAGCAATCTATTCTCATATTTATTTCCTTTAAATAAAAGATCCGTCAATTTCATGTTTGAAATACAATGTATAGAACTTTGTTTTTATATATTTTCTTCTTTAAATGAAAATCACGATCCATTTCCCTTTTTATTTTAAACTATGTTCTTTTGAAAGGATGAAGCTTTAACCTTTTTAGAGAAAGAGGGATAGTGAAGTGTAAAACATTTTAAAAACCATTTTCCAAATACTTTTGAAGATCACTTTTATCACCATTAATAAAGAGATTCATCACACACAAAGGCAAAATCAATAATCACACAAAGACAATGGAAACTAATAAGTAAGAGTAATCAACCAAACAAAGCCACTCAATCATCCACCCCAGACAACTAAGTATCTATATACATGGGAAAACCTAGGAGCTCATGAATATTCTAGAACGTACTATACATGTGACTCATCCAGAAGGCATGCCTACTCACGATGACATCATAATTCCCAAAAGCTCAGTGTTTCCCTACCTGGACTAACCGAGGGGGCCAATCCTCTAACAGAGAAATGTCCGTACTAAGGGCCACTAGCTAGTGAGTAATCTAAACTAGTGCTGCAATTAGTAAATGAAAATTCGCTTTATATGCTAGGTTCTCATGTTCAAACAAAAAGTGTGTGATCCAAAAATGTCAAACAAGATTCCAGTAACAAGTACATTCCACA
This sequence comes from Viscum album, assembly GCA_963277665.1. Taxonomy (NCBI): domain Eukaryota; kingdom Viridiplantae; phylum Streptophyta; class Magnoliopsida; order Santalales; family Viscaceae; genus Viscum; species Viscum album. Next base: position 1,548,379,632 of record OY728133.1, read on the forward strand.
TATATAATCAACACACAAAAAAATTCACCCCCAAGTCACCCCACGGAATACGTCCCTCGCCTTTCAACAATTTGATCATAGGAAAGTCCTACCTGGTAGACCTACCACAACATATAACTCATCCAAATCAAGGTGACCACATACAAGGATATTTTTTTGGACATAACTAGTATTACCAAAGTGCCAATCGGGCCTCACATAATTTTTTCATACCAAACCATTTCTTAAGGAATCACACACACCACTTGAAAACCAAAAATACACTTTGAAACCCATTTAATAAACCCATTAAAACATTTTAAATCTAAAAAACATTCACAAAGTTTAAAGGGGAATTTTATTTGGCAATTGACATGAATACACAATCAAACCATTCATTGCAAAAAATTACAAGAAATAATCCACTCCAATTCAAGATAGACAATTTTACTAACAGTTCTATATAAATAACTAATATTAAAACTAGGTGTGAAATACAAGAAATAAATGATTCTTAAATTTAAAGGTTAATGCATAGAGATCCTACCTTAGAGAAGGAATCAGACCAAGCCAAGACACTTCAGCTCTTGAAGCTTCCAATGAAAACGATCACACTAGAACACACATACATTCACACACACACATATATATACCCTTAATCTATTGAACATATCCCTCATGCCATAAGGGAATATCTTCTAGGAAGATATGTATATATACATATACACATATGTATCTATGTATATGTGTGTGTGCACCACCAAGAAGCCCCCTAGCATTAATTAATTAGCCAGGAGTAACCAAAAAATACTTAGAAAACAACAAACCATTCAAGAAATCACGATCTAAAGAAACACTGTTTTAAAGTGAGAAATTTCAAATTGAACATTATGTTTTTCACACTCCAAATACATTTACCAAAACCACTTCAAAATCCATTTTCAATAATATGAAATCTCATTTTCATTAAGAATTTTCCATACGGGCCTTGCCCTTCTTATACTTCCTTTTTAAACATTTTTTTAGAAGCATCACAGGGAACTAACTTTATTTAGAAAATAAATAACCATTTAAGAAACCATGATTTTAAGAAAACACCATTTTCCATAAACAAACCACTTTAAAATTTACAAACACCAAAACCATTTGAAACCCATTTGAAATTATCATAATGACACATATTTAATTCAACCATTTTTATGGGGCAATCCCCCTTTTAAAACCCACATATAAGGCCAATTCACTCAAAAAGGAATTCCCCATCATTTTCCGAATTTCCAAATCACAATTAAAAAAATGAAAAACAAAAGTAAACATGATGAAATTATACATTCCTTTTATAAAAATCCACTATCAATGAATTCACACCTCAAGTTCCTTTGAAAACACTTTCACACATTTTTCATAGTCAGAAAAACACTTTTAAGAAGTACCCTCACGATGAACACATGAAAATATAACCATATCCTTTAGAAAATCATCTTTTATCATATACTTCCGTCAAAAAACTTCATATAAATATTTCTCACCACATAAACCATCTAATTTCACTATTAAAATCTAAATAACATTTAACCAAACACAATTGGAAAAAACAAACACAAAAATAAACAAAAAAACAACATCAAAAGATGTTTTTAGAAAATTATACTATCACAAAAACACCAACACACCAACAGATAATTAATATATACCACAAAACAATTTAAAAACCTAATTTAGATCGTGAGAAACCATGAAAAGGGATTTAAACCTCACCTCAGATAGCGGAAACCAACTGAGACAAGTCGAACTGCTCCGCCTTCAACAGCGATTGTTGGAACATGGACCCAAGGGCCCCAACATACCATCCACACAACCCTGGAACAAAAGAACATCCATAAATCAAATTTCCCAAAGACCTAGGGTTCATCTGAACCCTATGGGGAAATGGGTAGGCTGAACTGAAGTTGGAAAAATAGGAGAGAATAAAGATAAGGGATTACCTTGATGAGCCGACCACAAAATTGGAGAAAAATCTAGTGATTTCACCAGATAAGTGAGGGTCATGAGGTAGGGGTGGCGCATACGCGAGAGGAACCAAGAAGTGTCTATATAGAAAGCAGGAGAGGTCGTGCAAGGTGGTGGCACACAGTGGTGGTCTGGCTAGAGTGTGGTGGCACCGACAAGATAGAGAGTAGGGGGGAGGCGGCACGAGGAAGGAGGTAGCAAGGGGGTGGCATTTCCCATGCGATGTGAAGAGAATAGGGAAGAAGAAAAAAAATAAAAAAAATAAAAAAAAAGAAAGAAAATGGAAAAGGTAAAAAAGACAAATATAAAACCTAATTAAAAAATAAACTTACTAATAATAATAATAATGATAATAATAATAATAAATAAAATGATTAAAATAATCAATATCCAAGGTCATGGTGTGACATAAATATTTAGAAGGGTTTATTAAGGAGTATGATAAACTCATGTTGAGAACATGATATTTCTGTTGGAAATATCCTTTGAAATAAAGGCTTTGGAATATCTAGTAGAGGCTATTGAACAAGATATAATACTCAAAGATGAGTAAGATGAATGTTTTTTAGGATTATATTTGATGGTATAGGTGTGTAATGAAGTTATGGAAGTGGTCCATTTTCATAAGTTAGCATAGGAGTAATTTTAGAAGTATGCATTACATTTTATTAATGAGATGATAATATTCAAGGTTCAAAGGCTCTAAGAGATGGAAATACTAACGTATGAGGTGAGATAAGTTCAAAAATACTATACCATTCATTTTAAAATATGTTTTAATAATTTTTCATTCCTTTTACTCTTAAATTTTTAATTTTTTTCCTTTTTTGGTTTTTTATTATGGTAATTAATTTCTCCATAAATTAATTTAATTTCAATGCCTAAAAATAATGGTACATTCTATAAAATATTGACCTAATAATTCTAAATATGGGATCTATTTTACTAAAAAATAATTTTATATTTAATGAAATTTAATTTTAACATTAGTGTATTTCAAACGTGAAAATATGTTTTTAGAAAAAATGTATTTTAATGATGAATTATTTTATATAAGATAAAATTATCAATGATTTATATTTTCATAATATAAATTATTTTATAATAAAAAAATTGATTTATTTATTGTTCAATGAAATCCAAAATATAATTTTTCATAATAATATTTATTTAAAATAAATGAATAAATTTTTTTATTGGGAAATATTGCTTATTTTTATAAAATGTTAAAGATTAGTTTTGTAAATCTGTATAGTATTTTTTTAAATATAAATTTTTTATTCATAAACAAATATTTTTTTGCTATAAATTTTTTATATATATTTAAGTTATACTTACATATTGATATATTCATAAATAGTATGACTTTAGTAAATACTGTATTTTTAACTGATCAATTAAATATCAACTATTTCTTAAAAATTAACAAAAAATTATCTTAAGGAAATATTTTTTTGGATAAAAAAATAATTCAATTTTTTGAAATAAAAATTATAATTTTTGAGTATTTAAATTTAAAATAATAAAATAATTATATAATGAAAACTATTTTTTAAAAAATAATTTTTAAAATATTAACTACTATTATTTTAATTTCATATTGTTTACTAATAAAATTTGGTGTTAAAATATTATTCATATAAATAATATCTTTTATACATAATTTATTTAGTATATTAAAATAAAGTTTATAAAATATAATTATAAAAGGGTTACATTTTAAAGCATAAATTTGTCTTATCTATTACTTAGATACACTAATATAATTTTATCAATACCCTAGTATTTACAATGAACATTTATTTTATTTACATATAAATTTATTAATTTGGTTACTTATATTTTTATCCACAAAATTAAAGTCTTTATTTTTTTGGTTATATATATTTTTTGGTTTGTTTTGGTTCTGTGTTGCATGTAAAAAAAGTTATTAATAACATTAGGTTTAAAAGGAGAATATATTTTAAAATATAGGGTGATACATTCTACCCATTAAATAAATTGAATCCTAATAGTTTTTATTATCATTTATTAAAAAAATTATCCAAGGGTTTCTAAAATATAGGAATAACTAATTATATAATATTAAATAAGGTGTATACCTAAATATATTAGGTCTGACTTGGAAAAACAAATTTTCTCCTCATCATTTAAAATTAATTAATTATTTCTCTCTAGGAACTTGTTCCTTTATTCAATATTTTTACACATATAATGTATCTTCTAGTTCATTCTATTTATTCCCCTTGGTTATTAATACCACATTTTTGACAAGAATGAAATTAAATTTTATTTCATGCCTCATCTTCATTACCTGATCATTCATGAGACTTCAAATTTATTTTATTTCATGTTTTTTGAAATTATACTCTGTTCAAATTCTTAATGATGATTCATGATAGATTATTAGGAATAATCTCTAGATTTCTCACTCTATCTCTTACCATATTAGGTTTTTCATTAGGGTTATCATTACATAATTCATGATATTCATTCTTAACATGGCTCATTAAGGATTCATCCATTAAAAAATCCATGATTAGTTTATCATGAGTGATTAAAAATTAAAACCATAAAACATTTATTGTATGAAAATATAAACCTAATTTTTTTACTCTTTAAATTATTTACATTAACTTTTAATTCATCCAAAATCACTCTAGTTTTAATCTATGTTTCATTAGGTTGAATTATCTCATATTCCATAACCTAATACATTAGCGTAATAAACCATTCACAATGGATTATAAATATAGTGTGATTAACAAAATAATATCCCTCAAAAGTGCATCTCTATGTTTTCAGTCCTAGGATAATTCATCATGCACCATGTGAATATCATGTTAATGTTAATCCTACCATTTTGAAGTGATTACCCCTAGGTGCATCTGGTATACAGCCACATCCCCTTGATTACATCTAGATAGGGATGTAGTTCCCATGAAACCATAAAATATTTACTTTACCAAAAAATTGGAGATGTTATCATATATATAAAATTATCCCTTATATATATCACTGTGGTTTTCACAAAACATTCTTTATCCTGATCCTATTAAAACATAAAATATTCAATGTTGCATCAACTAACCTAAAGGGTTATTTATACCTTTGAAATTATAATATACATTTATTTATCAATTCTTGATAATATTTATTACTCACATATTATCATAAACCAATAACATCCTAATATATAAATTCTTATAAACCATCCTTTGATACAAACTACGATACCTTGGACGTATACGCCTGGGATTCAGTGTGAATAAACACATTTATTACATACATGCAATTAAATATACAGATGTGGCCAAATTTTAACAATAAATAATTACATTTTAACTAAAAAATATTGAGTCACTAGAAATTGAAGGAAATTTTATATTTAGAGTTTTAGATAATTAAGAAAAACTTTTAACAAACAAAGATCGTGTCTATCACATAAAATGGAAATTTTTTCACCATATAAGAAACAATTTAATATGTTATAAGTCTTCAAAATATTCTCAAATTTTTCCACACATGGAACTTATCTAGACATATGATGTGTAATAATATTATTTATAACATGGTGAAATGGAAATATAAGAAGGATTAGATTAAATGCTCAGTAATAGAAAACATATATGAGAAGGTATCAAGCAATAAATATAGAAAGATTAATATGGTAAGAAACCAATGATAATCAAATAATTTAATGCAAAAGATAAATTGAGATTAAATGAAATACATGGTTAATAAAATAAATGAAAATATCGAAAACATAACTTAATTCGTGGTGATGTAATGGATATTGTTGTATATATTGATCTTTACCGTCAATTCCTCAACCAAGAGAATATTCATACCTTCATGGACATATCTAAGACATTATTTTTGTTGTGAAGGTCCAAAAACACATTATTCTTGTACCGGGTATGAATACACTAAATAACCTAACATTTTTTTTTCTCATGAAACCAACTGATTCATCAAGGGGTTATATAATATAGAACTTCACATATCACTTCATTAAGTCCAATTCTTTCAAAGTAGGAAAGATATTATTAAAAATAAAATTCATAATCAACTAAACTTTATAATGCATAAACATCTGTATTGAGATACAAATATACATAATATCAACACTTTCTGGTTAATAAATGGAATAACAAGATTATAAGACTGTTAACACTTCATTTTGTCACATGGATAAAAAGTAGAAAATGGAAATAGCTTATTAATAAGATAAGTAGAGAAATTAATAAGGATAGGGGTCAACCCCCCCCCCCCCCTTAAAATGACCCTGCACGCAGGTACCCCTATGCAGTGTTGGTGTGTAGGGTACTTGTGCATTGTCCTACACGGATGGTCAATCAATCAGCCAGCACAACACACCTGCATGGAACACTAGTGCGGAACACCAAAGAAAATAGTTTCCTTCATTCATGTCCCCATATTTTCCTATAAATATAGACTTAGGACCTTCATTACATATAGAAGAAATTTCCCAATGACCTATTGAAGCTCTACTCGACATAGACTTTTTCTCAATCCTTAAAAACATTCTAGGTGGGTTTATAAAACCTAAATAAGATATAATTGATTAGGGTAGTGTACATAAAGTCTTCTTAGGGCTTAAAACGCATTATCCTTGAACAAGGAACCCTATCACATGTGATTGAAGAACCCTAGTGTGAGGCCCCATTTCTTAACAAAGGGCATATGCAAGCCACTTCTAGGATCACCTATGGAGACATATGAAGGCTTAAGAAAGGTATCTCCCAAGTTTAGTTTCACTGGTGGTATATCGCTTAGGGTACCAAAAGATCTCCCTTGTCTAACTGTATAGAGAACCCCCTTGTGAAAACCTTTCATGGATCACTTAATCTTGTTTCACAAGCCCCCTTGGTTACCCCTATCCTTTAGCCTACACAAGCCACTCATCAGTCTTTCTACAAAGCAATCTGTGGAAAGGACTCTCTTCCTATAGATCCCTTTTATAAAAGGGAATGAGTATACTCATCTAGAAGAAGCCTATATAATTTCAATATCATGAAAAGGAGAACACCATAATGTATCCCATTTGGATTTTCATTCCTTTGGTCAATGTTTTTCCTCACTTGTCTTACTTAATGGTTAGGGTCCTCGGGGTGCATGTGGATTCTCATTCCTTTAGTCCTGAGGACCCCTACCCCAGGGGAAGTTTCAGAGAGTTCCTAGTCTTAGATACTAGGTTTATGACCATGTCCTACCCCTATCATATCAATGACCCAAATCCTTCATTTACATGTATGGAGGGTGATTATTATGCTTTCGTTTCCATTCAACATGGAATGAGATCCCCCTCACTCACTATAAAATAAATTTTAGGGAATCCCTCCTATATTAATCCCCTATATGTTCTTATGGGACGATTAACTCATTCTCCTTTTCACTCTCTAGGGTCTGTATCCATATGGGTAGTCAAATCTGACTATCCTAGATATGAGGATCAGAGAGACGATAGACATGAGAGTGTACCCTTGACCTCTTCCACTATAGCCCGATCCTATTCCACCAACAGAGGAGGTAAAGAGAGTGGTTTCCCAGATATATTGGTTCCTCTTACCTGGAAAATTCATGAATGACTCATCCTAAGTCATGAGGGATTAGGGGATATCCATGATAATGGGGTCTACAAAATAGGTTGTGTGTTTCGACAGAGAATCATCCTTTCAATATTCCTCCCACCTTACTTCAGAGAACTCCCTTCGAATGAGTACTCAGGTACTTGTATCCAATATTAGGTAAAATTTAATTTTTTGGATTCCCTAGATCTCTTTCATTCTCTATATTCTCACACTAACCATGAATCGCATGCACTTAGAGGCTGACAATAGTCATGACATCCACATGATCCCAAAACATCTATGTGTCCTCCTCAGGAGTATGCCCAAATTGAACCTATCCAAGGAAACCTCATAGTGTAAGTATGACATCAATTGAACTATGATAACTTTGATTCCTTCTATAGATAGGATATTTAGAACTCCTACCTAATTCTTTAGCTCAATGAGTGCCCTTCTCAGGATTAATCCCCAGTCAAATCCCCGAAATCATCAGGGGAATCATCCTTAGGTGTAATCGCTGAACAAACCACCAAACCAACATAAGTCTATATGTCACTTTTGACTGCTTTAAAAGGGAATACATTTCAAGAATAATCCCCAAAGTAATCCTCTTGAAGGTCCATACTTCCCCAAGAGAAAAATCTAAAAGGGCGTTTATAGGCATAGATCCTCATAACCAAACTACATGGGCTTTGATTCCCATCCAAATATGGTATGTAGAAATCCTCCCAGAGGTCCAAACTCGATAACCCATAAGAAACCCTATCCTACTTGGGTAACATTCCCAGTAGGACTTATTACAACATGGAAATCCTTATTCATTCAAAGTTCCTTGGGTTACATTATTATAAGTACCACACCAAATATTGACTAGGTTGCTTCGTCCTAGGTAGTCTTTCCACATGAAATTAAACTTTTCAGTTAAGTCCTTATCACATGACGTTAAATGGTATGATGTGCCACATTTTTAGGAAGAAAACTACATGGGTTATGATTCTGTTCACAAGGATATGTAGGATTCCTGTCTATGGGTTCCATTCCAAAATCAAAACAACTCTTCTCTCCCTGGATGATGATACACTCCAGAGTGGCCCACCGAGTGGATAAAAAACTAGATTCATTGTAATAATGACCAAAGAATCTCTATGTATTATATAAGCTGATAAAATTGATAGAGAACCTCAAAAATATATAGATGTATCCATTGATGAAGAACCTCCGATAAATAGAGATGACTCTGAGTTATATGCATGCAAATAACATATTTTTAACTTTACGATAACCCACATCATACTTGGGAATTAATAAAAGATTCATAAACATATCATAAATATATAATATAGGATTGTAGTTGTCAATAATTTCCCCTAAAAGTGTGTGATGAACTTTATATCCCATCCTCTCAACAAATGTGAGTTATTACATATCATTGGACAAAATTCCAAGTGAGAACCTACCTTTGCAAAGTATGTCCCTAAGTCATCATGGATATAGAACCCATTGGTGTATTAGGTTACCCAAAAAATCAATTTGAAACTATTCAGAAATAGTGAACCTAACCTGAATTATTGCATAAAACTCAACCCCTACAATTGACTTTCAGAAAATTGATTCTCTAAACAAAATAAAAAATGGTAAACTTGATGTGAATACATATCAAAGATGATAGTGTCACCTACCTATCGAACCACATTCACATGATAAAATAGGGCTAGAAAATTCAATCAATCATGCATGTGTTCATTCAGATGAGATTATATTTTTATGGGGTTTTGGTGTTCGTCATATTCTAGGTACTCACTCTCAAAGATCCTTTCAATCCAAAAAATCATTCATTTTTTCTCAAATTATTACTCGGGAAAATAATAAATCTAGATCTTCATCCATGAAAAGGATGCCATCATCAACTCAGCATATTCAACACTGGGTTTCAAACTTGTTGGTCTTGGAATACCATTAGAACGGTAAAATCCTAAACCTTGAGGTTGCCTGAAAGGCTCTCTAGCTTGGGATGCCCCACTAATTTTCTAGGTTAGTGATGAATGGTGGTCCTGACATAGAAGACAACTACCACCATCTTTATCCTTTTTAGGAGCATATCCCTAGAAGTTACAACCATTCCCTCCCATATCTTATGGAGGTTGATCTATAGGCCACATACTTCCTCATACAAAAAACACAAGGGTCCTTATAAAGGGCTCCATCTAGAAATCATCACCACTAAAAATTTGCAGTAGTATACCCTTAGCATAACGAGGGTGTCATCCTTGGACAACTATCCTAGGTCACCAATACGAGGGCATGAAAGTCATATCGTTGTGGGTATAAACTAATAAACAAGTAGCGGGGCCACAACCCTCTCCCCTCTAGCGAATTCTGCCAATCCTATTTGGTGGAAAATTGTAAGCGGTTAATACACCCATCATCTTAATTCATCTAGCCAACAAACATGCCCAGTGGCATCCAAGCAATCCCACCATTCAAATCTGGTAGTGTTCCACATGTTGGAACATTCAACTTAATACACCCACCATGTCTACTAATATACTGGCCTAGAAGTAGTCAATGAATCCTACCAACCAAGTTTAGTGGAATGTTATGAGTTAGGGAACACACCTTCCTTCATTCATCAATCATGTCAGTCGTTTCATCTGGAATCATCTAGAGAAGTCAGTCAAAAAGTCCCAATGATGAGAAGGGGTATCAACCAACTATCTACCCCCATAAATGAGTACTATCAAAATCCATTGGTGGAAATTTGAGGATATGAGAAGGCATGTACAACTACTCCAGATATAGAATCAGGATATATCCTCATTCTAGTTTTGAAGTGACCAAGAATATACTTAAAATGGTGAATGGGTGGTTGAAAATTCCTTCCAAAATTCAATAGACTTTCCAAGACATTATAACAATGATGATAGTAGTTCCCAAGGGATAGAAACACAACTCTATCCCTACATATGGGGTGGCTCATCATCATGTCACCCTAGAGAAGATACAAACATATACTTCCATCTAGAAGGGTCATGGGGAATGATTCCCCATATTATATGGGCAACTAGATCAGGAACATACACTCACCCCAAGTAGAGGTAATTAGTTTATACCAATATCAACTTCAAGGTCAACATAAAAACCTGCCCAAGATGGCCACTTTTCCCAGTAAGTGTCCCCAATTGATGCTAAAAAGGTGTCCAAGAAGAATCCTCAGCCAAAATTATTGTAAAATAAAGAGTTGATCTACGATCTGGATCTGCTTAATACTGTAGTTATTGAAGCCTTAAGACACCTATCTGTGGAAGATCAATATCCTACCATCCCATTACCAAATTAAGGGATTATAAGCATTAATTCAGAAGTCCCCCTCCAGAAACTTCACCATGAAGTATTTCTTTATTTCTATAATATTGTTGATCTCAAGAGGCCATCTCCTGATAAGAGCCACGGTATCCCACCACATGTCCAGAAGATAAAAGAGAAATATGTTATTCCCCTTATTGTAATCCACTATGGTGGTCCACCCTATAATGTTGTTCACTATAAAAGTTCTATCTATTGTAGTGTTTCACGTTTTCAAGATAATTCTTCAATTGGAAATGTAGTGATGAAAAAGTCATCCTATAGTGAGGCACTTGTGAAAATAAGGATATTCATGTCATATGTATTATCATTGGCAGGTGAAATCCTTTTTGAATTGGAAGAAATCCTAATCCAACAGTGATTCTTCGAACCACCCTTGGACCACTTACCTTCAATTGTAATAAAGTAAGTCCCACCTGTTCTCACTGATCATGAAAAATCAGTAAAAAAATTTCCACTCTGGTCAGATCAGGTGGAGGATACTCTTTAAAAAGATGATGAATACATGATAAAAATGAGGAAACAACTAGATAAAAATGAAATACCAGTCATTTTTGTAGGTTTCGGGCGTAGTTGAAGTGTGTTGGTGGTTGTACCCAACATTAATTTTAGTGTTAACAATGATCAATCCGAGATCCGTCATGATAATAAAACAACGAATCTTTAGAATAAAATGAATAATTAAAAAGAAAAAGGGAAGTCCTTGAACCATATAGAGATTTATCATATGTTGGTTATAATTAATTTAATTAATTGACAATAATTACCTTGTTGGAATATTTCTTCGTTGATGTCTTCGGTCACAATCTGATGTGATCCATCATTACATCGCAGAATCCAAGTGTAGGATTCTTCTATTGGTTATCCACACATGCTCTACATATCTATGGATGTCGTCAAAGGGATCTCTGAGTGCTAGAGCATATGAGCCTTCACTTGCGATGTCTGGCTTCGATCACCTTGATCTGTTAGAGATGGATCTCTCTCTCTCGTAGCTTGAGAGAATTCTTGGTGGAAAAAGAATTCTTTCATGGCATGAGAGCTTCTCCAAATCTATTGTGAACAACCCAAAAAATGGCTAGGCTAATGAGAAATATATTATTGGGATTGTTAGTTACATAGAATAATAAAATGAATTAATTACCCGAAAGCATTTATTAATTTCATTTAATTCTTAGTAATACCCCATGTATAATAACAACAATTGACTATTATTATTACTTGACATGCACCCAGTGAATTACACCTAATATTATTTAATTAAATAAATAATATTATTTCTCATAAATTCCCAGAAAAACTATATGGAATGTATATATTAATAAACATGTCGTGCACTTTTATTTTTATTTTTCTTATTTCCCTCCACCACATTTATTAGACCTTTAATAATGACTATTTATTTCTCAAATAAATATCATTGAATTACTCACTAATAAATTTATTATTTTTCCCACAATATATTCTCTCAGATAACTGGTGTCAAAATAAATGCGATCAGGCATCTAGGAATAATTATTAAACCACAGTTAGGAATAATCTTTATTGAAATTATATAATTAATATTTAACTAAGATACTTGGATACACTTAGTGTGTGACCCTCTCGGCCTCTTTATCTATGGAATTAGGTGGATCTTACCAAAAGTCCTAGGTTATCATCTAGAAACATGCCAATAAACCCATAAAGAATGAAGTTAATGCTTCAACGACATGTCCCATCCTACGAACACTTACCATTTAATGTAATCCCTTTGTCATGATATCTCGAGTTTCTTGCTAATGACATAAACCCATGTGCTCGATTATTATTTCTTTGACATTCTGGAATTGAACTTACCCATTCCGCACCATGGCCATGGATTTATTTTGGCTATATCAATTCCATAAAAGGGCTTGAGATGTCTACATTCGTTATGGAACATAAGGGATAAATCCTTTCTTGCATTATCAATTAATTAAATATCACTCGTGACGCACCCAACGTATCCTTCCTCAGTGCAAACATTGTGTCGTAATAGTTCTAGTCAATACATCTAAGTGCGCCAGTTGTAATACCCATTAATAATAATCGTAAATCCTAAGGACCAATACATATGTTTATAGATTGGAACATCCAATGAGACAATGAAATGTGGATTTCCTACTGGCAGGTCCTATTCTCATAACATCTTCCTGGACATTACCAAGGGTGCACACCATGAGAAGGTGACTCAAAGTTCTATGAGTCCTCACTACAAATGGCATGTATTATTTGTGTCCTACAAATAACATCATCCAGCAATAGAACATATATTCAAGAACAATTTTATGGAAATTTTGGGTTCTCATCATAGTAGGAATCTGATATGACCCTTTTATACAAAAGTTATCCTTAGGACATAATCACATGAATTGTCATGCAGAAGAACAATCAATATGTAATAAGGTATTTCTTAATGAATAAATTAAAAAGTAGTTGGTTATAGGCCACCAACTTCAACAGACTCCCACTTGGACTAGATACAACTGCTAACAACCTTTACCCCACTAGCTCTCACATGATATTCATGCTTCTACTTAGATAGGCCTTTAGTCATTGGCTCCACCACGTTCTCTTTCATGGACACTCTGATCACTGCAACATCACCCCTTAGATAGAAATTCCTCAAGATGTGATACTTCCAGAGTATATTAATTATCCATTGATGTGACCTTGGTAATTTTTAAAGATCCACCACTTTAATATTATCACAATACAACGTGATAGGATCTTTACAGCTAGGCACCACATCAAGCTTCTGGAAAAAGTTCTGAATCCAAACGGCTTCCTTGGTTGCATTAGAAGATGCAATATATTCGGAATCCACTGTAGAATCAGCAACAACCAGATTCTTTGAACTCTTCCAGCTCACAGCTCCTCCATTGAGACAAAAAACATATCCCGATTGCAACTTCAGATTGTTTTGATCTATCTGAAAACTAGCATTTTATTAACCTCTGATGACAAGATCATTGTATCCTCCATACACCAAGAACATATCCTTATTTCTTCTCATATACTTAATGATAGTCTTAATTTCATTCTAATGTAGTTCCTCTGGATCTTCTTGATATCTACCTACCATGATTAGTGCATAGGCAACATCAAGCCTGGTATATAACATGGCATACAAGATAGATCCTATAGCTGAAGTGTATGGGATCTTACTCATTCAATCTCTCTATTGTTGTGTCTGAGGAAACATTTTCTTAGAAAAATATAGTCCATGTGATATTGGAACCCATCCCCTCTTGGATTGGTCCATATTAAATCTCTTTGTATCTGGTCAATGTATGTACCCGAACTTAGTCCAAGAAGCCTCTTGGATCTATCACAAATGATCTTGATCCCTAGAATGTAGGCTGCTTCACCCAAGTCATTCATGGAGAAACACTTGTTCAACTAGTCCTTAACTGACTATAATAATGGTACATTGTTTCCAATAAGCAATATGTCATCGACATATACTACTAAGATAAAGATCACATTCCTATTAAAAAGATTATAAACACTTGGCTCACATTCATTCTTAATGAAACCAAATTATTTTATGGCTTCATCAAATCGAATTTTCCACAACCTGGATGATTTCTTTAATCCATAAATGGATTTCTACAACTTGAAAACCTGTTTGGCTTCACCTGGTGTCACAAAACCTTCTGGTTGTGTCATATAGACATCTTCCTGAAGGTTCCCATTAAGGAATTCTGTTTTTACATCCATTTTACAAATCTCGTAGTCATGGTAAGATGCTATTGATAGTATGATTATTATGGATTTAAACATGGAAACTGGTGAGAAAGTTTCATCATAGTCAATTCCTTGATATTTTCTGAATCCTTTAGCCAATATCCTTGCTTTATAGGCGCTATCTTGACCTTCTATGTCTAGTTTTATCTTGAATACACATTTCCATACAACTGGCTTTACATCAACTCGCTAATCGACCAGAGCCTAGATTTGGTTCTGATACATGGAATCCATCTTAGAATTCATAGCTTCTATCCATCTTGCAGATTATCAGCTTTCTACTACTTCCAAGTAATAAATTGGTTCATTATTGTCCAAAACTAATGATTCACCATCCTCTCTGACTAGAAAACCAAATCTATCTGGTTCTCTTACCTCTCTTGATCTCCTATATAGTACATGTGTTTTTAGAACCTCTTCCATGAAATCTTGTGGAACGTTTTCATCTACCGACTCCTGTGTATCTTTATCATCAACTTCATCGAAGTCAATCTTACTCCCACTATCCTTTTTTAGGATGTTCTCCCTCTCGAGAAAGACGGCTCGTCTAGTGACAATCACTTTCTTGGTTGAAGGGTTATATAGGTAATATCCTTTCATTTCCTTGGGATATCCTATAAAGATACACTCCACGCCTTGGGGTGCTAGTGTGTTGCCTAAGAAGGCCTTAACAAATTTCTCCCATCCCCATACAAATGTGTTCGACAAAATGGGTTTCTTTACATTTCATAACTCGGAGGGAATTCCATTTTCTGCCTTAGTTGGTACTCGGTTTAATGTGTATGTTGTAGTTTGTAATGCATATCTGAAAAAGATAATAGAAGATCTGCATGACTCATCATCAACCTCACCATGTCCAAAAAGGTGCGGTTCCTTCTTTCACTAACACCATTCCATTGTGGTGTATAAAGAGGAGTGACCTGATATAGAATCCCAGACTCCCATAGAAGATCGATGAACTCTTGGTTCAGATATTCCTCACCTCGATCTGATCGACGATTATTTATCTTCTTACCAAGCTGATTCTCTATTTCATTCTTGAATTCCTTAAATTTCTCAAATTATTATGACTTATACCTCATTAAGTATACATATCCATATATACTTAAATAATCAGTAAAAGTAATGAAGTAAGAATATCCACCTCTAGCTTCAACTGAAAATGGTCCACACACATCCGTGTGCACCAATCCTAGAAGCACGATAGCCCTTTCTCCCTGTCCACCGAAAGGCGGCTTGTTCATTTTACCTTGTAAACAAGAATGCTATCTATCAAGTGGTATTATCTCAGTAGAGTTTAAATATCCATCTTAGAAGAGCTTTATTAAGTGCTTCTCATTCATATGACCGAGATGGTGATTCCACAACTGGGTGATGTATGAGTCATGTGAGTTTGTTTCGTTATCGATTGAAAACACTTGGTTTTAATAATTTAATTCATACAAAAAATAATTTAAATGTTCCATACCATAACATACATTGTTCTTATAAAAGAATCAACCCTTATTTCCAAACCTGAAAATAAATCCATCCATATCCAAACATGATACAGAAATTATGTTTTGGTAACACTAGGCACATAATAACAGTTATGTAAAACCAAAATCATCGTAGTTGGAAATGAGAGGTGGTAATAACCAATGGATAATGTAGCCAGCCTTGCGCCATTGGTAGCTCGAATATCCACCTATCCTCTAGAAATATTTCTAAATCTACTTGGTTCTTACATTTGAATACAGATGTGAGCCACTCAAGCTGTATCTAATACCCAATGTGTAGAAATGGAAAGATTACACTCAATAACGAACGCACCTTTAGCATCCCCACGCTTCTGGGTGCAGTTCCTCTTCCAGTGGACTTTATTTTTACATGAAAAACATACTGCCTCACTTTACTTTCCCTACCTCAGGATCATCCCTTTCTTGGAGGGACGATAATTGGGGGCTTCAGACTATTTATAAGTCCTTGGTCCCTTTGCCTTGTCCTTAATTTTCTTTTCACCATAAGTACTGTGGGTTTTTTCACACCCCATGTCCTTATCTTCCTGGAAAATTAAGGTCATAAGTTCTGATAGACTCTTCTCATTTTTTCTCATGTTATAGTTGAAAATAAAGCTAGAGAATTTCTTTGGCAGTGATGATAAGATGATATTTGTACGCAACTCATCCAGAAACATAATCCCTAAGATGTACAGGCTTTCAATGTAGCCAATAAGTGTGACTACATGAGGCCCATATGGCACTACCTCTCTAATCTTAGTTGTAAACAAAGAATTGGAGATCTCATATCTCTCTTGTCTTGCCTTATCTTGGTACATATCATGATATATGCGTCAATGTTTTCATGTTGCTTTAAGAGCTCATTAGACATGGTCGATAGCATGAAACATTGGACATCTGAGGCATCATCCATATGTTTCATCTAGAGAGATAGTTCTTCATCACTGTCCTCTTTCCCAGGTGCTACTAGAATGGGCTCTTCCAGTACATACAATTTCCTCTCATGGTGAAGGATGACGCGTAAACGCCTATGACACTCTTGGAAATTGGTTCTAGTAAGATGATTTTCCTTCTTGAGTATGGTTCAAAATGATATGTTTGAAGTAATTTTCTTTTCATTTATACAAATTAATATGAGAAAAGGTTTAGTACTTTATTATGATAAAACTGAGGAAGATAGATTAATTAAGACTTATTTGTCTCCCACTATTTTATCAAAATCCAATAGCCCTCACCATTGACTTTGGAATATTTTTTTGCCTTAATATTCTAGTGTCAAAGATCCATATTTCCCTTTGCATCAACCCAACTAGGGTTGGTCAAGAAACTTGACGGGTTTTAGGTAGGCATTCTAAATTCCAACGACATTAACTCACAGCTCCTTGATTCATTAAGTGGACTCCCCAATCCTGAAATCCTTTTATTTTAGGTTTCCTTAAACTTTGCCTCTTGGTCACACTAAGTCTTGAGTGGTAGTCAAACATAATCTAGACTATGATTATGGAAGGTTATCTTGACTTAATATTTCTTTAAGGGATTTTATCCTTATACTTAAATTTCCATTTTATTATATTTGATTACATGCTTTTTAATATTAATTGGGATATAATTAATTGATTAAACATGTCTAAGATAATATTTTATGCATAATCCAGACTTATATTAGGTCCATATTGCATGCTTGTTTAATTCATTAATTGTGGGATTGTGACAACACACCCAAAATAAATAAACCATGAAACTGACAAAAATAAAATAAATGGTATGATCATAAGCTTGTTCTATTGTTTATTTTATCTATTGGTTGATAAACTAACCCAATACGTAAGGGAGAAACACCTCTAACCTTTTGGGTTCGTGTTTACAGCTTTCACCTATCCACCTTTGTATCTTCTTGGATTAGTTTCACCATGGATCCTAACTTGAGCTGCCTCCACAAGCTTGGGAGCTCCATCAATTACATATACATTTATCTCACATGTAGGTGAGGGGTAAAATGGGGTTTTACATAAAAGAAACCTTGGTCATGCATGCCCTACATATTAATGAGGAGAAGGCTCATAGACAAACATGTTTAATTTAAATAAATAAATTAAAAGAAACCATTCACATACAAGGGTCTTGGTCTAGCTCATGATCAACCATGCATGAAACGATTTTTAAGCTTAAATAAAACTAGCATTCAATTCTTTAATTGTTCATGCTTAAGATAAATCATGCTCTAATCAATTAATTATCTTTAATTAATCAATTTTTTTTATCTTAAACCCCTTTCTGAATTTCCTTGAGATTCTCATCCATCGTAATTTAAAACAAATAAATTTATTTAAAATTATCATTGTACATAACTTGTACCTTAGAGGAAACCCGGTTAATTCCTGTTCATAACTACCAAATGAGTAGAAATGAACATTAAAAATATTTTAAATTAAACACATAAATATAAAACACCTATCACGTGTTGTGCCTCAGCTTTAGGCCTGCACTATGGTACACGTCTCAAGAGTTTGTATAATATAATAATAAATTTTAATAAATCTGTGTAATTTGGATGAGTACACAACATGTAGTTTCGACTACATGATGTGTACTTTTGTTCACCATCCATTTGAAGTACACGCCCGAGGACATGGAGTGTAGATGTACGTCATAAATTTTTAGAGTACACAGTGTGTTCAATGGGACACACGTTGTGTAGTATCCTCATTACACGGTTTCTAGTCGGGCAAGCCGTGTACGTGGTACATGGTCTAACCCTGAACCGAAGGGACTACACGTCATGTTCCTTGGGCCATACGGCATGTAATCTGGGAACCGTGTGCCACCTGTTCCTGGTCAATGCACTGAGTCTTACAGACTTAGATAGGATCCATTTACGTGACCTGATTTTGCGGACCAGTCCAATGCATTGAACCTAGACTACATAGCATGTACTTCCAAATAAACGTCATGTATTTTTATGTTGAATAGCAAGGAATTTTTGGAACCTCTGAATGAGATACTCTATTATATTTTAATAAAAATTAAAAGAAAAAATCGTTTTTGTAAGGTGAACGAGAAATGAGAGAGGAGGAACAGATCTCAAGTTTCAGATTTATAGAATGATTAACTTGAATTGAAACAACTAACTTATTAAATGCGTAAATTACCAACGAAAAAAGAAATAATTATAATCAATGATATAACTCCCAATGATAACACTTATAGGGTCCAGGCATTGTGGAAGCACGTTGGTGGGTGTACCCAACTTTAATTTTAGTGTTAATAATGATAAATCCGAGATATGTCGCGATAATAAAACGTAGGATATTCAGAATATAATGAATAACAAGAAAAAGAGGGGAGTCCCGAAACCATATAGAGTATCATCACATGTTAGTTATAATTAATTTAATTAATTGACAAGAATTACCTTGATGGAATTCTTTCTTTATTGATGTCTTCAGTCACAATTTGATGTGATCCGCCGTTTCATCGTAGAATCAAAGTGTAGGATTACTCTAGAGGTGATCCACACATGCTCCACATATCTTTGTACATCAACGAAGGGATCTCTGGGTTCTAGCATAGATAAGCCTTTGCTTTCGATTTCCATCTTCGATCGCCATGATCCGGTGAAGACGGATCTCTCTCTCGTATCTTGAGAGCGTTCTTGGTGGAAAAGGAATTCTCTCTTGGCTTGAGAGCTTTTCAAAATCTATTGTGCACAACCACAAAATGGCTAGGCTAATTAGAAATATATAATTGGGATTTTTAATTACATAGTATAATAAAATAAATTAATTACCCAAAATCATTTATTCATTTCATTTAATTCTTAGTAATACCTCATGTATAATAATAATAATAGTTGACTATTATTATTACTTTACAAGCATAGAACGAATTAAACATAATAATATTTAATTAAATAAATAATATTATTTCTCATAAATTCCCATAAAAACTACATGGTGTGTATATATTAATATACACGGTCTGTACTTTTATTTTCCATTTTTCTTAATTTCCTCCACCACATTTATTAGACCTTAAATAATGACTATTTATTTCTCAAATAAATATCACAACATTACTCAATAATAAATATATTATTTTTCCCACAATATATTCTCACAAATAACTAGTGTCGAAATAAATGAAATTAGGCATCCTTTAATAATTATTAAACCACAGTCAAGAATAATCTTTTTTGAACGTTTTAAATTAATATTTAACTGAGATACTAGGACACACATAGTGTGTGACCCTTTAGGCCTCTTTATCAGTGTTGTTAGGTGGAGCCTGCCTAATGTCCAAGGTTAGAATCTAGCAACACACCAAGGCACCCATAGAGAAAGAAGTTAACGCCGCAATGACATGTAACCTTCTACGAATTCTTACCATGTAATGTAATCCCTTTTTCACGATATCTCGAATCTAGTAGGTTGCATGCTATTTCCATCCACCCATGTTCTCAATTATTCTTTCTTTGACATTTTTGAATTGAACTTGAACATTACTCACAATGGACATGGATTTATTTAGGATATATCAATTCCATCAAAGGGCCTAAGATATCTACTTCCATTATGGAACAGAAGGGACAAATCCTTTATTGCATTATCTATTAATGCAGTATTACTCATGATGCACCCAACATATCCTAGCTCACTGCGAACAGTGTGTTGTCACAGTTTTCCTCAATACATTTAAGTGTGCTATTTGTAATACCCATTAATAATAATCCTAAAGTCTAAGAACCAATACACACATCCACAGATAGAAACATCCAATGACACTCTAAAATGGTAATTTCCTATTGACAGGTCTCTTTCTCATAATATCCTCCTGGACATTACAAAGGGTGCACACCATGAGAAGGTGCCTAAAATTTTTATGAGTCCTCACCCTTAATGGCCTGTATTATTTGTGTGCCAGAAATAACATCATCCGACGAACATATATTCATGAACAGTGTTATGACACTTCCAGGTTCATTCATAGCAAGGATCTGCTATGACCCTTTAATGAAACAGTTATCCTTAGGAAATTATCACATGCATTGTCACGAAGAAGAACAATCAATATGTGATAAGGTATTTGTTAATGAATAAAGTATAAAGTAGTTGGTTCTAGGCCACCAACTCAAACAATTTTATGGTCTTTGGACACCCATCAATATAGCATTCCGGATGTGTTGTCATATGATTTGGTTCATGATATCCACATCAACATAAGGAAAACTCTTCATCACATAAAAGAGAAGGTGTTACCCTATGATGAGTATCGAAGTCATTTCATGGTCATATAAGGATTGAAATTCCAAAATGACATGTAATATATCCTAGATCGATGACTTCAAAATATTGATTAATAGAAAGGATCCCTTTAACATACAAGCCTCAGCATATTAATGAGATTTCATCAACTGATTACAGATACCCCATATAGTGTTCATATGAGTGCACAAGTAGAATTACATTTCACTATGCCTCTTATCTAGTAAATCCCACTGAAGGTTGTAGAATGAAATGTTATAGCCATAAGAAAAATTAATCAAATAGAATTTTTTTCATAACAAATTATATGATCACTAAAAATAGGTCTCTTCCAACTCTAACTGATATTGGGTTAGAAGAGATATGTCTATTGAAATACTCTTACACTAGGCATCTGAGAATATTGAGTAGGCCTCCTATTTGGTTGAAATTAATTATCAGATAATGAGGATTTCATAAATAACTAAATATACATAAAAAATAGTTGATATAGGTGTTTTTGGATTGATGAAATAATCTCAAATTAGAATGAAAATCCATAGAATCCTAAGGGAATCCATGGTAGTAGAAGCAACGGTAGTCTGGGAGAACCCCATTCCCACGGGGTTGGGGGATTTTCTAACCCAACCATCGAGCCCAGGAAAATGAGGCTGAAGGGTAGTGAATGTAAAATGAGAATTGATCCAATGCTTAGGTATGGGGGATTTTTCACCACAACTACCAACCCCTCGGTGGGAATTAGTCTATCCTAATTAGAGTAGATACCACAAAATGAATCCTCCTAGTTTGTCCCAACCTGTGGTCATCTACCTTCACTTGGAACATGCATGACTAAACAATATGGATATTCCGGACTATTTAATATCCACCAAGAAGATCCTGGAGAAATAGAAAAGGATAGGACAATGCCTCATGGAGGGTTTAGAAGAATATAGTCTCACAAAGACACTAATATATTGACTGTAATTCATTTTGCATCAGTCACCATTATCAACACTACCATCCTTGATTCTAAAAAACATAAGGCTACTTTAGAGGAGTCTGAAGATGAAGTTATAGTTTATAATGTGGTCCACAATAAAACAATTGAAAGATTTTTTCTTACACAGAACCAGAGGCTTCCCCATAATTTGGGAACTATCTCGAACAATCCATCATACCCCCTCGAAAGTCACCCAACAGGGAAAATAGTAACAGTAAAATTTTACCTTACCTCCCTTGGTTAGAGGTTAAGACCATTTCCTTGGATGAAATATTTTCTCATCAAGGGGAAGATATGAAAGAATATAGAATACTTTATGTATAATTACTTCAAGGCAACCTTCCTACCAAATATATTCTATAAGAATAACCTCAACTTGCACATTAATGTTGGCCACCTCCACAAAGAGGGTTTTCATCAATGAATAAAGTAGATATGAAAAATCCTCTCAACATGGGATAAAAAAACCAACATATTTGGATGACAAAAAATAAAAATGAGAATTATATTCATTCGTTTTACAACCATAGTAGGGACATGCACATCCTTATAGGACTACCCTTATGGGTCCCCCATAAGAATATATAAGCAGTGCCACTACCAATGGTTCTTCTAGATATCACAGCCATTCAGGCTCCATACACCACACTTTTTCTTGCTCCATCTCACTCATTCATTCCTTGAATTCTAATTAATACCATTGATTCATTACCAACTTGATTAGAATCCATAGTGGAATGAAGTGTGATTATATAGCTGGAAAAGAATACTTATCCAAAATGGGTAGATCCAACACTCCCCCCCCCCACAACATTGAGAATCCTACATTTATAAACTTAAATGGATCAGGAATCCCATTTATGCACTAGATGAATATTTTATCTTTTTGTGATCACTTTATGGGTACCCCTAAACAATAGGTGGTAGTTAAACTCAGGTTTTTTCTACAATCACTATAGGGAATGACTTTTGTACGGTACACTAGCATTAAATCTCGGTCAGTCACTAGATAAGAAGACCTCTATCAATGATTTCTCCCCCAATTCAGCTTAATGATGTAGAATATGTCAGTATTCGACCTATTAAACTATACGCAGTGGGATAATGATATAGTCTCAGATTTTATTGTTTGGTTGAAAGTATTTACATATTCCTTGAACTTACTACTCCTTCAAGAATATTTGTTCCCAATTATATAGTGAACCTTCACAGTGATTTGTACACATTTCTTATCACAATGAAATGGATAAGAGGGTTTCAGGACCTTACGGTAATTGTTCAAAGGGTATAAGGCTCCATCACAGAGACCAAAGCCAAGGATCTAGTAATTCCATCAATTCAAGGAAAGAGAGGAGGGGATGAAGAGGCCTCTATGGTTACACTCAAGAAATACCTTTTACCTTCCCCCACTTCGAAGCCAGCACCATATCATGATACCCCTCCTCATAATCACAAGAAAAAATATGTACCTTGTTAGGATGGTCAAATAAAATTGAGTTGAAAACAGTTTTAGGAGATAAAAAATAGGGTTTATTATTTTTAAAATGAAAAAGTCCTTGGATACATCATATAGGTGTTGAAAAACAACTTATTCAAGATTCCAAAGACAATGAATCCAAAAAAAAAATAAGGTGATGAAGATCTCCCAAACTATTTCTACATCCATAAAATTTAGGGGAATCACATCCAATATTATTTTGATTTCATAGACCTTCTAAAAAAGATAGTGGACTCTGGGAAAGTGGAGTTGAAAAATTATCATGATCAGGTTCCATATGTTTCTTCACTAATATACAAGAGTAAGATAAATGGAATGAAGGTAAGAGAAAGAGTATGTAGCATTTTAGTGACTGTATGTTTAGAAAAATGATCAACCAGACTCATGATATTCTCTGAGCATAGCTGAAATAGACAATTGTTCCCTCAACAGCTTCTACTACAACATAGCCAACTTCATCGACAGCTTTGTCCTCTGAAGGATAGTCCTCTAAAAGATACGTGGTCATATGGATAAGAAGATAATTCCGTAATATTAGACTATACCAAAGATGAATTTGGCTTCATATTTATTATAATTCAAGCCTATAGTCCCAAAATCATGGGCACCATCCTGCCAAAGGGCACAATAAGAGTTGACCTATCAGATAGAATCTTCATCAGATGAGTAGTTGATCTTCGGTTCCATTAATTTTATTCACTTAATGAATCCCTTCATAGATAATTATCATGGTTATGGGCTCAAATTATCTACACTTCATTAGGGAACTGGGGAAATATTTCATCAAATTCGAGCATATTGGGGAATAAATTGTTATGCCAAAAGTCACTACATCAACCATGCCCCTACTCGAACTATCTATGCATCAAACACATGTGGGGGAGCTCTTTAGAGAGATAATCAAGAATATGAGAATTCCCCCACATGTGATAAGGTTTATCATAACACAATCATCTTGGAAAATTGATTAGAGGATATGTTATGCCCTAATCAACCCCGGCATGTCGGCATACCCAATCGACCTAATCCACCAAGGGTAGAATAAATTTCAGCTTTAACCCAATAGATGGTCCCTCCACATCCAGTACATAATTTCCTAAAGCACCTATAAAAGAGAATCCCTCTGCTAGGATGTGTAGACATCTGGACAATAATTTTGATATTTTGAAGTAACTAGACCATGTTTTTTACAAGTTATCATTCATAAATTCTTTGAGTTTATCAAAATATATCCGAGAATCACTTATCGAGGTCTTATCAAGCCATCAAGAATTTGAAGATGAGGTTGCTGCTGTCAAGTTATATCTTGCAGAGAATGATCCTAAATAATTCCATATGATCATATCTATCATATGCTAGGATGATTATGTTTTCATACAGGGGCATGTCATGCCCTTGTATTTATTCGGGAAGATAAATGACGTTTTTATCCAACAATAATTTATTGAAAATTGGTTAGGAGTAAACCTCATTCAAATCCAAACAATTCATAAAATGAGTTCCATTAAATATTAATTATATCCCTAAAACATAATGGTATAGGGATATGGTAATAATGAGTAAAAACCTCTTAGTGAAATAAAACATAGGACTCGGTTTAGGGATCCTGTATCTGATTTGGAGTATGTGGTTGTTAGATTGGATATAGCCTTTAATGTTTACTGGGAACACCTTGTCTACATCAGCATTCATATATTCCCTCATCATATCAAGAATTCCTCAAATATTTTATTAATGGAAAAATTGGTACATTTCATGGAGACAATACCCAATTCAAATCCTGGGAGTCACAATACATCGATAGAGGATTATACCATAACTAATGGAAATAATCCATGGATGATAATTTTGCTCAGATTAATGCCCAAAATGGTCTGTGGGTGATTTCTGAGAGTCATTTCAGGTAGGTTAGTGAATATTATGTGATCCACATCAATCAAATCAAAGAGGTGGGTTCAAATTCAAGCCCATATTTGGTATCTTCATTGAGGTTAATTGAGCCTATTGAGTTTGATGGTGTGGGAGAAAAATTCTAGATAAACATATCTTCTTTTATTCCAATGATCTCCAAAAAATCTTGGATTCATTAGATGGTCAAAAATAAGTTGTCATGATAGTGGTAATAGATGAAGAATCTCATTATCAATCCCTTGTTTCCCCTTCATAACTCCAAAAGGTCTTCATGATAGTAAGCAAGCCAGAAATGATGTCTTCATCTTCCAAATTTCTAAATTAATAATACTATCCTAATTCTAAGGAACCTGATTTTTTACCTACTTCCCAGGTTGAAGAAAAAGTAGTAGAGTATGAGGAATATGAATAAGAGGAATCCATTAGAGAAACCACCCCAACATTTTAGGAAATTGTATCCATAACATTTTAGGAACATAGAAAGAATAATATATGTATATAAAGAGATCCATGACTCACATTTATTAGTATTCCATGGATCCCGATGAATAGGAGGTATATAATTCCATCCTTAAGAAATAACATGATTTGTTCTCTTGGAAGTACATGGAGATGTTTGGACATGACCCCGATTTTTCCACCCATCACATAGGTTTTCTAGAATACCATAGAGGGTAAAAAAGGAATCCAAACAAACACACCCAACTCCTACCACCAATATTAAGGATAAAGATCATAAAGTCATCAAATATGAATTCATCGAAATGTTACAGTATCTAAAATGGCTATCCCACATTTTCCTTTTAAAAAACAAATTATAGTAAGATCAAAGTATTCCTCAACTTTAAAGATCTCAACAAGAAATTTAGGAAGGATGACTTCACGGTTCCAATTGCAGAACACTTGGTTGAGGTAACGACTTGTTATTAGGCCCTCCCTTTCACAGATGATTTTTCTAGGTACAACCAAATCATTATGGCCCTTGAATATGAAAAAGACACCACCTTTAGGTCCCCTCTTGAATTATTCTACTATTTGGTAACGCCCTTTTCCTTTAAGAGTGTCGGTGCCACATACCAACGTACGATGCATTGCTCCGTCAATCCCTTCCTTGGAAATTTTGTCGAATGCTACATTGAAGATCTAGTTGTTATGTCTAAAGAAGAAATCATTTAACCTAGTTGACATGAAAACCATATTCAACATGTTATAATAACATATCCTAAAGATAAATCCATTAAAATTCACTTTCAAGATAACCTTAGGTTAATTTCTCAATGTCATCATACACCATCAAGGCATAAATGTTTAACATAAGAAAACTAAATCTATACTTTGAATTTCACTTCTTCAAAACCTAAAATATTTGAGAGTACATCAAGGACTCTTGGAATATATTTGATACATTATATCAAACCTTACATGAATGTTTTATCCAATCACCAAATTGATGAATAAGGGGTTCATATATAAATGGACTGGTGACTATCATGAATCATTTGATAACCTTAAGAAATACCTCTTTAGAATTCCAGTATTAATTCCACATGTATAAGGGAATATTCTTATTCTATATGTGATGGCCTTATATAGATTATTATATTCCTTCCTCACACAAAAAAAATGACGGGAATGAAAGAAACATTTATTATCTTATTCAAATTTTGATCGATGCTAGGATTCATTATTTAGATATCAAAAAAGGGTGTTTGGTATTCATATTCATAGTTTAGAAATTGACTCACTACCTATAGAACCATAGGGGTCCATTTTGTCCCCAAAAATAACCCACTCAAATATATCCTCAGTCATCCTATGTTAACAGGAAGTTTGACATAGTTGGTGGTTATTTTGTAGCAGTTTGACATACAGTTTGTGTCTCAAAAAGAATTGAAAGGTAATGCCTTGGATGATTACCTTATATAACCTCATCTGTAGAATAAATTTTATTAAATACTGAATTTCTAAATGGTGATATATTATCTATTCAAGGTGGCCCCTAAATATGGGAAATTTATTTTGACGGTGAAATTAGGAGCTCGATATGGGAGAGAACAGAAAACCCTAAACTCAATAATGTTGGGCTAGGTAGCATAATTATCTCCCAAAAAAAGTAGATTTAACTTAATACTTCTTGTTATCAGAAGGTTTTACAAAAAATAAGGCAGAATATCAAGCCCTTCTTCCAGGTTTGTAATTGTCACTTCAAATAATAGTAGATCATTTGGAGGTTAAGGGTGACTCAGAGTTGGTAATCAAACATATCAATGGGGATTATTACAAAAGAAATAAAGAGATAATCCCCCTTCTTGATTGCATTTGAGGGTTAATGGTAGAGTTCCCTTCAGATCCAATATTGTCTCATGTCTCGCAATCATATAATTACAAGTCATATGCTTTGGGAAATGATAGTACAACACTGGTGAACCCAAACTAGGATGAAATAGTCTTTATCGTATCCCATCATCGGATGGTTTCACTTTATGTTAAATTAAGAAAAGAGGAGATCAATGGAGTCAACTATGTCTATGATCCATATGAAACTATTATCTGGTGAATGATTCCAATCAAGGAGTTCCTTCAGGATAGAGTACACTCACTGGATAGAGATGGTAAAGATAAAATCTGATGGTGGGCAATCAATTTCATTATTTATGATGGCCCAAATCACTAGAAATTCCTCTATAAATGAGGCATTTATGGATTCCTTATTAGATGTTTTGATGGAGAAGAGATTGAGGCTATTATGTAATAATTACATGTGGGAGACTATGGTACCCACTAGTTAGGGTATATGCTTTCTGATCAAATTATAAGGTTTATATACTTCTAGCCTTCAATGACATGGGATTTCAAAGAATTTACAAATAAATTTCATTCTATCCAAGTGAATTCCAACTTCATCCACAAACGGAAATAGTTTAAACATATAAAAAAACACTCATGGTAAATTTCCATATGGGGAATTTATGTTGTGGTATCATACCCTCCATCCAAATCCAATAAATTCAAGTACATCTTGACTGCTACTAATTTATTCTCCAAATGGGATGAAGTGATACCCCTCAATGAATTTGGGGCTAGAAGCATTGTTATCTTTGCAAAAGTTAACATTATTACTAGATTAGGTATACCTTATACAATATTTATAGACAATGAAACAATATTATATTCCAACGATGTGTAAAATCTATATCACAGGTATAATATCAAATACAACCATTTATCATACTATCATGCAGCTGCTAACAGACATATATTGGCCAAAACAAGACCTTATCAAACATACTCTAGAAGATAGTTGAAAAATATAAATAGTATTCATCTGAAATGATCTTTCATGCCTTATGGAATTATCATACTACAACCCGTACTTCCACACATGTGACCCCATACTCACTAGTATATGAAATACAAGAAATCCTTTTCATTGAGGTTCAATTACCATTTCTTTGCATTTCCATTTATGACCAACTATCTATAAACGAACACTCCTAGAAACAACTAGATGAATTATAGTGATAGGATTAAAAGTATTGTACACATTTCATCACTTTGAAGTCTATCAAAATCGGATAGTGTGATCCTTTAACAAGAAGGCCTACCTCTATTTATTTTTTCAAGGAGAATTGGTACTAGTCCTTAGGAATCCAATGATACCATGAAAGAATCCACCAAAGGTTGAGCCAAAGGGAGAGGGACTTTACTCCATACACAAGGTCCACTATAACAGAGCATATTCCTTTTTCTCAATGTTTGGAGAGCTCATTATGACTCTGACCAATGCAAGGTTCTTGAAAAAATATTTCATGTAATCAAATGATCTTTTTCCTAGTTGCAGGATGATAAACTATATAGCATCTTATATATCCTAGAAAAAATACATTAAAATTCATAGTTGGTCTTCATCGCATGACCATAAAATGTGTGACTTAATTTCCATACCATTTTAAGTTAAACTACTTGGAAGAATCCTCCTCATTTCATAACGTTAAACTTAACAACATATGGTATTAGTTGTATGACCCAAAACTGAAAGACACCATCACATCCATGCCACATGACATTAAACTTCCTGGATAACATAACTCTCATTTGACATTAATAAACCCCCAAAATCCTATGAGATAACACTCCTTGTGGTCCTTTATCTATTGGCCTCCATCTTATGTGTAAGTCCCAATCACACCCCTCTAACCCTTTAGTGGGTTGAGATTCCTTCTAGGCCATAAATGAGGAAGAAATCTTGTTCAACTCCCATGCATGCGCCACACTCAATCATAGTCACTCCATAGTGGCACCTGAGATCCTTTATAGGAATAATCCCTTAAATTATTGTTTCCTTACCATAAATATTTTAAACTATCCAAACAACATCCTCATTGCATGATGATAAAATACACAACCTTTCATGAACTACATGTGGATTTATTCTCATTCCAATGATATATAAAGTGACACTCAGATCTATAATCCTAGGTATAGCCCTGAAAACCACCCTTCACTCCCCGTGTGTTAGAGTCATACATTCATAATAAATACTTATAGAATTACGTGTGGCATGATTCTCATTCTAATGAGATATGTAGTCACACCTGAATCTCCAAACCCAAGTCTAATCACAAATGTATATATATATCAAGGCCCATTTTACCTACATCAATGACTAATAAATTTGGGGGTTTGTTTTCTAATAACTATGTATGGATTGATTCTTGTCCTAGAAAGATATGTAGTGATGCTCGGGCCTTACTCAATGGTCAAACCACAATATTCCGTTTCATGTTAGAATCACCCACATCCCTAACACAAGAAATTAAAATATATTTTCAACATCCTTGCATCATGAAATTAAACATCACAGATATTCAATAAAAACACGTGTCTTGAGTCTAATTAGAATGAGATTTATTGTGATGCATGAATCCCAAATCTTAGGTCTAAAAGGAAACATAATAAAAAAATCACCCACTCCTTATGTATGTGTAAGAGTTACGTAGGAAACATTTCATGAACTATGTGTGTCTTAATTATCATCCTAATGACATATGTAGCAACACCTGGTTCATATCTCCTAGCTCAGCCACCACAAAATATAAATGAACATATCCTTACCTTATGTTTCCTTTGTGTAGAAGAAGGAAACTTTGCTACTCATTGTTTATCAGACTAAGCATAAATCACGTGGTCTTAAGAGTTTTGGTAAAAGAGTTCCCCACATATGTATGGCATATTAACTCACATTAGGGATATCTTGGTCCTAGATTCAAGAATATAAAAAACATACCATATGTTCTTATTCAATGATGATAAACACAATGATTTCTTCATGAATTGTGTGTGGTTTGATTATCATCTTAAAGGGATACATAGTGACATTCAGATCCTCGATCATGGTCCCAACTATATCACAATATATTAAATTCCTTCACTCTCCCATGTACGAGTTAGATCTACATGAGAGTATCCAATATGGTTTCTCACCCTATGCATGAATTCGTATTAAAAAACACTCATTACATCCACACATGAGTTTAATTACTGTGGGGGATCTTTATTCTTATAACTATATGAGGATTTATTCTCATCCCATTGAGAGACATAGTGACACATAAGAATTTGGTTATAGTCTTATCTATGGGGTAAAGAAAAATTCCCCTCCCCTATATATAAAAAAATATCTATGAAAGAAGATTTTAATTTAGGTCCCCTCATTAGTGGGACCACTAGGGAAACATGTACTTCCTCCTTCAATATATGATTCAGTTCTATACATGTAACTTCATAATCATGATCAATATCGATCCAAATGATTCCATTGTTCTCAAATATATCCCTTCCCCATTTTATACTTCTCATCTTGAACACTTTTTGATCTTCAAAATCTTCCCCAGATTCTGATGGTGGAATGTCTAATACCTTTGATCACTTTTTCTTGACTATGCAATAATGCACCCCAGTTGGTTTTGTATAACAATTCCCACAAAATGGGGTTTTTAGCCAAAGGATTCCACTATTTGACTGTGATGTAACATTTCCTAGTTAGGTTTTCATAAAACGGCCCACAAAATGGGTTTTTCAAATATTGGTAACTATTCCCTTGGGAGAATCCTCTTCTATCCTTATAAGATATGATAAAATTATGTTGGAACCTACTATTCATGTTTATTATGCATTCATCCATAGAATATGTGTCCTGTATCCTTTCTCCTGATCTAAAAAACCTCAAGACCATTGTTAAAAAAATTTCCCCTTATGTTCAAAGTATGAAAGAATGATCTTGGTTTGGTAGGCCACATATCACATGTTGTTTTCCTGATGTTCTAGTCCTAGTCATGTGACCTAAAAAAATACAAGAATCACATTTCTTGCATTGGTTTATACTAGTGTAGGAAACATATTCCCCTTATTCATTAGAGATTTTTACTTGAATTTCAGCTTCCATATTTAGGTACATTCCTCGAACAAACCTAACTATATGCCTGGGAAAATCAAAATCTCCAATAACTTCCATCGACTTTAAGCGATAGAATGTCTGAATTATTTAGGACTTCATTCACTAACTATGTTGTGACATTCCCCAGTTGGATTTTAACAATTATCTCACAAAATTTTGGACATGTTAGCCAAATGATGCGACTATTGACTATGTTGTAACATGCCCCAGTCAAAAAATCAAAAAATAGCCTAAAATGGGTTTGTCAATCATCAATAACTTTTTTCATGGGAGAGATCTCATTTAACTTTATAATCCCATTCAACATACCACTCTTTAAGTCCAATGATCCTCAAATCATAGCTTAAAACATTCTCCTCTCACACCTAAATATGGTAGAACATTTCCAGATATATTACCATTAATGGGAGAATAATAATTATTTTATCAAAACTAATGACCCCAAATTATTTTCCCACATAATTTCCTTATCGAATGAATTTAAAAAACATAGAATAATGTCCTTTCTATAGGAATTGAAACAGCATCGCATAAATTCCATGTTGTATGAATTTAAATAGCATAACATAATGTCCTTTCTATATGAATTTAAACTATATAATATAATGTCCGTATTGTATGAATTTAAACCACACAACATAATTTATTTATTGTGTGACTTTAAATAGAATACCATAATGTCCTTATGGTATGAATTTAAACAACATAAAATAACATCCTTGTTGTATGACTTTAAAGTACATGTCATAATTTCTTTTTTGTATGTCTTTAAACTACAAAGAATAATTTCCATGTTGTATGACATTAAATCCCATAAACTAAATATTTTATTGTATTTTATTAAAATTTATAGCATAATTTCCATTCTATATGACTTCAAAATTACATATAATAATATTCTAGTCATAATACAATACACTGTATTACAATCATCCTTAGAGTAAGATTTTAAACAAAACAATTAATTACACAATCACATTACATTAAAATGAGAGATACTTTAACCCCATTTAGAAAGAAGGCCTCCCATCCCGGCATTTAACACCTATAAAAATGTTCACACCTTTGCACAATCCCAATATATATAGGAGCATCTTCTCATTCTTGTATAGTTCCAAAACAGATTATCATTTCATTCTCTGATATCTTCCCATTTAAAAAAAATCTCTTGTGGTCTTGAGAAATTAGAATCTACGTAAAATTACTTCATCTATGATCAATAGAATGTCAGGATTCTAGGGATATCCTTCACCTGACTATTCTATAACATGCCCAAGTTGGATTCACATAAGTTACCCACAAAACAGGTCTGTCGGCCTAAGGATATCACTACTTTACTATGAGTTATGTGCCTGAGTTGGCCTTGCATAAAAACCCTCATCACAGGATTTTCAGTAGGTGGTAAATTCATCCTAAAGATAGATATCATCTATTCCTATATATCATGTTTTAGATTTGGAATCCATAAAATCATGGCTCAAGTTTCCTTCAAGAAGTATCTAAATAATTTTGGTACAGTCAATGCCATTAAGCCTCGTTTATATTACTATTTAAAAACATTATGGTCAAACCCATTCGACATAAAACACTTTACCTATTAGCCTAACTTTCATGACATTAAACTACCTAAAAAATTGAAATAGTACTCATGAGGTTGAAAACCCATCAAGGTAACTTTGGATAAAATTTGATTCCATCTTGATAAACCTTCACTCATTATAGTTTAAGAAAATATTGAGTATTGAAATGATAAAATCACAAAACATGTTCGGCTTAAAACCTGAAAAGGTCCGCCTAAAAAAGTCTATGCCTCACCCACTAAGTCTACTTCATATTGAGCTTAGGAAAAAATTAGGGTCATGAAAAAAAATAATGTTTTTTGGGTTTTCCATATGGCCCTATCAATATTCCAACTATTCTCTATGGGCCCCATTTCTTAAGGGAAAAAATTAGAGCATTTCCCCATCTCATTACGATGATTAAATTTAGCCTATGAAATAATTCTTTTTTATATTAAAATTAGTTTCAATGTTACGTTATAATCACAGGAAGAATATAGGAATGAATACATAGATTATTTGAAATAGATGTCTTTTTATTCATGAGAAAATTTAAGGAGAGCATCCACAAAATGGAGTATCTCAATATATTCAACGAGTCTCTTCTTCTATTGAATGGACTCCCAAACCTCATCAGCTACCTTTTGAAGCCCAATAATCGGAATGGATTCATCTAGGCCCAATTAAGTTCTTCTAATGCAGTAGTAATGGAAATTGACCATTCATTTAGAGACCCAATTTTTTCATATTAATACTTTGAAATATTTTTATTAATATTTTCAGATCGGGGCGCTGAGATGGCTTGAAATTCTGAGGCCCGGGGTGCCCAAAATTAATTTTATATAAATGTTAAATGTTTTTATATAACACACATGTAGTTAAATAAAGAAAATGGGATATCTATTAAATATTTGATCAGATCAGAAATCTAAGACCATAGTTAGGTCTGGAGTGTGGTGTTTCCCCTAGGTGAGACATAAAATAAGTCAACATGGGACGTTCAGACCCCTCGCTCATTGGCAGTGTGTTAAATGGATAAATAAAATTATTAATTTATTCATTTAATTGATCAAACCCAAATAACTCATGGATGAGGTCTTGTATGAAATACTTAAGGCCATTGATGCACTTAGAACATATGCTTTACCCTGTAAAGGGTATAACATTTTTCAGCGTTGTGTGTTTGGATTATGCACCATCATGGGAAAATTAATTAAATAATTAAATAATTGTTTATTTAATTATTTGATTAATTAATTTTAACCTGATGAGAGGTTATAAATTCATGGTTATGAGATCTCAGACTCATAACCACTTTTACCAATGATAAACCATTGATTCTAGACAGATCAAGAAGCGGCGAATGCAACAGATCCTCCTCCTTCATCAACAAATGCGTCTACCGTCAGCAGTGAACGATACAATGAAGGTAGGACTTGTCCTTGGTGTTTTTACACCCCAGATTAAACTTAGATCATGTCGATAATTATTTCTTCAATCTGCGCCCTCACACAATCTCATAATCAAGGCTAACTGAAACAATAGCCGAGGTTATTCATCAAATATTTTAATTGTGATTTTGTTCTTTCATTCTCCCTCTATTAATCTACATCAATTAGTATGGCTGGAGGATCGATAAAATACCTAATAATAAATTTCCGTTGAATCAATTCTTTACAGAATGGATCTTTTCTGCAGACATAGGTTTGGATTTGAGAGCAAGATCCAAACGAGAGATTGAAAACAAATCAAAGGCAGGATCAAGAATTTCTATAAGGAGGAGGTGTGATAATGGATGAGTTTTCTTGAGTAGATCCAGTGGTTAGGATCTGACCACCATTGACAGATCAAATGGTCAACATGTGAAAGATGGTTGGGTTCACTTTTGTGGTCTGGGTAGCATCAGTTTGAAACACGGCTATTCCTGGCATGTTTAGTTGGGGTATTCACGTAACTCCCTGACCGAATTTACCCAGAGTCGGTGCATTATTACATAACATTGGAATGATCACAAGTAAATCATGTCTCAAAAGACTTATCAGTTTAGTATTATTGGAAACAAGATTCATACATAAGTTTGACATTACAACTTGAAAAGAAATACAACACGAATTTATTCCATTATAAACATCCAAGTCTCCTAAATTATACCTTCAAGTCACTCATAAATATCTTCTTCATATCCTGGGAAAATGAAACATAATAAAGAGGTGAGCTCAAACGCTCAGTAAGGGTATTCAATACAGTGGAAGATAACATAAATATTAAGCATGGTAAATAATTGAAACCACATGCCTTTACCAATAATAAACATGAATACTTTTATGGAAAGAATATGAGATGAGTAAATAATTCCATAATAAAACATAATCATGGGTATTCTACTAGTTTAATGACCACATGAACCATCAATATTATTTTCATAATAAGGTAATGTATAATGTCTTACATTCTGAAAAATTTTGTCAAGGCCTCGGACAAGATGTCTAAAAATGAATAAGGCCTCAGCCAACACCATATATCAAATTGGGAAAGACCTCGGCCAATTCCATGTCTAGTTGTCTCATGAGACCTACCGATGCACCGATGATATATAGCGAGCTCCACCTGTCACTTACTAAGCCCAATACATTCTCATATGAAAAGGTTGAAATATAACATAAACATTCATATTAAAACTAGCATATGAATTATCAATACTTTAAACATAAACCATGGATGGTATAAAAATAGTACATCCAAAATCAATAATATCACAAAACCTTCAATACAATATGGATGTTTTTTATCATAATAAATCAACTTCAAGTGAACTTAAAATTCATCAAAGGATGTTGACATAGATGAAATCAAAACACTTTTTAGAGAAATAACTATTTCTATTTTGAAATCATTTAAGAGTAACATAATTATAAAGAAAACATTTATTTTGAAAATATTCTTATAAGTTTTTAAGGGAAGCTACGACGATGTTATAATGGTGGAAAATAGTTTCACCCGTTGTATAATTTAAAAAACATTCTTACCTTAATTTTGTTGAAAAGGTCATAAAGTACCTTGTTTGGAAAATGACAGAAATATTCCTTTAAGAATATATAAGTTAAAATAAGGGTATAAATGACTTTAACCCATTGTCTAGTAAATATTAAAAATGTTTTGAAATACATTTTTAAGAAGCATGTATGTGGATGATAAAGAGGTCTCAATAGATACTTATGTAAAAACAACCTTGGATAATAAATTAATTGTAGAATTAACCCTTACATTGTACTTTTCCTTGGTTGAGGGTATGTTAAAATAATTTATAATGGTGAAATAAATGTTATTAAATTATACAAGGATCATATACATTAATATGATATCATATATGATCTTTTAATATTTCTTTGTTAATAATATCTTATTATTATCGTCATTTCGGGTGTTAATTGATTCGTTTTCCTTTATATGAATTGTTACGTTTGTAATGTTTGTTATGGATAGGATGTATATTTTTCATATTCAGAATGATATTATGTTTTTAAACATTATTTTTAACCATCTAATGAAAATTAGTCTTGAATGCATACGATGGGGAACGACTCTCATCGCGTTCCTTGAGACAGTAATCGGTACGTATGCACGAGCAACAATATCATTATTTTGATATTAAAATAATATATAATAAGATGGTATATCATATATACAGAATGAATATCATGTTATATTTATTATTTACATCAGTTAAACATAATTATTACAATCATACAAATAATAATGTATTGAATAACAATTACACCACGACGTAGAGACGGTAATCCGTACGTACGCACATACGGTGACATGTCATTCAAAGGATGGATAAAATAATTAATTTGGTTGTAACATATTTAAAATAACATCACAGTATATATAAGACACTTGAGTTATTATTTTATAATGGAAACAACAAAGAAATAGGAAGTGGAAGAAGAAAGGAACATGAAAGAGGTGATGAAATATTTACCTCTTCTTCAGGTTCTTCCTTTTTGATTTGATCAAAAGGACTACTTAAGTTGGATTTATGACTAAAGAAAGGCCTCTAGGATGAAGGGAGGATAGTTTATATGGTACTTGGGTAGGTTTTGTCTGATCCAAATGGCTTTGAATGTGTGAATTAGAGAGAAGGGTGAGTGCCCTTTTATAAGAGGGGTGAGGGACACCTTAGGAAAAGCTAGAAATATTATTTTATAATAAAATCAATTTCAGTTTTTAATGGCTCTAAAATATATTATTTAATGTATAAGGTGGGTATGGGTCGAAAAACACTCAACCAATAGGTTTTATATCGGTTTGGGTCACTATATTAACTTTATCTTATAGATTTAACTCTTAGTTAAATAGTTTAATATTTACCATGTCTCTTTGTATTTTTATATTATATTGTTAATAAACAAACTATATGCATCAAAAATAACACCAAGTGGTTAATTAATGATACACCTATCATTATATAAGTCTTTTGGATGAACCTTATATTTTTAGGAATAGAATATCAATTAATAATATAATATATGTTTTAAAAACTCTTTTATGTCAATTTTGACACTATTTGGTATTTTGTTTTTTATAAATGAATAACAGAATTATTACTTCGAATAAAATTAATATAAATAACCCTAATATGACATATTAACCTATAAATTTTTTTTAATTCATAAAAATCTCAAATTTGATTTATTTGGATATTTATAATGTCAATTATTTTAATCATCCATTAATTAGATAATTACTGCATCATCATTGTCTCATAAATAAATTATATTATTTAATGTCTAAAAAATATAAATAAAATACCATTAAGTATGAAATAGTTTTATATTTATAATTAATATTTTTAGTCTAATTTATCTTATTTTTACCCCTATATTAAAAATGTTTTAGTTATTAAAATTTGATTTTAACTCTTTTAACTCTTCTTTGAATTAAATAATAATAAATGTCCTAATCTAAACCAAGTGGACCAAATAGGATCATATTTTATTAATAAGGTTGTTTTTGTTTGAATTAAACTTATCCAATAGAATTTGGTCATGTGTTAGGGTAATAATAATATCATTTTTACCACAAATTACCCAATTTACTTTAAATCGTGGTAAAAATAAAAGAAAAAACTTACTATTCACCAAAAATTATTTTCATCTTATTGAACCACATTTTACTTAATAATATCAATTTTGTGTCTCAGATTTTGTTAATTCAACTCACAGAAGTAGTAAAATTAATATTTATGTAAATTTGCAAATGCTTCTAGGAGGTGGGTAAAGACGGTAAAAAGTTCAATAAAATTTATATATATAAAAAGTTATTATAAACTGAATCCAATGAATTAAAGTGAAATTATATAGGTATTATGTATCTATTTTGAACTAAAATAAATTTAAATAAAATAAATAATTATTTAAATAAAAATCCTGTTTTCTACTATAACTCAGTGTTTTTCACTTTTAATCAAAAATTGAAGGTTTTCAAAAAAATACCAAAAATTCACCCTAAGATAATTTTGATACTCTAAATTCGAAAATGAATTCTATTTTACCAATTTAAAAACATATAAGTTTCATTAATTAATTAAAAATTAATTCTCGTTGTCAAAACCAAAAAAGCGTATTTTTAAGAAATAATAACTATCAAAAAATTTACATTTGTTTACGTCCAATTTTAAAGTGAAAATACATACAATGAACATATTTGTATTAAATAGTAAAAATATAATCTAATTATACATCCAAACCATTAAAATTTATAATTCAACACAATAAATTATTTTGATTAAAAAAGTTGCTTTCAGTTAAAATATAGTATTTTTCTCTATTCACCCTAATATGAAAGTTACTCGAAAACACCAAAAATTTATTAAAACTAAATTATTATCTCCAAATTCTAAAGAATAAGTTTATTTTATCAAATTGAATATATAAATGTTTCAAATATTTTATTTAAAAAGGCTTTTCCATTAAAAGGCGGTGAAATTTCATTTTTTGAAAAATAATTATTTTATCTAAAAAAATGAATACGTTCCTACATTTTGTTTAAGAAACTCATAATATGGATTCTAAAATTATAAGGATTATATAATATTCAAAATTCAGTTAATACTTTTCATAACCGCTTTTTAACAGCTGGTTTGGTTAGTCGTGGTTTGATTGAACTCAGTGTTGTGTGTAGTGCACGCTATTGCATTACTTTGAAAAAAAATAATGTACTATGAAATATTGGGTTGTTACAATTCAGGTGATTTTCAGATGAGGAACTTCTTGTTCTAGGGAAGCCCCGTAGGGTTACATCATGGTTTGAGGCGTGGCGGCATAGCAGACGAGGTGATGGCTTCTGATCATGGTGGCCCATAGCGGGTCTGCGAGGGCGGTGGTCCAACGTATATTATTCTGTCAGCCAACTGCAATGTCATGTGTGTGATTTCTGTAAGTCATGTCTTGATTTTAAGAGTCGTTGTGTGTGTTGTTCGGTGGTCCGTTGGGGTTGGATCATGACAAAATTTGGGGAAGAAGATGGAAGATTGGGGCGTGAGAAAATTTGGGGAATAAGATGGATGATTGGAGAGAGGAAATTAAAATATAATTGTGATCATAAAAAAAGGGAAATAAATGATAAAGGAGGGAAATCATGGGGCATGTGCATTGAACATGGAAATAAATGGTTTGATCGTGGGACTCCCTTAGAAAAATAAAGAGGTATTAAATAAAAAATAAAAAAATAATAATAATGATATTATTATTTTCACTGGGAAAACTCAGTTTTGACTATAACTTATTCATGCGGCCTTGGTTTTATGAATCGTTAGCAGCACTGTGACCCTGACTTCGAGACAGAAATTATGAGACCAATATTGGATGTCTTTTTCAGATTTATGGATTTGATACCCGAAACACTCAAATAATAATAATATATTATTATTATTAAATCTTTGACCTTCCCTAACTTCTACATGCAACATCTAATTGACTTTTCATCAATGGTGATGTGATCCTATCATTAAGAAGGTCGATTCAAGTCCAATGTTGAATATTATTTTTTAGTTTGTGGCTTGGGTCCCCAAAACACCCAGTAATAATAATAATAATATTTTGGGATCTTGTATCTAACTAATCTCCTTCATACGGTGTCGAAATGATGAACTGTCTATGACGTTGCGACCCTAAAATTAAGAAGAATGTTTCAAGATCTATATTGGATATTAAATCCGTAGTCAAGGAGTGAACCCCACGAGGCCTGGTTCACACATGTTACAGTGGAATGCGACTTTTTTTACTGGGTATCCATTCTAGGTGAATGATTAGTCAATCCCGTGTGTTTTTCTAAGTGGATCACAATGGCATGATCCATACAATTTGTTTCTGGACCAAGGTGTGGGCCCTATGTAACATCATTCGAGCGCAATGTGGCGATATATGAATTCTCCATCAGATGTCCATTTAGGGATAATTAATATTGGATCTTGTCCATTTCACTCTGAATATCACAACAGTGTGATCCATTTGGTTATCCATTGACATTTGATGCAGCCTGTAAGTAAAAGTACATTTTTCCCTTCTCTTTAATAATGAGCATTGCATTCTCGTCAACCTTTTGGATAGAGATGTCATGTAATCTATGGGTAAACTTACACCCCTAAGGGATACTTGATTTTCAGTTTAGTACCCCGGTATGGAAAGGTACACAACTAGGATAAGAGGCAAAGCCACACAACGTGTGGTCCCCACACACACCATGTACCACTTTACGAATCTTCTATCTCTTGTATCTTCATCTTTTGGACACATAATTTGGCATATCAGTAGCCTATCTTGAGTTTTTTCTGCATATAATGTGTTGGAACCCTCCGTAGTGGCTTTTGAGATATGATGAGAGATGTTCAGGGTGCGATGCCTATTCTGGGAGACACCTGATGACTACATCGGTGTATTTTCTAAGAGGAACCATCCAGAAAGGATGATCAGAGTTCCTCGATGCTTTTATGAGGGGGTATCATTCACTGTGGATGATCAGAGTTCCTCGATTATTTTCCAAGACATACCATCCCGTGGAGATGATCAGAGTTCCTAGATTATTTCTTCGAGATGTGTCATCTAGTAGGGATGATCATTGTTCCGCATTTCTTTTTTGAGAGGTTCCATCTAGTTGGGATGGCCAGTGATCCTCAGTACTTTCTGAGAGGTACCATCTAGTAGGGATGACCAATGTAGTTATAGGCTGACCCTCCTACCAAGCCAAGTAGTTTAGTCCCCAAGGAGATATCGGGCTGACCCAGAGCATATTCCCCGATGAGATACTAGGCTGACCCAGAGAGTAGTCCCCGAGGAGATATCGGGCTGAACTAGAGCGTAGTCCCCAACGAGATACCTGGCTGACCTAGAGTGTAGTCCCCAATGAGATATCGGGTTGACCTTCCCAGTGTGTCGGGTAATGTAGTACCCGATGGATTAGAGAAGACCATCAACCTTGCGACATAGTGGCGAGGCATGGTTCGACTTACCTAAAGACCCACAAGGAAGAGGGGCACATTACCCACTAAGTGGCGTCCTTGTGACGTGACCAAAAACCGTGCGGGTGAGTCAGTGTACACAAAAGTGGATATAATCGAGGTACAATGATTTGGGATCATTTGACTTTGGATTCCTGGTTAGATGTGATGAGGTGTTGG
Organism: Viscum album; assembly: GCA_963277665.1. Lineage (NCBI taxonomy): Eukaryota > Viridiplantae > Streptophyta > Magnoliopsida > Santalales > Viscaceae > Viscum > Viscum album. The sequence goes on from OY728133.1 coordinate 1,548,422,196, forward strand.
GCATTGCATATAGTTTTACTTGGAACTATTATCTACTCACTTTCTTGGGATAACCTGTGAGATGGAGATTCCCATACTCCCTCATTTGGGTTTCTTTTCCTAAGTACACACACACACAAACAGAGATATATATATATATATCTTGTTTTTAGTGCCCACTCCTTGGGCTCTGGCTGCTCCCCTTTCAAGAGATGTGAAGTCGTGCAGGGTATGCCACGTGCCTTCCATGTCTAGCTTCTCGTGGTTGGACGAGTCCACTCCCCTACTATAGGTAGTGAAGATTTTATGGGGAGTTCATCTCCTCACCATTTCTAGCTCCTTGTGTTTGGATGAGCCTACTTTTACTCTCTTGTTGGGTTGAGTTGTACACCAATTCACTTTTACTGTACATTGTTCCCAAACCAGTCTTCTTATGTTATATATCTTACTAATCCCCTATTCAATACCTATCTTGTATCTCCCTCGAGCCTTCAAGGCATCCTACTGAGTATTCTCACACTCACCCCTTCTTAGGCTTCAGCCATATTTGGTGTGCCCTTGTAGACAACAGACAGGTTGATCGTGAAATCAGAGGAACTTAGGGATACATGGTGCTTGGACCATACATGGTGGTCATATCTTCAGATTCAAGAGTGGGACTCTCCCAGCTATTTTAATTTTTCACCTGTCCCCGGGTTGTGGAAATTTTCTAGTTGGTTTTTTATTTTACCTCTTTCCTTTTCAGCTTTAACTTTCATGTACTAGTACCATTTTTAAGGTCTATGTATGTATGTTTGTTTTCCCTTAAATGGTAGTGTGGAATATTTCTTTCTTTTCCTCTTCAATTTTGCATTGAGTTTGTTGTGTGTGTGTGTGTGTGTATAGTTTCTTAGTCAAAGGACTCCCCTAGTTTTATGTTCCATCAGTGCTAGTCGCCAGCCCCTAGCCAATGGAGGCGATCATGGGGTAGTTGCAGCTTGAGCCCCATTACGGGCCAGGTCGGGACAGTTTAGTTTTGGATTCTTCTTATGAATGGTATATTAATACAAGCTCCCCCTGAGTGGCATCCGATTCATGCTAAAGAAGTGACACTTTAATGATTTTCTCGTTAATCTAATGTTTATATTCTATCAACTTTTTGGTATGTTTGGCCTCTACCTGTGATAATTCATCCTTAATATCATCTTCACTGATGAGAAACTTAGCCTTTATGAGGTCCTAGTGAATCTTGTAATCTCACTCCAATTTGAGAATGAACTCATTCATATCATCATAAATTGCAAGGTAATAAAATCCTCCATATCCTATCATACCAAACAAGAATGAAAGTTGATGGATTCTTTAAGGTGGATCTTTGGGAGGTGTCTTAGAGAAAATTTTCCAGATATCTGATGAAGGCTCATGATGTGTGATGCGAAGAGATTTTTGTACTTCCTGAATCAAAGACACTATTAAAGGGAGAAATGTAATCTAGGATCAGTACACATATTGGAGCACCCTAACCCACTCCCTTATGGTCAATAAAGACTTCTTTTTGTGGTATTAATTGGATTAGAATATAATCTCCTCCATCAGACCCAACCACATAAGTCAATGATGCTATATGATGGGCCAAAAAGTCATTATTAGCCTCAAAAGGATAATAGATAGGATAAATGTGGATGATTAAAGTAGTTAGTGACACTCACCTAGTAATGGGTCAGTAGCTTGGATGGATTTCTCCTTAGTATCCCCAAGAATGGTAGTTTGAGCAGGAACCACTTGATGAGGGAAAATCTCATGTTTCTATTCAGGGTCTACCAAATGAGGCTCAGAAAGACTCCCTATTTTATGGTCCACTGAGTTGGGGGCCTCAATAGTGGGACTCATATGGACTTTGATTCCTTGTTCATGAACCACCGCTGTGATATTCTACACATATTGAACTTCCTGTTTCAATCGTTCATGATTATAAAATCAGTCCTAAAAAGTTTGGTCTCACAAAAAATGAAGACTCAAATCCATTAAATCCCCTATTAAGCTCATATAGTTCTTCTAAAGTATAATGAATAGTATTATGTTCCATCAGTTTTTCAAAGGTCAGGACAAGATTCATCATGGAATGTACTAATGCCCAAGTCCCTCTGGTAATCTCACCCATGGACACACTCAGAATGTTTGGCTCATGACCCAATATATCACCCTCCTCCAATGACATGAGACAAGAAAAAACTTCCTTGGTGACAACCATAGGGTCACCATTAGTCATCACAGGGTCCTCTAGTGCATGATATGAACCTAAAATATTGTTGGTATAGAATCTAGGAATCGGAATATGGCACCTTATGATATACCATTTACATTACTAGAATCTTCCTCCCTCTCTATAGTGGCGAAAACAGTGATAGGAGTAGATGATGTATTCTTAACACTTAATCCTTCTTCTGTTTAGGGAGTCGATTCACCAGTAAGGATCTCTGGATGGTCAAGAACTCCCCCTCAACTATGGGAGGTTTTTTAATCCCCTTAAGAGAAGTGATAGAAGGAGATTATGTAAACATGAATAGGTTTATACAGTTGTTCTATATAAATCAGGGATTAATGGCACCATGATGACATACCTCTTCTAATGTGGAATTTAGCTAAATATTTCACCCTCTGACTTTCCTTCTTTTTCCTCCATTTCATCATCGAATGTCTAGAACCAAACTTCTTAAAAGACAAGTATTGAAGGGGGAAATATATTTCCCCTTCCCATCTTAGTCACTATTTTTTTCTTTCCTAGGGATAGCTCTTATGTTTTGGTAAATAATTCATTGACCCCAAGTGGGGTTCTGATTATGCCATATTATTGTGAGGGAACCTTAGTTGATTTCCCCCTGGTCCGCTACAAACCAAAAATGTACTTCTCCTCAACAACAACACTTTTTTCCAAATAAAATAAAGGAATAAAAAACGAAAATATGAGATAAGAAGAACATATGTCTTCGTGATTGACATAATCAATCCATTCCTTAGAATATGGGTTCTCAACCACTTCAGTAGTGCCCCGACTCACCATGTACTTCACCCATCTCATGGTATAGATTTGGTCATCATTTGAATAAATGGGAATCTCTAGTTATCATATATAAATCATCACCACAGTGATATTTTCCTCAAGTGAAGATTGGGTGGGGCTCGAGCATCTCTTATCCCTTGAATTCATAGTCCAACATGAAGAAGAGAAACAAATCATTTTAGCATTATAGGACATGTCATGCCAAAATTGGATTGTATCTGGACGTAAAAATTTCAAAGACAACCCAGTCTGTCATGAAGATGATTCAAAAACATTGGATTTCATGGGATTACCGACCCTGTCTATCACATATAAAGGATGAGAAAATAGAACCAGAGTATCTCCTTGATGGGGAATAATGGACTGTCTAGGTGTAATCTTAATTGGTGTGGAAATTTTGTTTATGTTTTGTATACTGAACCTCACATGAGCAAGTCTTTTCGAACTTGGGACCACATCATTTGTATCCTATAAGGAGGATGAAGCACCCTCTAAATAAGAAGAAACCCTATCTATTGGAGCAGAAGCCTTTCCACCTCATTTTCTGTTCTTTGTTGATGATACAATCTTGACTAGAGGAATATATTCTACTAACACATGTTTGGGTTAGAATGAAATCCAATCCTCAACATAGAAAGAATTTAATATAATGGTCGCATCCGCTAGAGTTAGGTTAATGATCGATTGAGTCAATTACATGGTTTTATGAATCTATGGGTGTCAGGATATCATCATAGGTTTTTCTGATTGAACATTAACTGGGGGAGATGTGGTTTTTAGTTGTAGGAACTTGAATTGAAATGAAAAACTGTATGAAGTGTAGGCCTCAAAATCTAACATTGAATTCAATACGAGCCACTAGCACACCATCTCTAAAGGCCATAATATATGATATTAGCTCACTTTTATCCTTCCCATAAATGGTAAATCTCCCAGTAAGTGGGACCCCATAAGGGAAGAAATTGAACTCCTTGAACAGAATCAGCCTCAACAAGGTCTCACTAGGCTTTAGGGGCAATGGAAGAATACCAAAAATGAAATGAAAATTTGGTTGAAATGGGATCCTGAGAAACTTGACCCCACATATGAATTAAAAGGATCTAAAATTGTCTGAAACCCATGAAAAAAGTATACAGAATGGTCCTTCAATTCTGAACGAGGCATTCCCCATATAAAAATGTATCATGCTTCGATAATATTTTTCCAGGATAGGGATTTCCAACCCCATGTGATTCCTCTATACCAACTTGTCCATTGTGAAAAATCTCCCTAACAATATGTTGCATTTGGGATCACTGATAGGTAGAAGGTAAGATCTTATCCACATGGCTAAAAATCTGGTTAGACATATCTTCACAAGAATGTTGGACCTTGGCATGTACCCCCACTTATTTTTCTATCCCTTTTCCAAGGTCTTCAAGAATGTATGAAGAGTTCTCAACTTCCACATTTTGGGACACCCAATTGGAGGTCCTCGTGCGGGGACTTCCCCCTCCTAATCCTAGAATGTGTTAATCCCCACATAAGAATGTTTATCCCTCTTCAAGCGTTTGTCCTCCTCCATAATATCACGAGCTGTCTTCAACAACTTATGCGCCAGATGTGGCATCCTTTCATTATCATCCCACATCACCTTTGTAGGGTTGAACTCATCATACATATCTCCACGGATTTGAACCCCAAAGATCTTATTGACATCCCACAAATGATACCAACTTCTCCATGCATCGGGAGGAACAAATTCATCTGTGGGCTCTATCGGCTTATCAGCTCCGGAATAAATTCCACATTCTTTTATAAATAAGTATTCCCTGCCCGCACCACCTCATAAATATGGACATCATACTGGTCCTTTTTTAATTATGAATAAGTTTTGTGCACCCAATACCACTACTAAAAAATGGGATTATCCAAGGGCTTTAATAGTGCTAGATAAAAGTTTTGTTAAAGGGGGGCCTTTAACAGTGTTTTTTGGCATTGTTAAAGGAGGTCTTTAACAGATCTAAAAAACATTAATAAAGGACCCCTTTATCAGCATTCTTTTCATGTGCTAATAAAGGAACCACCTATCGGCGCTTCTAAAAAGGCACTGATAAAGGGGGTCTTTATTAGTGCTTTTTTAGAAGCACTCATAAATACCTCCCCCCATATATGAGTGATTTTTTTTACATGCACTAATAAATTTTATATTTAAAAATAGTTCACTAAATAAATATATTAATTTATCAATATAAAAATATATTTATTTTGATAGAAATATAATATATAATTTTAAAATATTTTTTATATAAGGCTAAATAAACATTTACACTTAATATATAAGTTATTTAGTAAAAAAGGATTATAAAATAATTTAAAAAGATTTTTATTTAATAATTGTAAAATTATTATATACTAATATTATTAAATAAAAATTTAAAAATAGAAACAAAAAATTAATAAAAGATCTAAAATAAGTTTGAAATGTAATATAAACTTCAAATGATCATAACTTTAGATCTTGGTGTATGTTTTGGCTCTACCACATATAAAATTGAATCTTACATTGAGATATATAATGGATTGACCTAGGGGACCTTGATCACCTTTTTTCAAGGAAAACAATGTCCAAAAGGCCTCTAAAATAAAATATTTACTTAGGGTTCCCAAATTTTATAACATTTGATGGATTTTTATCCTTGTTTGAGAAGTTCATATTGCACTTTTTCTGTGATGACAAAATTAATTTCCAGGTATTACATTCATATTTATATTTTGGTTTTGGAATTTTAACATTTTTCATGATTTAGTTTTATTTATAATTAAATAAATGCATATTTTCTAATATTTACATTCAATAAATTTATTATATAAATAAAAATATCAAAAAATTTATTTGAAAATTCATTTTAAATATATAAAATAAATATTTATCATTTAGTTTACTTAAAGTAAAAAAATTAACAATTTTTTCTATATAAAAGCGCAATAATATATATATAATTTTTATATATAAATACGTATGTGTATTAACAAAAATATATATATACACATTTATATTATTATATATATATTATAATACATATAAGTTAATATTAATATATAATACATTTAAATAAATATTATTCTGTATATATATATCACACAATTCTAAATATATACAAATAAATATAAAAGTCATTAAATATAAAACAAAACACACGTGGAACAATGGTAAATAGATTTATCATCATAAGGGAGGTCCAGGGATCAAATGAAGGAACACATAATAATTTGGGGGAGCTTTTTGGTGTTGAGGAAGGGGGTGGGGTGCTTGATAGTGGATGGGTAGTGAAAAGTGATGATAAAGGGGGGTCTAAGCACTATGAATGGTGGGCGGTGTGTGAGAAAAATTAATTTTTTCCATATTTTTAAACAGTGATTTTTAGCACTTTTAAATACCATCCTTTAACAGTGCTAAAAAAGCACTATTAAGAAAAACTTTAACAATGCTAAAAAAGAGCTGTTAAATGCACATTTTAACAGCACAAAAAGTGCTGATAAAGGGTGCTTTATCATCACTTTTTAGCACTATTAACCACCCCCACCCCATAACATCACTCACAAATTCAACGCTTTTAAGAGTTAATAAAACTCCTTAAATAGCATTGATAAATACCCAATTTGTAGCAGTGTATGCCGACATCCATGCAGGCATAACACCCCCTCCTAGGCGGAAGTCCAAATCTTTCATCCAACCATTTGACTGATCGATTTGGGAGACATGAATGATGGATGGATATAATTGATAATTCAATTCATGTGTGTGTGGCATTAGATTTGGAGCATAATGGATATGGTGTGAGACACATGCTATAGATGATTTTCTGACATTAGTATATGCACCCATTATTGAAACATTAAATGTTGTAAATTTTATTTAGTCTTCAAACCAAGAGTGAGGAGTAAAATTCATCAATTCTAGTATTAATACCTCCTTTATATGGCCATGGTCAGGATGTGGTAGATAACAACTATTAGGAAATTTGTGGTGATATTTCTTCAAATTCCCCACGAGATCAGGTAGATTATTATCACAAGTTTCATAGTATTCATTTCCCATCACTTTCATCAGATCCTCAATGTGTTTTCTATCTTCATCATCAATACATTAAGTCTTCTTAGCATCTATTTGATTCTACAAAGAAGTACCACATTTCTATCATTAAGTATAAGTTCATTCTAGATAAAAGTTCTATAAATTGAAGAATTTATAAAAGGGATGGTCCCGCGCAGGGTACCCATGCATATTACCTCGTGTAGATACCCCTCTCAAGAAACCATTCAAAGATGATTTGTTTAAATGTCTATATCAGGAAGTTTGGTGAATACCGTGTTTTTAGGAAAAGTTCTTTAGAAAAATATCTTATAAAAATGGTCTATGTGGAATACTAGCATGGTGAGACTAAGAACTCCGAAGCATGAAGGCCTTCAAATGAAATGATGACCATAATTATAGGCAATGTATCCCCTATGTGTGGCCCATTTGCATGATCCATATACACAGATGACCTAAGAGGGCTGCCAACAAGGATATGTTGTGTGGATGATGAGCACAGATGTCCAATGTGATCCATTTACCCTTTTATCTTTTTTACATCAGTATCAAACTCTCTTATATAGATCAAATCAAATCCTTAGGGGGGGGGGTTTGTTGATATTTTTTCACTTGGATAAAAAGGTGACCAAGGAAAATACCATTATAATAAAATAAGAAGATAAATGATTTAATCCAAGGGTCAAAACCCTAGCAAGTTCCCTTCACGCATAGACCCCCAATCAGCTTCAGTGCACAGGGTACCGACGCATTGTCCTATACAGTTGGTCTATCCATCAGCTAGTGTAACACACCAACATGAAACACCAGAGTGGAACACCTAAGAGAAGGGTACCCTTCCCCATGGCTCCCATATTTTCCTATAAATAGGACCCTGGTGTCTTCATTACGCATGGAAAAAATTCCAAGAAGGCCTCTCAAAGTTCTTCTTGCCCTAGTCCTCCACTCAAGCCCTCTGAAACCTTCTATATAGTTTTATAATACTTAAAGAGGAGGTAATTTAAGGGAGCACAGAAACTAAAGTCTTACCAAGGTTTAAAACATATTACTCATGTGTGTGGAAACCTCTCAACCATGATTGATGAACCCTAGTATGTATCCCCTTCTTTAACAAGTGGCCTATATGTGCCACTTTGAGGAACACCTGTTGATGTAACAGCCCAAGATTTTATGAAAAATATTCTTTTTAATTTCACTAATGTCTTGTGTTGTACGCAACACAAAAAGGAGCTTGCACAACACGCATCCTTGACTTTCCTAGCATTACACGCAATCGCAACCTTCCTCGATAGCGTGTGTAGTACGTAATACTGAGTTTCACGAAACAACGATATGCTATTAAAATATTATTAAAACTAGCCGTTATGAATAGTAATAACCACTTTTTAAATTTTAGAAAATTTAGCTCTCAAAATGGACTTTTTTTTTGGATTCGGAGTATCGAATTTAGCCTAAGGTGAAATTTTGGTACTTTTCGGATAACTTTCATATTCTGATGAATAGTGAAAATTACTAAATTATAATTAAAAACAATTTTTTTAATCGAAATAATTAATAGTGATAAATTATTAATTTAAGTGGTTTTAAAGTATATTTAGAATATATTTTTACAATTTAATACAATGTTGGTCATTGAATGTAGTTTCACATTTCAACCAGACATAATCAAGTGTCAATCTTTTGATAGATATTGTTTCTTAAAAACACGCTATTTGTTTTAACAGCGGGATTTAATTATAAAATTAATTAATGCAACTTCTATGTTATGAATTTGGTAAAATAGACTTCATTTTTGAATTCGGAATATGAAATATAGCTTAGGATGAAATTTTGGCATTGTTCTGAAAAACATCAATTTTTGATGAATAGTGAAACTACTAAGTGGTAGTTAAAAAACTGATTTTTTCATAAAACTTAATTTTACCGCTTCTGTGAATGGAATTTCAAAAATCCGAGAGACACGGTTGATGTCAGTAAGTAAAATGTGGTTCAATGAGATGAAAATAATTTTTGGTGAATAGTAACTTTTTACTTTTATTTACCACGGTTAAAAGTAAATAGGGTAATTAAGGGTAAGAATGATATTAATATTACCCTAACACATGTCCTAATTCTATTGGACAAGTGTATCTCGAGAAAAAACAACCTTAGGTGTAAAATATTATCATTTAGGCCCACTTGGATTAGATTAGGACATTTATTATTATTTAATTCAAAGAAGAGTTAAAAGAGTTAAAATCAAAGTTTATTTACTAAAAAATTTTTAATATAGGGTTATACATAAGATAAATTCGATTGTAAATATTCATTAGAAAGATAAAAAGATTTCCTACATAATTATAGTTTATTTATAATTTTTAAGCTTTAAATAAATAATTTATTTATGACACAACGATGATGCAGTAATTACCCTTTTTAAGGAAATATTAACATAATTGATGTTATAAATGCTCAAATGAATGTAATTTGAGACTTTTTATGAATTCCACTAATTTTATAGGTTACTATGATATATCAGTGTTGATTTAATAAACTTGGTTAGAACATATAATTCTGTTATGACTTTCAAAAAAATCATATATCAAATAGTGTCCAAATTGACACAAAATAGTTTTTAAATCAAATATTATAATATTAATTGTTATTTTATTCATAAAAATCTAAGGTTCGGCCAAATGACTTATATAATCATATATATATTAATAATAAACAATTTGGGGTTCGTTTGGCATGTTATAGTAAGTGTATTAACCATATAGTGAAAGAAAACAAAAAGACACGGTAAAAGTTAAATTATTTAACTTAGAGTTAAATCTAATTGATAAGGTTAAAATAATACTCTAAACTTGTCTAAATCTTATTGGTCGATATGATTTCGACCCATCCCCACTTTAGATTCTAAATAATACCCTTTGGAACCATTATAAATCTATTTTGACTTTAATATAAAATAATATTTTGAGATATTCCTAAGGTGCCCCTCTCCTCCCTTATAAAAGGGCACCTCCTCCCCCTCCTCCTCACACCAATTTGAGCACTCAAGCTCGGCCAAACCCTGCCAAAATCTCTTCTCCACTTCCCTAGAAACATCCTAGAGGTTCTGGTATTCCTCAAAGACCAATTTTAGTGCCCTAAGAGGAGGTCTCAAAGAGGCGCTTCAAAGAAGAGGTAATTACCGTTACCAATTCTTTCATCTTTATTTCTTCTTCCACTTCTTCTTCTTAGGTTGTTTCATTATGAAGTAATAACATCAGTATAACCCATATACTGATATGTTATTATAAGTATTAAACAACCATATTTCACCATCTATCCATCCTACGGAAAAAGAAATCACCGCGCGTGCGTACGTACGGAATACCATCTCCACGCCGTGGTGTAATCTATTTTCCACCACCACCTTACATGGATGGGTATAATGGTGTAAAGAATAACTATACATAGTTATTAAAACATCATATTGATTCTGATATATTGTATAATCCACTCCAATTCAATTCATTATTTATGGAAATGATATCATCGCTCGTGCGTACGTACGGACTACCGTCTCCACGAAGCGATGAGATTCATTCTCCATGTTAACCATTTAAGAATGATTATAAAGTATATATAAGAAATAATAATGAAATATATGACATTATAAAGCTACTTTATTTATGTATATATATATATATATGTCATATACTTAAGACAATAAGGAAAGGAAAACAGCGTTCATGCGTACGTACGGACTACCATCTCCATGAACGGTGTATTTCTTTCCATTTACTGATTTATTATATATGTATATTCTGAATATATATATATAAATCATGTTTTATATTCTGGAATTAAGTAATCATGATCTAAGTAATCATATGAATAATTACAAGTTAAAAACACGAACAACAAATGAGACGATTTTACCCAAAACGCTACTTTAACATGAATTTACAAAAGAACGGGTAATGTAAAGTCACAAGTGGATCATATATGATATAATAACAATGAATATGATTCTGGAATAAGTCAATAACATTATTTAAACCATTATACAGGAGCTTCCGACACGTATAAAGCAAATCGGACCTAAGGTAAGGGAAATATCACAATCTCATTTTTATCCGAGATTGTTTATTCGTAAGTATTTACTGGGGTGTATTTTATCATCCACATCCATGTTTCATCAATATGTAATATTATTTCCATCCACCTACAATTGTTTAAATCCATTTTTACCCTTCGGTGAGTTTTTAGTAATATGTATGAAAGGAATCTTTTGCCTTTTTTCGTACGGGGTACTTTTTGACTTTTTCGACAAAAGCACGAAGAATGTTTTTTTTAACTTATACGGCATGAATGGATTTCTAAAAAATTATTTCCAAGAAGCCTCCTTTACAAATATTCAAGTTTATTTTTAATCAACTTCATTTATTTTAAAATTGTATGACATGTTAAGAAAGGAAAAGTGTTTTTGAAGTAGAAAGGATATTTTCCTCAAGAATGAAGTTCAAGTATTTTATCAAAATTATTTTCCATCTAAGATAATAAAAGGGTTCTGTCTTGTAAAGACCCGTAAAATTCAAGGAAAATTTTTTCTTAATTTTCTTTAGAATTTTACAAGAGCGCGGTTTCAGACGGCACCTGATTCCGAGGCCCGGAGTGCCCGGAATTAATTTCCGAAGTTTGGCTCGGGTACGTTCAGTGAACGAACGAGCGGGAATTCCTAACTTTTGATCCGGTGCTCGGAATTGAAATCCGAGGGCACCGATGAACTCGCAGCGCCGATATTCGCTTAAAGAGACCTTTTCGGGAGTTGCGTTTGTTGCGAGTTGAAAGTTAGTTTTGGGGTTTTTCAGTTAAGTTAAATAAAATTTGTGTAAGACAAATTTTATTTTAACTTATTAAAAAACCTACCAAAAGAGGTTGGAAGTGGGACCCACACCCACTTAACCTCCCTTGGGAGGATTAAGTGTGGTGGGGCCCACACGAACCCCTTTTTCTTTTCAAATTCCCTAACCCCTCTAAACCCCCCACTTAAGATGTGTAACTCATCTTAACCTTTAAACTTCCCATTAATTGGGTGACTTTCCCTCTCCTCACTTTAATCATGCCAACACACTAATCCAATTAATGGAATTAAGTTTTTGAATTTTGAACTCATAGAATGTCTTAATAAAATAAGATTAGCTTATTTTATTTTTGGGGGTTAGATTGGTTGTGTTGAGGATTGGAGGAGAGAGCTCTAAGTCTCTTGAAGAACTTCATCTTCTCCGGCGAAGAACGTCTTCATCCTCAACGAAGAACGACAACACCTCGTCAAGGATCATCGACTCATCCGACCCGGTATCTTCGGACCCCTTCTTCCTCCTCGGACCTTCTTCGTCGGCAAACGAAGATCCGCCAACGTCATGTCTCTTCGAGCATAACACTTCGTCAACGGATTTGACGCCCGACCTCCGCGACGCCGTCTTCCGCGGGACGTAGTCGATTCTTCGAATCTTAAACCCGAAGTAGGGGTTGTTGATTTCATTTTGGTTTCCTTATTCCTTTTTTTTTGCTCGTGGATCGCATGTCTACGTGAGGCATTTAAATATTTTATTTCAGTGTTATTGTTAACGTGAGGGGGGCCGGACCGCACGAACACGGCCGAACCCCCCTCCAACGTTCATGTTTATTCATGCGGGTGGAAGCAAGTAGCGTGGTGCCGTCGCACCACGCGGATGATCGTACAATTAATTTACGCGGCGCCGTCGCGCCACGCCGAGGGAAAATCTTCAAGAACGCGACGCCGTTGCGCCGCGTTGAAAAGAATCGAAGCACGGCGAAGGGGCGCGGTGCCGACGCACCGCGCCGGATGACGAACGCCGCGGCCGGTTCCGGGCCGCGGCGGGACGAGAAGACCGCGGCCGGTTCCGGGCCGCGGCAGGACGAGGAGACCGCGACCGGTTCCGGGCCGCGGCGGAAGGGAAGACCGGCGGCCGGGCCGCCGGCGTCGGAAGCCGAAGAAGGGGACCGGAAATTCCGGTCCCGTTTGAGAAAACCGGCCGGCCAGCTGGCCGGCCGGATGTCTTAAAAACCGGGGGAATTAATCCCCCGACCATCCATTAAAACCCCCCTCTTAATGAGGGGGGCGGTTCTTGAGGGAAGGGGGCAGCGCCCCCTTGGTTCGGCGCCAGCAGGCTCCCCACGTGAGGGGGGGGGGTTTAAAAAAAAACCGGTGCGGCACTTAGGCCGCGCCACTTGAAGAACAACGGGGGCTTAGCCCCCCGCGTGCGCCGCGGCCCGCCGCCGTCACCGCGGCCCGCCGCCGCCGCCACCGCGGCCCGCCGCCGCCGCCGCCGCCGCGGCCCGCCGCCGCCGCTGCCGCGTCCCGCCGCCGCCGCCGCCGCCGCCGCCGCCGCCGCCGCCGCCGCCGCCGCCGCCGCCGCGGCCGCCGCCGCCGCCGCCGCCGCCGCGGGCCGCCGCCGCCGCCGCCGCCGCCGCGGCCCGCCGCCGCCGCCGCCGCCGCCGCGCCGCCGCCGCGCCGCCGCCGCGCCGCCGCCGCCGCTGCCGCCGTCCGCCGCGCCGCCGCCGCGCCGCCGCCGCGCCGCCCCCGGGGGGGGGGGGGGGGGGTCGGGCCGGGTCGGCCCGGACCCGGACCCCCCCGTTTCGAACCAGATTTGGTTTTTGGCTCATAACTTGAGCCTCGGACCTCCGAATGACGAACCGTCTGCGGCAACGCGATCCTTGGATCGAGACGGTCGTTTCGGTATATCGCACTCAAGGTTTCGGGTTACTTTGAGTTCGGCCGGGTTGGTTCGTTCACGAAACCAACCGGGCCTTCGGAGCGGAAACGCTCATATCTTGAGCCACGAACGTCCGATTGACGCGCCGTCAGTCGCGTTGCGTTCCTCTTAATGAGACGGATCTTTTGGCATACTCCGCCCGAGGTTTGGACGCAGGTGGAGTACGGTCGGGTTGGTTTTGCCTTAAAAACCAACCGGGCCCCGGAGACGAAAAAGCCAATAACTCACAGACCGGGCGTCCGATTGACGCGTCGTCTGTTTCGTTGACTTCCTCTTGATGAGACGGAACTTTTGACATACTCCGCCCGAGTTTTGGATACAGTCGGAGTATGGCCGGGTTGGATTGTACCCGAAATCCAACCGGGCCCCTGGAACGGGAAAGCTGTTATCTTTCAGACAGGACGTCCGTTTGACGAACCGTCAGCGGCGTTGGTGTTTACGTTTAGTAACGGTCCCTATGAGTATACCCTATGGGAGTTCGGGGTACAGTTGAGATACGGCCGGGATTGGTTCGCACTTGAAACCAACCGGGCCCCTGGGACGAAAAGGCTAATAACTCACAGACCGGGCGTCCGATCGACGCGCCGTCTGTTGCGTTGAGACCCCTGTGACGAGACGGACCTTTGAGACACTTCTTCGTGGGACTTTGTGATACTTGGAGTATCGACCAGTAGCTCGTGGAGCGGACCCTCCCGGAGACGAGCGTGCAGAGTACGGAGACCGTGTAGCCGGCTGAGACCTGACGACTGCTTGACCGACTCGACTTGGAGTGAGTCGACTAGCCCAGTGGACGGAGCGCCCAGTAGTTGGTAGCAGACCCACGGCGGACGGAGCGCCTGTTAGTTGGCAGCAAACCCGCGGTACTCGACAGGAGGAGTACCTCAGTTGGCTATTTGGGCGAGCGCCTGGTATTTGGCGACAGACCCTCAGCGGACGGAGCGCCAGGTAGTTGGCCGCAAACCCGCAGTACTCGACAGGAGGAGTACCTCAGCAGTCTTAGGTTAGTGAGCAGTACCTCGGAGTCGTGACAGGACCACTGCACACTCCAGAGACGGAGCTCTTCAGCAGTTACGGTTTCGATAATGAAAATCCTGGTTTGAGCTGAGACTTTTGACCTTGTGTTTACCTCATGATTGAGATGGGTCACTTGCTAACTTTGGTATATGTATGAGCATATACCTGGGTAGTGGTTATCCGTTGATCTCATGATTCTTGTGTTTCCTCATGACTGAGATGGGTTACTTGATAACTTAGGTATATGTATGGGCATATACCTAAGTAGGGTTTATCTGTTGTGATCTTCTTGTGGTTATCCTTGTTGGTTTTAGTGAGACCTTGAGGGTCTCGGGGTCCCTACTGAGTATCGTTATACTCACCCCTGCACGGGCTATGCCCGCACCTCGTTGTGTTGGTTGCAGACGACGGACAGTACTAGCAGAGGCCGAGTGTTCGAGGACTGGACGGTACCTGGAGGTGGACTATACGACGTGGCGGTACCCAGAGGCAGACCACTGGGCGGGACATACTTGGAGCAGACGGCGGGACCCGGAGAGCAGAGGAGCTATCTGTACCCACCCTTCAGGTGGGATTTCCAGTGGACATCTCAGCGTAGCAGCTTTACTTTTCAGTCGCTGTTTTCCCTTTCGAGTTGTACTTTACAGTTGGGCTTGTATTTCCGGCCCCTTTTTACTTTTCAGCTCTTCTTTTGTACTTAGTGTTTTACTTCCGCTTGCTTACTCTGGGTGTTTGTTTACTTTACAAAGGCAATGCCTTCCCTTTTTACCGGGATTTACGCCTTGGTGCTAGTCGCCAGCCCCTGGCCTATGGAAGGCGGGCTTGGGGTAGTCACGGCACGGACCCCGAGGGCGGGTCGTGACATGTCTTTATCCCTATTATTACATGGATTTGATTATTTTGTGATGGAAACATTTTTATGAATTCCTTTATCTTATATGAATTGTTTTATGATGTCATGTTTTTTAAGAATCCCATATTTATTACATGGGTTATGCGATGATGTATGATTTATGATTATGTGGCACACATAAGAAAGGATTCATTATAAGATGGGTGGGACCTATATCTCCCTCCAATTCATTGGGTAAAGATTTTATATCTCATGAGATAGACATGGCTGGAACGGTAGGTTATACCGGTTCAGTAAAACAGGACTGGAACGAGGGTGACTCGATTCAGAAAGGGACTTTGTCCACTAAGATAGTCTTGGAAATGAGTCTTGACTAA
This sequence comes from Viscum album, assembly GCA_963277665.1. Lineage (NCBI taxonomy): Eukaryota > Viridiplantae > Streptophyta > Magnoliopsida > Santalales > Viscaceae > Viscum > Viscum album. The sequence goes on from OY728133.1 coordinate 1,548,438,304, forward strand.
CAAGAAATGATTCTCTATGATTATGTGTGAATGCCACAAAGTTTCATGTTTTAAGTTATGATTATTGTGATTACATTTCACTACCATGATTTATCCCATGTTATGAAATTATGCTCTCTTTTTCAGGTTATGATTTCCAAAATGTTATGTTCTTATGAATACGATGTGATTGATATTTCTTTTGTTTACCCTTAATGAGCATTTGAGCTCACCCTTTTATGTTTTCTTTTCCCCAGGATATAAATAAAGGTTTTAGGAAAAAAAAAGGAAGATCTTTATGGGATATGTTGAAGATCTTTCACCACAATTAGAAGATTTTATTCCGAGTTTCCAAAGACACTAAACTATTACGATCCTTGTGTGTGTGTTTTTGTTATGTGCTAAGTATTCCGCAAAAGTAATGTAATGTTCATGTACGTCAAGCTTCGGGTCTCTACAGTTGGTATCAGAGCAAAGGTTTAGTCAACCTTTGGAAACTAGGATGCGAGAACTTTAGTGAGATACCTAGAGATATTTCTAAGGTATGTTTAGGGATGTCTCTAAGGTTAAGTATACCTATAGGTTATAGTCCTAGAATTGCGCTAACGATCTTAGAATTTAACCTAAGATGTTAGATATTGAGGGTGATTTCCCTTTACTATGTTGTCTTCCATAGCATGATTTCGCCTCTCACAAAATTCTTTTTGTGTTTTAGTTAATGGAGGGAACCAGAAGAAATTCGGTTAACATTGAATCCAATGGACAAATTGGTGACTATGAGCAACAAAATTTTGTAATACCTAGAGATAAAGATATTGTGATTATGACGAATCAGTCATCGCGATATATGATTAACAAGGTGAAATTTAGTGGTTTGACTAATTCATCAAAGAAGAGGAAGATAAACTATTATGCATGTTCGCATGTTGAGGAGCATAAAGAAAAGAAGATTGAGATTTCTAAAGAAGGGAAGAAGAACCTTGAGGAATACCTCAAATGGAGGGACCGATGTTATCTGTGTGGAGAAAAGGGTCATAGAGTGACAGATTGTTATGGAGTTCAATGTCTTATTTGTGGAGAACATGGGCATTACCCAACTCAATGCCCTGACCTAAAAAGTTACTTCTAAATCAAGGAAGGACTTATTCCAGGACAATCATTGAAGTGGATGGACTGAAGTGTTTATGTATTGGTATTCAAGAATAATTTTGTTGAGGTACTTTTATGGTGTACTGAAATATTTATGTTTTGGTCTATTTTGGTTTTCAATAATTTTATAGAACCGGTAACCATGAAAAGTGATTGAGACATTTTTGGTAAACAGATGATATGAGCATAATGAAGGGATAAGAAGATAATTAGATGTTTGATTGTATTCATGAGCTCATGATTGATATAAAGACTAAGTGATATCATGGTTTGAGTATATATAATTTTTGGATTTTGGTATGTGGAAAGAGTTAACTTTTGACAGCATTCATGTTTTCACTAAGGTTCAATGGGTATTCAAGAGAATACATGATTAAGGCCTTTGAATGTTTGGAATGTGACCAACAAGACATATCTTATGGGGATTAACGACAGTATTAAATCTCTGGTAATCGTTTTCACTATATTATGAGAGTGGACTGTAGTATTATGGATAAGCCTAAAGATTAGAATGGATTATGTTGGACATAAGTTAGTATTGTTTAAGGATATAAGATTTTCGATATTATTGATGGGATGTTATAGTAATGTAGTTTTAGAAAAAGGACAACCTGCAGGACGTGCGACAACCCATCGCGTCAGACAAGGCTGTGGGAATCGAACCCACAACCGAAGTGCGACTGGCCTTTATCGCCTACCACTGGCCTACAGGAAGTCCCTGTTTAGTAGAAACTAGTTTTATTATATTAAGCAGTATGATATATGAAGTATAAGTCCATTTTAGGAACCATATGTGATTAATCTCACTATAGATCGACTTATGTATATAATTTTTGCTAACCTTTTGTTTGAGACAGATGGAATGACCCGTCATTCTATCACATGATCTGCTAATACTTCACGAATAACAAATTCAACTTTATTTATTTAAGAGATGAAGTGGAAATTGTTCAAGTCATGAACAATAGTGAGATTGTACCAAAATAAAGAAAGTATTTATTCTAATTCAAATTTTCAACTTTAGGGAAATGATCTTGAAAACCAAAAATGTTGTCCTAGTGATCTTATACCTGATGAATCGGATGGTACCTTAGATCGTCACAAATTTATGGATTTGTGATTGTTGGCTTTTCCATAGCCATGTTCTCTACCACTCTCCATCAGAACATGATGGTTAGATTTTTCTTCCATATCCATATTTTCACCTATGTGGAAACCCAGTGATTAGTTTATTTGGGTAACCGTTACGTTTCATACTTTCGTTTTTAAAGATTGGTTTTGGTATTCCTTTTTACGATGTGGGTTTCTATTAAAGAAACTTTCGAATAGTAAACCATTTATAACCCCGACGAATTTCGAGGGCGAAATTCATTTTAAGGGGGGTAGAATGTAACAGCCCAAGATTTTATGAAAAATATTCTTTTTAATTTCACTAATGTCTTGTGTTGTACGCATAACAAAAAGGAGCTTGCACAACACGCATCCTTGACTTTCCTAGTATTACACGCAATCGCAACCTTCCTCGATAGCGTGTGTAGTACGTAATACTGAGTTTCACAAAACAACGATATGCTATTAAAATATTATTAAAACTAGCCATTATGAATAGTAATAACCACTTTTTAAATTTTAGAAAATTTAGCTCTCAAAATGGACTTTATTTTTGGATTCAGAGTATCGAATTTAGCCTAAGGTGAAATTTTGGTACTTTTCGGATAACTTTCATATTCTGATGAATAGTGAAAATTACTAAATTATAATTAAAAACAATTTTTTTTAATCGAAATAATTAATAGTGATAAATTATTAATTTAAGTGGTTTTAAAGTATATTTAGAATATATTTTTACAATTTAATACAATGTTGGTCATTGAATGTAATTTCACATTTAAACCAGACATAATCAAGTGTCAATCTTTTGATAGATATTGTTTCTTAAAAACACGCTATTTGTTTTAACAGCGGGATTTAATTATAAAATTAATTAATGCAACTTATATGTTATGAATTTGGTAAAATAGACTTCATTTTTGAATTAGGAATATGAAATATAGCTTAGGATGAAATTTTGGCATTGTTCTGAAAAACATCAATTTTTGATGAATAGTGAAACTACTAAGTGGTAGTTAAAAAACTGAATTTTTCATAAAACTTAATTTTACCGCTTCTGTGAATGGAATTTAAAAAATTCGAGAGACACGGTTGATTTCAGTAAGTAAAATGTGGTTCAATGAGATGAAAATAATTTTTGGTGAATAGTAACTTTTTACTTTTATTTACCACGGTTAAAAGTAAATAGGGTAATTAAGGGTAAGAATGATATTAATATTACCCTAACACATGTACTAATTCTATTGGACAAGTGTATCTCGAGCAAAAACAACCTTATGTGTAAAATATTATCATTTAGGCCCACTTGGATTAGATTAGGACATTTATTATTATTTAATTCAAAGAAGAGTTAAAAGAGTTAAAATCAAAGTTTATTTACTAAAACATTTTTAATATAGGGTTATACATAAGATAAATTCGATTGTAAATATTCATTAGAAATATAAAAAGATTTCCTACATAATGATAGTTTATTTATAATTTTTAGACTTTAAATAAATTAATTTATTAATGACACAACGATGATGCAGTAATTACCCATTTTAAGGAAATATTAACATAATTGATGTTATAAATGCTCAAATGAATGTAATTTGAGACTTTTTATGAATTACACTAATTTTCTAGGTTACTATGATATATTAGTGTTGATTTAATAAACTTGGTTAGAACATATAATTCTGTTATGACTTTCACAAAAATCATATATCAAATAGTGTCAAAATTGACACAAAATAGTTTTTAAATCAAATATTATAATATTAATTGTTATTTTATTCCTAAAAATCTAAGGTTCAGAAAACTGACTTAGATAAGGATATATATATTAATAATAAACAATTTGGGGTTCGTTTGGCATGTTATAGTAAGTGTATTAACCATATAGTGAAAGAAAACAAAAAGACACGGTAAAAGTTAAATTATTTAACTTAGAGTTAAATCTAATTGATAAGGTTAAAATAATACCCTAAACTTGTCTAAATCTTATTGGTTGAAAGGATTTCGACCCATCCCCACTTTAGCTTCTAAATAAGACCCTTTGGAACCATTATAAACCGATTTTGACTTTAATATAAAATAATATTTTGAGATATTCCTAAGGTGCCCCTCTCCTCCCTTATAAAAGGGCACCTCCTCCCCCTCCTCCTCACACCAATTTGAGCACTAAAGCTCGACTAAACCCTGCCAAAATCTCTTCTCCACTTCCCTAGCAACATCCTAGAGGTTCAGGTCTTCCTCAAAGACCAATTTTAGTTCCCTAAGAGGAGGTCTCAAAGAGGCGCTTCAAAGAAGAGGTAATTACCGTTACCAATTCTTTCATCTTTATTTCTTCTTCCACTTCTTCTTCTTAGGTTGTTTCATTATGAAGTAATAACATCAGTATCACTCATATACTGATATGTTATTATAAGTATGAAACAACCCTATTTCACCATCTATCCATCCTACGGAAAATGAAATCACCGCGCGTGCGTACGTACGGAATACCGTCTCCACGCCGTGGTGTAATCTATTTTCCACCACCACCTTACATGGATGGGTATAATGGTGTAAAGAATAACTATAAATAGTTATTACAACATCATATTGATTCTGATATATTGTATAATCCAATCCAATTCAATTCATTATTTATGGAAATGATATCATCGCTCGTGCGTACGTACGGACTACCGTCTCCACGAAGCGATGAGATTCATTCTCCATGTTAACCATTTAAGAATGATTATAAAGTATATATAAGAAATAATAATGAAATATATGAAATTATAAAGCTACTGTATTTATGTATATATATATATGTCATATACTTAAGACAATAAGGAAAGGAAAACAGTGTTCATGCGTACGTACGGACTACTGTCTCCATGAACGGTGTATTTCTTTCCATTTACTGATTTATTATATATGTATATTATGAATATATATATATAAATCATGTTTTATATTATGGAATTAAGTAATCATGATCTAATTAATCATATGAATAATTACAAGTTAAAAACACGAACAACAAATGAGACGATTTTACCCAAAACGCTACTTTAACATGAATTTACAAAAGAACGGGTAATATAAATTCACAAGTGGATCATATATGATATAATAACAATGAATATGATTCTGGAATAAGTCAATAACATTATTTAAACCATTATACAGGAGCTTCGGACACGTATAAAGCAAATCGGACCTAAGGTAAGGGAAATATCACAATCTCATTTTTATCCGAGATTGTTTATTCGTAAGTATTTACTGGGGTGTATTTTATCATCCACATCCATGTTTCATCAATATGTAATATTATTTCCATCCACCTACAATTGTTTAAATCCATTTTTACCCTTCGGTGAGTTTTTAGTAATATGTATGAAAGGAATCTTTTGTTGTTTTTCGTAAGGGGTACTTTTTGACTTTTCCGACAAAAGTACGAAGAATGTTTTTTTTAACTTATACGGCATGAATGGATTTCTAAAAAATTATTTCCAAGAAGCTTCCTTTACAAATATTCAAGTTTATTTTTAATCAACTTCTTTTATTTTAAAATTGTATGACATGTTAAGAAAGGAAAAGTGTTTTTGAAGTAGAAAGGATATTTTCCTCAAGAATGAAGTTCAAGTATTTTATCAAAATTATTTTCCATCTAAGATAATAAAAGGGTTCTGTCTTTATCCCTATTATTACATGGATTTGATTATGTTGTGATGGAAACATTTTTATGAATTCCTTTATCTTATATGAATTGTTTTATGATGTCATGTTTTTTAAGAATCCCATATTTATTACATGGGTTATGCGATGATGTATGATTTATGATTATGTGGCACACATAAGAAAGGATTCATTATAAGATGGGTGGGACCTATATCTCCCTCCAATGCATTGGGTAAAGATTTTATATCTCATGAGATAGACATGGCTGGAATGGTAGGTTATACCGGTTCAGTGAAACAAGACTGGAACGAGGGTGACTCGATTCAGAAAGGGACTTTGTCCACTAAGATAGTCTTGGCAATGAGTCTTGACTAACAAGAAATGATTCTCTATGATTATGTGTGAATGCCACAAAGTTTCATGTTTTAAGTTATGATTATTGTGATTACATTTCACTACCATGATTTATCCCATGTTATGAAATTATGCTCTCTTTTGCAGGTTATGATTTCCAAAATGTTATGTTCTTATGAATATGATGTGATTGATATTTCTTTTGTTTACCCTTAATGAGCATTTGAGCTCACCCTTTTATGTTTTCTTTTCCCCAGGATATAAAGAAAGGTTTTAGGTAAAAAAAGGAAGATCTTTATGGGAGATGTTGATGATCTTTCACCATAATTAGAAGATTTTATTCCGAGTTTCCAAAGACACTAAACTATTACGATCCTTGTGTGTGTGTTTTTGTTATGTACTAAGTATTACGCAAAAGTAATGTAATGTTCATTTACGTCATGCTTCGGGTCTCTACAGTTGAGACCCTTGAAGGATTGAGAAAGGTCTCTCCCAAGGGTAGTTTCCCTTGTGGTCCATCACACAGGGTAACACCGGCTCACCCAGGCCCACCTATGTAGAGCACCCCCTACAAAATCCTTTCTTGGCTATCCCAAGCCTACCTGCATGTGCCCCCTTAGTTCTCCCTAGCCTTCAGCCTGTGTGAGCCAATTATTAGGCATTCCTCTAAGCCATCCATGATATGGCCTCTCTTCCTCTACTTCCCTTTTCTAAAAGGGAACATGTTGAAACCTCCACTGAAGCCTCTATAATTTAATGACCATGAAAAGGGGAACAACGATGTGTCTCTCATTTGGATTACCATTTCTTCAATCAGAGTTTTCCTGCACCTGTCCAACCGAATGGACAGGGTGATTGGGATGTATTTTTTTTAATTTCTCCTTTTATAAGGAACCATAACCCTAGGTTAGTGGAAGATAGTTTTTGGTATTGGATACTTGGTTTAAGAACATGTCCTACCCTTGTTGTCTCTAATTCCTAGATCCTCTAGTTTTAGGTAGGGAGAGTGAGGATTACACTTGTTTTTCCATTAAACATGGGATGAGATCCTCCTTCCTCACCGCATAACCAATTTTAGGGAATCCCACTTGAAGTAATCCCCTAGCCTTTCTTGTGAGAGTATGGACTTGCGGTCCTTTTCGCTCCCTGGGGGACATGTCCATATGGGTAGTCATATCTGACTATCCTGGATATAAAGATTATAGCGGGGATGGGCACCAAAGTTTACCCTCATCCTCTTCTACCATCATCCCATCCTCTTCCTATATTGGAGGAGGATAAGTTTGTGGTTTTCTAAATCTGAGAGTTCATCCTTCATGTCACATTCAACCATGACTCATCCTGACTCATGTGGGCTTATGGGATTACCATGATCACGATGTACACATTTTTGGATGCATGTTTCAGAAAAGAGTCTCCCTTTTAATATTCAGCATGACATCCATTAGAGAGATCCCTTAACCCGATTCCTCAAGTCCATGTTTCCATTATCATAGAAAATTGGATTTTATGGATTCCCTAGATCTTCTACTTCCTCTTGTTTCTCACACCGATCAGGAACACATTGGCTTAGAGGTTGGAAGTGGTCATGAAATCCACATGATTCCAAACCTTATGGGTGTCATCCTCATATGTAATACCCAACTGAATCCATCCAAGGAATCCTTGGGGTGTAATTCAAACATCAATTGAACTACATGAACTCTAATTCATGCAATAAATAGGATACATTGGAAACTTATGTAAGTCCTAAGCTCAATGGAAAACCTTATTAGGATAAATCCCTAGTAAAATCCTCTGAATCATCTAGGGAATCCTCCCTAGGTGTAAGCCATGAATAAACCTCCAAAACACTATGATTTGATATATCACTTGAGACCCCATTCACAGGGCATACTTTTCAGTAATAAGACCCAACTTAATCCTCTCAAAGGGCCATACAGCCCAATCACTACAAAATAATTGAATTATACTAATAGATATTTAGTGACAGATTATATATGTGCTGGTAAAAATGATTAATTTCAATAGATATTATGTCTTGTTTTTATAAATAATTTGATACCAACAAATATTTTAAAAACTGTTAAATCTGTTGTCTTATTATATCAATACCAACAGTTTTTTTACCAACAAAAAATCTATTATTATTAATTATTATTAACAAAAATTCTTTTACCATTAGAAAAATATGTGCATTAAATTATTAAATAATCAAAAATCATGTACTAATTATTGAATATGTATTTATTATTTTTTTAATACTAATTGTATTCTCTCAATAAAAAACACATGTTTATGAGTTCAATTATAATATTAATTATTTACAAATTTTTCATTAACTAAATATATATAATATATAATTAATTATAAATGATAGAAAATAATTTCAACATTAAATTTACAAATTAAAAAAGGATGGGTATCAATTCAATGTAATTTTTTTAAGCGTAAATAATTTTCTATTATATGTAATTATTTATTTCATTTATTAATATGTCTCAATGAAAAACATTCCCATATCCTAGTTCTAATTACCACCCAAAAATCCCTAAAACCTTAAGGGCTAGTTTGGAAGAGATGATATAGAGAGAGAAAAATGATATTGAGAGGAGAAATTGGTTTCTCATGTTTGGCGAGATAATTTTAATGTGAGAGAAATAATAAGAGGGAAAATGGAGAGAAATATATTTCTCTCCTGTTATTGTTTTTTAATAACCCCATAATTGGGATGATTTAGAAAGAAATGATAGTGGAGGGTTGTTAATATTTAAAAATTCCAGTTTCATCCCTATTTTCTACATGTATCACAAAAGAATTTATTTTATTTTCTTTTAAAAATATTCACCGAACAAGATGGAGAGAAATATAAATATTTTCTTTTCTTTTACTATGTTATTGATCCAAATGCAAGGAGAGAAATTGCAATCATTTCATTTATTTTCTTTTCTTTTATAAAATATCAAATCATTTCTTTTATTTTATTAAATCTCACCAAACAATGTGTAAATTGGTCAACTAGGAGTGGGGAATCTTTGTGCTTCCATGGATATTCCATGAATGTTAGCATCAAAAATTTATAGGTCGTGGTCATAGGGGTGTGTTTGCTATATGTTCTAGAAATCATCACTGAAGATGTTAATGATCCGGGGATTAGGGAAGTGTGAGATTATATAGGTAAAATCATCAGAAATTTCCATGTCCCTCTATGACAGATCACAATCAAACCCACCCATAGAGATAAGTTGATCTTCCAAATCCCAATTTGATTTCTCCCCACCGCAATAGTTACTCCTGCTTATGTGGATAGAAAAGCTTGAGTTAGTAGCCTGATCATCTGAACTCAAGCTAGTGTTCTAGGAAAGATGAAAAATGGAGAAGGAAGAAGAGTATAGACCACAAATTTTATCAGTCCTCGAGCTGCTCTGCTCTAGATAAACAGGGAGCAGACGTGGTTTTTGGATCTCTCATTCATGGAAAGGGGATGTGGTTTTCAGGATGTAGACTGTTGGACTCCTCATGTATTAATCATGTTTTAATGATCACAAATTCTATCCAGTCTATAAAATTTGTTAACTCTATGAAATATATAACATATAAAATGCATATTTTCTTAGAAAAATCTACCCAAAGCTCGTAAGTTCTAAAAACTAGTTTTTGTTATTATATACTATCTTTCGATCTGCTTTATAATGCCTTCTCTGAAAAATGATTGAGTTTTATCCATTCCATAAATATAACTTCTTAAGTCTGAATAAAAATATTTTCCTAAGTCTGAGACATTGTGAACAAGAAGACTCTGTGACCATGAGACACCAAGACCATGAGACACCATGACCATGAGACACGGTGACCATGAGATACTGTGATCATGAGACACAATGATCGTGAGACACTGTGACCATGAGACACCGTGGCCATGAGACACCATGACTTCCAGACACCGTGAACAAGACACTATGAACCACACACTGTGAATAAGACACCGTGAACGAGACATTGTTTCCATGACTTACTTTGATACTGTTTCATAATATGTTTTTTCATCTTTTAATTTAATTTCTAATGGTAATATTTAAAGATTTTAATGCACTGACATAATTAATATTTATTTTGTACACATGTCACCTGATAGTACGAGGTACGAGGTGCAGAATACATGCAACCTATTGGATTAAACACATGCACTTCAAGATAAAAGAGTAATGTGGCCCAAAAACAATGTATGTGCATGGAACTATAAAAAAAAGTGAAACAAGTGGATGGGCGTGATCACGACAAAGAAGAATACACTTAGATAATTCTTGAAGAAATAATTTTCTCATGAAACTCAATGCCATTGGAGAACACATGAAGCTAAATTGAATCCCATAATCTAGAATCTCTTCGCACTATCAAACATCACGAAGAACACAAGCTGGATCTGTCTGAATTGAGACACTCTGATTTCTATATGAGGACTTGATTTCTGCATCTGCGTCATCTTAGAAGACCAGAGCTGCAAAGACTAACACTCAAAGAACTTCTAAACCTATCTCAATATTTATGCTCTATTGTGTATCATTTTATTAAATTTTCATAAGAGTGTGTATCTATATAACAACACACTCCGTATCCTTCTTTAAACGGAAGGAAATTACATATCCTTACTCAAACATATTTGTACAATTGTGTATACCCACATATAAGTGTGGTAGAGGTCCCTATGTGGCCTGATTGTTTTTACCCACGAAGAACTGTGGAAGAGGTCCCTGCATGACCTAGATAGTCTTATGTACTATTGTTTAACCCCGATCTAGAGGGTGGATCAAGTTTATTTATATAAACTTCTTGGTGGTAGGTGATCACCAAGTGGAGTGGATTATGTCTCATATTGATACTGAACTACTTGTTTCATATCTGCGGTGCTACTTAATTTAGTCTTTTTTTGTATTATTGTTTTACTGTATGATTCAGATATCACTAAATTCACTTTGATAGTTACTCTTGTAAAGAAGTTATAATTGTTTTTCCTTAGTAGAATAGCTTCCAAAGTAATTTTAATGTTTGAAATTAAGACTACTGAGAATTAATTAATCTTTTAAAAAGTTATTTAAACAGTCAAATGCTTATAATAGTATAACCCTAAATAACTGGGTTGTATTTAAACTTTTGGGGAAAACATATTAGAAATACTTTTTAACCAGAAATTGTTATAGTTTCTCAATTCACCCCTACCCTCGTAGGTAATCTACCCCAACAAACATTTGGCATCAGAGGTTGTTTATTAAGACTTTGTTTAACATTATTCAACTGTGATAGTAGTTGTACTTTAAAGATCTGTAAATTTCTATTAATTATAAATTTATATCTCTTTGAAAGTATTTTTGTATTATTGATAATAGATTAAAAGGTGTTGTAACTAATATAACACCATTCTTTAATTGAACCAACTATTCTCAATGGAAAATTAAAATGAAAATTCATTTACAGAGTATAGGTTTTGAAATTTGGTCTTCTATTATAGATGAATATAAGATTACTACTACTGATAGAAGCACATGGGATGAACCTGTCAAAACTGTCAACAATAATAATTGCAAATATATGAATGCTTTATACTACTCATTAGGAAATGAATAATTCAATAGTATTTTTTCTTGTAAAATTTCCCATGAAATTTGGGATACCCTGTCTGTCTCACATGAAGGAACATATAATGTAAAATAAATGAAACATAATACTTATAATATTAAATATGATAATTTTAAAATTAAACCTGATGAGCCTATCTCTCACATGTATCTTAGGTTTAATGATATTGTCAACATAATTATTTCCTTTGGAAGAGAATTAACTACCAAGGAACATATCATGAGAATTCTCAGATGTCTTCCTGACAGACGGAGAGGAACCTCTATCTCTATTAGAGAATAATGCGACATCAGCAATCTACCTATAATAGAACTCATTGAAAAACTGATGATGTGTGAAGAGGAACTGAAAGCCAACAAGGAACGGGAGGATAAACCAAAAAGGAAATCTATTTCATTTAAAAACACCACCTATAAACACAAAGACAAAGGTAAATTGGAAGCTTCTATAGAAAGTTCCAGTAGTGAACAATCATCACTTGACAGTGATGAATAGATGGCTCAATTAGCCAGAAAATTCAAGAAATTATACAAGAAGAAGAATTTTTTATGAAATCCTAACTTCAATGGATAATATGACCAACAAGGAAGTTGGAAGTAGGATTGTAAAAGAAGTAACAATACTAATGAAATTGTCTGTTTTTAATTTAAGAACAAAGGACGTATCAAGGCTGAATTTCCAAAGCTCAAGTAAAAAAGGTGATATGAGGACAAGGATAGGAAGTATAAGAAGGAAATGAATGAAACCTGGAGTGCTTCTAAGGACATTTCAAGAAATATAGAAACATCACATGATGAACAGGAAAAAAATCCAATATGTGTTTTATGAAAAACACATCTGAGGTAACACTGGACTCTCTTGTACATAATTCATGCTATTCTGGAGATGAGAGTGATTTTAAAAATATGAATAATGAAGAAATGTTTGAATACTATAACATGCTTGACGAAACATTCAATGAACTAAAAGACAAATATAAATCATTGAAAAAATAGTATGCTCATACTGAGACTATGAAATCTTAACTCACAACTGGAAGAGGGAAAAATTCTTAACTGCTCAAAGAGAACAACTAATTAAAAATGTCTAATGAGAAATGGAAGAATGATCTAGAAAATATTACCAATGGGAAAATACCCTTACTCAAACGCTTGGAAAACAAATTTCCACTAAATACAACACTAGAATTGGTTATCAACCTAGAAAAATAAATCTTGGTATAAAAAATTTGGTTTCTAAATATAGGACATATAGTTTTACTTGTAGTTCTGGACATAAATCAACTAATTCAATTTATGATACACTTTCTACTATTTAAATTTTTTCTTCACCAAATAGAGTTTCTTTTTTGAGTACTTTACATAATTCTTATAGGAAACCTATTAGGTAGATACGGGTTCCTAAATCACTTCTTACAAATATTACTAGACCCAAACAAGTATGGGATCAAAAATTTGTTTTTGATTAATCATTTTTTAGGAAATATTCTTAAATAGTTCTTGTAAAAGCTTATGGTACTTGGACAGTGGATGTTCAAGACACATGATAGGAGACTACTAATGCTTCAAGAATCTAATAAAAATAGATAGAGGACATGTCACATTTGGTGATAATTCCAAAGGAAATATTATTGGCCTCAGACAAATCAGTAACTCTAACTCAGTTTTAATTTCTAAAGTACTTTTTGTTGATAGATTAAAATATAATTTGATTTGTATCTCATAATTATGTGATGATGGATTTCATTTTAGATTTGAAAATGATGTTTGAAATGTCTTTAATTTTAAAAAGGAATTAGTATTTTCTGTATTACAAAATGAAAATGTTTACTATGTTAACTTAGATTCCTTATCTTCTCAAAATGATTCACGCTTAAGTGTATTTAACAAATATTTTTAGCTCTAGCATAGGAGAATAGGACACTGTAATATTCACTCCCTTAGAAAGCTAACTAGAAAACGCTTAGTTAACGAACTACCCAAACTTGAGTTTCCAAATGACAAAGTGTGTAATCCCTGTCAAAAGGGAAAACATCACAAAATTTCCTTCAAACCAAATAAAGAAGTGTCAACTTCTCAACCTCTCGAATTGGTTCACATGGATCTTTTTGGACAATCTAGAATTTATAGTTTAAATGGGAAGAACTACATTTATGTTTTTTTATATGACTTTTCTAGATATACATTGACATTCTTTATGGCTCACAAAATTGAAGCCTTCTCTTATTTTATTAAATATGAAATGTTTGTGGAAAATCATAGTGGACTTAGAATTAAATCCTTAAGAAGTGATCATGGCTGTGAGTTTGAAAATCGAGAGTTTGAATCCTTTTTTTTCACAAAATGGTTATATCCACAATTTCTATTCCCCTAGAACACCTCAAAATAATGGTTTTGTAGAAAGAATAAATAAAACTCTACAAGAGATTTCTAGAACAATGCTTAGTGAATATGACCTACCTATTTATTTTTGGGTTGAAGCTATCAATATAGTATGCTGTATAATTAGTTGAGTGTTGATAAGACCTATTCTTAAAATAACTCCTTATGAGTTATGGAAAAATCAAAAACCCAAGGTTAAATACTTCAAAGTTTTTGGTTGAAAGGTCAATATTATTAAGACTAAATACAATCTTGAAAAATTTTCTTCCAAGAGTGATGAAGGTATCTTTTTAGGCTATTCCATATCCAATAAAACCTATGGAGTGTTCAATAAAAGAACTAAATGTTTGGAAGAATTTTTCCATGTCAAATTTGATAAAAATAGATCCACCTGATCCTTAAACCATTATAGAGAACATGGAGGATGATGTATCAAATCTGTACATTAATCCAAAATCCTCAAACCATCCTGTGAAAGAATATGTGAAAACTTCTAGTTCGGGAAATTCAATAGAACCAAGTCACAATGAAGCTGAACCTGTTGAAGAACCTGAAATCTCAAGACCCTCTTTTTCTAGAGCTATTAGAACTCTTAAGAACCATCCTTTAGATGCTGTTGTAGGAGACCTAGAAAAAAGAACTCAATCTAGAGATTCTCTTAGAAATCAGGTTGAACATCAAGTCTTGTTTTCACAACTTGAGCCTAAAAACATTAATGATGCTATCAATGATGAATTTTGTGTGATGTCTATGCAAGAAGAACTTAATCAGTTTGAAAGGAACAAAGTTTGTAAACTTGTTGAAATAACTAAGGACACCTTCACCATAGGTACTAAATGGGTGTTTAGAAATAAGGTAGATGAGGCTGGTAACATTGTTATAATTAAGGCCAGATTGGTTTCACAAGGTTATAGTCAAGAAGAAGGAATTGACTATGATGAGACCTTTTCACCAGTATCTAGACATGAAGCCATCATAATTCTACTTGCTTATGATACACATTTGAATTTCAAACTATATCAAATGGATATTAATAGTGCATTCTTAAATGGGTATATAGTTTATAATGTCTTTTTTGAACAACCCCCTAGTTTTATAAATCCGTATTTTCCAAATTATTTTTTTAAATTATCAAAAACATTATATGGTTCAAAACAAGCTCAAAGAGTGTGGTATGATAAGTTGAGTACTTTTCTTATTTCCAAAGGTTTTACAAAAGGAATTTCTTACCATACCCTATTTATAAATAAATTTCTAATGATGTTTTAGTTGTTCAAATCTAGGTTGATGACATTATCTTTGGATATTCATGAAATTATTTATGTGTTGATTTTTCTAAAATGATGCAAAATGAATTTTAAATGAGATTAATTGTTGAACTAAAATTCATTCTCATATTTCAAATTTGTTAAAATAATTAAGGTATTATTTTAACTCAAATTAATTATACTAGAGATCTTCTAAAATGTTTTGGATTGGATAACACTAAAAGTAGTGGCACTCCCATGAGTACCACTTGTAAGTTGGATCTTGATTAAGATGGAAAATATGTTGATAAAACCACTTATAGAGGAATTATTGGAAGTTTAATCTTCCTAAATACTAGTTGATCTGACATTATGTTTAGTGTGTGTGTGTGTGCTCATTTTCAAGAAAATCCTACGGAAACTCATTTAAATGCTATAAAGAGAATTTTCAAATACCTCAAGCATACACCCAACCTAGGATTGTTATATCATAGAGGAAAATAATTTGAATTTGTTAGTTTTTTTATTCTGACTTCAGTGGATATAAGATAGATAAAAAAAGTCACCTTTGGAACATGTCACTTTTTAGGCAAGTCACCAATATCATGGTGTAGTAAGAAACAAAATTCTGTTTCATTATCTACTACAGAATCTGAATATATAGATGCTAGTAGTTTTTGTGCACAAATAATGTGGATGAAACACACATTACTAGATTATGGATATCAATTTAGTCATGTACCTATAAATTGTGTCAACACAAGTTCTATTAACAACTCTAAAAATCATATTTCACATTCTAGGAAAAAGCATATTTATGTAAGACATCACTTTTTGAGAGATCATTATCAAAAAGATGATATCACTTTGGAATTCATTGGTACTGAGTATCATCTTGCTGATATATTTACCAAAACCATAAAAATCTAAAAGAATATACTACATAATATATGAATTAGACATGATAAATCTTGAGTAAATGTCTTACTGTGTCATATCTTACTATTTCATATCTTACTGTTTCATGTTTTATGGTCTCACTTTTATTATTTCGTGATTACTATCTAACAGTCATTGTCTCACCGTAAGGATCAGTCACTGTCTCACCGTAAAGACCTGTCTCACCGTAAAGACTTGTCTCACCGTAAATACATGTCTCACCATAATGACCTATTTAACCGTAAAGTTCAGTCACTCTCTCTCCGTAAGGATCGGATATGGTCTCACCATAAATATTCCTTATGATTGTTATTTACAAATTGAAGACCGTATCGTGGTAATTATTCATTTCACCTTTTTCTTTTCCTGTGCTTTTACTTTTACAATGTTTGGTATTCCTAAATGATAAAATAAAGGAAATGTCACTTGTCCTTCACTATATCTCTCTTCTATTCACTCAATTTGTAACCCTTCTTCAACCCTTAAACCCTTCTCTCTCTCTTGAACCTTCGATGAATGACCAGGATGAAACACCCATCACCATCGACTCCTGAGAAATCTAGCTCAAAGAAGAAGAAAATGGCACCTAAGCTAGCACCTTAAGGTACTGTAAATCCAAGTCTTGTGAAATGAGTAGTAGTAACTGAGAAATAGATATGCCCTAAGTGGCTTCTGTTGAGTAATTCTTTGGTTTTGAATGTATCAAAATAGAAAGGCTATTTAGAATGGTTTTTGAAGGAAGATAGACCTATCTACCCTAAGCTAGTCACACAATTTTATCAGTATGTTCATTTCTCCTTTGATTCTAAAGATGGTTATGCTGCAAGAAGCTGGATAAATGGCCATAAATGCTCATTCTCTTCGAGGTTATGGGCTTCATGCCTTAGGATACCTCATGAAGTCATTTATGAGGACTATCATAGAGGACCTCCACCTTCTAGTGAATTATTTTTATTGTAAGATGCTTTGAAAAGATTAACTAGAAATGGCACCAAGAGGAGAGCCATTACTGCTGAAATAGATGGATAATATAGAATTCTAATTAAGTTTATAAAAAACCCGATTAGCCCTATAAAAGGTGATTTTTATGTACTAAAATATCAAGATGTGTTTCTGATTCATCTTATGAAAAATGGGCTTAATATCAACCTTTTTGAATATGTTATACACCATATGTGTGAGCTGATCAATACCACATCCAAGTCAACCACCCTGTTTTATTCTCGGCTTATCTCAGCCATGCTTCATGTCAATGGTATGGTTGGACCTAATGAATAATTTACCAAGGATTATGAGTTATTCCTTTCAAAGTTCATTATCAAGGGGATTAAAATCAACTGGAATCCTTGGAAAAAGTCATGGGTGGAAGAATATTATAGGATTTATGAAATGTTCAATTCATTGGAACATCCCTTAAGACTAAAATATATTTTTGATCCTAGTTTGGAACCATATGAAGTTGTTGAGTATTATAATGAAGAAGAAGAAGAGGCTATTGTGCCTCCCAGGGAAACTATTTCTCATAAAGAAGACATTACTCCTTTCCCTCATGTTGTAAGCAAAGAGAAAGTTCCATATTCTGAAGATGTTGTTAATGTGGAAGATCAACCTAATGTTGAAAGAGAGTCTATTTCCGAAGAAACCGAAAATAATGCTATGGAAGATCTTATATAAGAAGAATTACCTGTTATGCAAAAACCTGATCTTGAAGAACTCCAAGTAGAACAATCTGTTCCTAAAGTCATTACTTCGGTTGAGGAAAGGTTGTATCTTTCTTTTCAACAAGCTAGGTTGGAAATGGTTGAGGAACTAAGAGATGAATTCGTGTAAATAGATCAATCCCCTAATCCTCTCAGTCCTGAGAAGGATGCAACTATTGAGGAGGAGTAAGCCCCAAATCTGGAATCTATTGAAGTACCAAACCTAATTGATCCAAGCCCCGTAGACACCCAGTATAAATTCCCCCAGCTTTTATGATGTGGATGAATCCTAGGAAGTCTCAGTAAAAATCCTTGTCTTTTCTACTATGTTCCAATTGAAATCTATCTCTAATCTTTCCCCTGAAAAAGAACCTCAGCCTGTATCAGTCCCTATCTTTGAACCTTCACAAGAACAACCATCCTTGGTGAGTAAAGATGGTCTAAAAGATTTTGGAGCAACCCTTTTGGATAGAATTGGAAAAAAACATGATTAACCAACATGCTTTAGTAACACATCTAAGTGAGAGAGATGCATCACTGTTGTTGGAAAAGATTATTTGGTAGATTCAACCCAAAATGCTTTAGGAGATTCAAGAAGTTAGAGTTGAAAATATACTACTTAATGATGATGTGAAAACAATAAGAGGTATGATTGAAGAAACACATAAAGAGATGCATTCAATATCAGATATTTCTTCTCATCCTGTGGAGCCTGTTGTTGCTAAAAACCCACAGAATATTGTCTCTCAGATTAAACCTCATTTAGATTCCTTAGATGAAAAGGTTGCTTAAAAGAACAAACATATTTGAAAAGAGATGTGATAGCTTATTGTTAATCCGAACAAGCTCATTGATGTGTATATGTGGTGCCTTCAAAAAGTGATAAATCAACTAAAATCTCTCACCTCAGCTTTAAATGCTTCTAAGGAATCTAGAAAATCATCTCATTCATCTTTAGACAGTGACCTGCTCAGAACAGTAGTCAAAGAAGAACTTCAGACTATGCACAGTGTTTTTAATAAAGATTCTCTATCTGAAGTTATCATGAACAGTGGCATAGTTCTTGATCTGGTCCAAATCCATTCAAAAATTGCTAATGATGCTCAGAAAGAAATTTCAAATAAAGTGGATTTAGACTTCAACCAAATTTTATCTAAGACTGACTTGACTAATCATTTCAAATATATTTTCAAAAACCTTAGGATTCCTCATGTTACTCAATCATTTAAGACTCAAGTCCAAAATCTCACAGAGTTCACTCTTATATTGGATAAGTTAATTGAAAAAAGATGACTTTGAGAAAGCTATGCATTATGGTGGAGAGATCATTACAGATTTCATTAAGCTTCTGAGGCCCTATCTTCAGGTACAGAGTACATCCATTGATGCTCCTGCGACTGCCCCTCTAAGACCTGGTTTTCCTACATTCACCTCTATTCTATCCTCCACTTCTATGTCTGTCAGTCATGCACTGAGTCAGATCAGGCTTGTGATCCTTGATCAACAATTACCTTAGTCTTCTACTACACCTACTCTATCTCCATCTATCTTTGAAGGTCTTCCTCTACCTTCTTTATCAACCAGCTCACTCCCTTATTCTACCTCAATCTATACTCTTGTGGCTTCCTCTTCTACTACTGATGCTAAGGGAAAAGAGAAGACCAACAAGTAATTAAAGACAATGATTACTCTTCTTTGATAGGAATATTTTTACCTATATTGTACTTTTTGTAATCCCCTCTTTTTCTCCAATACATTATGCACTTTTCTTGTCCCTTTTGTATTTATTTTTCTTGCTTCTTTTTGATAATCCCAAAAGGAGGAGTAGTATGGGAGAAATATGGGAGAACTAAAGGAGAAGAGAACACTCAATCTATATATGCTATATGCTCATTCGAACTATTTTGTTAGAACTACTTTACACTCTAAATATACATTATTTTTTATCATCAACAAGGGGGAGATTGTTGGACTCCTCATGTATTAATCCTGTTTTAATGATCACAAATCTTATTCAGTCTATAAACCTTGTTAACTCTATGAAATCTATATCATAGCATATACATAGTTGCTTCGTAAAAGATATCCAAACTCTTAAGTGCTAAACACTAGTTTTGGATACTATATACTATCTTTTGAACTACTTTATAATGTCTTCTCTAACAAATGATTGAGTTTAATCCATTCCATAAATATCATTGATTAAGTATGAATATAGATATTTTCCTAAGTCTAAGACACTATGAACAACCAGACACCATGACCATGAGACACCGTGACCATGAGACACTGTGATCATGTGACACCATGACCATGAGACACCATGACCAGGAGACACTGTGACATCCAGACACTGTGACGTCTAGACACTATGACATCAAGACACCGTGAACCAAACTCCTTGAATTAGACACTATGAACAAGACACTGTGAACAAGACACTGTGAACAAGACACCGTGAACAAGACACCATGAACAAGACACCATGAACCACACACTATGAATAAGACAATGTGAACAAGACACCATTTCCATGACATAATGTGACACCATTTCTTAATATGTTTTGTTGTCGTTTAATTAAATTTCTAATGGTCATATTTGAAGATTTTAATGCACTAACATAATTAATATTTCTCTTGTAGACAGGTCACCTGATAGTACGAGGTACAAGGTGCAGAATACATGCAACCTGTCGGCTCAAACACATGCACTTCAAGATAAAAGAGTAATGTGGCCCAGAAAAAAATGTGTGTTCATGGAATGATACAAAAATTGAAACAAGAAGATGGGCATAAGAATGAGAATGAAAAATACACTTAGATAATTATTGAAGAAAGAATTGCCTCATGAAACTCAATGCTACTAGAGAACACACGAAGCTAAATTTAATCCCAGAATCGAGAACCTCTTCGCACTGTCAAACATCATGAAGAGAATAAGACAGATATGCCGGACTTGCGACACACTGTTTTCCATACAAGGACTTGATATATGCATCTTTTTCATCTCAGAAGTCCATATCTGAAAATACTAACACTCAGAGCACATCTAAACCTATCTCAATATTTTTACTCTATTGTGTATCATTTTATTAACTTTAGAGTAGAGTATGTATCTCTATAACAACACACTTTGTCCCCTGCTTTAAATTGAAGGATACAATATATCTTTACTCAAACATCTTTTTACACTTGTGTATACCCATAAATAAGTGTGGAAGAGGTCCCTGTGTGGCCTTGTTGTTTGTACCCACGAAGAACTATAGAAGAGATCCATGTGTGGCTTGGACAGTCTTGTGTATTGTTGTTTATCCCCGATCTAGGGTGTGGATCAAGTTTATTTATATAAAATTATATGTGGTAGGTGATCACCAAGTGGAGTGGGTTAGGTCTCGGCATAAAACTAAACAACTTTATTTATATCCGTTTTGCTACTTAATTTGTCTATTCTGTTTTATTTCTTTACTATATGATTAAGATATCACTAAATTCACTTTGATTGTTACTATTTGAAAGAAATTATAACTATCTTGTCATAGTAGAATAGATTCAAAAGTAATTTTAATAACTTACATTAAGACTAATAAGAATTAATCAATCTTGTAAGAAGTTATTTAAACATTCAAACACATATAACAGTATAAAATTGATTAACTAGGCTGTATTTAACCTTTTGATGAATACCTTTTAAGAATACATTTTATCAAGAAATTTTTATAGTAACTCAATTCACCCCTCCCCTCTTAAGTAATCTACTCTGACCAACATAGAACCTCTAATGATGTCATACCACATCAATATTCTTGCAGTTGGATGATTCTAGAAATGGCTCTCATTCATCGATGATGGCAAGTGGGAGAAGATTTCATGGACCAAAAATTGAAGGGATTCATGATGCTCATTGTAAAATTGCTACTAAACCCTACAAATATCCCACCAAAGAACGGGAATGAGCTTCTAGTCCTAAGAATATATGAAGAAGATGATTGGATATATGAAAAAATACAAGTTTGTAGATTGATGGAAACAGATCCAGATTTTACTTCTAATAAGATTCCATCAGAGTGTTTAGTGATTTCACTGATGCTCGAAGGAAGCCAAAATGTGCTGTTTTATGAATATTTTCATATTTCATTCAATATTTTTTCTGTATGAGTTTCAAGATGGATGTGATGGGTTTGGTTGAAGATTTATAGTTTTCTGATTTGAAGATGAAGATCAAAGGAAATGGTTTTATGGTTTCATTTTCAAGTCTAGTTCTGATTTAAGATATTGGGTTTGTTGTATCTCAGCTTGATGTTTGGAGGCCTGAAGCTGATGATGCTTAGAAAGGTTATTTGGGTTGTTAATAAAAACGTTATATGATATTGAATCAGTATGTTTGTTTAATAGGTGTATAGACATGGTTTTCTGAACCAGACTATAGTTGAAATCTAATGGTCTGAATGTGAACATATAACATGCCTAGGATTTCAATAATTAATAGTTAATTGGAATCATGCACTGGTGGATAATATATTTGGAGGGTGATGATAATGTTTCAGTATTGGAAGCTAAATTTCAACAGTAACCAATGCCATGTGTTGTCAAGAATCTTGTCAAGGTAAATTCTATTCAATTGTTACTGATTTATTAAATAAATAGTCTATGGACCTCTTATGAAGACCATTCCCATCCCTAATAACTCTTGGCTAATTTTTTTCTTTTGTTATCTCCCTTTGTTCTAACTGGTTATTTCTATAAAAGTTTCTCTCCATTGATGCTCTTTTAATGGGTGTGATGTTATAATTATTAACATTATTTGTTTGTTTTTTCTCCCCTCACATGATGAGATATTCATGTTTTTATAATTTATTTATGGCTATACCTAAAAAAACTCAGGCAAACACATATTGAACTACACTGATTTTAGTTTTATGCTACTAAATCTCTCCTATTCTGCTTGCTCTAAATAATGAAGATTTTATTTTTTTGGAATTATTATAGTTTTTTATTGTGTTAATTTATTCTTTCCCTTTCATATTTTAAATTTTTATACAATATAATGAGTTAAAAAATGAGTGTGGAGTTGATGAAACTTTAAATAATGATTAAATTTTCTGGTTCATGAAAATAAGGCTTGGGCATAGTGATTTTAGATTTAATTTTTTTAGTGACTACAAAACAAATAGGTTAGTTCTCTTTGGAACTGAATTCACTCATAGAAATTACAATGAAAGATTGTTTCCATTTAGTAGTGAGAAACAAGTAAATGATTGTTTAATGTGAATTTGAGGAAATAACAGAGATGAATCATTTCTAAAGCAACAAACAATAATTTTAATTGCTTAACCATCATGGTCAAGTCATTTTAATTCACTCTGGTCATTCTAACTGCATTTTTTATCTTTTTTCATTCAGGGTCATTGAATTTATCCATATACATGTCATATATTCATTTTTGTGTTACACCCCCTACTTCTATTACTTTAATAATCTATTTTTAATACTTTAACCCCACTATTGGGGGAAGGATGTGGAGTCAAGTACCCAAAGCTCTGATTTTATAGTTCTTTTCTTCCTTGTGTTGTGTTCTTCGATGAAAAATGTGATCGACATATTATTCATTAGAATATTTTAGTTAAATAATAATAGTAAAAATATAAAAATAGTGTGTGTCAGTAGCTTGAGGTAAATTTATCATTTAAAAACATTGAAATAGATCGAAATTTAATTGTATTTATGTGTGTTTTATGTGGTGTAAGAATCAATTAAAAATCCAATCAATAATAGACCCTAGATTCTACCAATCAAAAGTATGATATTTTGGGCTTCCACCTCAAAGAAATTGGATTAAATTAATTCATTGGTTTTTTTGATTTTTTAACTCTATCATTGAACATATTTTATTGGAAAATTATGGATATAAAATAAATAATGCTGATAGATCTATAAAATAAATTCATTGTCAAATTAAGATGAAAAAATTGTTTGGTTTTTATTTGGTGTTAAAAAAATTATTTGGTTTATTGTTAATATATTTCCATACTATTCATCATTTGTAACTAATTTTATACTAGTTGGGAGTGAACATGTTTCAAGTGACTACCTTTTTGGAAATCCTTGATGTTGGATTATGTGATCTTATAACAGGAAGTTCCTTACCATAACCAGGTAATGATTTTTATATATTTCTAGATTATGTAGAACCCATTTTCATGTGCTGAAGTTGATATTATGATCATGTTGATTGGAATATTTTAATGAATAATACCTGATCTAGGGATGTGTTGTGATAGCTGCATCCTACTATATGATCACCTATTCAATATCATAGTGAAAATTGAGCACTGCATCCCAAGATATCTCTTTATGCATTGATTTTCCATACCTTTTATTGTTAACTCAAAAAGATGATTTTTTTTACTTTTTATTCTTGATGAGATCAAAAATATGTTTTTATGTTCTGATTTTTATTATCTTACATCATCTTATCAAGTCGGGATGATCAGTTGCTTCTATCCACAAGTTCAAGGGGTACTATGAGAAAGAACTAATTATTTTTTAGTATGTTCATTGGTTGTGTGTGGTGGAGATCTTGAAGCTGAAGACTACCACTTGAGGTTTCTCATTTATGAGAGAGAAGACTCACTAGTCTTGGGTCATAGATGATTCATTGGTGTTGGTGCATTAATGCCTAGTATAGATGGAACTAGCTCACCGATCCTAGGGAGGTTTGGGAGGTACTTTTGGGGTGATGGATCCTATTGGGGAATTGGTCCTATGTTTTTGTGTTATGTGTTGATTCTTTTAGGGTGATGGTTTCTATTGGTTCATTGGTCCTAATTTTTTGTATTTTGTATTGATCCATTTTTATTAAATTTCATTATTAATATAATTAATTTTTTCCATGTTTGAACATTATCATAAGACATATTCAGTGTAATAACTATAATAGATGAATTATAAATGATAAATTAATAAATATAATATGAAATTTTAATTTAAAAAATATATAATTTTTATTCAAATATAATTTATAAATAAATATTATTTGTTGGTAATATTATTACCATAAAAAATATTTGTCATAGTAATTTGTTGCTAAACACTTTAACCAACATATACATTATCTATTGCTATTATTATAATTGAAACAGAACTATTTTATATGTCACAAAAACATTTAGCGAAAGAGTTTTTACCAACAGTTTAGTGACAAGGTCATATGCATTGGTAAAATGTTTTACAATAATAAAATGTACTTTTACCAACAGATATGATCATATTGGAAAAAGTTAAATATTTTTTAGTGTAAGAGACAAATCTAAAAGGTCTTCCATAGTCGTAGGTCCTCATAACAAAACTATTTGGGATTTGATTCCCATCCAAATGGGATACATAAGAAGCTTTCCTAAGGTCTAAACCTAATACACCAAAATCCACCTTATCCTATGTTGGTCACATTACCAGTTGGTTTTAATTTAACATGGGAATTAAAATTCCTTCTAGGTTCCCCGAGAATCATTGGCATAAGTCCCACACCTAACATTGAAAACTCACCTTCCACCAAGACATCCTCACCACATAAAGTATAACTATATTGTTAGGTCCATATCACATGAACATAAATGGAATTATGTTCCCCATTAAGTGGAACCAATCTCTGTGGGTTCTGATTACTTTCACAAGGATTTGTAGGAAGACCATCTATGGGTTCGATCCCAACATAAAAACAATTCTTGTTTCACTGTAATATAATACATAATATATTTACCCACTGAGTTTCTACTAAACCAGTGTCATTGTAATAATTACCATAGAATCTCTTAGTGGTATATAAGATGATACCATTGATAGAGAACATTAGATACATACAGATGTCTCTATTGATGAAGATCCTCGTATACATATAGATGATTCTAAGTTATATGCATCCTAATAATTCAGAGTTTACTCTAGGATGATCCACATGATACTTGGTAGTTAATAAATGATTCATGAAGATATGTTAAATCTAAAAGAGAGTCCCAATGCAGACAATAATTCCCCCCAAAAGGGTGTGATGAGACCAACCTCCCATCCTCTTGACCAGTGTGAGTTCTTAAGTATTGTTGGCCAAACTTCCTAGTGAGCACTTGCCATTGGAAATCAAGTCCTCGAGTCATCGTGGATATAAAACCATTTTGTGTTTCTAGTTTCATGAAAAACCTCTTTGGAAACCAATAGGAAATAGTGAACCTAATGTGAATGATTTCACACAACTCAACCCCCTGCAATTGAATGTCGGGCGACCAATTCTATGATAAAAAAAGACATTAGGAGAAAGATTTTGGATAGTTAAACAATATATAATCAACTTTCTTTCATAATCCTCAAAAATATATATTGAAATAATAAGTATACCAAGTTTTAATATTTCCCAAATTAATAAATATAATATATTTCTATATAATAATCCTTAAATAGACACCTTATAGAGTAATGATATTTAGTTAAGTCATTAATTTCCCAAATATATAAATTTATTCTTATGTATTTTAATTCATTTCAAGGAAATGAAAAAGATGGTACTCACATAAGAAATGTCTTGAAAGATGAATCATGCTTATAAAAAGTGGATAATTAGGAATAAGAAAAGTAGTAATGAATTTAGATGAGTTTAATACATCAAAGGAAAATAGTTTGGTTGGATTTATAAAGTAATTTATGGATAATATATAAAAAATAAAAATGAAATAGTTGGTTAACACAACTAATATATCAATGAGGAAAAATTTAGATGAAACCACCATTATGGTAATGATAACGTAAGAATAGAAAGTCCATACCATGAAATTAAAAAATAGTGAAATAAAATATAATAATTATACAAATTAGGTATATGAATACACCATATAAAATAAAATATCACTAATGGAAATTTGACTATTTGTGATGGGATATTTGCGATGGGATCCCATCGTAAAAACCTTTTGCGATGGGGGCCCATCGTAAATAGCCTGTTGCAAAAAACGACATCGCAAGTAATATTTTTTGCGATGTACCCATTGCAAAAAATATTACTTACAATGAGAAATGGGCCCGTTGCAAATATATGTCCAATTAAATAAATTTAATAATCAAGAACCTTTATGAACATGCCCGTCACAAAAAGTACTTGCGACAGGATACCAGCCTGTTACAAATAGCTTACATGTTATAAACCTTTTGCGACAGTCTCATCTCAAAAAATTTATTACGATGGCAAAGAAATCAGTCTCAAAAAACCATTAAAAAACATATATAATCTATTTATGACGGACCCCCCGTCGCAAAATTCCCGATCACAAATACATAATAAAAAAATATTAATATTATTAAAATAAGAAAAATTAAATTCTGAATATTCAGTAAAAAATATATAACAAATATTAAAATATTTTTATTACTATTACTAAAATAAAAAAATATTAAAATATATAATACTAATAATAAATAATGAAATTTTAAAATATTAAATTTTTTTAAAAAAATTATGCAATATTTTCACCAATATAAAAGATAAAAACTGTAAATAGTTCACATTACAACAAATGTTCAATTCAAATATTTTTAATAGAACAAAAAAATTATTGGGGGGAATAGTCTTCTAGAGGAGCTGGAGCAGCTGAAGGAAATGGTGGAGGAAACTTCATCCCTAAACTATGATTTAGACGGCACATGTACTCTGTTTGCTCGTGTTGCTGCTGCTGCCATCGACACATGTCCTCCTCGTGCTGTCGACACATCTCTTCTTGGTGCTTCTTCAAACTCTCTATAAGCTCAGTTTGAGCTCGCAACTGCTCCTGATACTGTGAGCCAAGAAGATGACGCCTCTCCATGAGCTCCTCTCGATATAGACACTGACATCACAGTAGTACCATAATAAGTCCCAGGAGTCAAATGAGAGCTGATAACAACTACTGGACCCTTCTTGAAGGCATATTGGGTCCCCTGCATCTATGCCACCTCTTCAAAATTGTGGGAACTTGTTTGATCATCTATCTCATCCTGACTCTTAGCCCGTGTCTGAGAAGTTGCGACCTCATATGACTCCTCCAGTTTCAGTTTGAAATTAAAATAGTTAAAATAATATATGTAGTTAATTTTGAAATAGAAAAATAAATAATACTGACCACAATCTGACGCAGGCGATCACCTGTAATCTCTCTAGTGGCTGGATCACTGTACTTCCCACGATAAACATTGTACTTCGTAATATCGGGATGCTCGACTGCCTATATAAATATAAAATAAACAATTTATATGTTATGGTATATAAAATATTTAAAAACGATACTTACCAGATGCTCTCTATGTGTACTGAATGTACGACTACCAACTCGATGTGTCTCCTCCTGTCTCCCTATTTTTTCTGGCCCAATGGAGATCTACTTTGAAATACACTACTCAATCAGTGTGAACATAATTCATTCCACACGTGAGATGAAATGTACTCTGGTTGGTGGGCTCTACATGAATCATAAAATATTGTCACTCCTTCTTTTTTAATGGATGTCCTTCTCAAATTATGAAAAAAATTATGGAAACGATCATGCATATATTGCTCCCATGCCTCTTGGATAACACCACACATTCTATCATCGATAGGATTCCATAAACCCTAAAAATAATTTATAATATCAAGTCTTTATTGAAATAAAATTCTAAATATATATATTATTTATTTATGTACCATCCAATGATTGAACATTACAAATGGAACATCAATGAGGATATGTTCTCATGTGATCCATGGCTGAGAAAAATAATTGCGCAAGATAACGCTCTATTTTCTAACAGTAGTATGTGAAAAACCGTGATAAAAAAAACAAATAAAAAACAACTAGTATACAAATAAATTAATGAAAGCTAACTAAAATACACAGGTTATCATACCTCCGCGTGCATGGATCTAAACCAAGATTTTGATCCTGCTTGGGGATAGGGTCAAAAATCATAAGTCATGCAAGACCGTGCCCCCTCCGCATACCCCCTGAACCGCCATCATCGTAAGGGTCAGATGATCCAAAATCCTCCTCATCCAAAGGTAGCTCAGCCTCCAAAAACTCATGAAGTTGATCAGGGTCCATCTAAAACACAAAATGATTTTTGTTAGAGGATAGTTGAAAATAACTATTACATATGGATATATATTAGTTATGATTATAACCAGCATTTAACTGTGTGAATGTTCACCTTCATCATCATCTTCATATCTGACGATGTCAATGTCTTCATATTCATCATCAGCATCATAAATATCCATATGAGTTTCAGTTTCATCATCTCTTTCCATTTCAAATTCATTTTTAACATCATTAACATCATCATCACCATCGACCCTTAATTGTGGGGTGTCATCATCGATATTCATGTCTCTTTGTGAAAATTCTAGATTTTGAGTAGTCTCTTGAAAAATTTCAATTCCTTGTACTTCATCAGAACAAAATTTAGTTTGGGTAAACTGATTTTCCTAAGATTTATTTTTTATTATGCTCCACTAATCACTCAAGCCTCTTGAAGTAGCACAGTAAATTACATTTTATATTGGATGTGCCTTTTGAGCCATTAAAAATTGTTCATTTACTACTTGAATACTTTTATATTTAATATTGATAATTCTATGAATCAAATGAAAATTCAAGCCTCTCTTAATATCTAACCACCGACATTTAAACATTATTATGTAATTTTTTCCTAGATAATATAGTTCAATAATTTCATCCAGCATGCCGTAAAAGTCAACTTCAGTTTCTCTATGATGCAATCCTATCAAGAAAACTCCATTCTTCATTGTTTTTTTGATTCCCCATATGCATGTGTATAAAATCTAAAACCATTCACTACATATGCATTGTAATATTTAACCATTATGGATGGTGGGTTACAAAATATACGCAGTCGCTTATCAATTTTATCAACATGTTGAGAAACCTGAATTTATTTAAAATAATTATCAATATAATAAATAATAAACTGAATTGATATGTTAAACCATCAATAATTTATGTTACCAGTTTTTGAAACCATTGAGACAAAATTTTCTATCGTCGTTCTTCAAGAGCAGCTGTTGTAATTTTTAGAAGTTGTTTCTTCATATGATTATCATATAACCTAAAAATAAAATTAGTTTACTTACTGTAAAATAAATTATAGAATAATTTATCGAATCACTCATAGTACAATTGATTTCATTTTCTCACAGTTGAGCAGAACATATGTATGATCTCTATGATGTTCATCATCTGAAAGACATTGTTCATGAACTCCACTGAAGCCAAGATCTGGCTAATTAAAAAAGGATAATTGATTGTTCATTTCATCATCAGCATTCCCCTCATTCCATCCCATGTGATTTTGTTTTGAAGGATATTCAGATTCAAAATAATGAGAGCAGAAAAAAGAAATTTCCTCTTGCAAATAAGCTTCAGTAATTGAGACTTCAGCTGATGCTTTGTTATGTATTTTTTTATTCAATTTCTACATGCATCTCTCGAATGGTACATCCATCGAAACTGTATCAGACCTCCACATTTATCTTCATGTGGAAAATGTAATATCATATGTTCCATTGAGTCAAAGAAAGCTGGCGGAAATATTTTTCCATTTTACATATAATGACAACTACATATTCTTACAGTTTACATAGTGCATCATAGTATTTTGTCACCACACAAATGTCTCGAAAAAATATGATTTTTTATCAAATCCCAAATCATAGAATTTAACAAACCTCTGAATCTGATTGGCATAAGTCTTTCAATTATAACATGATAATCATTACTTTTTAATATGGTAATATGACCATTCACATCTGTCCAAATTGGAAGCATAACCATATGGATGTCCCAAATCTGCAACCCACAGACAAAATAATATGTGACTCTATTTGGATAGTGTATAAGCTACTTTTGGATTCATTAACCTTTGTGATCTGGCATTTTGAAATAGTTAAAGTTCTAGTTGTCTGCAAATTTGGAAAATATCTAATCAACCCTTTACATTATCTTTGATCTTACCTGGTGTATCTAAAACATTATTAAATCAATTATCAAAATAGTTCATCTCAATATGCATGGCATCCAACATGTGGAAGACCAAAAAATCATATCAATGTGAAAGACCCCAAAAAATACTTTGTTTTATCCAATTATTCTCTTTTCCAAAGCCATGAATTTTCAGTTGGTTTAATGTTATCCCAAATGTGATGGGAGGTAATGAAATTACAACTGACATTAACTCTATACCTAAGATCATTTTTGGAGGATCATGCCATTCAATTATTCTTTTTCTAAAATGATATTTGATCCTCCAAAAAGGATGATCGTTTGGAAGAAATTTGCGATGATAGTCAAAATAGAAAGGTTCTTTTACATTGATGAGCATCAAGACTTTGTTGGCTATCATACAATAAGGACATGATTTTGGGCCATGTGTACTCTATTCGGATAACATTCCACATACCAGAAAGTCACTAATAATCCACATCATTCCATCTTTTAATATGAAATTTTGTTTCACAACAAAATCATATGTACTAACACAATTACTCCCCAATAAATTTAACTCATCAATCAATGGTTTCAAATAAACATCAATACTCTCTTTCAGATTTCATAGAATTAATAAGGTCAAAAAGATATAGGACTCCTTCATCAACATTAATGGAGGTAAATTTGACGGAGTTATAAAGACAAGCCAACATGAATATTGACTACCTTAAAAACCAAATGGACAGAAACCATCAGTAGAAAGACCCAATCACACATTTTGGGGTTCTAAAGAGAAAGAAGGATGCAGTCGGTGAAGGTTACAGGTGTAGCAGAAGCACATGGGTGGATGTGCCCACTTGGCTTTTTGTCATTAACAATGATCAGTCCGAGATCAATACAACGATAAACGCCAGTCTCCACGGACTGAATCACTGAAATAAACAAAGAAAAGGAAAGTCATGGAACAACAGAGTATGATCTTTACAGGTTGATTATAATTAATTTAATCAATTGAAAATAAGTTCATTTTGGTGTTCTTTCTTCGTTGATATTCTTGATCACGTTCTGATGTGATTCGTCGTTGCGTTGCAGAATCCAAGTATAGACTTCCTCTAGAGGTGATCCACACATGCACCTCGTATCTTTGGACGTCTCCATAGGAGTCTCCGGGTGCAAGCGCGGGGAAACCTTTGCTTTCATTTTCTGCCTTAGATCATCTTGATCCGATGGAAAAGGATCTCTCTCAGTCTTGAGAGTGTTCTTGGAGGAAGAGGTTCTTCCCACCTTGAAATAATTCTCCAGAATTGTTATGCACAATGATTCTCTTGTCATAGGAAAAGAGTTGGGGTTGTAAGGATATTTATAATTGGGGTTTAGGTTGTAGAGTTATGATAATAAATAAAAACGTTACGCATTTTGTCTATTTCATTAACTCTTTTGAAAACCCCATGTCGATTCCTTAATTCCTTGACATGCGCACACACTGACTATAATAAATATCATTTAATAAAACAACATTTCTTCAAAATCCCGACTGAAAAAACTAGACAACGTGTATTAATAAATACACGGCATGTACTTGTTTTTCATTGAAAACTACATGGTATATAAATTCAATGTACACGGCATGTAAATCTTGTTTTCATTTATTCATTTACTTTCAAAAATAAAAACTACACAGCGTATACATTTAATAATACATAGCGTGTACTTGTTTTCAAAATAAAACTACACAGCATGTAATCATTGATACACGGTGTGTAATCATTGATACACGACATGTTCTTGTTTTATTTTATTCATTCTCTAACATTAAAATGATTTATGCTTCCTTGAATAACTATTAAACCATGTACGGGGATAATCTTTATTCTACTTGAGATACTTGAATACACTTAGTGTGTGACCCTCTAGGCCTCTTTCTCGTTGGCATTAGGCAGGCTTGCCAAAAGTCCAAGATTACTGTCTAGCAATGGGTGAAGGCACCAGAGAGAAAGAAGCTGACGGCACATTGATGTATCACCTCATATGAACACTTACTGTGTAATTTAATCCCATTGTCTCAATATCTCATCAAGCAGGTTTCATGGTAGTGTCATAAATCTAAATGCTTGATCTGTCATTCTTTGACTTCCATAAATAAAATCATCGTTACACCATGGACATGGAATTTGTTTTAAAGTTCTATTTTAATAAAAGGGCCAAAGATATCTTCATCCATAAATATGGAAGGTACAAATACTTCCTTGACTTATCCATTAACAACAATTCATTTGTGACGCACCCAACGTACCCTACTTCCCGCCAACTGTTTCCGTGATAGTTTTCATCTGCAAATCTAAGTGTGCGAGTCATGACATGAGTTAATGATAATATTACAGTCTAAGGACCATTACACATGATCGCAGATTGTAATGTCCGATGACACCAAGACATAATGAATTACTACTGGCGGGTCTGTTCTCATAATCTCTAATATTGGAGATTACCAAGTGCGAACTCCATGAGAGAGAGTCTCGTCTTCTTATGGGTACTCGTACATGACGATCTGTATACTATGTGTCCTAACATAGTATGTAATCCAACTGCATAACTTTATTTCAGAATATTGTTATAGCATTTCAAGGTTCTCATCATAGCGGGGATCTTCCATGACCTTATTAATGCAGCAAATATTCCAGGAAATTATTATATTATAGTCATGAAGAACAATAAAAAATATATAATAAGAGAACCTTCATGTAATCAAAGTACAAAATAGTTGGTTATCAGGACACAAACCCTTAAAAACTCCCACTTGGACTAGAGCCACCTTCTGCGACTTTTAGTCTGCTAGACCTCACATGATGATCGTGTTTCTACTGAGTCAAGGATTTCTTCAAGGGGTCCGCCACATTGTCTTCCATGGAAATACTGCTCACTGCAACTTCACCTCTCTGAGAAAAATCCCTAAAGAGATGATACGTCTGAAGTATGTGCTTTTTCAATTGATGTGACCTTGGCTCTTTTACAAGTTCCACTCCTGCAGTATTATCACAATAGAGTGTGATATGATCATTACAACTTGGTACTACATCCAGCTCTTGGACAAAGCTACGCATCCATACTGCATCTTTAGCTACCTCAAGAGCTGAGATATACTCAGACTCTGCTGTAGAATCTGCCACCACTCTTTTCTTTGAGCTCTTCCAGCTCATTGCACCTCCATTCAAACTAAAGATGTATCCATTCTACGACTTCATGTCATCTTGATCAGTCTAGAAACTAGCATCTACATGTCCTCTGATGACAAGTTCCTCATCTCCTCTATAAACTAGGAACATATCCTTAGTACGCCTCATATACTTAAGGATAGTCTTGACTGTCATCCAATGGCAGTCTCCTGGATCAGCTTTATATCTTCATACTACACTTAATGCATAAGAAACATCTAGCCTCGTAAATAGCATAACATACATGACTGACCCAATTGCGGATGCCTAAGGGGTCCTTGTCATTATATTTCTGTCCTCATGTGTCTGAGGACACATTTTCTTGGAATGATGGATGCCATGTGACATTGGAAACAATTTCCTCTTGGACTGTTCCATACCTAATCTCTTCAGTATGTTGTCAATGTATGTACTTTGAATCAGGCCCAGCATTCTCTTGGATCTATCACTGTAGATCTTGATCCCAAGAATATATACTACCTCACCCAATTATTTCATGGAGAAGCATTTATCTAACCATTCCTTAACTGACTGTAAGATAGGTACTTCGTTTTAAATTAGTAATATGTCATCAACTTATCTTGTTAGGAAAACGACTGCACTTCCACTAAACCACTTGTAGACACAAGGCTCACATTCGTTCATAACAAAGACAAATTCTATTACAGCTTCATCAAAACGAATGTTCCATGAACTTGATGCTTGCTTTAATCCATAAATGGATTTTTGGAACTTTCATACCTTATTGGAATCTTTTGGAGTCACAAACACTTCAGTTTGTGTCATGTAGACATCTTCCTAGAGGTTCCCATTATGGAATGCTGTTTTGACATCCATTTTCCAAATTTCAGATTCATGTTAAGTGGAAATGGCCAATAGGATTCTTGATGGATTTCAACATTTCAACTGGTGAAAAGGTTTCATCATAGTCAATTCCTTGACGTTGTTTAAATCCTTTTGAAACCAGTTGTGCCTTATAGGTACTGACTTTCCCCTCCATGTCTAGTTTCTTCTTGAATACCCATTTATTACCAATATGCTTTACATCAACTAGAGGATCCACCAAAATCTAGACTTGGTTTTGGTACATGGAATCCATTTTAGAATTGATGGCTTCTTGCCACATGGCAATGTCTGTACCTTCAATTTCTTCCTTGTAGGTAAAAGGATCATCATTGTCAACCAATAATATGTCACCATTCTCAGTGACAAGAAAACCAGATCATTCTGGTTATCTCAACTATCTCGTGCTCCTACGCAGTTATTGTGTCTCTGGAACAGATTGTTCTTCCATGGGGCTTTGTGGAATCTGTTCTTCAACCAACTCCTGTGTATCTTGAGCCTCGACGTCATCTAAGTCTATCTCCATCTCACTATCTCTTTTGGAGATGTGCTCCCTCTCAAGGAATATGGAATGTCTTTCCACTGTAACCCTTTTGTCTGAGGGGTTGTATTGGTAATATCCCCTTGTTTCCTTGGGATATCCTATAAAGATACACTTTGTGCCTCGGGGTACAAGTTTGTTACCTGAAGAGGCATTAACAAATGCTTTACTACCCCACACTTGTAAATTCAATAACATGGATTTTCATCCACTCCATAAATCGTATGGAATACCATTTATCGATTTAGTTTGTACTTGGTTTAGTATGTGTGCTATAGTTTGTAATGCATATCCCCAAGAGGATAATGGAAGACTTTCATGACTAATAATTGATCTCACTATGTCCAACAGGGTGCGGCTCCTCCTCTCACATACACAATTCCACTGACGTGTGTAAGGAGGAGGAGTTGAGATAGAATCCCAATCTCCCATAAGAAATCAATGAAGTCCTGATTAAGATATTCTCCTCCTCTGTCTGAGTGGTGTTTCTTAATCTTCTTACCAAGCTGGTTCTCAACTTCATTCTTGTATTCTTTGAACCGATCAAAAGATTCTGACTTATACCTCATTAAGTAAATATATCCATATCTACTAAAATCATCCGTAAAAGTTATGAAGTACGAGAACCCACCCCTTTCTTCAACTGGAAATGGCCCACAAACATCCTTGTGAACTAATTCTAGAAGCTCTTTACTGCTTTTACCTTTCCCACTATATGGGGCTTTAGTCACTTTGCCCTGTAGACGCACGTGACATACACCAAGTGGTTTTAGTTCTAAAGAATCTAAATACCCATCTTGATGTAATTTTTTCCAACATTTCTCGTTGACATGACCTAGCCGGTGATGCCAAAGTTGGGTGTGGTATGAGTCATGTGAATTATCTTTGTCATCGATTGACATTATGTGGTTTGTGTAGTCTAACACGTAAAGGTCGTTATATAAATGTTCCCTACCAAAACAAATGATATCTTTATAAAAGTAGCAACATATACTTCCAAACATGAATATGATTCCATCAGTATCAAATCTGGATACTAAAATAATGTTTTTGTTTATAGAGGGTACATAATAACATCCTTTCAAAACCAAGACCATCCCAATAGGCAATGTGAGGTGGTTGTCTCCGACAGCTACAGCGGCGAGTCTGGCTTTGTTGCCTGCTCGTAGATCCACCTTACCTTGGTATGTCTTTCTAAATCTACTTTGTTCCTATATTTGGATACAGATGTGAGCACTACAAGAAGTATCTAATACGAAATTGGTAGAAACAGATAGATTTCATTCAATAACAAACGCACCTCAAGCTTCCCCTTGCATCCTTGGTTGGGTGCAGTTTTTCTTCCAGTGGCCCTTCTTGCCACATGTGAAACAAATATCCTCCTGTTCGCTTTCCTCCCCTTTGATCTTACATTTCGCGAAAGGCCTTGAAGATGCTTTGGGCTTAAAGTTCTTCTCCTTCCCTTTATTTTTATTCACCATGAGGACAAAAGGCTTTTCATGCTTCATGTCATTGTCCACTTGGCAAATGAGGATAAGAAGATCAGACAGAGACTTCTCAATGTTTTTCATATTAAAGTTCACAACAAATTTCGAGAAGCTCTGGGGGAGTGATGCAAGAATGAGATCAGTACCCAGTACTTCAAAGAGTTTAAACCCTCGAACGTCCAAGCACTAAATGTAGCCAATGAGCATGACTACATGAGGCCCGACTGGGGCACCCTCTCCAAGCTTGCTCTGAAATAGAGCCTTGGAGACCTCAAACCTTTCTTGTCTTGCTCTATACTGGTATAGACCACGGAGGTTCTCAAGCATGATGTAGGAATCCATGTCTTCATGAGACTTCATGAGCTCATTAAAAATTAATTAAAGCATCAAACATTAAACATTGAGTGTATCGCTCAAATGATGATCATAGACCATGAAATCTTCATCACTCGCCCCTTGGGAAGGTGGATCTGGAATTAAGGACTCCAGCACGTAAAACTTTTGTTCATGGAATATGATAACCAAAAGGTGCCAAAAACATTACTGAAAGTTACTTCCGGTGAGGATATTATCTTTATCCAGAATTGATCGTAGAGAAAATGTGGTTGATGAGTTGGTCATTTCTATTCTACAAATTAAAAGATTAGATTTATAAGTACCTTTTGATTACTTTTTATGAAAAATAATAAATGAATTTATTAATTCTCCCACTATTTTATCAAGTCCCAATGTCCCTCACCATTGAACTCAGAATGTCCAGTTTCATTGATATTCTAGTGGCAAGGATCCATAATCCCCTTCGCATAACCCCAAAAGGGTTGGTCAATCTATTTGAAGGTATTTAGGTAGGCAGGTCTTTGCCAACTGTGAGCTTACAGTTCCTTGATATGTTGAGTGGACTCCCCAATCCTGAAATCCTGACTTGGATTTTATCAACTCTTTCCTCCAATATTACATCAAGTCTCGCAAGGGCGACTCCTCTTGATGTAATATGGGTAAGTCAACCGGAAACCTTTCATAAGGTCTTCCTTTATAAAATTAAGTGTCCCAATAATGTTTAGTCAAACACATAGTTTTATTGAGTCTTTCCCTTATTCAAGTAATTGAAGGATTGTTCTGACATAATATGGTATTCGATGGATTTTATTCTTTATGCATAGTTTTTCATTATCACATGCTTGTTAATATTAAGTGATTCTTGCTTAATTAATTAACCAAGTTCTGATAATGTTTACGCACAGTCCGGTTTTTATTTTATTCCATCATTGTATGCTTGTTTATTAATTACGTGATCACGAAAACACATACATAATAAATAAACCATGAAATTAGACATAATTAAAATAAGATGTCATGATCATGAGCTTCTATTGGTTGGCTTATCTAGAGGTTTTGATAAGCTAACCCTGACCTAGGAAAAACACCTTGAACCTGATGGTTCATGTTTTGCAGCTCCCACCTATCCACCTTTGTATCTTCTTGGGTTGGTTTCACCTCAGCTTTGGATTTAGAACCGTCTCCTCTGGCTCGGGAGATCCTCCATTACATGGGGTTTACATTAAAGAAACCATGGGCACACAGGCCCTACATTTTATTGGAAGAAGGATCATAGGCCAACGAATTTAAATTAAACAAATTTAAATTAAACCATACACACATATAAAAGGTCTTTAGTCTAGATCATGATCATCTATAGTATGCAACAACATTTACGCATATTTCGAATTCAAATTATTTTAATCTTTCTATTATTCAAAATAAGTCATGCTTGAATTAAATTAATTATGATCTTATAATTAATCAATTATTTATCTTAAATTCCTTTCTGAATTTCCTTGAGATTATTCTCATCGATATTCCTTGTACAGTTTTTTTTTCATTTAGAGGAAACCTGGTGAAATTCCATTTCTGGAAAGTAAACTACGTGTTGTTTATATTTACACGACATGTATTTCTTTCGCCTTTTATCCAAAGTACACGCCAGGGCTTAGGCGTGTTTTCTGTACTTTGGAAATTTCGGAACACACGGTATGTAAATTATACATGGCGTGTACTTCCTTGTTACATGGTAACCGGCCTAGAAATCCCGTGTATGTGGTACGCGGATTCTCCTTTATACACAGTTTCACCAAGGCTGGATCGGACTACACGGTGTGTTTTTCCAACATACACACCGTGTATTCCGGTTCCCACATTTTGTTTAATTCTGGTCAACACGGCATAATAAATACTTAGGCATACTCAATTCACACAGTGTGGTTTGGCAGACCAATGCCAGTTCCTTGCACCTAAGTACACAGTGTGTAGTTTTCATTACACGTCGTGTATTACCGTGTTGTATATACAGAAATACCGGCTCCTTCGGATGAGTTCCTCGTTTTTATTTTAATCAAAATTAAAATTAAAAGGGTTGTTTCTATGATATGAATCGAGAAATGAATGAGGAAGAATAGATCTCATTTATTCAAATTTGTAGAACGATTTATTTCGAATTGAATCAAATATAAATGTGTAAATTATCAACGAAAATTAAATAACTATAATCAACGTTGTAACCTCACTCTTATACCAATTGAAAGTTTTGGGTGCAGTAGAAGCATGTGGGTGGATGTGCCCACTTGGCTTTTTTTCATTAACAATGATCAATCCAGGATCAATACGACGATAAACACTAGTCTCCACTAATTGAATCACAGAAATAGATAAAGAAAAGGAAAGTCCTGGAACCACAAGTTAGTATCGTTACAATTTGATTATAATTAATTTAATCAATTGAAAAGAAGTAACTTTCGGTGTTATTTCTTCATTGATATTCTTGATCATGTTCTTAAATGATTCATCATTGTGTCGTAGAAGCCAGGTGTAGAATTCCTCTAGCGGTGATCTACATGTGCACCTCGTATCTATGGACATCGCAAAAGGATTCTATGGGTGCTAGTATAGAGAAAACTTTGCATGTGTTGTCCGCCTTAGATTGTCTTGACCCGATGGAAGAGGATCTCTCTCGGTCTTGAGAGATTTCTTGGAGGAAGAGGTTCTTTCGGCCTTGAAATAATTCACCAGAATTGTTGTGCACAACGATTCTCTTATCTTAGGAAAAGAGTTGGGGTTGTGAGGATATTTATAATTGGGTTTGAGGTTGTAGAGTTATGACAATAAATAAATGCATTACATGTTTTATTTATTTCATTAACTCTTTATAAAACCCAATGTCGAGTCATTAATTCCTTGACATGCGCCCACACTGATTATAATAAATATCATTTAATAAAATGATATTTCCTCAAAATCCCGACTGAAAAAACTACACGGCGTGTATTAATAAATACACAATGTGCACTTGTTTTTCATTAAAAACTACATGTCATGTACATTCAACGTACACGGTATGTATATCTTGTTTCCATTTATTCATTTCCTTTACAAAATAGAAAACTACATGGTGTGTACATTTAATAATACATGGCGTGTACTTGTTTTTAAAATAAAACTACACGTCGTGTAATCATTGATACATGGGGTGTACTTGTTTTATTTTATTCTTTCTCCACATTAAAAATATTTAGGCTTACTTGAATAATTATTAAACTAGGTATGGGAATAATCATTATTCTACCTGAGATACTTGAATACAATTAGTGTGTGACCCTCTATGCCTCTTTCACGTTGGAATTAGGCAGGTCTGCCTAAAGTCCGCGATTACTGTCTAGCAATGGGTCAAGGCACCCAAGAGAAATAAGTTGATTCCGCATTGATGTATCACCTCATATGAACTCTTACTGTGTAATTTAATCCATTTTCTCAATATCTCATCAAGAAGGTTTCATTGTAGTGTCATAAACCTATATGCTTGATCTGTCATTATTTGACTTCCAGATATAAACTCGTCGTTACACTATGGCCATGGAATTTTTTTGATAGATCTATTTCAATCAAAGTGCCCGAGATATCTACATCCATAAATATGGAAGGGACAAATCCTTCCTTAACTTATCCATTAACAACATGTCATTTGTGATGCACCCAACGTACCCTACTTACCGCCAACTGTATTCATGATAGTTTTCGTCAGAAAATCTAAGTGCACGAGTCATGAAATGAGTTAATGATAATCTTCTAGTATAAGGAACATTACACACGCTCACAGATAGTAATCTCTGATGACACCAAGACATGCGGAATTACTACTGGTGGGTCTGTTCTCATAATCTCACATCTTGGAGATTTCCAAGTGAGAACTCCATGAGAGAGAGTCTCGTCTTCTTACAAGTACTCACACATGACAGTCTGTATACTATGTGTCATATCATAGTATGTCATCCAACTACATAAATTTATTTAAAAATATTATTATAGCATTTCAAGGTTCTCATCATAGTAGGGATCTTCCATGACCTTATTAATGAAAAAAATATTCTAGAACATTATTATATTATATTGATGCAGAACAATGAACAATATATAATAAGAGAACATTCATCTAATAAGAGTACAAAATAGTTGGTTCTCAGGACACCAAACCTTACAGTCGGTCAAAATGTTTCCATAAATCACCATCAGATGGATGATTCTAGATTTTATTTGTAGAAATCTTGGTTTTGTGCCATGACATCATTGATACTATGTTCTGAGACATAAACAAATGCTGCAACCTAGGTGTCAGGGGAAAATATCTCAACTATTTCATAGGAATTGATCCAGACATCTATGGTTGAGCTTCTTTATACCTCGATTGTCCACATGTAAGACAACTACCCAATGACTCATTTTCCCTAGAATATAAGATGCAATAATTTTCACATGCATGAATCTTCCGATAACTAAGGCCCATATTACGAAGCATCCTATTTCTCTCATAGTAATTTGTAGGAAATACATTTCCTTTAGGTAACGGTGTTTTAACCAAAGAAAATATATGCTCAAAATAGTTGTTTTACATTGCATTATCTAATTTAATAGTCATAAATTTTTCAACCACTTCTAATTTTCATATCTTGAAACTAGGATATAATGCATCCTCAGTAGACCACAACAACTCATAAAGTCAGATGGTGCCAACTCAAGAGTTAAATCAGTAGCATCCTAAGTTTTAGTTTTTTGAACATATGGACCTACAACATAATGTACTAAATTTTGAAACCATGATGGATCCAGAATCATGTTGTCAGTATCTTCTCTGAAACTACATTCATTGTGTTAATACAAAAAAATATAATGTGGTTGAAAACCAAACACCAAGTGATGTCCCCCAACCTTGTCAATTGTGTCAAATATTCTCAAAGCACATTTTTTACATGGACACTTAATTGTTCCTTTTGAAACAAATTCTATTTTTGATGATGCAAATGATAAGAAAGCTTCAACACCCTTAATATATACTAGATTTAAACCAAAACTGTTTGGATTTTTGTGCTGATTTATCCCAGCGCAATCGTCTAATAATGACTGTTGTCGACTTCCTTGTTCCATAATTTTCTACAAAAAATAAAATAATTACTATTTCTGAATAGTTTGAAATTATAATAACACTATCCAAAAAAAGAGGATAAATAATTACAACTACTTCTTAATAATTACCATTAATTACGGTCAACACAATATCTAGTGGATTGACGAATACTCTTTTGTCTGACGGTTCATTTACTTGAAACTTTCTCACACTGAAATCACAATGAAGAATCTTCTCAGAGGTATGCTTATTCATCCCTGTGCGTACGAGAATGCATAAGCGTACATCCGAGCAGAATCTACTTTGTCATTTCACTGTAACAAAGATGCAAGTAAATGAGCCATCAGACAAAAGAGACCCTTTTTTCAATGAATCTTCTTCTTGCAAATATCACTGCCTGAAAACAATATGAAAAATGTGTTCCTACGAATGTATATTCAAATTCATGCATACGATATTGGATATGCATACGTAGAAGCATACTTTTCATAATATTTTGAGTCGGTGAGAGTTAAAAGGAGAAAAGTCATTAAGCAAAAGAAGTGTCGTCAATCCACTGAAAATTGTTCCAAGTTGTTAAATTTTATTACAATCTATTTCAATTTATTTTATTGCTAATTATTCCTAATTATTGCTAATTATTTCTATTTATTACTATTTATTGCTAATTATTGAAAATTATTGAAAATTATTGCTAATTATTGCTAATTATTGCTAAATATTACTAAATATTGCTAAATATTGCTAATTATTTCTATTTATTGCTAATTATTTCTATTTATTACAATTAATTTCTAATTATTTCTAATTATTTGTAATTATTGCAAATTATTGCCTATTATTGCTAATTATTACTAATTATTGTTATTTATTGCAATTTATTGCAATTTATTGCTATTTATTTCAATTTATTTCTATTTATTTCTATTTATTTCTAATTATTAGTAATTATTTCTAGTTATTTCCAATTAATGCTAATTAATGCTAATTATTGCTAATTATTGCTATGTAATGCTAATTATTACTAATTATTGCTAATTATATCTAATAATTATGAATTATTACTAATTATTAATAATTATTACTAATTATTACTAATTATTTGAAATTATTACTAATTACTACTAATTATTAGTATGTATTAGTATTTATTAGTATTTATTAGTATTTATTAGTATTCATTACAATTTATTATTATTTATTAGTATTTATTAATATTTAAAAGTATTTATTACTATTTATTTCAATTTATTACTATTTATTAGTATTTATTAGTATTTATTAGTATTTATCATTATTTATTAGTATTTATTAGTATTTATTAATATTTATTAGTAATTATTACTATTTATTTCTATTTATTAGTTTTTATTAGTATTTATTAGTATTTATTTGTATTTA
This sequence comes from Viscum album, assembly GCA_963277665.1. Taxonomy (NCBI): domain Eukaryota; kingdom Viridiplantae; phylum Streptophyta; class Magnoliopsida; order Santalales; family Viscaceae; genus Viscum; species Viscum album. The sequence continues at coordinate 1,548,482,384 of OY728133.1, forward strand.
TTACTATTTATTACTATTTATTACTATTTATTACTATTTATTACTATTTATTACTATTTATTACTATTTATTAATATTTATTACTATTTATTACTATTTATTACTATTTATTACAAATTATTACTAATTATTACTAATTATTACTAATTATTACTAATTATTTCTAATTATTACTAATTATTACTAATTATTACTAATTATAACTAATTATTTCTATTTATTACTATTTATTACTAATTATTACTAATTATTACTAATTATTAGTATTTATTAGTATTTATTTGTATTTATTACTATTTATAACTATTTATAACTATTTATTTCTATTTATTACAATTTATTAGTATTTATTACAATTTATTAGTATTTATTACTATTTATTAGTATTTATTACTATTTATTAGTATTTATTACTATTTATTAATATTTGTTACTATTTATTTATATTTATTTCTATTTATTAATATTTATTACTTTTTATTAGTATTTATTACTAATTATTACTAATTATTACTAATTATTAATATTTATTACTATTTATTACTATTTATTACTTATTATCACTAATTATTACTAATTATTACAAATTATTACTAATTGTCACTAATTATTAATAATTGTTACTAATTATTACTAATTGTTAGTAATTATTACTAATTATTAGTATTTATTTGTATTTATTAGTATTTATTAGTATTTATTACTATTTATTAGTAGTTATTACTATTTATTAGTATTTATAGTATTTATTACTATTTATTGCTATTTATTAGTATTCTTTAGTATTTATTAGTATTGTTTGGTATTTATTAATAATTATTAATAATTATTAATAATTATTACTAATTATTACTATTTATTACCAATTATTACAATTTAATACTATTTATTAATATTTATTTCTATTAATTGGTATTTGTATTACTAATTATTAGTATTTATTAGTAATTATTAGCATTTAATAGTGTTTATTAATATTTATTAGTATTTATTACTAATTATTACTAAAAAATACTATTTTTTTACTAATTGTTAATATTTATTACTATTTTTTGTAATTATTACTAATTAGTGTTAATTACTATTAATTAATACAAAATACAGCAACTAATTACTAATTATCGCTAATTATTTATATACATTACTAATTATCGTTAATAATGATTAATTATTACGAATTACTAAAAATTAATTCTAAGAATTTAATTTTATTATTACAAATAAATACTGATGACAAAACAATTTAAATCAAACTTAATTACAACTAATCAACAATAATTAAATTTAATATAAAGAAAGGAAATAAATACTAAATTATATAAAACAAAAATTCATTTAAACATGATCTTTTATAATTGTAGGTGACTTCACAACTTCTTCGTAAAAAAAGCTAACTCCCAAAAAATTTCACTCTAAAATTAGAGTTTATAGAAGCAGAGGAACAAGAAATTCGAGCAGAGAGAAGAAAAAACAGATGGGGTATATATAAGTTAGATTAGTTGCGACGAGACACTTTGTGATGGTATTCCCATCACAAAAGATCCTTTTTTGCGACGGGGCCTGTCACAAATACCTTCAGCTGCATTCATTAACGTCGGCAGTTAAAAGGTTATTTGCAATGGGGATCATTGCAAAAAGTGACATGTCGACACACTTTTTTGCGACGAGACAACATTCCGTCGCAAATATGTTTTTACTACCACCGATTATTTGCGATGGGACCCGTCGCAAATAAACTTCGGGGGTCAAACTAGTTGCGATGGGGGATCCCCCCGTCGCAACTTGGTCTTACTGCCTCCTGGCATTTGCGATGGGCTGTGCCAACCCGTCGCAAATACTCTTTCGTGCGGTTTGGTGCGCAAAACGCACCAAACTGCGCATAGCTTTTTGCGACGGGGAGCCTATTCCCGTCGGAAATAATTGATTATTTGCGATGGGTTGACCATCCCATCACAAATAATCTCTTCGATGAACTATTTAGGATGAGATTTATTCCCGTCACAAAGAACCCATTGCAAATAATAGTTTTTCCCATAGTGTATGGTGTACAGTATTAAACATGTCTCAAGTAATTGAAAATAGAGACATAAAACACTTTTATATTAAGAAACATTCGAATCAACCCACCTTTAATGATGTAATTTAAATTGAACTTGTAAATATCTTGAATAATGATAGGATAATGATAAAACTTATTAAAGGTGTAGTGGATACACTATATAAAATAAAACATGGTTTATATTATCAAATTTGTCTCAAGGGGTGAAAATTATGAGAAGAAATCCTTACCTTTTATTCTCTCTTACTCGAACACACTCTAAACTATTATTTAATAAACTATCATAGTAACTTATTCTTGTACCTTATTCATATATATTTCTATATATATTCTACATTTATAACCATTTATAATAAATATATTAGTTTATTTTGGATTATTATTGTCATTGGTTGCTACAAAATCTAATTTCTTGTTGCATACAAGTTTTTTAATGGTGCTGTTGGTTATTGTTTGTTAAAAAAAGTCCATCATTACTAGATTATCCAAGATACTACAATAATTGTGTTTGAATGATTCATAATACCCCATTTTAATTTAGTGAATGATAATGTTATGGTTTGTGAAAATTTAAATTTTAAAGAACTAGTTTCTATGTTTTTAAAGATCGAATGGTTATATATTAAAAAATATATTAAATATCAATAACACATTTCTAGATTCATTAAAACATCTTAAATACATTATTCTTAATTATTATTACCATTTTATAAATTCTTAACCATTCATGATATAAATAGTATGACATCATTCACCTATGTGGTAAAACTGACAAAAACGAGAGTGTGTTATAAATATTTTATGAGTAAGGAAATGAAAAATGAAATTTATCATTCCTGGAGGTAGTAGTCCACATGTATGCACAACTAACATTACCATTTCTCAATTAATGAGATATAATAATGTTATATGATATATTATAATTTTTAATTTTTAATTTTGATACAGGAAACATATATATTCTCAAAATAAATCCTCATCACCATTCATGACAGACATTGATGAAAAATGAACCGCATCATTTCGTGGAGGTGGGAGTCTGCTTATACTCACAATTGATATTATTTTGTTTTTCATAGTGGATTTAAATTATTTAATAATTGTTTATAAATTAATATAATAACATTAATGTACATTGATAACACTAGTTCCATTATATTATGAATCATAGAGGATGTTTGGATGAGAAATATTTAGAAGATAATCTTAAGGAGTAATAAATACACATATTGAGAACATGATATTTATATAAGAAATATCCATCTAAATGGAGAAATTAGGATATATAATTTAGACCATAATATTATTAATATTATATAATAGTATAGGATGAGAAAATGGAAGAGTTTAATGATTCAATTCTAAGGGATATGTATAGAATGAAGTGGTTGTAGTGATCCCTTTTTATAAGTGGTGAGATGGGTTATTTTGTATGTACCCCAAACATTTCAATGGTGGACTGACACTATTCTAGGATCAAAGGATAAAAAAGTGGGAAATAATGAATTTTGTGGTGATATACGGTTAGTAAATGCTATATAATTTTTTTCACATATTTTTTAAAAATATATCAAACCTTTTACTCTAAGATTTTTCACTTTTTTTATTTTTTTATCACAGTAATTACTCTTTACCTATGTAATTTAATTTTAATAACAAATAATAAAATCTTACATTTGAAATAATTTTATCCAAAATATTCTAAATTTGATATTAATTTCATTAAATAATATTTCTGTGTATGAAAAAACTAATTTAAACATAGTGAATTCAACATGTAAAAAGAAGTTTTCAGAAAGAGTATTTTAAGCTTAAAATTTATGTGTAGGATAAAATTATATATTTTATATATTTTAGTCATATAAATTGGTTTATGATAAAAATTAATCAAAGTTTCATGTTTTTAAAATCAAGAGAAAACTAAATTATACCATTAAAATATTTAATTAAAACAAAAGACCAAAAATAGTTTCTTTTATTGGGAAATATTACTTATGTTTATAAAATGTAAAACATAGGTTTTATAAATCCATCATAGTTTTTTTTTTAATTTATAGTTTTACTCATTAAATACATCTTTTTTCATATATATTTTTTTAAATTATTTCTGTTATATTTTGTTCTTGATATATTAATAAACTCAACGGATTAATAAAAACTGTATTTCTAGTTATTCACCTACTAATAAATTATTATATAAAGATCCAAAATATCCATATTAATCTAATATTTCTATTATAAATAAAAAATTTAAGTCAATTTTATGAAATTGAAACTCTAAAATCATAGAATTTGACTTTAAAAAAAAATATATAATGAAAACTATTTTCATAGGAAAAAAACTTTTTAAAATATTAACTATTATTTTTATTATTTATTTTCAGTGACTAATACAATTAATTCTTAATATATCATTAATATCATTAATATATTTTATTTATTATATATATATATTATTTGAAAATAAATTGTATATAATCCAATTTTAGATGGTCTACATTTAAAATAATAAATCCATGGTATTGGATACTTCGATACACTTTTTAAACTTTATAAGTGAATTTTTATTTATAGTGAAATTTATTTTAATTTACACATATATTTTATAATTTATGTACCTCTATTTTTAACGAAAAAATATATGGCAACATTTTAATGGTTATATACTATTAGGAATTTTGTTTTGGTTCAACATTGCATATCAAAAAATCCATCAAACACATTAGGTTTCAAAGGAAAATGTAATTTAAAATTCTAGGTTGTTATGAATGATTTTGAAAGTATCATGTATTATAAATGAATATCATTTTTAGAGAATAATAGATTATGGAGTTGGAGAATCAAAATTTATCTCATGGACATAACAAGGGAAAAAGCCTTTGTGAAGTTCAAGAAGTTTTAGAGTTGAAAATATTTCATGAAGAACTAGCTAGTTTGTTTCATTGTTATAAAATGTTAAATAGGTTCATTGTAAGAAGAATTTTGTGGTGGCTAAAACATATAAAATGTAAATGTGTCAGAATTTTATACATTTGATGTAGTTGGATAATAAAGAAAAATTCGACTGCGATGAATGATATGGTAACTCTTTATTATCATGTACATAAGCCTAGTTTGATAGTATAAGTGAGATATGAGGTGGTCTCTAATGCTAAGGGACATTGGATGATGTAAATTTAAAGTGTTATAATAATAGTAATTTCAATTAGTTGTTAAAAATAATGAATATTAGTGAAATCTATGGAATACCAAGTTAGAATAAGGTAACAATTAATTAATATTGAATATATGATTTCATATTACAAATTTTGAACAACAAGATAGTGAAATAGAGGTTATGACACATGTAGAACTGAAGCTTAGTAATATATTTTTTGAAGGATCAAAGGATATAGGTGATTGATCAATGGTATAGGCAGATTCCTATGAAATTAATGAATTTACCATCATGAAGACTAATCACGATAAGATATAAATTACCATGAAATTGAGTTTTACTTCCAAGATTGAAAATTCAGGGAGTAGTGTTCATGATTCTAGATGAGGTCTAGAGTATCTAGATATATTGTTGACACTGATATTTTTAATAGTTTTGATAATGAATTACTTGGATATCTTTAGAGGAATTCAATAGTTGTTGACTTAGATTTGATGAAGGTGTGAGATACAGATCTTTAATATTGTTTCTTATTAGATCATGAATGGTAATATAATGTTTGATTTTTCCCAAAGAATATTGTTTTTAATAAATTTGGAGAAATATATTATATAGAGCCCAACTAAAAGGTTCAAGAATATTTTTGAGGATGAATATGAGTTGTGGTTTTGTAAATTTTTCAAAGCTATGGAGGAAGAGATTATTGAATAAGATATAAATTATTTAAGAAGGTTATAAATTTCAGTTATGAAAATTACTAATTTATTATGTTAATGAATGAAAACTGAAGAAGAGAGTATGAGTTGATTCTGTTAAAAAATAATAAAATAAGATCAATTATTTGTTACAGAGGTATCCTCGGGGGATAATTGATCTATATATATATATATATGTTTTTGTTCACATTTAAACTAATAGGTGCTATTATAAATAACCTATCAAGAATAATTAAGATAGTTTTTGGAGTTATATCATTTTTTATTCAATTGTTTTGTTGGTCGGAGTGGATACTCAAGAGGGGGGTGAATTGAGTTCCAATTAAAATTTCTGTTAAAAATATTTCTCTTAAAATCCCCCTATTTAAAAACAAAGTTAAACTGTAGTGAATTTATACAGAGTATAAATATTCAATTAGTTTCTCAAAGATTGATTAGGTCTCAGTAAATTTAATCTGAAGATTAAATTGACTTTTGAAATTAACTTACTAGTTTACAATAAGTATAAACAGTTGCTAATTTAACTATCAATCTAGCTTTAAAATAGTTTTTTATTTCAAAGTAATAGCAGTGGAATATGAAATATATATAGTATACTTATGACTTAAACTAAAATGCATAGAAGATGTAACCAGGAGGTTCGGTCTCAAGCCGAGACTTAGTCCTCTCAAAAAATTTATATAAATTTATCCACACCCTAGATCGGGGTACACAATAGTGAACACACTATCCAGGTACAAAGACCTCTACCACAGTTCTACATGGGAAAACAAACAATAGCTCATAGCTGTCCAGGTCCTACTCGACCTCTACCACTATCCATAGTGGGATAAGAGGGAGTTATAAAGTTTGAATGAGGATTTGAGAATCCTCTAGCTTAGCTCAGGAGACAGTGTGTGTGTAAAATAAACAATATACACACAGTTTTCGAAATGTAAATGAAAGAATCAATAAGTAAGTGAGAATGAGTTTAGAAGAACTTTAGTGATTGGTAGTGCAGCTATGGACTCGTTTGGTTGGTTAGAAAAGCTTCTAAGTCCTTCTCTGGTTTTTGTTCTGAAAAACAGAGTATCGTTTTCTTCCTTGGTTCCATGTTCATCTTATCAGCCTGAGTGCATGGAGTGTTTATTGTAGTTCTTCACTCAAGATGCAGCTTGTGTTCTCCTCTAGAGAAGAATTTCTTTGTGTATGTCATGTGTTCTTGGAGTATGGATGTATCCTTGCACGAATGCACAACATTTGAATGATGTTGAGACTTTTTCTTTTTCACCCTTTGTGTGCCTTCTCAGTTCCTTGATTCTTGCTATATGCACACCCCGTGTTCTCTTCTTCTATGTTCACTTCTTTTCATTCAGTCTCTGTGTTCGCTCTCATTATCTCAGCTAGATATTTATCTTCCAATTTATAGATTTTAGCTCCGGCAAATGGGAATGATTACCTTTTTCATGGGTACTAGGTACGGTTCCCTAACATGGAAACAGAGATCATTAAATAACATTAACTGCATTAAAAACATCAAATGTAACCGTTAGAATAATAAATAAATAGTATTGAGAGTATAGAGTTTGACTGGTTGGTCAATCATTAGTAGCCTTCTATTGTAGACATGTACGATCGACTTTTGTAATAGTGACCTTCCATTTGTAGCTCTTTGAACATGTATCGGTAGCTCTTTGCGTCAGTAGCTCTTGTTATCGATAACTACTTCTACCGGTAGACTTACTCTATCGGTATCTCAGTAGACTTGTTCTATCGGTAGATCAATTCTGTCGGTAACAGTCTGAATCGGTCACTCTTGGACTATCAATAGCTCTATGTATTGGTGACTGTATCGGTAGCTTGCTTAGTTCCAGTGATTATGTGCATCTGTAGACTTATACACATCATTAGCTTCATTCTGTACTATTGAAAAACTTGATAACTCTGTATCGGTAGCTTGTTCTATGCTAACCGGTGAACTTGTACATATCGGTAGCTCGGCGTATTGGTGACCTTAGCTTATCGGTGACTCTGTCTATCGGTAGACTAAGTCTATCGGTAGACTAAGTACCGGTATCTCTGTACTAGTAGCTATATGCAGATCAGTGACTAACACTTATCTGTTTTATGAAAAACATATCCGATTTGGTTAGAATTACTTCAGAACTTATACAAACATGGAGAAACATTGATTAACATATCTCAAGGATTATTTTAATATTATTATCATCTTGATAATAGAATATCATAGATTGAGAGAATTATAATATAGATAAATAGTAATTTTGATTATCAAAGTTATGTAAAAGAAAAATTGGGATTATCAAAACAGGTGAGGTCGACAATCTCCCCCTTTTTGATAATAACAACTAATGATATTATAGTTTTAAAACAATGAGTAGTTGTATCAGAGCATATATAATTAAATGAAATTATCTCTGATAAATAGTATGTTATATAATATAATGTATTAGAGGTGGAATTAAATATAATGATATTAGAAGGGAAAAGCATGGAAGCTCTTCCTTAGATAATATTGCTCCCCCTTTGAGAATATTTCTCCCTCTTTGATACTCTGATAATATTTCTCCCCCTTTGTGATAATAAAAAAGTCGGAAACAAGAAATAGAAAAATTAACACAATGAGAAACAATGGAAATCCAATTGTATTAGAGGTTGAAAAAAGATACATAGACAGAAAACAAAATAAAAAGTATTCCGGTCAAACATCCTAGCCATTTTCTCAATTCACATACTCAATGTGAGATTTTGCCTTTGGATCAGAAGAGGAGTCAGACTGTGTGGATGCTAGTGAAGGCTTGGGCATTCCAGAAATGATCATAGAAGGTTGAGCCACAGAAATTGTGCATGGCATTTACTGAGGAGTTCTTTGAGTGATCATAGGTGTGAGGCATTGAATGGCTTGGGTTGGAGTCATCTAAACTGGAGAACCAGTAGAGGCAGAGGCTGGTAAGGCTGGAGGTACAATCACTGGCCTAGCATCAACATGCAGGAAATGAAATAGAAGATTTCTGAAATCCATAATTATTCCTCCTCCTCTCTCCATAGCAGATATGACATCATCCTTGTTCTCCATGAATTTGTCCAAGGTTGGAGTCAATTCCCTTAGTTTGCTGACTTGATATCTGAAGGCTTTATTTACAGGAGGTAATTTCAGGTTTTCCAACAGAAGTTTGAAATGATTCTTGAGTTGATTCTTGGTGTAAATCATAGAGAAATAGGAGTATACCTTATCTTTAACTTCTTTATGAGAGGCATATGCTTCTCTCATATAGTCTTGGACTATTTTCATTATTTCTCTAACTGAATCTTTAGTAGAAAGAACAACTTTTCTCAGGTTGGATGAGCCCACATAGCCATTGGTTGAAGCTGAACAAAGCTCCTCCTTCATCATAGTTCGAATCTGAGTCAAATCCATTGAGGGTTTTGATGCAATATAACCAATAGAGAAGGTTACTGTTTCCTTAAAGTTTTTCGTAAACCCACTAATAAGATTTTGAACTTGGTAATACTGGGTTTTAACATGATCTTTCATGGAGGCTTTAAAACCTTCAAACATTGAAACCATCTGGCTGATAACATTTTTGACATAGGCTAAGTCCTTGTATGCTTGGGATTTTGAACTCATGTAAGATTCCAAAGAGATAACCGACTTCTTTAAAGCTTCAACATATTCTTCAAGTCTAGAAACTTGAGTCTAGAAGTCTGTAACTTTTTCCACTATTTTTTCCACAAAGTTTGAAAAATTTCAACCGAGAGAAAGTTAAAAAGATTTTTCCAGATTACTCATATCTTCAACAAAACAGTGCTTCAGCTCAGCAACAGAAGCACTAAAGGACTCTTTCATCTCATTCTTTAAGGATTAAAGATCAGCTCTAGTGATCATATCAGCACGAGCAATCACAAATGGTGCTCTTTCAGATGCTATGCTGGCCACTGAGTCAGTCATAATCGATTGGATTGATGACACCAGTGAAACTTCCATCTTCTTTGTCTCTTCCACAAAACTTTCCTTAAGATTTTTCTTCAAAATATCCAGGTCATTCATTATAAACACATCTCCAGGTAGCAACTGAGTTTCATCATCATAAATAATATCTGGTCTATTGAGAGATGCCTCATTACTAGAATTACGATAGTCTAATCTGCAGACCACAAAACCTGGGTCTTCTGCCCAGTCCACAATACCAACAGCCACTGACACACTTCCAAACTTGGTTTGATTCTCCCCCTCAATGGGTGCATTATCTTATAAAGTAAGGGAATTCTCACCTGGTCTTTCTTTCTCAGGGGAATCTTCAATTATCTATTCCATCTCTGAAACAGCAGGAGGGTCCTCTAGATTAGGTATAGCTTCTTCCCTTTCTCCTACTACATCCTCAGTAGGCACCCCTGAGCATCCAATTAATGGACTCCGACTTAAATAGACAGAATCAGAGGATTCATATTCATTTTCCATTTCTTCCTTATGCTCAGGGGTTGGCTGGTCTTCCTCATCATCAAGTTTATCTTCTTTTACTAAGTCTTTCTTTCTAAAAGATACAATTTCAGCAGCAGGACTTGGAGGTAAGTCCGGATCTCTTCCGTCATCCATAGAAGTTTCTTCTTCTTCAGTCTCATCACTATATTCAGGTTCTTCTTCATCAGGTCCTAGACCTGGATCCCTCACATCCTTAGGTCTTGAAGGATGATCCACGGGGTTAAACTTATCATATACCTTCTGGTCATCATTATCCCACTCTCCTCTCCATGGGTTCCAATTTATCTTCATGTATTTGCACACTATTCTTGTGATATAGAAGTTGTTCATTACTAACACTATCTCATATTGAGACTCAGCTACCCCTTTTACTTTTATCATCACAGAGATCAACTTAGAAAATAATGGGGAATTAGTCTTAGATTTTGTCCTTGCCATGTCTTCCATTTGGATCATCAGCAATCTACACAGATTTACTTTTACACAATGTCTCAAGAGACGCAGGAGATAGATGTCCTGATATCTTAGATTCTAAAAGTCTCCTCTCCTTGGTATTAAGACACGCTGAAAAAATTTGAACAACAATATGTTCTCTCCATACATTTTAGTAGCCACTACTTGTCTTTGATTTCCATCACTAGTGAGATCTTCCAGGGCAGTCTCATAATCGAATATATCACTTGTAGGTGGAAGAGATTTCGAGACATATCCAGATACACCTTCATGCGGAACCTTCAAGCATTCATCCCACTCAATGGATGAGAAAGATATCTCCTTTCCATTCTTATAAGAAGTCACTCGGTTCTCATTTTCAGATTTCTCAAAGCATACAAACTCATAAATTTGTTTTACTAGCATCAAATAGTAGGGTCCATTGTTGTTCGAAAATCAATCTATCCACTTTTGATCTTCTAGCACTTCGAGCACTAACGACTTGCTAGGCAGCAACCATTCTATGCACAACTCCTTTTCAACCACAATAAATCTATTCTGCAAATGAGGATTCACTGGTCACCTACCTGGCCTAGTTCTTCCAACACTACCACTTGCTTATAGCTCGAACTTCTTCTTCTTTACGTTTGGCTCATCAGTGTTATCTCTGATAGTAGAAAGTTTGGTTTTTTCCATCACTGGTTTGGGGGATTTAGGGTTCTCAAGAGATTCGGGAGCTATGGTTTGAGGTTAAGGGTTTGAGGCTCGATAGATTAAGAAATAACTAGGACATAGTTTTTATACTTTAGGAATCATAAAATAAATAAATAAAATGAAATAAAGTAAAAACGATTCAGATTATGGCGGTAGACAGAAGTTTAAAATAGTGCACTCATCAGTAGATTTTATCGGTGAGACATCCTATCAGTGAGGTTACATCAGTAAGGTTCCATATCAGTGAGGAATCATCGGTGAGGTTCCACATAGGTGAGGTATCATCAGTGAGGTTTCACATCGGTGAGATATCATCAGTGAGGTCCCACATCGGTGAGGTAGCTACCGATCAAGGTTAATCATTCCTAACTCATGTCTATTGTAACTTAACCTATCCAAACTAAAAGGTTTGGTGATAATGTCAGCTAATTGATGTTCAATACCTATAAATTCAAGAGTAATATCACCCTTTTGGTAATGATCTCTCAAGAAATGGTTCCTTACATCAATGTGTTTGGTCCTAGAGTGAGATACAGGGTTCTTCGAAATGTTTATTGCACTAGTGTTGTCACAATTTATTGAAACATGCTTAAAATCATATCCATAGTCCAAAATAGTTTGTTTCATCCACATAATTTGTTCACAGCAACTACCAACAGCTATATACTCTGCTTTGGCAGTGGAAAAAGCTATAGAATTCTGCTTCTTACTACACCAAGATACTAAGGATTTTCCCAATAAATGATATGTTCCAGATGTGCTTTTTTGTATCCAACTTCCAACCAGCAAAGGCAGCATCTGAATAACTCATTAACTTAAAGGATTTTACTTTTTGGTAAAACAAACCTATGTTTACAGTGTGTTTAAGATAGTTAATTTTTTTAACATCAAGTAAATGAGATTATTTTGGATTAGCTATAATTTTTCACACATACACACACTAAACATAATATATGGTCGACTAACAGTAAGGTAAACTAAGCTTCTAATAATACCTCTGTAATTTGTTTGATCCACTAGTTTCCCAGTTTCATCTGCATCCAATTTACAGACTGTACTCATAAGAGTATCACTTTCCTTAATAATATCCAAACCAAAACGTTTTAAAAGATCCTTTGTATATTTACTTTGATTCAAAATTATACCATTTTTATTTTGGAAAACTGGAAATCCAAGAAAATATTTGAGTTCTCCCATTAAACTAATTTCAAATTCATTTTGCATACTCTTTGAATAATCAGTACATAAAGAATGTTTAGAAGATCCAAAAATAATATCATAATCATAGATTTTAACTATTAAAACATCTTTAGAAATTATTTTAATAAAATGAGGTGGATCAGCAATCCCTTTAGTAAAACTTTTTGAAGAAAGAAAATTACTAAGTCTATCATACCAAGCTCTTGGATCTTTTTTTAAACCATATAAAGCTTTAGAAATATTAAAAACTCGATTTGGAAAATGAGGATTAGTAAATCCAGGTGGTTGTTCAAAAAAATCATCTTCAACAATAAAACCATTTAGAAAATCACTTTTAAAATCCATTTGATATAACTTGAAATTCAGATGAGAATCATAGGAAAATAAGATCCTAATGGCTTCTAATCTGACTATAGGTGCAAAGGTTTCCTCATATTCTATACCTTCTTCTTGACTATATCCTTGTGCAACTAGCCTAGCTTTGTTTCTAACAACATTTCCTGATTCATCAACTTTGTTTCTAAAAACCCATTTAGTGCCTATTGTCAAAGTATCCTTAGGTCTGTAAACTAATTACCAGACATTGTTTCTTTCAAATTGATTTAACTCTTCTTGCATATCCATTTCCCAAAATTCCTCATTGATAGCATCATTGACATTTTTAGGTTCTAGCTGTGAAATAAAATCTTGATGTTCAACCTGGTTTCTTAGAGAAGCTCCAGTCTATGTCTCTCTATCAAGATTACTAACAACAACATCTAAAGGATGATTATTTATAATCCTAGTTGATCTAGTAAAGGTAGGGCTAAAAATTTCAGGTTCATCTCTACGTTCATGTTCAACAGAAGAAGATTCTGGAATATGTCTAGAACTTGATGCTTTTACAGCAGGTTCATTAGATTTAGCATTAAGGTCCAGAACAGTCAAATCTTATTCAAGATTTTAAAGAGAGGTTTTAGGCTCATGTGGACCAGTTTCATCAAACTTGATGTGAAAATATTCTTCCACACATTTGGTTCTTTTGTTAAAGACTCTATAGGCTTTTCTAGTTAAAGAATAACCAAGAAAAATTCCTTCATCACTTTTAGAAGAAAACTTGTCAAGATTATCCTTTGTATTAAGAATAAAAACATTGCAGCCAATGACTCTGAAGTAACTAACTTTTGGATTTCTATTATTCCATAATTCATAGGGGTTCTTCATGAGAAAAGGTCTAATTAAGACTTTATTAATAATATAACAATCTGTATTCACAGCTTCATCCCAAAAATAAACAGGCAGGTCATACTCATTAAGCATGGTTCTTGCTATTTATTGAAGGGTTATATTCATTCTTTCTACTACACCATTCGGCTAAGGTGTCCTAGGAGCAGAAACGTTGTGACTATAGCCATTGTGTGAGAAATAAGATTCAAACTCTTGATTTTCAAACTCATGACCATGATCACTTCTCAGGGTTTTAATCTTAAGTCCAGTAAGCTTTTCCACAGACTTGGAGTACTTAACAAAGTATGAACAAGATTCACTTTTGTGAGCTAACAAGTATACCCAAGTATAACTAGAAAAGTCATCTACTAGAATATAGACATAGTTATTCCCATTTAAACTAGAAACTCTATATGGTCCAAACAAGTCCATGTGAACCAACTCGAGAGGTTGACAAGTTGAGACTTATTTCTTTGATTTAAAAGAAACTTTATGTTGTTTTCCCTTTTGACAGGGATTACAAACTTTGTCATTTGGGAATTAAATATTAGGTAGGTCTCTAACCAAGTTCTTCCTAGTCAATTTTCTGAGTGAAAAGATTTTTCAGTTTCCTAATCTTCTATGCCAAATCCAAGACACTTTATGAAAATAATTTAAACAAGTAACATTTTTCTTAGCTAAAGAATTCAGATCAACCGCATAAACATTTTCATTTCTCAAGGTAGAGAACACTAAAACATTTTTAGAGTTAAAAACATCACATGAATCATTTTCGAACTTAACATTAAATCCATCATCACATAATTGAGAAATACTTAACAGGTTATACTTAAGTCCATCAACAAATAAAACTTTAGAAATCAAAATTGAATCAGTGTTACCAATCTGGCCTAGGCCGATGATTTTTCCTTTAGAATTATCACCAAAGGTGACATGGCCTACATCAACCTTTATTAAGATTTTAAATCATGAATAATCTCCAGACATGTGTCTTGAACATCCACTGTCCGAGTACCATACCTTCTTGTGAGAACTCTTCAAACATGTTTCCTACAAAACAGATTTAGATGGGAAATGATTTTGGTACCCAGATCTTCTTGGGTCCAGATAGGTTGTCAATCAAAGATTTAGGTACACAAATTTGTCTTCTGTGACTCACATAATTTACAGAACCAATATATTTTGAAAGATAAACATTATTTGATCTATAACCATATAGATAACTAGTTGAAGTATATGAATTTCTAGAACTGGAACAAAAAGAATTTTGTCCAAAGTTAGGAATAAATTTAGTTTTAGTAAACCGTCTTTTTCTAGGTTGATAACCTATTCCAGTAGCATACTATGTTGCCACTTTCTTTCCTAGAATTTGAGTTAGAGTGTCCTTTCCCTTTGTGAATTTTTCTAATTCCTTTCTAAGTTTCTCATTAGAAATTTTCAGTTCAGTATTTTCCTTTATCAGTTGAGCATTCGTTTCTTTTTCTATATCAAAGGCAGATTTAACATTGGTAGTGAGAGCATGCTATTTCTTTAATGAATTATATTTTTCTTTAAGTTCATTACTTGTTTTTTCCAGCATGTTACAATATTCAAACAATTCATCCTTAGACATATCTTTAGAATCAGAATCAGATTCTGCATTATCTCCATAATAATAGGAATTTAAAACAGGAGTATCTAAGGTTATCTCAGATGTGTTAGTCATGAAACACATGTTGGCACGATTCTTTTTAGAATAAAAAAATTTCAGATTCACTTGTGCTGTCTTCTGAAGCACTCCAAGTAGCTTTCATATCTTTCTTGTACTTCTTTTCCTTATAATCATGATTCTTTTTGAATTTTAATTTTGGAAAGTCAGCCTTGATGTGCCCTTTCCTCTTGCATTCATAGTAGACTATATCATCCTCCTTATCAGATTTCTTCCAATCCTTCTTCCAGTGACCCTTTTTTTCATTCTTTCCTTTGTAATGTGATTTTCTAAATAATCTCTTCTTCATATAGAATTTCTTGAATCTCCTGGATATTTGAGCCATATCAGCATCACTGTCAGATTCTGAATCTTCACTTGTTGAACTTTCAGTGGGTACATGTATTTTCTCTTGGTCTTTTCTCTTTGAAGCAGTAGACTTGAATTCCACTGATTTTCAATTGGGTTCATCATCTTCTTCCTTATTTACTTTAAGTTCTTCCTAATACATCATAAGCTTACCAATAAGCTCTTTAATAGGGAGAGCTCCAATGTCACATGACTCTCTGATTGAAACAAAGTGCCCCTCCATCGTTCTGGTAGACATCTCTAGATTCTCTTGATTTGTTACTTTGCTGGAACAACCTTTCCAATTGAGCTTGTAGTATTGCCAATCTCATTGAACCTGAGATACATGTCAGAAATAGGTTCATCAGTCTTCATTTTAAAAATATCATATTTAATAGTATATGTATTCAATCTCATTTCTTTAACATTATTTGTTCCTTCATGAGAAACACTCAAACTATCCCATATTTCATAGGCAGTTTTATAAGCAGATATTCTATTGAATTTCTCATCTCCTAAAGCACAATACAGAACATTCATAGATTTACAATTATTATTGTAAGAAGTCTTTGTAGGTTCTTCCCAAGTAGTTCTTTCATTTTCTAGAATCTTATATTCAGTTTCTATTGCATCCTAGATATCAAAACCCATACTTTCCAAATGAATTTTCATTTTCAGTTTCCACTAGGCATAATTTGTACCATTAAAGAAAGGTGGTCTGTTGGTAGCAACACCTTCTAGTCTATTGTCCATAACTAGAGTGCTATAGTTTAGCAAATAACTTTAAAGAGATAAAATTTATAACTAATAGAAATTTAAGATCTTTAAAGATGCAACTAAAATCACAGTTGAAGAACAGAATGTTTTGAAAACTCGTATTAATGAAAACACCCTCTGATACCAAATGTTGGTCGGAGTGGATACTCAAGAGGGGGGTGAATTGAGTTCCAAATAATATTTCTGTTAAAAATATTTCTCTTAAAATCCACCTATTTAAAAACAGTGTCAAACTTTAGTGAATTTATACAGAGTGTAAATGTTCAATTAGTTTCTCAAAGATTGATTAGGTCTCAGCTAATTTAATCTGACTATTAAATTGACTTTTGAAACTAACTTACTTGTTCACAATAAGTATAAAAACTTTCTAATTTAACTATCAATGTATCTTTAAAATAGTTTTTTATTTAAAAGTAATAGTAGCAGAATATAAAATATATATAGTATACTTATGACTTAAACTAAAATGCACAACAGATATAACCAAGAGGTTCAGTCTCAAGCCGAGAGTTAGTCCTCTCAAACAATTTATATAAATTGATCCACACCCTGGATCGGGGTAAACAACAGTGAACACATTGTCCAGGTGAAAATACCTCTACCACAGTTCTACATGGGAAAACAAACAATAGCTCGCAACTATCCAGGTCTTACTCGACCTCTACCACTATCCAAAGTGGGATAAAAGGGAGTTATAAAGTTTGAATGAGGATTTGAGAATCCTCCAGCTTAGCTAAGGAGACGGTGTGTGTAAAATAAACAAGATACACAAACTGCTCGAAATGTAAATGAAAGAATCACTAATGTAAGAAAGAATGAGTTTAGAAGAGCTTCAGTGATTGGCAGTGCAGCTCTGGACTCGTTTGGTTGGTCATAAAAGCTTCTGAGTCCTTCTCTGGTTTTTTTTCTGAAAAACAGAGTATCGTTTTCTTCCTTGGTTCCAGGTTCAGCTTATCATCCTGAGTGCATGGAGTGTTTTTTGTAGTTCATCACTCAAGATGCAGCTTGTGTTCTCCCCTAGAGAATAATTGATTCGTGTATGTCCAGTGTTCTTGGAGTATGGATGCAGCCTTGCACGAATACACCACATTTGAATGATGTTGAACCTTTTTCTTTTTCACCCTTTGTGTGACTTCTCAGTTCCTTGATTCTTGCTATATGAACACCCCACATTCTCTTCTTCTATTTTAACTTCTTTTCATTCAGTCTCTGTGTTCTCTGTCATTATCTCAGCTAGATATTTATCTTCCCATTTATAGATTTTAGCTTTGGCAAATGGGAATGGTTACCTTTTTCATGGGTACTTGGTACAGTTCCCTAACATGGAAAAAGAGATCATTAAATAACATTAACTACATTAAAAACATCAAATGTAACCGTTAGCTTAATAAATAAATAGTATTGAGAGTATATAGTTTGACTGGTCGGTCAATCATTTGTAGCCTTCTGTTGTAGACGTGTATAGTGGACTTGTGTAACAGTGAACTCTCATCGATAGCTCTTTGAACATGTATCAGTAGCTCTTTGCGTAGGTGGATCTTGGTATCAGTACCTCCTTCTATCGGTAGACTTACTCTCTCAGTATCTCAGTAGACTTGTTCTATCGGTAGCTCAATTCTGTCGGTAACTGTCTGTATCAGTCGCTCTTGGTCTATCTGTAGCTCTATGTATTGGTGACTGTATCGGTTGCCTACTTATTTCTATTGATTATGTGTATCGGTAGACTTATGCACATCAGTAGCTTCATTTTGTACTATCGGAAAACTTGATAACTATGTATCGGTATCTTGTTCTATGCTTACCGGTGAACTTGTACACATTTATAGCTCTGCATATCGGTGTCCTTAGGTTATCGGTGACTCTGTCTATCGGTAGACTAAGTCTATCAGTAGACTAAGTACTGGTAGCTCTGTACTAGTAGCTATACGCAGATCAGTGAATAAAACTTATCTATTTTATGAAAAACATATCCGATTTGGTTATAATTACTTCAGAACTTATACAAACATGGATAAACATTGATTAACATATCTCACGGATTATTTTAATATTATTATCATCTTGATAATAGAATATCATAGATTGAGCGAATTAGAATATAGATAAATAGTAATTGGGATTATCAAAGGTATGTAAAAGCAAAATTGGGATTACTAAAACAGGTGAGGTCAACATGTTTCATATAGTGAATATCTCTGTCTCAAGATAATAGCCAAACATTTCAAGAAGCACATACCCACATTATGGTTCATCTTTAGAAAACTTGTGTGCCTTATATTTATTTCTATTATTATAGAATACTAGTGAGGGTGAATTAAAAGTAAAGAATATTTAAAATATAACATGTTATAGAGTTTTATTATAGGTTTAAAGTAAATTGTGAAATAGAGACACTAATTCAAGCCCCCTTCTATGTGGTTTATAAATTCCATAAACTATAATTTGTATCAGAGAACCCCAATTACCTATTTAGGATCCATATTCTATAGGAATGTAAAATATCAACTCATTAAAAAGTAAATGTGTTCCTAACTTTTATGATAAAAAAATTTCATGGATAGAATAATAGAAAGATAACTTATCTTCATTTACATGGCCTTGAGAAGATCTATGTAACTACTATGGGAATTACAGTAAGGGAAAAATGATTCTCCCATGAGCTTTAATAAAAAAATCACAAGGTAGATGGAAAAGCGCTAAAATATAATCTCATATCATTATATGATAAGGTTTATTCCAAGGTGATAATCCTTCAATTTACCAAGGAGAACTTAGAAAAACATTAAGGAGCCTTCAAGGGAAATGTTACAATTATGGAATAAAAACATCAAATTTATAAAATTATGTCTGCTAATATTAAAATGGATAATGAATAAATTATTTATGATTAATTAAATATAGTGAATAATATATTAATCAATGTATGAGTTTTTTTATTTGTATTTTAATATTCAACTATTTTTAAAAATTACATGAAAAACTTTTCAGACATGTATGATTCTAATTTTATTGCATTGTAATATAAAAAATATTTATATCTTGATGAACGCTATAATATAATTTTTACATATAAGTTCAAGAGATATTAAACATTAAAAAGAATATGAAGTAGGAGATATCATTCAAATATATAAAGAATCTAATAATATGAGAACCATAATATGATGATGATGATATAATAAGGGAAGATGTCAGATAATTGGGGTGAGAAACCAGTTATAATGAAAGGTGAGTTAAATAGTACACATTCAAGGGCCATTGACCCCAAAAAAACTTTGACAAAAAATAATAGAGACCCTCATATAGAAATATAAGTTCTTTTTGAATCATTCCATATGACTAGGAAAGTAATTTTTATGGAAACATTACAAACTGAACTTGATATTTCAAATTTTTTGTAGCTATTTCAAATAATTCAACATGTCTTAAAATGAATGAGGTACTTTTGTGGACCAAAAAATGTTATGAGGGAATTTATATGTCTCTAAGAATAGATTGGGGAAATAGAAAGAGAAAAAAATAATAATATTATGAAAAAATAGAATGATATAAGTTAAATCTTGAAGAATAAATCCCCATGACAATGAGAAACAGAATTTTTCACTTTTGTTGAATCACAAAACAAAATATTACAAACCGAACTCAAGATGCTGTTAAAAATTAAGTTTTAAAATATATTATTTTTTATGTTATTTGTGTATATAAATTGTATAACTATGACCATAACATGTAACTAACTTTGATTAAGCATTAATTGAGGGGGGAAAGAGTGGAAGAAAGGAAATAAACGATACTAGGATGAGAGAAAACTATACATAGGATAAATAATAAGTTAAAAAGACTTTATAGAATTACCAATTTGATTTCATAAAGTATAATTATGGAATATGTGTCCAACTACGTCAATATGAAGAATATTCCATGAAAACACTTCCAGAACAAGTTATTAATCCAAAAAAATATAATAATGTTGGGAAATATATGATAGAAGGAAAGTATCATATTATTGCGGTTACACTGAATGGTATCCTAAAAGATAAGTGTAACAACCCAATGTTTTATCAATATAATTCCATTCTTATAATTATTCCTTATAGTATAATCACATTAAAAGCACAATGACATATAAAGATACTATATACTATGCATCCATTAAACAAAAAATTTCCACTTCTATGTTTTGAATTTTGAAAATCTGACATACACGGTTGTGATCCGTAAGATGTTGGGTGTTAGATATGACAAACTTAATTTTTGGGGGATATTCACCAACCCTTATGAATAGTAACCAACCCTTATGAATATTAATATGACCATTATAAATAGTAAATCATCCAAAATAATAGTAACCTTACCCATGAATGATTAAATAAAATTTTTGCATCTTAAAAGTGAAAACTTGACCATAGTAAAAGTATTGGTATTTTTGTAAGTCATAAATAAATAATTATAATTAATTAATTAATTTAAAAGAAAATTTATTTTCCTAAAATGTGTTTATAAATTAAAAATTCTATATCTTCTGGTTTTAAGATAATTTTATAAGACCTTATGTAATTTTTGAAAGCATTATAAAATCAGTTTTAATTTTAAAAACTGTATTTATTTTCAAGTAAATTGTGATTTTAATTAAAAAAATTAAATTAATCATATTTAAAAAAATTATTTTATAAAAAAAGGACTTCATTTTTGGATTATACACATCAAAAAATGGTTAAGATGAATTTTTGAAATTCTTCTCAAATACATGAATTTTTGGTGAATATTAAAATACATTAATTTACTATATAAATGCATTATAATTTAAGTCCATTGTTCCTAACCTCACAAGTGATTTAAGCACCCAAATCTCTAACTCACATACTTTATTAACTATTATTGGTTCTAGAATCATCACTATTTATAAGGACCCGACCATAAAACATTACATAATCTTGAATTAAATGAATAATTCACATTGAGGATCATTTCAAGTTTAGGGTTTTAGAGAATTAGTACATAACTATTACATCTCAAAAGATTACAAAGTAGACACTCCTAATCAGTTTCCATTTTTTTCACAAAATAAAAACTCTTAAAAAGAAACATGTATGGTTTCATGTTTTAGATAGAATGTCTTTCCCCAATCCCATTCCTGACCCAATTCATCTTTATGTCCTGTGGAAAACATTTCAAAAACTTGGGATAAGCATAAAAAGCTCAGTAAGGGATATAAAAATACGGGAATAAAACATTAGTCCATGTATACATAAGAATCAATGAAATCATACTTTACTCATAAAACATAAGAACTTTAGAATACCTCATGAAATCAAAAGATTTTTGAATAACTCATGGAAATCATAATACATAAAGTTAACTTGAGGCATTCATAACATTCTTATGTAAGGAGTAACCCTCATGGTTACGTTTGGAATACCCAACACAGTGTATTTCCTAAATCTCTTCGGAGAAACCTTAGAATTTAACTCCTTCACGTTACCCAATGCATTAGAGAGCTATCATGGGCTCACCATCCCTTAGTTTATCATGGAACCATCCGTCTTCATAAACAATTCCCAAGAACCATAACATAATCATATCACATAAAACATGCCTAAAGGAAACATAACATTTCCACATTTCAATCACAAGATATCAATACTACACATTGATATAATCAAAACATTATCAAAACCATTTTCAATACCAAAATAAAATAAAAGTAAACCATGGTATTTAGTTTTCATTTAAAAAAAGTTATGGCATGTAGAGAAAGCCGAAACTCAAATAATAGTCACGACAGTGGAGAAGTTTTTGTCGCCGCATACGTAAGAAAAAACATTCCCTTTTTCATTTAGTAAAACGCTTCATATAAAAAGATTCCTTTTGAATAAAAGTAAACATCAAAGAGGTTTGTACACCGTATATGTTAGGTCCAGAAGGCTGAATACCCTGTGAGGGGGGGTGAATCAGGGTATGACTAATTTGAAATTAAAGCCCGTTATGATCTTATTTCACTGTTAAACAAAACACTCTTCTCCCTTTTCCTGTTGCACAAAATAAACAGAAAGTAAAGCAAGCACAGGACACAACAATTTTACTTGGTTCACCGCTAAGGGCTATGTCCAAGGAGTATACGCCGACAGATTGCCGGTCGTACCAAATTCTACGATACTTCACTAGTTGTGGATACAAGGTTAGGGCTAGATCACTTCTATGCCCAGGATCACTGCCTTTATAATGTTTAGGGTCAGCTCACTGCTTCCCCAAGGGTCAATCCCTATTTCTCTCTCTCTGGATCACTGCCGGTGGAGAGGAACACCTTCTTTCTCTTCATTTGCTCACTTCTCTTGGAAGGAATCCACTCACAGTTTATAAACCTATAGTTCTCTTTATTTGCATGAAGGAATTCATCTTCTTCTGTAAGTAGATGCTCTGTTGAAGCCCAATATTTATCTGTAGATTAATATCTCTTTGCACTGAAAGTATTAGGAAAACATCCAGCTTCCATGCAGCCCGAAAAACACTGCTGGAAATAAACCTTAATTGGCGTGCAAGTCTAACTCGGTGCACAAGTATCGGCGCGCAAGTCTCAACGGGCGCGCAAGTCCACCTTAGACACTTGTGCGACTCAAGATTCCCCAACTCCAAACTTGCGCGACTCTCTTCCTTTAACGCCCCAATCCACATTGGCGCGCAACTGCCAATCGGCGCGCAACTTCTCACACTGGCGCGCAACTTCAACCACCGGCGCGCAACTTCACTTGCGCGAACCACACACCACTTGCGTGTCCACCACACCTGTGCAATGGGATCTGTGATTTCTCAAAGTGTTGAACTCCGGTTTAGAATGAGGTGGGGTGGTCCAGTATTTATAGGCAAATTGACCACCCAGCGCGACGGTGCACAAGTCACCTGCGCGACCCAGTCTCGGCGCGCAAGTCTTCTGTCCTCCTAGACACTTGAGCGACTAACTCCAAAACATTCAGAAAACCTGTTTCCATTGCCATATTTTGATCTTCTGATCCTGAAAAACATATGGCGCACAATTTTCTTATACTCCAAGTCGTCGGCATGCAAGTCCCTTTTCCAAAAACAATTTTCTTCATTAGTCGATTTTGAGGCCCAACAATTTGGGAAACACTGGAAAACGGCGCCACCTTGTATATGTTCTTTTGTACCGCCTCCAGATCATCCATTCAGTTTGTCGAAGTTCTTGAATTAAACATGGATCGTTGACCTCAGCTCTTGAACTCGACATTCCATCATGAAATCCTCTTTGTCAACAAATTTGTATGTCATTGTTTTGCTTTTTCAACAATCACAACATAGATGTCCACTTTATCAACAAACACAATCACCTAAAAAATGCTTCAATGATGCCTTGAGGGATTTTTTCCCAACATTATAAAAGAATGTTGTGTATAAAACAAAATATACCTCAATGAAAGGATATTGAGATGAAGTCCCTTACAAAGATGGTATCCTTAGATTAAGGATAAATCAATTATGTAATTATGTGTGACAAATATAAATACACCCAATATAAGTGGATATTATGTGTAAAACAATCAGAGGTAATTCACACATATTCATATCATGACTAAATCAAGAAGTATAGTTTTAACCCAAAGAATTGAAATTGGTTTAAGAAGTTCCCTTACAAAAATTCAACAGCCTAACAACGTCATTTTAAAATTCAGAAAATGAGATGATGATAGATAAAAAAGGGTATCTCATCACTTGGACATAAATTTTACAACAATAAGGATATATAAGAACATATCCCAACATAAGAAGATGTAAATTAAAAGACCTAACAAAAAGGAGTCTTTTAAAAAGAGGAGGGTGAAAGGTTCCCTTACCGATTTGGGTAACTTTCGAAACATACACACCATAAAATAAGGGTCATACAATAAAGTTGTAAATACCCATAAATTAAAGTATATTACACAAATAATATAGTCATGGGAAGTACATACACCACAAAAAATGAAATAGTGGCAAATGTGGCATGAATCTCACGGGAACAAGAAGTGAGATAAAAAAACCCCTTACCTCGTTTTTTTCAATTGAGTCGTATGACCAAAATATAATAAACACCAAAATAATCACATTATACCATGAATATAAATAGAATAATGATTATATATATGAAATGGTAGTACAAAATACACCTCATTCAATAAATAAGTGGGAAACAATGGAAATATCACAGAATTAAAGGTGAATAATAAATCCCTTACGAAAATTCGGGAGCCTAACAGCACCACTTAAAACTTCCAAAAATGGATTGATAAGATCAAATAGGGTCTCTCATCATATGAACATAAAAATTACAGTAAGAGTAATATAAAATAACAACCCCCAACATAAGAAATAGGAGCTTAAAATAAGTGACATAAAAGATGGTACTTAAAAAGAAAAAAAGAGGTAGGAGCCCTTACCTCAAGTTCGACTTGTCTTGTTCGTTTATTTATAATCATAAATAATAAAAATTGGTAAATTTATAATTTCTTAAGGACCTCATTTAAAGTTTATTATTCAATTCATATCACATATTATAATGTTATAATAATTAGTTAATTAGGTGAGTTCATATCAGATGTTTTTGTCGATGTTCGGTACATAAGTCAAAAATGAACATGTTTAAAAAGAATTGTCCATTAAGTTCTAATTACACCATCTACAGAATAGTATTAATGATTTAAATATAATATATATCCATTATATATTCATTTTATATTATTCCATAAAATTTGGAGATAAAAAATGAAATGCACCGTTCATGGAGACGGTAGGCCGTACGTACGCATGAACGTTACTTTCATTTCTTTGTCATGTTAATTGAATTAAAAATAAATGAGAGATATATATATTATAATTAGAGAATGATATTCATCATTTAGATTTAATATATATCATATATATCCATTATATATATATAATTATAATAGTACATAACCTTTGGAGAGAAGAAATGAAATGTACAGTTCATGGAGATGGTAAGCCATACGTACGCATGAACATTACTTTCATTTCTATTTCATACTTTAATGGAATGAAATAATAATAATACATAGTTATATTATAAATACATTATAATATCATATATAATATCATTAACTCCATAATTTATACATCCCTCTTATGGCATTAACGATTCAAATCACTTTGAGGGTGCGGTAGTCCGCACTTCCTAAAATGAAATTATCGCGTTTACCCATTATGGAAACCATAATGTTATGTCATAAATGAAAAATAAATATGAATAAGGAAAAAATAAACATAATATATATCATATATAAATATATTTATAACTTAATTTGCACCATGAGATGTGTTAAAAGAATATTGAACAATCATTGTTTTGTGAGGCAGTAATTCGCCACCCATAGAAACAGTATGTTCTTTAACCATTATATGGAGGTGTGTGTAAGTGTAGCTCTAATAATTCTTATAAAAACATCATATTATATTGAATATAATTTTTTTGTTAAAAATTAAAGGAATAAAAAGAGTTTAATGGGTTGGAGAATCAAAATAAAACAAAAGAACATAAGAGAAGACATTACCTTTAAATCTGGTAACTCTTTTTGATTTGAGCCCAAAGGCATCCTTGGAAAGAATTATGCCCAATGTGAGGATCCTAGGAGTAATAGAGGTATTTTTAGAGACAATATGAGCATATTTTTGACAATAAAAGGGCTTGAGAGGTGTGGGTAAGTGGGTAGAGGTGGGGGCCTTTTATAAAAGGGAGGATGGTCACTTTTGGAAAGTTTTAGAAGGTTACTTTATTATAAAATGAGTTTCGGATTTTAAAGGTCCCAAAATTATATATTTAAATGATAAGGTGATAATTCTTTGAAATCCACACATAAAATAGGTTTTAGACAAGTGTATGTCTTAGATTTTACCATGTATTTTCATTTTATTTAAATCACTCATTAATGAGGTAATCACTGCATAATCATGGTGTCATAAATAAATTTATTTATATATTTTCTAAAAATTGTAAAACAATTATCATCATGTAGGAAATATTTTTATCTTTCCAATTACTATTTATAGTCAAAGAGATCATTTATTTAAACGAAATTAATTTTTTTTTACTTAGATATACAAACCTTTGTAATATTTCTTTTCTTTAAAAAAATTATGATAAAAAGTCACTATCACACTAAAGTGATTCCACGGGGACCCAAAGATAGAAAAAGGAATCTCATGGTCGTCCATGACACCTCAAAAATCATTATTACACATGTTGTTGTCATTTTAAATTTTTATGATATTATTTTATTACCCATAACTACCCGATTACTAATTAAACACGATAATTAAAGATAATTACCATCGTTACTATTCATAATGTCCAAAAAAAAGTCTTAATTACATAATTTGGAACTTCTGATTATAAATATGGAATCCATTTTATCAAATTCAAGACACAGAAATTGGAGTAATTAATTTAAAATAATTCTCGTTGGCAAAACCAAAGACGGGTTTTATGAAGTAAAATCTATCAAAATATTGATTTGTTTTTACATGCAATTTAAAAGTGAAATTACATCCAATGAGAAAAAATGTTTTAAATTATAAAAAAATAATAAAATTACACCTTAAAACCAATTAAAATGACTATCTAACTATATAAATAAATTGGATGAAAAGGTATTTTTGAATTAAAATGCTGTATTTTTCACTATTCATAAAAAATGAACATTTGTCAGAAAAATATCAAAAATTCACCCTAAGATATACTTGATATTAAAAATTCAAAAATGATTTCCATTTTCACAAATTCAAAACATAGAAGATTAATTAATTAATTTTATAATCAATTCCCGTAGTCAAAACAAATAGCGTGTTTTTAAGAAACAATATCTATTAAAAGATTGACACTTTTTTATGTCCAATTTCAAAGTGAAATTAATTCAAATGACCACCATTGGATTAAATGGTAAAAATATATTTTAATTACACTTTAAAACCAATTAAAAATATAATATAAAAATATAAATAAATTATATTAAAAGAATGTTTTGAATTATTATACAACATTTTTCACTAAAAATGACATTTATCGGAAAATAACAAAAATTTACACAAAGTCAATTTTGATGTCTTGATTCTAAAGAAGGATTTTATTTTGTCAGATTTAACATATAAAAGAGACAAAAAGTATATTTAAAAAAGGTTTGTTATCAAAATTTGGTTAATTGACCTTTTAAAGAATATTATAATATTTATTCTTATAATTGGATTCATTTGTATTTTAAGCCTCTAAAATTTATTGTATAAAAGTTAAAATATTTAAAAAAACAAATGTAATCATTTTTTAGTTAGTTCTTTTCATTCCTGCCATTACAACGGTTAGGAGTTAACTATTATTTAAAATAATATTTTTATATTATTAGTGTGCAATGTAAGATTTCAAATAAACTCGTTGTTGCGTATCGGGTATGCCATCGAGCATAACATTCCCTTTAAAGTAATATTAACATTTTCTTCAAAAATATTGATAAATATGAGAATTTCATATTCTTTACTTTCCTGGGATGTTACGCTATTTCATATCTTTGTGGAAATTAATAAAATAATGATTAAAATATTAAGAGAACCCATATCCCCTAAACTATAAATACTATCCTTCACACCCTCATTTCCTCACACCTCTCAAGCTTCATGCCTTGTCTAAACTCAGACCAAAAATCTTCCCTAGACCTTTCCCCACATCCAAGAGCTTATGGTCTCATTAAAAGACTAAATGTAGGTTCCTTAAAGAGGATCTCAAGAGGAGGATTCAAGAGGTAATTCCTCTCTCCCTCTCTCTTTTCCTTTAATTTCCTTTCAATTTCACGTTATTTTCAAAATCTCTCCCCACCTATCCTGGTCCACATGGTATGGTAACTATAGTATCTCACATATACTATAATTTTATAATAATAATGGGAAAATATATTATCCAACCCCTTCCCCTCTTCTTTATATTTTAGAAAAGAAAACGTTGATCATGAGGTGTTAACTTATAACCTTCAAGAACGACTTGTTTTCTTTTTTACTTTACCACATTCAGATCTAATAATGAAACCATTTTTGTAAGAATTCGGTTCTTAATTTTGAGGTATGGGTTTCTTTTTTTCTATTTTCTTTAAGTGTTTTTGAGCAAATATGGAAAATGGGGAAAACTCCCAAATTTTGGAAAGTACTCGCCGTGTACTTTTGGCCGTGTGGGGTGAGAACACGGGGAGTGTGGCCATGTCAGCGACGAAGGGTGTTGGAACCGACTACACGTCATGTAGTGGTCCCTTACACGCCATGTAGTTAGTTGGAAGGAAAATATTAAGGTGGCGGCCAACTAGGTGACAAAACAGGCCGTGTACTCAAGAAGACACGTTGTGTAGTCATGTCGGCAGATGAACAGTGCCACGCAGGTGGGAAACCGCTAGAGGAACTGTTAAAAAATGGGAAGTATACGCCGTGTACATGGAAATACATGCCATGTACTTTGTTTTTTTCACTTAAAATGGGCAGTAGCCTCCCCTGTTCACAGGGAAGGCTTAGAATGGGAAGATGGAGTGGGAGAGGAGGCCGGATCTTTGGAGATCCGTCAACCGCGAACTAGGAATCTGATTCTGCCTCCGTCGATCCCGTTGGAACCGCATGGGTAAGATCTTCCTTCTCCTGGTATTTCTCTTGCCAATTCTTCCTCTAATGAATGTTATTTAAGTTTAAGAGAGTTTTTTCTACGTCATATATACGTCGTTCTTGGGCGTTTCTGGAATCGACGTTCACATATATCGTTCGTTGGCATTAAAGGTAGGTGGATTGATGTTTATTTTTCAAATGTTGTGCGTTTTTGTGTACTGTTGTGCTGCAAACCCATGTTGGGGTGTTGTGTGGCTGAGCCCATGACTATTTTAAATACCTCTAATTGAATTGGTAATAAATTGTGATATTAAAATGCTATTTGGGATCGATACTTGGATCCAGGACCACCCCGGGGGTGCATTCCTCTATTTAGCCATTTGGCCAAGATACCTAACGGTATACCGTGTGTATTTTATTCATTACTATTTCTTTGAAAGGAATTGTATTTGGACTGCTTTTTTATATGTTTGGCATGTCCTAGTTCTTGGTTTAGCCTGAGGGAAATGTTGTGATTAGCATGTGGGAACTGTACTATTAGCCTGTGGGAAACTTCTTCCGTGCTTGTGGGCAGTTGATTCTGTGCCTGTGGGTGACATCTCATATGCCTGTGGGCAATATCCATTTTCCTGTTGGAAAATTCTCGTGTTTGGATTCTCTTTACCTGAGGGTAGGAGTTTACGTGTTTGATAAAATTGATTGTTTACATAGAATATTCACTATGGTGGTATTTTTAATTAAATGATTAAATGGATATTAAAATGGAAATATAACTAGTTAAGTTAGTTACTTTTCTGTACTGCTTACTTTATTGCTTTTTACTACTTCACATTGTTGTTTCATGTTTACAAACAGTTGGGCATGGGCCTTTGGTGGGTGCCTACTGGGATTATTTCTCACACCTTGTTTGGGTCATGCTTTTTGGCCCAAACGGATTACGTTTCGACAGGTGTGGATAAGGGCAACGATCTTTATATAGGTACTTGATTGCTGCTGAGGTGTAGGGGAAGATGGGATTGGGTTAGGCTCGTGATGCTACTGGCTATTGTTTTGATTTGTTTTGTTGTACTCAGTATTGTTTTGTTCTGCTATGTAACATGTTCTGTCTGTTTTCTTAGAACTTGAGACATGTTGCATTATATCTATATGTCTAGTTGGTTATCATTTACCGCATGTGTATGTTTTATTGCTTCCGCTGTTGTTGAGTTCTTTTTATTTTATTCCGCTATGCTAAACTTTGACAAATGAGGGCATAGTTTCCCCACTATTAGACATGGGCCCTCAATGCTAGTCGGAAGCCTCTGGAGTTTGGGGAAATGCGCTTGAGGACATGTGGCGAACTGGGTTCGGGGCACCCGGTGAGTGGCACCTGGAACTGGGATGTTACAAAGTGGTATAAGAGGCAGGTTCTTTTCTTCAACTTACTATTTGGAGCCTTAGTCAGGGATAAGACGGTAACAGTAGTTGGTAATAATTTGTGCCCGGGAGTACCTAAGCCATGTACAGGGAAAATCCAATTTAGCTTGTATTGAAATTCTACTGATTTTTCAATTTACAGTTGATATGATTTCCCCATTGGGTGAAACACTTGTGATTGTGCTATTTATATTTTATCTATGGGTTCTTTTTAGTTGAAACCCGATGAGATGAGGGTATGTCGTCACATGCATCATTTAGGCACATGCTATAAATCACATGCCATTCATAGTTCCATGCCATATAGGTGCATTAGAAATCTCATGTTGTTGTGATATTTATTTTTCTAGTAAAGCATGCTGTTATGATAGCTGCTTGATAAATACCTGCTATGTGATAGGGTATATCTATATAAGTTGTTGATAGAATGGATGCCAAACTTCAGTTTTTGGGGAGTATGGGCCCCAATTTAATGGAATTTGGTGGATAATTAGCTTTTTATTTTATTATAACACAGATAAGATGTCAAACTTTGATTCGTGGGGAGTATGGGCCCTCACGAATCGGAATTTGGCCCTTAGGTGTCATTTTTCAGTGTTTTCTGGGTTCCAGAGAAGTTTCTGAGGCATACTGTCCGGAAACCCAGTACACACACTGTGTAGTACCGTAAACACGTCGTGTATGTTCTTCTGTTCAAGAAGAAAAGAAAACTTTTTGAGTACACACTGTGTACCCTATGTACACACCGTGTAATCTTTTCTCATGTCACAAACCGTGTGGGAGGCGACATGGGGAAGGGAAAATTCTTGGGGCGAACACGCTGTGTACTGGATGTACATTCC
Source organism: Viscum album (assembly GCA_963277665.1). NCBI lineage: Eukaryota > Viridiplantae > Streptophyta > Magnoliopsida > Santalales > Viscaceae > Viscum > Viscum album. The sequence continues at coordinate 1,548,514,048 of OY728133.1, forward strand.
ATGTAGTGTTAACCCGGAGACCCGACCATGTAACTAACAAACACGGGTTGGTGAAATTGTTTCTTGAACACGCCCTATCAATGAAGAACATGCCATGTAGTCTGACCTGGGGACCCGACCATGTAACTAACAACACGGGTCAGTGTTATCTTCTCGTATACACACCGTGTATATGTATAACACGCTGTGTAGTGTGAGCTGTGTGTCTGGCCATGTAACTAACAACACGGGTCGGAGAAGCTCGTCTAGAACACGCCGTGTACCTGTTGGAACATGCCGTGTAGTCTTTCCCGAGGACAGACCATGAGGACTTAGCTATGTGGATGGAAAACGGGGTGGTGTACACGCCGTGTTCGGGTGTTACACGCCGTGTAGTGTCAATCCGAGTAGTCTTCTGTGTCACCAGCAACATGGGCTGTTGGAAAATTACACCATACACATCGTGTAGAGGATATACACACCGTGTAGTTTTGTTCAAATGGGATCCATGTGGCTCAGTAGTGTAGAAGGACCCGGGCAGGGGAAGAGAAGTCAAGTACATGCCGTGTAGTCAGTATACATGTCGTGTAGTCTTGTTTTGAAAATTTTAGATACCTTATTCCTCCTGTTCTTTTTTGGGTTTCTTCATTTTTGGTCTTTAATAATCTTGTCTTAAGGTGTGTGTTTGACCTTGTAGAGTCATACCACCAAGACGATCGAGCGTTGTTCGCCAGGAGAGCGACAACGATTACACTCTAGAGATGGTGGGCCATGGGCTACCAGTTGATCCTTCAGAAGAGCCAGATGCGGTGCCAGCCATTATACCGGAAAAAGGCGCAGATGCGCAGTTCTGTGAAGGATTTATGCGGTTCATGCAGACCTTTCAGGAAGCACCACTGATTGCCACATCTATGGCTGAGCTTACTCATATCTTTCTGCAGCAACATCCGCCTACATTTTAAGAGGATGGAGGACCACAGGCTGTAGAGTCTTGTCTAGGATCAATGTAGACTATTTTTGAGCATCTTGAGACACCTCCCGGGCAGAGGGTCAATCTCATGACATACATGCTTTGTGATTCCGCCAAGGGGTGGTGGGATGTTACCACCCAGTCAGAGCATCACAACGACATGGCGTGGGAAGATTTTTAGGGAGTCTTCTGTGACTTCTTCTTTCCAGAGATGCTGAGGGAAGATCGAGCTTGAGAGTTCATGAATCTGTAGTAGGGCACTATGTCAGTGATGGATTATTGTGCTCGCTTTACCGAGCTTCACCGTTTTGCACCCGTTCAGGTGGGTGATGAGACGTTGAGGGCCAGACGCTTCGACGATGGTCTTTGGTATGACATTCGAGTGCTGGTGAATGTTTTCAGGTTGCCTACTATACATGCTATTGTGAACCAGGCGCTGATTTCAGAGAGGAAACTGCAGGAAGCTAGTGGTGTGGGCCAGGGCAGTTCAGCACCAGTTTATGTTACTATTTCTACTAGTAAGAGGAAGAGACAGATGAACGTATCTCAGGGTGGAAGTACCAGCCAGAAGAATGCTTCAGGTGGCAAGTTCATGTGCTACCAGTGTGTTAGAGAGGGGCACAAGAGGCCACAGTATCAACGAGACCTAGTAGAGTGCTGAGCTTGTGGCAGGATGGGTCATCTGCAGTGCTTTTGTAGGGAGTTTCCACCAGTGGCTAGTGAGAGGGGTACTCTGCAGACTCCGCCTACGGGAGCAGGACCATCATCTTCTTACCAGTAAGGGAACTGGAATACGTCAGGGCATGCAGGTAGAGATGGTGGTCGTGGTTATGGTAGCCAGACACCAGGATCTCAGAGGCAGCAGGGCAGGACAAATCAGGGTTGTCAGGTTGTGTCGCAGGGCCATCACACTAGGCAGACATATGCAGCACAACAGACCCAACAGGAGCAGGATCCCAGACCTTCTACAGTCAGAGGTACTATTATAGTATCTTCTATTTCATCTTCAGTACTTTTCGATACGGGTACTACACATAGTTTTATATCTGTGCTGGTTGTGGAGAGCCTTGGGATCTGTTTTTATACACGTTTTGATATCATGATGCTAGACACTCCATTGGGGACTAGAACGGCTGGTGTTTGTTAGTGCAAGGAGTTCCCCCTTGAGGTTAGTGGGTGTCACTTCCATTGGGACCTCTATGTCTTATAGATGACAGCTTATGATGTCATTCTCAGGATGGACTGGTTGGTTCCCTTTCGAGCATTTGTATATTTCTATCGTCGCAGGGTGGGTTTCACGTCACCAGAGGGTGGAACATTTCTATAAAAGGGTGTATGGGATGTTCAGGAAAGTCGAGCTGGACCAGAGCATCATGGGAAAGGTGGAGTCATAGCCCAGATTGTGAGTTTATATCTGGACGACCAGGGGACTTGTCAGAAGGATTTCCCTCCAGCGGTTGATCGTTTCGGGGATGTCTTCCCGGACGACTTTTCAGGTATACCTCAGGAGTGAGAGGTGGATTTATCTATCTAACTTGTTCCATGAGGAGCACCGGTGTCCATTCCTGCTTATAGGATGGCTACGCCTAAGTTGCAGGATCTCAAGAGGCAGTTAGAGGAGATACAAGCAAACGGTTTTATCCTACCCAGTACTTCTCCTTGGGGTTCTTCGGTCCTTTTTGCAAAGAAGGTGGACGATACTCTCAGACTATGTGTGGATTATATAAAGTTGAACCAGTTGAAGGTTAAGAACCGATATCCTTTTCCAAGGATTGATGATATTTTTTGTCAACATCATGGAGAATGACTGTTCTCAAAGATTGAATTGAGATCAAGATATCATCAGTTGCGCGTTAGACCATCTGATATACCTCTCACGGCTTTCAGGAGCAGGTTTGGTCTATATGAGTATACGGTTATGCCGTTAGGACTCACAAACGTGCCAGTAGTTTTTATGGCTCTGATGAATAGTGTGTTCCATCCTTATCTAGACTCTTTTGTGGTAGTATTTGTGGACGATATCTTGGTGTACTCTCACACTCGACACGACCATGCCACCCATTTTGAGATCATATTGAGTACACTGAGAGAGCATCGGCTATATGATAAGCTCTCAAAGTGCCACTTTTGGATGGACCAAATTCACTTCCTGGGTCATATCATCTCAGAGGCAGGAGTTTCAGTAGACCCAGAGAAGGTGAGAGCAGTAGTTTTCTGGGAGTAACCTAAGAAGGTGTTTGAGATACGGAGTTTCTTAGGGATGGCTGGTTACTATAGACGTTTCATCCAGGACTTCTCCCACTTAGTCATGTCGTTGACGGGTTTGACTAAGAAGGGTGTGAAGTTCATTTGGATGGATGCTTATGAGACAGCCTTCCAGGAGCTAAAGGGAAAGTTGACATCAGCACCGATCCTGATACTCCCAGAGCAAGGGAAGCACTATAGAGTTTACTGTGATGCATCAGGTATTTGGATGGGAGTGGTGTTGATGTAGGGCGATAGAGTAGTTGAGTACGGGTCTCAGAAGTTGAGTCCACATGAGATGAATTACCCAACGTATGATCTCGAGTTGGCTGCAGTTGTGCATGTGTTGCTCTATTGGAGACATTATCTATTTGAAGAATGTTTTGTTGTTTTCACCAACTCAAAAATTATCAAGTATACTTTACTCATTGTGACTTGAATATGAGGCAGCAAAGTTGGGTCGAATACCATTAGTCCTTTGATTTTGATCTTGCCTGTACACCTGGTAAAGGTAATGCGGTAGCTAATGCACTGATCAGGAAGACTCAGATACAGGCTGTGCAGGAGGCCGGTGATGAGTGGCAGCTCATGGATTTGTTCACTGAGATGCATTTGGAGGTGCATAATAGTCAGGGGCAGACTTATCTTTCCTCTTTAGCTGTGACTTCTACCCTCCTGGATATAGTGAGGATGAGACAGTTATCTAATTCATAAGACCTAGTTCTATGGGAGTCAGTGGAATGTGAGGACCCTCCTCCTGGTTGGACGATAGGCGATGATGACGTTCTGCATTTCCATGGACGATTATGGGTTCCAGGGGATATCCGCGAGGAGCTGATGCGGGATTTTCATGCTTCCGCTTGGACAGTTCATCCCGGGGTTACCAAGATGTACCGTGACTTGAGACGTCAATACTGGTGGCCAGGTATGAAGAGAGATGTAGCTGGTTTGGTTACGTGGTGTTCCACCTGTCAGCAGGTGAAGGCGGAGCATCAGAGGCCAGCCGGACTATTACAGCAATTACCCATTCCGAAGTGGAAATGGGATGATGTCGCGATGGACTTCGTGACTGGTTTACCAAGGTCACCACGAGGCAATGATTCCATGTGGGTTATTGTGGACAGACTCACAAAGGTAGATCACTTTTTTCCGATCAAGGAGACTTTTGGAGTTGACGAGCTCGGAAGGTTGTATATCCGAGAGGTCGTACGTCTTCATGGGGCCCCTCGTTATATTGTTTCAGATAGTGACGCTCGTTTTACGTCTCGTTTCTGGCATAGTTTTCAGAGGGCACTGGGTACACGGGTTCTTCTGAGCATAGCTTACCACCCTCAGACTGATGGCCAGTCAGATCATACGATACGGGTTCTTGAAGATATGCTGCATGCATGCATCGTAGGGGCATCTTGGGAGAAGCATATACCCCTAGTCATGTTTGTCTATAATAACATATTTCAGGAAAATATTGGGATGGCACTATACAAGCATTTATATGTTAGGCCATGCCGATCCCCTTTGTGCTAGTTAGAGGCAGGCGAGGCAGCTTTACTGGGACCACGTCTCGTGCAGGAGACTTCTGAGCAGGTCCAGTTGATTCAGAAGCGGATGGCTACCACACAGTCTCATCAGAAGTCTTATATTGATCACCGTAGATTACCTTTAGAGTTCGTGGTCGGGGATCAGGTTTTCTTACGTGTTTTTTCAAGGTTGGGATATAGACGGATCAGGAGATAGGGTAAACTTTCACCGAGGTATGTGGGGCCATTTGAGATTCTGGAGAGAGTCGGGCCAGTTTCTTATCGGTTACAGTTACCTCAGAGGTACTGGTCCACGCATGACATCTTCCATGTATCTCAGTTGTTCCATTATCATTTAGACCCATCTCACGTCTTTCAGCCTGGGGAGGTTGAGCTTCAGGTAGATGCATCCTTTGAGGAGCATCTGATTCGTATCGTTGATAGAAGCATGAAGGTTCTCCGAGGCTGGTCAATTCCTCTCGTACGGGTGCTATGGAAGCATGGCCAAGTGCAGGACGAAACCTAGGAGTGGGAGACTGACGTACGTGCTCAATGGCTAGAGTTATTCTCTACATTATCTTCACCACCCTTGGAAGGGCAATTCGGGGATGAATTGCTTTAAGGGGGGATGTTTGTAAGAACCTGGTTCTTACTTTTGAGGTACAGGTTTGTTCATTTCTCTTTTCCTTAAGTTTTTTTGAGAAAATATTGAAAATGGGGAAAACTCCCAAATTTTGGAAAGTACACGCCGTGTACTTTTCCACACGCCGTGTACTTTTGGCCGTGTGGGGTGATTACACGGGGCGTGTGGCCATGTAGGTGATAAAGGGTGTAGGAACTGACTACACGCCGTGTAGTGGTCCCTTACATGCCGTGTAGTCAGTCATTAGGCAAATAGTAATGTGGTGGCTAGCTAGGCGACAGAACACGCCGTGTACTCAAGAATACATGCCGTGTAGTCATGTCGGCAGATGAACATTGGCACGCTGGCGGGAAACTGCCAGAGGAACAGTTAAAAAATGGGAAGTACACACTGTGTACATGGAAATACACACCGTGTACATTGTATTTTCACTTAAAATGGGTAGTAGCCTCCCCTGTTCAAAGGGAAGGCTTAGAATGGGAAGAAGGAGTGGGAGAGGATGCCAGAGCATTGGAGATCCGTCAATCGAGAACCGGGAATCCGATTCAACCTCTGTCGATCTCGTTGGAACCGCACGGGTAAGAGATTCAATCTTCTGGTGTGTGTCTTTCCAATTCTTCCTCTAATTGAAGTTATTTAAGTTTAATATAGTTTTCATCTACATTAGATCTACGTCATTCTTGGGCGTTTCTGGAATTGACGTTCATGTATATCATTCATTGGCATTAAAGGTAGGTGCCTTAGTGTTTATTTTCCAACTGCTGTGCATTTTTGTGTATCGTTGTGCCACGAACCCATGTTGAGGTATTGTGTGTCTGAGGTCACGGCTATTTTAAATACCTATAATTGAATAGGTAATAAATTGTGATATTAAAATGCTGTTTGGGATCGATGCTTGGATCCAGGACCACCCCAGGGGTGTGTTCCTCTGTTTAGCCGTTTCGCCAAGATACCCGAGGGTATACCATGTTTATTTTATGCATTACTATTTCCATGAGAGTAATTTCATTTGAACTTCTTGTTTATATGTTGGGAATGGCCCAGTTCTTGGTTTAGCCTGAGGGTAGTGTTGTGATTAGCATGTGGGCACTGTACTATTAGCTTGTGAGAAACTTCTTCCGTGCCTGAGGGCAGTTGATTTTGTGCCTGTGGGAAACACCTCGTACGCCTGTGGGAAATATCCATATGCCTCTGGGGAAATTCTCATGTTTGGATTCTCTTTACTTGAGTGTAGGAGTTTACATGTCTGAGGACATTGGTTGTTTACTTAGAATATTCACTATGGTGGTATTTTGAATTAAATGATTAAATGGATATTAAAATGGAAATATAACTGGTTAAGTTAGTTAATTTTTAGTACTGCTTACATTATTGATTTTTACCACTACACACTGTTGTTTCATGTTTACACACAGTTGGGCACGAGCCTTTAGTGGGTGCCTACTGGGATTATTTCTCACACCCTATTTGGGTTATGCTTTTTAGCCCAAACAGATTACATTTCTGTAGGTGTGGATAAGGGTAAGGGTCCATATACAGGTACTTGATTGTTGTTGAGGTGTAGGGGAGCATGGGACCGGGCTTAGGCTCGCAATGCTACCAGCTGTTGTTTTAATTTTTTTGTTGTACTCAGTATTGTTTTGTACTGCTATGTAACATGTTCTGGCTGTTTTCTTAGAACTTGAGACATGTTGCATCATATCTATATATCTGGTTGGTTATCCTTTACCACATGTGTATGGTTTATTGCTTCCACAATTGTTGAGTGATTTATATTTTATTCCACTGCGCTACACATTTACAAATGAGGGCATAGTTTCCCCACTATCAGACTTGCGCCCTCATTGTTAGTCGGCAACCTCTGGTATTTGGGGAAATGCACTTGAGGTTATGTGGCGAACCGGGTTCAGGGCACCCATTGAGTGGCACCCAGAACCGGGACGTTACAATTTTTATGGTTGAAACAGATTATATTATATGTATTATATCATATTTAATTTTCTAGAACTAACTTATTTACATATTACTAAATGATTAAACAAAACAAGTTCGTTGTGGTCGAAAAAAACCCAAATTAACCCAAACGATCATCATTAAATTATTATCTAATGATTCCTTCTCACGGTATATAAAAAAAATTATATGATCATTTCATGTTATATAACATAATAACTAAAATATAATTACAATTCTTTATTTTTATCCGCATTTTAAATGAACTTCCATTCATGAATACAAGTAAACCGTTCAAGAAAACTATAAAACGAACATTCCTGAACCAAGGATTTAAACTCTATAACCCATCCAAAAGAACATAAATGAACTTAATAGAACCAAAATGAATCATATTAATGTAAAATGGTTCTGTATTTTTTAATTAATTAAGATAATGTCATTATACATGACATTAATATGAAGAAAGTGTTCTGATACAAGGGAAGGGAAATTCTCAAACCCAACATTATTTCTTTAGGTTATCCCTCTTTCACTCCATGTTCAATATGGGTTATCCTTAAAAATAAGTTATTCATAATTATCTTACCTTTTTGGGGAAATACATGTTCTCTAAATTATTTCATGAAAAACCCAATGTTTTCCAAAAGAACGCCTTTTCAAATAAACACACTCTTTTTACTTCTTGAATATTGTTTCACTATTCTCTAATGGTTAATGGTTCTATGCCAAGAATGATATTCCCTATTTATTTTGGGGAAAAAATGTTTATGAAAGTATTATTTATTATGTGAAACCCATTTCATTCCATTTTTTATGTTAGGTTCAGGTTTTAAGAATTTTTAATGTGGCATACATGATAATGTAAATATTATGATGTGATGGGTGCGCTTGAAATTATATAGTGAAATCTGAATATTTGAATGTGATGGGGGTGCCTAGAATTATATAGAGATCCAATGAATTGAGTAAACTGATGAATCTCATGGGTAAAAGGGAAATTATGTGTGAACATGATGCTATCATTTTTCACAATTATGTGTGGTAGTTTACCACTAAGACATGATGTTTCATTTTTATGCATTACAACATTTTAAGTCATTTATTAATGCTTCATCTCATGTTCAAGATCCTTTGCCTATGTTGTGATTGTGCTCACCCATTGTCATATTGTTCATATCTATCCACTTACTAGGATTTTAGCTAACCCCTTTTTGATGTATATCCTCATGTGACTGCATGTACTAATTAGAGGTTAAGAGCCAATAAGAAACAAGAGAAGAAGGAATTAAATAAATGTTTATGCTTGATGTTGTAAATGTTATGTTTGTTCCTAGTTTTCCCAAGACTCTAAACCCATATATCCTTTTGGTTTACTACTACTATGTTGTTTGTCTTTATAATGATGTAATAATAATGTATGATATAGATGGGTCATAAAAGTTGGTATCAAATCCAAGGATTAGTTAATTTGGGAATTAGGATTAGTGAACCCTAGAGAAAACATCCAGTATTAGACTAAGTACAAATACTCACACATGAATATTTACAAAGGGATCCAATAAGTTATGATTTTAGTGAGAATTTTACAAAATAATAATTTAATTATTCATGAATTGTTGACTTATGTTTTCTTCTAACCTTTCTATTTTAGAAAATAGTGGGAACTCAGAGAAACCATGCAGACAACCCATGCGAGGGAAAATGTAACAATTACTCTAATGACATCCCCAATTATTTGGGATGGAGAGTTTAAAACTTCAGGGAGATGCTTACCTAAATATCTCAGGTTTTTAAAAATAACCAGAATAATGGGGAACTTCATCCTTCACCAAAGAGGGAGCAACTGGATATCGAGTGTTTTATGCTGCAACAACCACCGATGTTTATTGGATCTTCTGATCCACTAGTTTTGGAATAGTGGGTCAAATCCATAGAGAATATCTTTTTTGTTCTTCACTATTCTGAGACATATAAGGTCACATTAGCCATTTATCATCTAGAGTGAGAGGCCAATCAATGGTGGTCATTGATTAAGAACATTGAGTCAAGATACAAAATTAAAGAGATAGAATGTGAAGACTTTACGATCATGTTTCTTAAAAAGTATTTCCCACAAAATCTTTATACAAATATGGAGAGGGAATACATAAAGCTCAAGAAAAATGAAGGAGAATATTTCATAACCTAAGAAGTGAATTTCATAAGGCTTGAAAGGTTGGATTTGGGTTTTTTATTAGCAATGATAGAAAAATTGATAGATTCATTAGTTTGTTAAAACCACAACTTCAAAAGTCTCTTGCAATTTGATACATTGGGAGTTATAAAGAATTTTTGTGGTGTTCCATGAAATTGTAGATGGATTTTTGAGAATTGTCCCATGGCTATGGTAATATGAAATGAAAGATGGATATTCAAGCTAGAGGATCTAACGATAAAGTTTGGAAGAACACTCAACAACCCACATGCCAAAAATGTCGGATGTTGCATCATGGAAACTACCTCAAAGGGATGGGGAATGCCTCCAGTGTGGGAAAGAATTCCACCATGCTCAATAATATCAAAAAGAAATGATAAGAAAGCTGAATGTTTTGGAAGAAAGAGGAGCACCACCCATAGTCCAATGCTAAAAATATAGGTAGAAAGGGTAATATGCAATCCAATGAACTAAACCTAGAATCCTCAAGGGTAATAATCATTAACAGTCACTGAATCCAAAGGAACATGGGAACTAATATGCCATCACTACTGTAAAATTGGATAATGATAATGAAGTCGTATAAGGTACACTTCATATTCAATCAATAATGGAATAAGTTTTATTTGATTATGGTTCTATGCATTCCTTTATATATTTCAAGTTTGATAAAACTATAGAATAGAAGCCTTGATACCTTGAAGTATATATATACGTAAAAACAAAAATGGGTGAAATCATGGCATCCTAAGAGTTTTACTCTTCTCCTATTGGTGTATGTGGGAAGATTCTTCTAGAGAATCTCATAATACATCCCTAGTTAGAATTCGATGCTATAATGGGAATGGATTGTCTCTATTTATATAGGGCACATATCGGCAGTTGGGAAAAATAAATATATTTTCATATTCCAAACCATCCCATGATCCTCTACAAATGTAGGGATGATTATGAATATCCATTGAAAAAATCCTTCAATGGTGTGGGTGTTGATTCCCTAGGAAGAAGCATACCTCGCCCAAATGGTTGAGTCAAAGGAAAGTGCCAACCTTGTAGAAATTCCCATCATGAGGGAATACGGTGACATATTTCCTGAAGAGTTACCCAGACTTCCCCTGGATTGTGAGGAAGTGTTCCCAGTAGAACTCATACCCAGAGCTACTCTTATCTCAATGTGTCCATGGATCCTATCAAACTGGAGGAGTTAAAGAAGTAGTTTCAAGAAAATTTGGGAAAATGGTTCATACGCCCTAGTGCATCACCTTGGGGTTTGACAGTGCTCTTTGTGATGAAGATGGATAGAATAATTTAGTTTTGTATTTATTATTAGAAACTTAACAAGATCCCCATAATGAACAAGTCTTCTCTTCCAATTATTGATGACTTTTTCAATCAGTTAAGAGGAGATCAATACTTATCAAAGGTGGATCTTCATTCTAGATATCATAAGCTAAAGGTGATGAAGGATGATATTTATAAGAATACCTTCTGTACAAGGTATTTCCACAATGAGTTTCTAGTGATTCCCTTTGGACTTACTAATTATACTATAATATTCATGGATTTTATTAATATATTCTTTAGACATTACCTCGAAAAAATTTTGGTAGTTTTTATTGATGATATTATCATATAATCAAAGAGAACGGAGGAACATGGAAAAAATCTAAGACTTGGGTTGGCGACATTGGGAAATGAGAAGTTGTACACCATGTTTATACAGTGTTACTTTTGCTTGAATCAAGTCACATTCTTGGTACATGTGTTTACAAGACAGAGAATTTCTATGGACCCATAAAAAACAAAGGTGATTTAGGAATGGAAAAGGCGCTCTTGTGTCACAAAAATCCATAGTTTTCTTGGATTAGCTAGTTACTACCGACGTTTTTTGAGAAATTTATCACAATTTTCAAGCCTGCTAACTAAGTTAACAAGGAAAGGGGTAAAATATGTTTAGATGGAATAATGTGAGGGAAGCTTCATGGTGCTAAAGAGAAGGAGGATCACTACACCTGTACTCATACTATCAAAAAGTAGAGAATGTTTTGGGATATACCTTGATTCTTTAAAGAAAGGATTGGGTTGTGTACTAATGAGAAATTATAATGTGATAGCATATGCCTCATTGAAGTTCAATATCCACGAGTAAAACTACCCAGCATATGATCTAGAGTGAGCAGTCCTAATTTTTTCCCTGAAAATCTAGCGGAACAACCTTTATGGAGAGAAGTGTGTCATATAAACCGACCAAAAAAGCCTAAAGTATATATTCACACAAAAAGATATAAACATGCATCAAAAAAGATGGTTAGAGCTAATCAAAGATTATGATCACGCTATTCTCTATCATCCTAGAATGAATAACAAGGTAGTTGATGCTCTAAGCAGAAAATAACCTGCTACTCTATCCATGTTATGGATTGATAAATACCCTATATTCTTGAATATGCAAAGGATGGATTTGGAAATTCTAAGGGTAGGGGATACATACTACCTTTCCCAAATGATTGCAAAATTATCTATCCAAGAGATGATTATGGAGTCACAAAGGGATGATCTAGAGTTACAAAAGAAGGTGAATGCAGTAATGGAAGGGAAGCTGTAAGAGTTCCATATCAATGATGATGATGTGATTTAGTTTGGAACAAAAATTTGTGTGCCTTCATCACCCATGATAATGAAGGATCTATTGGACAATTCACATAGCTGAAATTTCTCTATCCATACATGTAGTACTAACATGTACTAAGATCTCCGAGAACACTTCTTGTGGGATAACATGAACAAACAGATTACGAAATATATATCAAGGTTCTTGGTATGTAATAAAATGAAATCACAATGACAAAAGTCCAAAGGGATAATGAAACCAATACCTATACCCATTTTTAAGTGGGATAATGTCACTATTGACATTATCCTGGGTCTCTCAAAGATGTCGAAGGGAAATAATGCGATATGGGTTGTGGTTGATAGACTCACCAAGACTTCCTATTTTATCTCTATTCAGGATGATCTATCTCTTGAACAACATTCAAGGATATATGGGAAGGAAGTGGCGAGACTGCATGGTGTTCCACCCTTGATTGTCTCTGATCATGATCCAAGGTTCACATCTAAATTCTAGAGAAGTCTTCAACATTCTTTGAGTACTGAATTAAATTTCAGCAGGACCTATCACACCCACACTAATAGCCAATCTGAAAGGACTATCCAGATGCTGGAAGATATGATAAGAGCCTACTCTTTATAATTCAAAGGTGGATGGGATCAGAATATACCATTGGTTGAGTTCTCATACAATAATAGCCTCCACTAGAGTATTCATATGGCTCCATAGGATTATTTGTATATAAAGAGATTCAGAACTCCAACCCATTGGGATAAAGTTAGAGAAAGAAAGCTACTTGGAACCGATCTTGTGAAATAGATGAAAAATAAGGTTCAAGTAATACAGAAACACATCAAAGCTGCTCAAAGTTGGAAAAATAGATATTCTAACAACCATTGAAGGGGCTTGGAGTTCAATATTGAAGAAAAAGTGTTCCTTCCAATATCACCATGGAAGAGAGTCACGTGGTTTGGAAATAAAGGGAAGCTAAGCCCAAGGTACATTGGCCGCTTTGATATCCTTGACCGCATATGAGTTGTGGCCTATAAGGTTGAACTTCTATTTAATATGGATCAAGTTCATGATGTATTTCATGTGTCACTCTGATGAAGTACATACCAAATCTCTCACATGTACTGAACTCAGAGGTGGTACAGCTGGAAGTTGTTCTCTCTTATTATGATAAGCCAATGAAGATTATGGACCGAAGAGATAAGGTTCTATGCAACAAGACAAACCACCTTGTAAAAGTATTGTGGAGGAACCATAAGTTTTAAGAAACATCTTGGAAACTAAAGGAGGCGATGAAGGAGAAGTACCCTCACCTGTTTGTTTAAAACGAAATTTCAAGGGCGAAATTTCATAAGGGGGGAGAATGTAACAACCCAATGTTTTATAAATGGTATTCCTTTATTATAATTATTCCTTATTGTATAATCACATTTGGAAGAACAATGACACATAATGATAATAAATACTATGTGACCATTAAACATAATTTTTCCACTTCTATGTTTTGAATTTAGAAAATCTGACATACACGGTTACGATCGGTAAGATGTTTGGAGTGTGATTGAAACAACATAATTTTTGGTGAATAGTAACCTACCTTTATGAATTGTAACCTACCCTTATTAGTAATAATATGAAATTTAGGAATATTAAATCGTCCAAAATAATAGTAACCTTACCCATGAATGGTTAAATAAAATTTAGGCATCTTAGAAGTGACAATTTGACCATAGTAAAAGTATTAGTATTTTTGTAACTCATAAATAATTAATTATAATTAATTAATTAATTTTAAAAAAATATATTTTCCTAAAATGTTTACATATGGTTTTAAGATAATTTTATATTTCCTTATGTAGTTTTTGAAAGCATTATAAAATTAGTTATAAATTTAAAAAATGTATTTTTTTCATGTAAATTATGATTTTATTTAATAAATTAAATTAATCATATTTAGAAAATTATTTTTGAAAAATGGACTTCATTTGTTTACTCTACACATCAAAAAATGGTAAGGGTGAATTTTTTGGATTTTTCTAAAATAGTTGAATTTTTAGTGAATTGTAAAATACATTAATTTACCGTATAAATACATTAGAATTTAAATCCACTATTAATGACAACACAAGTGATGTAAACACCCAAATCTAGAACTCACATTCCATCTTTACTATTCTTGGTCATGGAATCATCACTATTTATTATCTTGGTGAAAATTAATAGACTAATGAATAAAATATTAAGAGAACCCCTCTCCCCTCCACTATAAATACCACACCTCACACCATAATTTCCTCACACATATCAAGTTTTAATAATTGCCTAAAATCTGACCAAAAAACTTCCCTAGCCCCTCCCCCCACATCCAAGAACTTCTGGTCTCATCAAAATACCAATCCTAGGTTCCTTTAGGAGGATCTCAAGAGGAGGATTCAAGAGGTAATGCCCCTCTCTCTCTTTTCATTTAATTTTCCTTCAACTTCAAGTTCATTTCTTAATATCTCCCACTTATCCACATCCAAATAAAATGGTAACTTCCGTATCTCACATATACTATAATTTTATGGTACTAATGGGACAATATATCATCCAACCCCCTTCCCCTCTTCTTTTATTTTAGAATAGAAAATGTTGTTTGCGAGGTGTTAATTTATCACCTTCAAGAACGACATATTTTCTTTTTTCCTTTAACGCCTTCAGATATGGTCATAAAACCATTTTTATGGTTTATCAAGATTATATTATAATTATTATATCCTTTTTAGTACTGTATAACTAACTTATGTACATATTATAAAATGATTAAACAAATCAATTTTGTTGTGGTCGAAAAACCGCCTGAATTAACCCAAATGATCATAATTAAATTCTTATATAATGATTCACTATCATGGTATATAAAAAATTATTTATAATATCATGTAGTGTTCTATAACATAGTAAATAAAATATAATTACAATTCTATATGTTTATCCACATTTTAAATGAACATTCATTCATGAATACAAGTGAACTGTTTAAGAAAACTATAAAAACAATCATTCTCGAACTATGAATTTAAACTCCTTAAATCATCCAAAAGCACATAAATTAACTTAATGTAACCTTAATGAATCTTATTAATGTATAAAAGGTTATGGATTTATTAATTAATTAATATAATGTCATTATACAGAACATTAAAGTGAATAAAGTGTTCAGATACCAAGTAAGGGGAAATTTTCAAACCCAACTTTCTTTCTTTGGGTTCTCCCTCTTTCACTCCATGTTCGGTATGGGTTCTACTTAAAAATAATTTATTCATCATTATCTTAAGTTTTCTGTGATTTAAATTTTCTCTAATTTATTTTATAAAATACCTAATGTTTTCAAAAAGAACTCTTCTTTAAATAAACACACCCTATTTACATCTTGAATATTGGTTCACTATTCACTCATGGTTAATGGTTCTATGTTAAGAATAATGTTCCCTCTTTATTTTGTGGAAACAATGTTTACACAAGTATATTTTATTATGTGAAACCCATTTCCTTCCATGGGTTACATTATGTTCATGTTTTAAATATTTTTAATGTGGCTTGGATGATAATGTAAATATTATGATGTGACGGGTTCGTCCAGAATTACATAGTGAAATATGAATGTTTTAATGTGATAAGTGCACCAAAAATTCTACAAAACTCCAATTAATTGTGTAAAGTGATGAATCTCAGGATTGAAAGGTAAATGATGCATGAAAATGATACTATCATTATTCACAATGATATGTGGTTGTTGACCACTAAGACATAATGTTTCATTTTTATGAATTCCCACGTTTGAAGTATTTTATTAATGCTTCCTATCATGTTCATGATTTTTTGCCTATGTTGTGATTGTTATCACCCATTTTAATATTGTTCATATCTATTCTACTATTAGGATTTTATCTCACCCCTTTTTTATGTATATCCTCAGGTGACTATATGTACTAAGGAGAGGTCAAGACCCAATAAGAATCCAAAGAAGAAGGAATTAAATAAATGTTTATTCATGATGTTGTAAGTCTTTTGTTTGGTCATAGAGTTCCCAATACACTAAAACTTTGGATACTCATTGTGTAATACTATTATGTTTTTTATCTTTATAATGATGTAATTTCATTGTAATAAATGGCTAGGTCGTTATAGTAATTCATGAAAAAATTATAATGGTTATTATTCACATATGATAGGAGATAAAAAAAATCTTTTAAAACATTAATGAACATTAATTTAGAGTAGTTACCTTTGGAAATGATAGTCTCTTGAAAGTAAAATTTATCAATACTTCTGGTATAAGATCTTAGAAGTTAATTTCCTAGGTTTTTTTTGTCGATGGACTTAAAACCAAGCAACTAAGAATTATATGACTTTATAATGATGTGAATGAATTTATTTTATAGATATATTCATGCACCGTTTGATGCTTCAAAGATGAAAATTTTATAACAAAGGATTATAGAATTAGTGAAAATATGAGATACCCTAGAAACTCATTATACTTCTTTACTGAGGATGAAAAAAATGGAGGAATTATATACTTATCAATCATAGATATATGTGTTTGAGGAAAATTTTAAAGGATAATTTTTTGATATATTTAATTCAATTAAAGAGTGAAAAGATGCTATTTATTAGAAATATGATAAGAGGATTATGGTTTATTAGTGTCCAATACTATAGAAATTCAATACATTATACCACTTGAGCTCATGAGTTTCACTTTATGTGGGATGATGAGACATAATACAATGAAGAGTTATTTATACTATATCACTTACATTAATTATTTTACTCTAATTACCTATGAATGACCATGAAGCTAAAATGGGATGTTTAGATATAGTTTGCTTTATATTTTTCTATGTTGAGAACAAAATATAGAAAGGTATATATAAGTCATTCCTTTGAGTCCAACATGAAGAAACATATATTTAAACACCTGTATATTTCTCTATATAACACTACAAAAATTTAGTTTTGGAAATTAAAATAAAAGGTATTTAGTTGGAATGGGAAAAATAATTATTTTTTGAATATAAAAATTCAGAGTTAATCTATAGGGATATTGTAAGTACCATTGTATATGTTCCAAAAAAATGCTTTGTATATCAAAAATCTAAATTAAACCCCATGAGATTATTTTTAAGAAGGGTAATATAGTGAAATAGTATAATGTTTTTGTGAGTCTATGAATAATTATGATAAAAAACTACATTTAGTTAAGTTTGATGAAAAATTAGAAGGAGTATTATTGGGATATTCATCTACTGGAAGAAGAAGTAGGTATTTGAAATAACATCTTAACATGTTGATTTAATTCTATTATATAAAATTCAATGAGCATAAGTCCACCTAAATGAACTAGAATGAAGAATATGTGGATGGATTAATATGAGATATAGTACTATATTTTAAAAACTTAGTTAAACAGATGATTTTTATGAACCCAATGTTTTCCACTATAATTTTGATTAGTATATTGAAGAATAATGTGATACTAGAAGATAAATTATAATGATATAGAATATAAAAAATAGTTTAAATAGAAAAATAATAATTTTAATTCATGATACCCTAGTTCAGTCGAGAAAGATATTGGGGATTGAATATTAAACAACACATATCTAATGGGA
This sequence comes from Viscum album, assembly GCA_963277665.1. Taxonomy (NCBI): domain Eukaryota; kingdom Viridiplantae; phylum Streptophyta; class Magnoliopsida; order Santalales; family Viscaceae; genus Viscum; species Viscum album. The sequence goes on from OY728133.1 coordinate 1,548,531,831, forward strand.
GAAACCTCAATCAATTTTAGATGTTGTTGAGAAAAATGAGTAGAAAAATATGATTAATAAAGGGTTGGTTTAGATTAAGAAAAATGAAACATGGGATCTTGTTCCTAAATAAAAAGGAAATAATGTTATATAAACTAAGTGGGTGTTTATAAATAAACTCAATAAAAAAGCTAATATCAAAAGGAATACATCTAAGTCTATATAAAAAGAGTAATTCTAGGTCTAAGGTGTTCCTTTTTAACAAAGTTTTTCCCATTTTGGAATAAATTATACCATTAATTTTTTTTTGGTTTTTATCACTCACTAAAATTATAACATTAATCATATATTAGAAAAGCGATCTTCCTTGAATACTAAAGTTGAAGAATATATTTATGTTGAGAAACATGATGGTTTAATACATGGTAATAGTAGACACATTGTATGGAAATAAATAAATAATATCATAGACTAAAAGAGGATACCCATGACTGGTAATCTAAACTTGATAGTCTCAGGAAGTATTTAAACTTTTAAAAATGAAAATTTTATAGAAACATATGTTTGAGAGAGATGAGAAATGGTATTCTAATTGTCATCATCTATGTTAATGAAATATGTTTTGCTGTTTACAGGGAAAAATATTGTGAGAAATTTTATAAATACATAATGATGGACTTTGAGATTTAAATAATCATAAAGTTATATTTATTTATAATATGTTTGGTTCAACAAAAAAGTTGAAACATATTCCTTTTAATAAAAAGTACGCCAAGGAATTACTACTGAAATCTGGAAAGGAAGAATCCAAAGTTAACACACCCATTTCAGTTGGTGTGAAAAATAGAAAAGTTTAATATAGAAGAATTTTTAATCAAAAGTAATATAATAAGTTAATCATAAGTCTTCCTTGTTTAGAAAATCCAAGTCTAGAAATGTTTTTTATAGTCACTTTGTTTTCTAGATATCAAAGTAGTCTAAAATAATCACACATTTTGGCTATAAGAATAATCTTCAGATATATATAATTAATATCAAATTATTGACATATTTATAGAAAAAATAAATATTTGAACATATAAAGTTTCACTATTCCTAATTGGGAAGGATATTAAAATAAAAAAATAAGCATTTGGGGGAACGTTCATTTTGGGAGAAAGTTAAAAGTTTTGGAATAGAAATAAGTATAGTTCAATGACATTATGTACAACTTAAGAAGATTGTGTTGATCTTACACATTAATTTACTTGGATAATGTGGATGAATTTTCATTGGGTTGATATGAGGTTGAATGTTGAAAATCCATTGAAAATCACTTTTTATTATCAAACTGAAATTTATATATATAAAAATATAGTGAAACACTATAGATCCATCCACATTAATATTAAGTGTCATTTAATTCATTAATTTGTTTCTAATAGAGATAAAAATTTAGAGTATATTTAAATAAAATATCAAAATTTTGACCTGTTCACCAAATTTATTCTTTTAGATAGGTTTTAGAAATTAAGGTTAAAGCATCGTGTTCATCACCCCCTACTTTTGGAATTTATAGGAATTACCACAACTATGATTTGGATCCTATTTCTAATTGGGGAGAAGAAAACAAATCTTCACATTGTCTTTTGATAGTATAAATAAGAAATTATAAAATGATGTTGGAGGATAATTATTTTTCAGAAATGAAAATCTAGTAGATGTTGATTTATTGTTCCAGACGATTGAGTCCAGAAGTTTATGTTTGAGGAGTACATTAAAATCCTGGCCATAAAATTTATTTTCACTAAGGGATGAAATCCTATAAAAAATAATTCTTTATCAAGTAGTGTAGTGTTAGGAATCACCATAATAAAATTGGTCTTGGTTTGATGGAATGTTGAGAGCACTATGATTGATAATTATTAATATTTATGTTGACAATAAATCTAAAAGGGGGTATTATAGAACTAATTATTTAAAATTATTGATGATATTATATGTTTTCAAACTTATGTTTAATAAAAAAGTTTGATTTATATAAAATGATGGATTTTTATTTTTTGGTGCTCAGATTCAAGAAGGTATAACCTAATGAAATATGGTTATATGAATTAATTTTATAAATTTAAAATTATTGGCAGATATATTTATGAAGGATAGAGCCCCATTAGTTACTGAGTGTTTTAGAATAATTATAATTAAAAGTCATTTTTCATTATTCTAAATGAATATTATCATAAATGAAATAAATCTAGAAGATTTTATTTTTAGGGGAGGTGTACTTGGGTAACCAAGAGATTATGAGTGTGGATGAATAGATGTTATATAAAATGGATGATATAATAGATTATGATAGTTTTCAATAAAATTAAATTTTTTTTTGAGATCTTGACTGGGGAACATAAGAGTCTTTTAAATTTTTTAATTTTAGGAGTTTGAATTTATAGATTTTATACCACATGAATATGAGATATGTATGATTAAGAGTTATTCATTAATAAGATGACGCAACAATGGACTAATTGAATACTAAAACTTATAAATTGTTTAGATAGTAAGTAAAATAATGTTATAATGTTCTTTAAGTGGAAAATAAATCATAGTCAGTTATAAATCACCTGTGACTCTTACTAAGATTCCAAAAAGGATTTTCTACTATTAGTTATGGATTCTATTAGAAGAGTCATAGATTAAAAATATAATTAGATATTGGATGATTATATATTATTGATATTATGTATTATAAGTTTTCCTACAAGCTCATTTGGTGAAGAAACATTACAAATTTTTGGAAGTTTGATATTTAAAAAAAAATCTCACAATGGATGCTCATGTTATTTATGTTTTTTTGAAATTTTAAATAGGTTAAAAATAAAAATATTTTTTTAGTGGTGAAATGACAGTTATGTGTGATCATATGAATCTTATATTGAAGGATAGTCTAATAAAAAAAGTGCAATATGAGTATTTTTTAATTACATGGACTTTAGTTTATGTAAATAAAAGGTTTTATAAATATTTCAATTTCAACTGGCTAATCTAAAGGATGATTTATAGTTGAGTCTACAGAAGACCAGATGAGAAGAAGATAAGAACATTGGAAGCTTTAATTTATCTGTACATAAGACAAAACATGAAGATAAAAAACTAAATTATTTGAATTTAGTACACCTATATCTTATAATTTTATTTAAATTATGTTATAACATTCAAAGGCAACAAGTAAATGAGTTATATTGAGGTTGAGGCAGATCTTGGTGGCTGAAATAGAGTTTAACTATTAAAACAAAAAGAATCAGAATTTATTAATTATTACACTACTATGATGGACATAGAATATTCTAAATTATCAAATGAGAGTTCATTATTATATTTGAGATAAATGGGAGCCTTGAATATTTTTAACACTTTGATTTTCTCTAGCATTGATGAGGTATGACTCTAATATATTCGAAGGAATTCAAATGTGGTTAAATCATATTTGGAGGAGGTGGGAGATACATAGATTGAATGTATCTTCTATAGAATTTATAGATTATTTGTTTTAAATTAATTTAATCTCTTTGATATTGTATTGTACATGCAGCCCTGATATTTTAAAATAAGAACATTGTGTTTGATAGAGTATATGACACACAACACTAAGCTTAATTGACCTAAAAAATATATTATTTAAATATGACCATTATAATATATTTGTTAAATTAGAGGGTATGGATAGGATTGAATAATTTATGAAATTTATATAAATTTCTATTCCAATATAAATTTATTGATGAATGGTTAATAAATAAGCACTAGACTTTTAATAAAGATAATTTACTCTACAAAAAACTATTTCCTTCAAAAATAATTTTTTACCTTTTTAAATAAAATTTTAAAATTAAATGTTATTATATAAAATGAAAATAATTTTTTAAATAATTATTTAAATATTAAATTATGGTGAAATTTTGAGATTTTCCATAAAATCTTGATTTTTCAATGAATAGTGAAAATATTGATTTTTGGTAAATCTATCACTTATTTTAATATATTTAGTATTTTTAATATCCTATTATTAATTTAATATGATTTTTAAACTAATGTAATTATTATTATTTTATATTTCATTCTATTAATTACATTTAAATCATCTTTATTTTGGAGGTCAATATTAGTTTATTTTTTGGTGTAAAAACATATATTTTTTTCTTCAGAAAATTGTTTTAAAGTGTATAATGTTTTTCCATTTAAAATAATTAAAATAACCCATAATGAGAAATTTTTTGAATTAAATTTATTAATTGTATATCTTTAAATATTAATTTAATTTAAATTAATTATTATTACTTGTCATATAGTTTTTATAAGACCATTTTAGGCATTAAAATCCATTTCTTGAAAACCCATTTTTGTTACACGTCTGTAGGTATAATTTTAAATTAAATTTAGAAACATATATGAATTTAATTTGACAAAATATATTCCATATTTTTAATGAGAACAATTAATATTATATAATAATTATAACATTATTTTTTTTTTCTGAAAATGAATATTATGAATAGTAAAAATAATTACTACAGTTATTGTTCAAACTAATTTACAAGGTGGTTAAACTAAATAGGTAAATGTAATAACATGATTATTTTGAATGATATAGGTTTTTTATGCATTATATATCCTAAAAACCTTTAATTTTCAATGTTGGAGGCACTTTTCTTGAAAGTGACTTCTCATTTTTGAAGGGTTTTTGGTATTTACAAGAATTCCACACCTCCCCCAATATAAAAGGGAACCACCTATCCTCCCATTTACACACATCCAAAAACCATTTATAAAACCAATCCCTACCAAAATATCTCCCAAAAAACATTATCAAAATTATATAGTTTCCTTTGTTCTAAATAGATCAACCATATGGTCCTTAATAAGAGTTCTGAGATTCTTCTAAGCAAATATTATTTTCTTTACTAATCTCTTTCATTTTAATTATAATTTTCACCTTAAGTTATGTATTAAAACATAAAATATAATAGAAATATTATAAAAATTTTACCTATATATTATTATGTTTAAGTAAAAAATTTTATCCATCTCCTCCTCCATCAAATGGTAAACAAATTCATCGCTCGTATGTATGGTTGACTGCCTCCTTGTGAACTAATATAACTTATTTTCAATCACTGACCCACATTTATAGTTATAATTATGAATATAAGTAATATATATATTAAATATCACACAATATTTCTTTTTTAAAACTAAAATATCATCCACTTCCTTCTCTTTTCAACTATTAAGGGAATGACATCCTCACTCGTTTTTACGTACGACCTACTATCTCTATGAAGCGATGTGACCCATTTTCCCTATACAAATTGTAGGGATGGTTTAAAAAATGTATCCAATATTTAAATATTTTATTTAATAAATTAATATAATTATTTATATTATGTAATTATATCCAATACACATGAAATTAAGCATTATTGGAAAAAAAATGAGAAATCAAGGTAATTATTACTCAAAACAATAATATTTTTAACAAACAGGTTGTAAGATGCTATAATAGGATCATATATGATATTATAAACATAAATTTTGTTCTCTTATAAATTTATAATATGACTAAAACCATTATAAAGTAGTTTTAATCTCGTTTAACCAAAAATAAATGTGAGTTAAGGTACTACATCTCAAATTCCCTTAATCGAGGCATATTCTAATGTCATGCACCTCATTTATTTTATATAGTGTATATAATTCCAATTTTACATGTAATATTATGAATCATTAATGATTCTTGGTATTTAATATATTAATTTGAATTATTTCATCCAATGTAAATTGAATTTAAAATTAACCAGTGGTAAAGAATTTTATAACATAATTTCTTTATATTGGGTTTTATAACTTCATTATTGTATTTGATATTCTAAGATTGTTAGTGTAATGAATTTATATTATATTAAATTTTATTTCAACTTGTTTTTTTTTGTATTTACATTTGATACACATAATAAATTCATTGATTTATTCTAACATGAAATGTATTATCATTGTAAGGGTTACTCATCTCAAATTGTCTACTTTGGGACATATGTTCTATTATAAAACTATCTTATTTTATGAGGTGTATCAACAATAAATTTGATATTTTATATCATGAATCTATTTATATTAATTTTATTTAATGTTTCTTTTTATTTTAATCCTTTTTTTCATCATATGATTTAAATGTTACCAAACTGATAAGTGATTTATGTTTCAATGTCATTTTAATTCGGATTGTTTATAAATTTCCATTGAATAAAATTATTTGATAATTTTATAATAAATCCATCTAATATTATTAACCTTTAGTTATTCATGATATTTTAAGTAATAGTTTCATTTTCATTGTTTCGGTACATAACATTATTGATAAAATATTTTTAATAAAATCAGAATTCAAATTTTTTTTCCATCGAAAATAATTTTTCTTCCAAATCCATGTTTTATAAAACTATTCACTAAAAATATTTCTTATGATTTTTTTTCATCATTTGTACCCATAATTTTATTTTTAAGAAAAATTTTGAAATAAATATTCTTGTCTTTTTTTAAAATTTTACTCTGGGCTTTTAACATAAAAATGTGAAAAGAGTATTTGTTTCAACTGTCTCAGTATAAACATAACATTCCCACCATCATGGTCTGTAAGAACCCAGATCTTCATTTTCAGGTATGTTTTCCTTTTCTGGTCATTTTTGAGAAAAAGATGAATTTCTAGAAATTTTTGAAGTACACACCATGTACTTTATGATTACATGTAGTGTACTAGGTTCCCGCAGGAGGTCGTGTGTTGGCCATGTGATAGCCACACACATGGCCAGGTGGGGGTGACATGGAGGCCGCCTAAAGCGGAGTATGGAAATGGAATGTACACACCATTCACTTCAAAAGTACACGCCGTGTTTTTTATTTTTTTCATTAAACGTACTGGGGTCGCCTCTAATCGCCAGAAAAACCATCTTTTGGTTCTCGTTCGGTCGAGAGTGCACGTACGACCACGATTCTCCACTGAGCCCCCGACCGAGCATCCGATCTCTGATTCGACCGTCGTCGATTGCGTTGGGGTCGCCTTTGTAAGATCTCTCTTCAACTTGATATTCATTTCCCAATTAATCCTCCTTCTCATGTTATCCTCCGTTGAATGTTTTAGACGTTTTCGTAGATCTTCAGAGTTCTAAGGTGATTCAAGCCTTGAGACTCAAGTATATCAATCTCCCAATGCCGAGGTAGGTGGTTTGTGCCTTTCCGTTTAAATTCTTTGAGTATTATGTTCAATTTTGTCGATACCCTTGAATGGGGTATTGCGTGTTTACCGTTTTAGCCATATTTTTTCCTACTATGCTTGTTTTCTTGATTTGATGATAATTGAATGAGAATAGGGTTAATTTTTATGCTTTGGATGTTTTTTCCCATAAATTATTGCATGTTTTGACTGTAAGGTCTAATTTTCCTGTTAGGCTACTGTTTAATTTCCTAGGCCTAGTAGTAGGATAGTGTGATTGTTCTTATATGTTGTTATGCTGTAGACTGCTAGACAAATAGATCTTGAGGTTTACTTTATCCAATACGCTTCACTGTATTTTCTTGACATACACAGGGCCATGAGAACCTGGTGTATAGACCATAGGAAGGATGTACGTAAGGGATTCTCCAGAGTGTCTTCATAACATACGATGCCAGACCACATGGGAGATTGATATTGAGTGCTTTCCCAGAGTGTTTGTAGTTCCTCGATGTGGGTCACTGGGGGAATGTGGCGTTGAGTGCTTCCCCAGAGTTCATTTAGTACTGATACAAGACTATTGGGGGAATTTAAAGTGCGTGATTCCTCATAGAGTCTGTTCTTAAGCTGAATCAGAGGGGTTAGACTTAGTGTACTGCCTAGAGGGTTTCTTATGTTGCTAGGTAGGACCAGAGGGGATATGCTGTGAGTACTTCCTAGAGGGTTACCTATTGTGTTGCTTGATTTCTTACCGCTAGGTAGGACCATAGGGGATAGTCTATGAGTACTTCACATAGGGTTACCAGTGTGTTTTATTGGTTACTTGATACATGGTATTTGAATTATTTGAAATTGGGGATTGTGTGTTGTTGAGCACTTCCTTGTTTACTGCTCTCTTTTTACTTATTGCCTACCATATATATTCACTGACTGTTAGGCATAGATCTTGTGGTGGTTTCCTATTTGGATTTAGTCTTACACCATATTTTGGCTATGCTTTTGGGAACAAACTGATTATATTGTTGCAGGTATAGATAAGGGAAAGCACCCTTCTACTTTAGGTTCTCAATTTGTTGTGGAGTAGAGAGCATGGGGCCAAGCTATGGCTTGTGATGTTGAGAAGTTTTTTACTTGCTTCCTTTTGTACTTGGGTTTAATACTTTTTTTATTCCATCATTTTGATTTGTTTGGATGCTTTCCATGACATATGTATCATGCATCATTCATATATATATATATATATGTGTGTGTGCTCCAGTTTATTTTTTTCCAGTCTTCTTCTGTTTTCTTTTGTATGGATTCTTCCAATTTCTACTTTTGCTATTGTTTCTTTCGGCTGTGTTACTCTGCCAATGAGGGAATAGTTTCCCCACTATCACACCCAAGGCCCTCACTGCTTGTCAACAGCCTCTGGCGTTCAGGGAAATGCGCTTGAGTACATGTGACCAACCGGGTATGAGGCACCTCTAGGTGGATTCTGGAACCGGGACGTTACAAATTGGTATCAGATGAGATTATTTTTGTGGACTTACTATTTAGAGCCTATAGTCATGGATAGAACACAATAGGTACTTTGTAATAAGTTGTGCCTAGGAGTAGCTAACTTGTGTACAGGGAAAAACCAATTTACCATGTATTTCAATTTTTCTTGTTTTTCAATTGTTATAACTGATTTGATTTCAACTTGAGTGATTTACATGATTTTTTGTGTGATTGTTGATGTTATTGAGGTTCTATTTCTGTTTCAACCTGATGAGATGAGGGTATTCCATCTCTTGCATCATATTGACACTTGGTAGAAATCACATGTCATGCATACTTGCCATTCCATTTAGGGTGCATTAGTGATTTCATGCTGTTGTGATAGGTTTTGTGCTAGATATTCCTAATATTGTGATATTTGCTGTGATAAAAATACCTGATGTTTGATAGTGTATTGTTTTTGTATGGTTTTGTTTGAATGAACACCAAACTTTGGTCCTTGAGGAGTTATGGGCCCTCATGGACCAGAATTTGGTCGATCATTGCCCTGTTATCCTTGTTTATAACATGTAGTATATGCCAATCTTTGATTCTTGGGTAGTATGGGCCCTCAAGGATCATAATTTGGCACTTTGATGTTTGTTTCAGTGTTTTTATGGGATCGAGAGTAGTTTCTGAGGATTACTCTCTGGAAAAACCCATAATACATGCTGTGTGGTTTTGACTACATTCCAGGTGTTCTTCAGTTTGGGAACAAACTATTTTTCTTATGTACATTCTGTGTATTCTCTAACTGTATCATAGGATGTGTGGGCAGAGACACGGGATAAGAAAGCTCTTGTAAAAACATGTTGTGTACCAGTTGTACACACCGTGTCATCGTGGCCCTGTGTCCTCCCGTGTGACTAACAACATTGACAGAGAAATCTTAGGTTATACACATTGAGTCCGTTCTAAACACATTGTGTAGTGTAATCTTTGAATTTGGCCATGTAACTAACAAAAAGGGTCAGTGTTATCTTTCCTTGTACACACCATGTCCATATGGAACATGTCGTGTAGTGATAACTGATTATCCAACTGTGTCACTAACAACACAGGTAGTTGAAACCTAAGCGGTACACATCGTGTCCACCTAGAACATGTCGTGTGGGGTGAACTGTGTATCTGGCCGAGTCACAAACAACATGGGTTGGTGAAGCTCCTCTAGTACACACTGTGTTTGGAACTGACACACTGTGTAATATTTTTCTAAGGAGAACCATGTGGCTTAGCCATGTAGAAGGAATCAAGCGTGGGAAGAGAATTCAAATACACGCCATGTGTAAGGACAACACGCCGTGTGTTTGGGTTGTTACATGACTAGTTCTGGAAGAAGTACATGCCCATGTGAAAGGCTTAAGGGAACATGTCGTGTAGTAATTATACACTTCATGTAGTCTTGTTTTGTAAAACTTGAATATTTTATTTCTCTTGTTCCCTTCATACATTTTCGGTTTCTGGTCCTTGATATTCTTGATCTAAGGTGTGTGTTTGACCTTCCATAGTCATGTCATCGATATTCCCTCTAGTTGTGTTCTAGTTTCAAGGTGATTATTAGACACCGGACATGGCTGATCATGGACTACCTATAGATCATCTCGTTATGGAATTATTGGCAACAACTGTTATACCAGACGCATGTGCTGATGCCCAGTTCAGGGAAGGCTTTATGAGGATGATGCAGACCTTTCAAGGAGCACCGCCTCTTGCCTTGTCGATGGAAAAATTGACGTGGGTCTTTCAGTAGCATCATCCTACCACTTTCTCAGGGGAAGGAGGAACCCATGCTGTAGATTCAGGGATAGAAGCCATGCTGACGATCTTTGAGCATTTGAAGACGCATCCAGAGTGGCAGGTCAATCTCACTACATATATGCTTTGGGATTCCACCAAGAGGTGGTGGGATGTGATCTCACAGACGGGATGCCAACAAGTCATGACTTGGGAGGAGTTCCCTTGTATCATTTATGACAACTTCTATCCAGAGACCTGGAGGGTCGATTGAGCCCGATAGTTTATGCATCTTGAGTTGGGTACTCTTTCAGTTATGGAGTATTCCTCCTCTTTTACTGAGTTGCAGCATTTCATACCAATTTTAGAAGGTGATCAATTATTCTTTGCAAGGAAGTTCAAGTATGGTATGGGGAATGACCTCTGATCATAGGTGAACATCTTCGGTTTGACCTCTATCACTTCTATCTTTAACTAGGAACTAATCATTGAGCGCAATCTGAGGGATTATAGAGTTGTAATCCTGGGCGGATCGACATCTGGAGTTAGTATCCCTCCTACTGACAGCAGGAAGTGCCGCAGGGAGTCTTCACGTGGTGATCTGAGTAGGAGAGACTCTTCTTCGGGTAGCCATGTGGTGTGATACTGGTGTGGGAAGAGTGGGTATACGAGGCCACATTTACCTAGGGACCCATTGGAGTGCCGATCATGTGGCAATATGGGTCATCATCAGTGCTTCTGTCAGATCTTCTCACCAGCATCTGGTGATAGGGGTTTTTCTATGACTCCTCGTTTAGGAGAAGCACCACCAGTTTCTCACTAGTCTGGGAACTGGAGTTATTTCGGTCGTTCAGGTTGAGGTGGAGGTCATGGCTGTGGTAGCCAGTCGCTTGGTTTTCAGCGACATTAGGGAATATCAGCTCAGAGTGGTCAGGTAGAGTCACAGGGACATGGAGCCGGCCAACATTTTGTAGTGGATCAGACCCAACAGGAGCAGGATCCCAGGCCTTCTATAGTTTGATGTATGATCTTATTTGCCTCAGTTTTAGCATATCCTCTTTTCGATACAGGGGTTTCCCATATATTTATAATTGTTGCAGTTGTGGAGATCCTGGGGATTTTCATATTTTCTTCTACTGATATCTTGAAACTATACACTCTGATGGGGACTAGAATGACTAGTGTATGTCAGTGTAAGGAGTTCCCTCTAGAGGTTGGTGGGTGTCACATTTTATGAGACCTCTATGTCTTAGAGATGATGGGAAATGGTGTCATTCTCAGAATGGACTGGTTAGTTCCCTTCCAAGCAGTCGTCGATTACTATCATCATAGGTTGAGTTTTACATCACCATAGAGAAGATATTTTCTTCATAAGGGTGAGTGGGATGTCCATGTGAGTAGAGCGGGACCCGAGCATCATGGGTTATGAGGAGTTAAAACACAGATCGCTAGTCTATATCTGGATGAACAGGGGATTTCACAGATGGACTTTCCTCCAATGGTGGATCATTTCAGAGATGTATTTCCAAATGAATTTTCATTTTTTCCTCCAAAGTTTGAGGTATAATTTTCTATTGAGCTCGTTCCAGGACTGAAACCGGTGTCCATTCCACCATATAGTGTGGCTACACTAGAGTTATAGGAGATCAAGAGGCAGTTGGAGGAGTTGCAGGGAAAGGGTTTCATCCGACCCAGTAATCCTCCTTGGGGTTCGCCTATCCTATTTTAGAAGAAGGCAGATGGTACCCTCATTCTTTGTGTGGATTATCAGAAGCTGAAGTAGTTGACAATCAAGAACCGATATTCCTTGCCGAGGACTAATGATCTCTTTGATCAGCTTCGAGGATCCCATGTGTTTTCAAAGATTTACTTGATATCCAGTTATCATTAGTTGCATGTTATTCCATATAATATACATCTCACAGCCTTACAAAGAAGGTATGGTCTGTACGAGTACGTGGTTATGCCATTCAGTCTCACAAATGCGCCTGTAGTTTTCATGGCACAGATGAACCGAGTGTTCCATCCATACTTGGATTCCTTCATGGTGGTCTTCATGGATGAAATCTTGGTTTACTCTCACACTCGACATGACCATGCTACCCATCTTGAGATCATTTTGAGTACACTGATAGAACATCAGTTAAATGCTAATCTCTCAAAATGAAACTTTTGGATAGACCAGATTCACTTCATGGGTCATGTTATCTCAGAGACAGGAGTGTTAGTAGAGCCAGAGAAAGTGAGAGAAATAGTTTACTAGGAGTATCCGAAGAACATTTTTGAGTTATTGAGTTTTCTAGGGGCTAGATGGATACTAGAGACGTTTCATTTAGGACTTTTCATGCTTCGTAGCACCACTTACGGATATGATTAAGAAGGGTGGAAAGTTATTGTGGTCAGATTCTTGTGAGTCATCCTTTCCAGAGATGAAAGGGAGTTTGACTTCATTAATGATAATTGTCTTTATATAGCTAAGAAAGTGCTATACTGTATACTATGATGCTTCAGGTATCGATCTGGGATCTATGCTTATGTAGGGAGAAGGAGTCATTACGTATGGGTCTTGACAATTGAGGCCACATGATAAGAATTACCCGATGCATGATCATGAGTTGGCTACTATTGTTCATGCCTTGCACTGTTGGAGAAATTATCTTCTAGGGGAGAATTTTGTGGTTTTCACCGACCATAAGAGTCTCAATTATATCTTCACTCAGTGTGATATGAATTTCAGACAGTGAAGGTGGGTTGAGTACCTTTAGTATTTTGAATTTGAGCTTTCCAGACGCCTAAGAAAGGTAATACAATTGTTGTTTCATTGAGCAGGAGGACTCAGATACAGGCAGTTCAGGAGGCCAATAGTGAGTTGAATCTTATGGATCTGTTCACTGAGATGCATTTGGAGGTGCACAACAGACAGGGGCATACTTTTCTTTCTTCTATTCCTATTACCTATAATCTTCTTGATCGAGTGAGAATGAGGAAGCTATCAGATTCTAAAGGCCTAGTCCTACGGAAAAGAGTGTCAGGAGAGGACCCAATTCAAAGATGGACCATAGGCGAGGATGAGGTCTTTCATTTTCATGGGCGTGTTTGGGTTCTAGAAGACATACGTGAGGAGATGATGTGGGACATTCATTATTCAGTTTGGACAGTTCATCCTAGTGTCTCCAAGAAGTATCATGATCTACACCGTCTGTATTGGTGGCCAGGTATGAAGAGATATGTGTTTGGTTTCATCATGAGGTGTTCCACCTGTCAGTAGGTGTAGGTGAAGCATCAGTGACCAGCAGGGCTTTCATAGTAGTTATCCATTCCTAAGTGGAAGTGGAAAAATTTTGGGATGGATTTCGTGATAGGTCTACTGAGGTCACCTCGAGGGAATGATGTAGTTTGGGTTGTCATTGACAGACTCATGAAGGATACTCACTTCTTTCCAATCAAGTAGACCTTCAGTGTTGATGATTTGGGATGGTTTTACTTTTGAGAGATTGTACATCTACATGGGGTTCTACACTCCATTGTTTTAGAAAAAGATGCACGTTTTACTTCTTGGGTATGGAAGGGGCTTTAGAAAGTTTGGGTACATAGGTACTTGTGAGTGCAACATACTACCCCCAGACCGATGGCCATTCTGAGTGTACAATTCAGGTGCTTAAGGACATTCTTCATTCATGCATCTCGGATTTTGGAGGTTCATGGGAGAAGCATATAACTCTGGTGGATTCTTCCTACACCAATAGTTTTCAAGAAACTATTCATATGGTACCTTATGGGGATTTGTATGGTAGGCCAGGCCGATAACCCTTATGTTGGTTGGAGACAGGAGAGACAGCTATGTTGGGGCGTCATCTTGTCCAAGAGACCACAGAGCTGATAGAGTTGATTCGGGAGAGGCTGTCTACTACATAGTCTTGAAATAAGTCTTATGCTGATCAGTGGAGACGACCTCTGGAGTTCGAGGTTAGGGATCAGGTTTTCCTATGGGTCACACCAAAGTTGGGTCATTGGAGGATTAGGAGATAGAGTAATCATTCACCAAGGTACATCGGGCCGTTTGAGGTGTTGGAGAGATTTGGGCCGGTTGCTATCAGTTGCAGTTACCTCAAAGGTAACGGGCTATACACAATGTCTTCCATGTTTCTTAGATTTGACGTTACTTCTTAGGCATGTCTCATGTCTTCCAACCTGAGAAGGTTGAGTTAGAAGTGGATGCATCTTTTTAGGAGCATCCTATCCAGATCATTGATTGAAGTACGAAGGTTCTATGTGGCCGATCTGTTCCTCTGGTACACATGCAATGGCAGCACGGGGGAGTAGAGGACGAGACTTGGGAGAGGGAGGATGATTTACGAGCATAGTGGTCAGAGCTATTTGGAGTTTCTTTTTCTATATCATCTTACTAGGGAAATTTGGTGATTAATTTCTTTATGGGTGGAAGGTTGTAAGAACCCGGATGTTATTTTTCAGGTATGTTTTCCTTTTCTGGTTGATTTTGAGAAAAAGAAGAATTTTTGGAGCTTTTTGAGGTGCACACCATGTAATTTATGAGTACAGGCTATGTACTAGGTCACCGCTGGAGGCTGTGTACTGGTCGTGTTATGGACACACACACAGCCATGTGGAGTGACTTGGAGGCTGCCTAAAGAGGAGTACTGAAAAGGCAAGTACACGTTGTGTACTTCAAAAGTATAGACCGTGTATTTTATTATTATTAAACATACCAAGGTCATGTATAATCACCATAAACACCATCTTCTAGGTCTCGTTTGCCCAAGAGAACCAATACAGCCTTGATTCTCCTATGATCCCCTAAATGAGCATCTGATCTTTGATTCGACTATCGTCGATTGCATTGGGATCGCCTTAGTAGGATCTCTCTTTTGCTTGAGATTTGTTCCTCCTTATAAAGTTATCATCTGTTGAAATTTTTAGTCGTTTCCATTGATCTTCAGCATTATAAGGTGATTCAAGCCCTAAGAGTCATGTATATCAATCTTCCGACACTGAGGTTGGTGATTAGTGCCTTTCCATTGAAAGTTTCTAAGTATTATGTTCAAATTTTTCCAATACCCTTGAACAGGGTATTACGCGTTTACCGTTTTTGCCTTATTGGTTCCTGTTATTCTTGTATGTTTGATTTGATGATAATTGAATGAAAATAGGTTTAATTTCTATGCTTTGGGTGTTTTTCCCCATGTTTGATTGATTTTTTTGACCGTATGGTCTAGTTTGCCTATTAGGCTATTGTTTACTTTCTCATGCCTAGTTGTAGGATGATGTGATTGTTCTGATATGATGTTGTGTATTATAATTCTAGATGAGTAGTTCTTGAGGATTAATTTAGCTGATATGCTTTGCTATACTTTCTTGAAACACACAGGGACATGATAACCTGGTGTATAGACCATAGGGAGGATAGACGTAAGGCCTTCTCCAGAGTGTCTTTATAACTTACGATGCAAGACCACATGGGGAATTGACGTTGAGTGCTTCCCCATAGTGTCTGTATTTCCTAAAAATGGGAAAAAGGGGGTGTAAAGACCTGGAAATTTCATGGAATTTTTTTTTCTTCAATTATTTGGAATTTTGCGAGTACGCAGTTTTTTAAGGCACCTGATTCCGAGGCCCGGTGTGCCCAGAATAATTTTATGAATTTTAGCTTGGGTACGTTCAGTGAATGAATGAGTGGGTTCTTCTGTCTTTTGAACCAGGGCCCGGAATTGAAATCCGAGGGCACCGATGAACTCACAGCGCCGGTAATTTCTTAAGGGAACCTTTACCACAATTGTGTTTTATGTGGGTTGTAAGTTAAAAATTGAGGTTAAATTAAGAAGTTAAATAAAATTGTTAGAACAATTTTATTTATATCGATGGAAGTTAATTTCTACCATGGGAAGTTATTGGTGGGGCCCGAACCCACCCAACTTCCCATGTGTGGATATTTGAGAGGTGGGGCCCACATGAGCCCCAACCCTTCATCTCCCCATAATCTCCCTTAAACCCCATACAACTCCTTTGTTTAATTAATGACAACCCCCTAATTAAAGGGAACTCTTCCTATCCCTCTCTCCTTCTTTATTATTTTCCAACACACCTTAATTAATGGAATCAACCTCTTCAATTAATTAATTAAGTGATTCGAATTTTGAATTTGATGTGTTAATAAAATAATAGTCAAGACTATTATTTTATTTTTGGGGCATTTTTTGTGTTAAGGAGAGTTGGGGGAGAGCTCTTGAGAAAGAGAGAAAAGGATTCCTCTCCTTAATGAAGAATGGTTTTCTTCTCCGATGAAGAACATCAACCTTCAACGAAGAATGACTCAGTGATGAATGCTCCACTATTCTCTAATCCTATTCTTCCTTTGCATCAAGGGAGGAGACACCACCGCATGGATCTCTCCAAGGATGATGATTCTTCCTCTGACGTTGACGGAGCAACATCTCTTTCTGCGTCTATGACGAACAAACTATATTCGAGATAGGGGTTTGTTCATTTTGAAGTGTTTGTCTCGTACCCCGTTATTGGTTGAAAATCATTGTTTATTTTTGGCCAACTGCTATCACCTAACATGGAGGGCGCGGGTCGAATGCACACGGCCCGACGACCCTCTATAGTCTCTTTTTACTACAATCGTAATCATGACAAGAAGGCGGTGATGAGTGGGAGTGACAGCCGTGCACTGGCCGTGTACGGAAGAAATGCGGCCCGCAACCGCTGGCCGCTCGACCGAGGAATAACCGGGTAGCCAAAGCCAACCGGGTGGAAGGGAGGAACCACGACGCCCCATGGTGCCGTGCTACGGAATACAGTGGCCCGCCCGATCGGGAAGCTTCAGCCCAAGAACCGGCTTTCCTGTCGGCCGGTCAGGCGGAGGAGAGCCGCAGTGCCAGGAGGCGCCCCGCTGGAGAACTGGCGTCCGGCCTGAGCAGGACGCTTGCGCCAGGAAGGACCACCGACTTCGGCAGGCCAGTTAAGGATGGCGACACCACTTGGCACCTCCAGTTCGGGTATCCGGGGGGCCACACCCCCCCCCCCCCCCCACTCGGACCGCTCGTCCGTCCGGCCGCACCGCGCCCCCACGGGCCGGGCCGCGCCCCTCGGGCTAGGCTGCACGACTCACCGGGCCAGTCCGACCCCTTTGTAGGGTTTAACCCACCATAAACAGGCCGACTCGACCCGCCAGCCCACTGGGCCTAATGGGACGAGCCCTTTTTCACTTAAACGTTACATAAAGACCGCACGTCAGATCGAAGCTTCGTCTATGGTACCAGGACCCTCTCGGAAAAGCGGTCCTTTTACGATACTTTAAGTGAGTTTTGGACAACTTTGTATAATGGATGGGTTAGAAACAAGCGTATTTCTAACCAGGACCTTGAACGGAAAAGTCAATATCTCTTAGACTGGGTGTTTGATTGACACACCGTCTATTGCGTTGGATTTCTTTTGGCGAGACAGAACTACGAGATACATCAAATCTAGACTTAGTGACAGTTGATGTATCGACCACTTGGCTTGAGGAGCGGACCCTCCCAGAATCGAGCGTTCTGTGTGCCGGAACCCTAGAGCTGGTTGTGACTGTGATGAATACCATACTGGGATCCTCTGTGGGTCTGATGATGATGAAGACTATACTTGGATCCCATGTGGGTTCGGTAGCAATGTCGACTGTACTAGGATCCTCCGTGGGATTGGCAGCGATGACGATTGTACATGGATCTTCCATGGGTTTGAAAGTGATGGATACTATAATTGGACCCTACGTGGGTTTGGCAGCGACGACTTCTATACTTGGATCCTACGTGGGTTTGGTAGAGGAGATGATTCAGAGGCTACATCTAATTATCTCCACCCCTCTTTGTAAGTAGTATACCTGTGTGAGCTGAGTCTTGACTTTCAATCATTACCATCGGTGTGATTGACTTCTTTCCTGTGTGGACTGGGTGGTGCTTGGGCACGAGAGTTGGAGCTGAACTAGAATTTATTACTTAGGTATATGTATGGGAATATACCTATGTCGATTCTGTTGATACTTCGTGATTGTATCTTTACTTTTTAGTTTATCCTTTGTGGATTCTAGGAGACCTTCGGGGGTCTTGGGGTCCCTACTGAGTATCTTATACTCACCCCTGCATGGGATTTTCTTGCACTACGTTGTGTTGGATACAGACGACAGACAGTATTGATCGAGGTGGTGGCTTGTGGAGCTGGATGGTACCCAGAGGTGGTCCACTTGGTGGGGTGTACATGGAGTGGATGGCCGGACCTGAGTTACTAAGGATGACATCTGTACCCACCCTTCAGGTGGGATTTACGGAGGACGACTCAGTGGTTTATGCTTTACTTTACTACTGTTGTACTTTCTTTTCAGTTTTACTATAACTTCACATGGGTTTGTATACTGGCCCATTTACTTTTCAGCACTTACTTTTGTACTCAGTTTTACTTAGTGCTTACTTCTTTTGCGTACTCTGTTGTGTTGGTTTACTTTTATAAAGGCAATGCCTTCACTTTTATCGGATATATGCCTTTGGTGCTAGTCTCTAACCCCTGGCCTATGGAAGGCAAGCTTGGTGTAGTCACAGCATGGGCCCCGAGGACGGGTTGTGACAAATTGGTATCAGAGGGAGGTTCTACCGCAGAACTCAGGGCTCTGATCTTTCTGTTCTGTGAAGCAATATTTTTAAGATTATTGAGTGTGGTAATCAGTCCAGGGATCCCAGTTTTGGTTCGGAAGCTGACGTATCCATATACCAGGACCCTGACTCTTGATTTCCGACTCAGTGGATGAAAATATTGATTGCATGTGTGTTTCAAAAGTTTTATTTGTGATTAAATTATGTCAGCTCACCAGGTATACTGTTTGACTGTGGTGAACCTGTTTCTTTTTAGGATGGCCCACGAAGGCAGCCAGCTAGAATTCCGAGTCGCATATGAGATGGCAGCCCACCGAGCGACGAGGCCTCGATGTAGGGCCCCATCACAGTAGAGGCACCAGCGGTACCACTACCCATTGGGCCATTGATACTACCAGCCCCAGCAGTAGAGAGTGCACGCCGCCTGAGTGCGCTGCACATGTTTCAGCGACAGAGACCGCCCAGGTTCCGCAGATAGACGGACCCATAGGCAACTGAGGATTGGCTAGAGGCTATCGTTATAGTCTTCAGATTGGTAGGGACACCAGCTAACCTTATGGTAATCCTTACCGCGAGTCTATTGCATACATCAGTAGGTAGATGGTGGAGCTTGATGCTCTAGGTACACGATGAGGCATCTCAACTTTGGACAGACTTTGAGAGTCTCTTCCACTTGGAGTTTGTTCCAGCCACCCTTCGTGTGGTGTGCATTCAGGAGTTACTTCAT